>CM064573.1:63829957-63847457 GCA_032716605.1 Paralithodes platypus
ACTTAACAAGCACACCACACTTCTTTCAAACACACCTAAGTTACTTATAACGTACCTTGAGTTTGGCTCTCTATGACTCTTTCAAAGTTGAGGGGAACACTTGTATAAGAGCAGCTTTGCCTTTTGTCTCCTTCATGCAAATAGAAAAAAAAATACTAATGATGGATCTCTCAAAGCAAGGTGATCTAATGATATATTTGTAGCCTCATTAATTGTAGTGGGATATCCCCAGTTGCATAAATCTGCCAAAAAATGTTAACAGGAACGTAACTGGAAATGTTTAATGCATGTTCACCGGTTAATAGTAAGTTTATTTTTCCATCAATTCTTCTGCCTCAATGATTCTTTATCATATTTGTCTCCCTGATGATACCATGAAACCCAATAATCTTACTCTTATGAGCAACATATGTGTTTTATCTTTAATAAATAAATAAATGTATATATATACAGTATATATATATATATATATATATGTTAGTAAAGCCAGGTAATAAATTTTCTTTAATACATACGAGGTTGAAAGAAATGGCAATTTCTGCGTTGGAAATTTTATTATTCAAAGTTTCCAGGTCTCTGATGAGTTTTCGCTGGGTGGCAGGAAGTAGATGAAGGAGATGAGCAAAATTCATGGTGGTACAGGGTTACATAAATGTACATGATGATACAGGATATACGACGCGTTTTACTGGACAACCAGCATTATCAAGTAAGGAAGGAATGAAATAAAAGGTAAACAGGAAGGGTATATATAGAGGGTGGAGGATCAGAGGAGGAGGAAAACAGGGGGCAAAAGTCTGCTATTGGTGGAAGCGTAAACTAGGAGAGAGAAGGGGTTAACCGCTCCACGCATGCGCACTGGATGCGGGATGGTGGTCAGTAGGTGGGGTCGAAGCTGATTGGCTGCGTGTCGAGGGGCGTGGCCTAAGTTGTGTGGCGCCTGCAGAAGACGAAGCTGAAGGAGGTAGCGCGGGGGGCTGCGTCAAGGGCACCGGGGGGCGAGGAGGGGTGTTAGGTCCTGTAGGGTAGTGCCTTTTGGCAGAAGGAAGGATCTGAAGGTCCAGAGTTTGGTTGTTGATGTTGGGATGTAAGGCTTGGATATATAAAGCTTCGAGTATAGGTAATCTCCTTGGGTCACTTTCTTTATCGAGTATGGTGGTGTGTTTCTCTAACTCGTTGCGTGTGAGGTGAGGGTGGTTAGGGGTGAGATAGTGGTCTTTGATGGCTCCAGCCTGAAGGTGAAGAGTTAACCGACGTGAAAGACGAGTCTGCGTCATACCAATATAGGAATGAGGTCCACAGTCCTCATAATTACAGGTATGTTGGTAAATGACGTGATCGTCGGTCATCGGGCTCTTTATCTTGGTGGAGGCTGGTTTGTTGCGGAGAACGAGGTTGGAGGTCTTGGGGGATTTGTAATAAATTATTAATTTGATTTTGTTTTCCGGGTTGGTTGGGTGGACATGCTTGGAGATTATTTCTTTTAAGACGGCCTCGTCATTTTTGTGTTCAGAGGACATGTAATTGCGGTAGAAGATCTTAATTTCATTGGGGGGGTCAATGTTGGGAGGGCTTTGAGTGTACCATTTTTCAAGATGGTGGTTGATGGTGCTGGAGATGTCGGAGTTGGAGTATCCGTTATTTACTAAAACTTGGGATAGTCTTTCTAGTTCCTGGTGGGTGTCGGCCCAGGTAGAGCAGTGCGTGAGGGCTCTCCTAACATAGGCGGAGATGGAGGATAGAAGATAACGGCGGGGGCATTCACTATCGCCGTTGAGGCATTGTCCTGTGTTAGTAGGTTTAATGTAGACGGTGGTTTTGAACCCATGGTCGTTCAGAGCTACGAGGATGTGACCCAAGGAGATTACCTATACTCGAAGCTTTATATATCCAAGCCTTACATCCCAACATCAACAACCAAACTCTGGACCTTCAGATCCTTCCTTCTGCCAAAAGGCACTACCCTACAGGACCTAACACCCCTCCTCGCCCCCCGGTGCCCTTGACGCAGCCCCCCGCGCTACCTCCTTCAGCTTCGTCTTCTGCAGGCGCCACACAACTTAGGCCACGCCCCTCGACACGCAGCCAATCAGCTTCGACCCCACCTACTGACCACCATCCCGCATCCAGTGCGCATGCGTGGAGCGGTTTACCCCTTCTCTCTCCTAGTTTACGCTTCCACCAATAGCAGACTTTTGCCCCCTGTTTTCCTCCTCCTCTGATCCTCCACCCTCTATATATACCCTTCCTGTTTACCTTTTATTTCATTCCTTCCTTACTTGATAATGCTGGTTGTCCAGTGAAACGCGTCGTATATCCTGTATCATCATGTACATTTATGTAACCCTGTACCACCATGAATTTTGCTCATCTCCTTCATCTACTTCCTGCCACCCAGCGAAAACTCATCAGAGACCTGGAAACTTTGAATAATAAAATTTCCAACGCAGAAATTGCCATTTCTTTCAACCTCGTATGTATTAAAGAAAATATATATATATATATATATATATATATATATATATATATATATATATATATACACTATATATCCTGTAGGCCTATATATTATTTTTCATTTTTAGTTTACTATGATATTATTTATTCAAAGTTACTCTTTAATCTAAGGATATCAGTTAGCATTACCAACTTTTATCCACAAAACACTTTAGTATTTATTACCATTTTGAATTAGTCAATCGCTGTTCCACATCGTCTAAGCTTTCCTTCATCCTTGGCCCACCAACTATTTTGCTTACATGTTGTCCTTTTGAATAGTTTGACGTCTGCATTAGTAACGTATTTGAATAGCTGTCAACAATATGTTTGTTTTAGATTTAGGAAAAAAGATACCTGTTTGTAATGGATCTACCTCAGTTAACATTTTGTTTTTAATATTATTATTTTGCATTGTAATTGGGCTACCATTAGAAATTACAACCTCACTAGAATATAACCACTGGAATATATAACCTCATGATATGTTTCTTGAAGCCAAAGAGTTAACACTAAGGCTTGATATATTACACATTTCTTTGAATCCATACATGTAAGGAAGAGTTCAGTTTAGTTCTCCGAAAATCAACTACAATAAATCAGTTTAGGGAAAATATCTATATAGAGTGAAAGACATACTTATTATAGCAACTGTGCCTCTCAATACACCAGGATTCCCATTGTTGTGGTGACATTAATACAAAATAGATTAAAGGGGGTGACCTGTTTTTCTTTCCTTTTCTCTCTTTCTCTGGCTTGTGTCCATTCGGCCCCATTCAGCCTACTGTTTTAAGACGTATATCCCCATCCAGGTGTTGATTTCTTCCTTGCGAGCGATAGCGAGCCAGCATTGTATGAAGAAATCCGGCTTTGCCGGAGACATTTTTCTATCGAAAAATGTACAAATTTAGCCTGCTGTCAGAAGCATATCAAAAAATATGCTGGCTCCCTACCACACGCCAGAAATAAATCGATACTTAGATGAGGATATACGTCTTAAAACAGAAGGCTGAATGGGGCCGAATTGATATAACCCAGAAAGAGAGAGAAAACATCGAGGTGTGCCCCCTTAAGCCATACTCGTTACCCAGTATTTGATCTTTGACCTTCAGTAATGCTATGAACCACCAACACCCCGCCATCCCTACCAAATAACAGACTGTAAACACATCATCCCCGACCACATGACTGTAATCACTCCTGTACGTATGCAAATCTCTCCTTGGTAAGTATATACATAGGAGTCGTACCCCACCGCTGGCCTTAGTAAGTTCTATGAAGCGAAAATAATATACAGTAGGTAGATGGTGTCATTATGGCGATTACTATAAGTGAGAGATGAATACATTATAGGTGCCTGGATCTAACTGATTATGTTTTGTCGGTGGTGTATTACTTAAAGGGAGATGGGCCATTTTTTTAATTTATTCATTGTGTTTCTAGTTTCCTCCCTAGACCTCCATCAAACTTAATATAACATCCATTAGATCCCTCTTGAAGATTACTTTGTACATTTGTCGGTAGAAAAATGTTCCAGCAAGGCGGTTCTTCCAAAATGACAGGCTCACTATAATTCGCCAGAAAAAAAATCGACACCTATATAGTACGAAAGGTCTTAATATTGACAAATAAATGGGGCGAAAGGTCTTAAAATCGACAAACTAATGGGGCAATCATCTAAAAATCTGAAAACTAATGAGGCTAAACATGAGAGCGAAGGGGGACCAGAAAAATGGGCCATCTCCCCTTAAGGGGAGGTATTTAGTTTGTTCCCTAGACCTCCATCAAGCTTAAAATTACACCCCCTTGAGTCCCTTTCAAGATAAATTTGTACATTTTTCGGTAGAAAAATGTCTCGGCCGAAGGCCGATTCCTCTTAGATTACAGGCTCGTTATCGCTCGCCAGGATAAAATTGACACCTGAATGGCACGAATGGTCTTAATATGGGGTGAAAGTTCTTAAAATCGCTAAACTAATGGGGCAAACGTTTTATAATATCAAAAGCAATGGGGCTAAACATGAGGGAGAAAGGGGTCCAGAAAAAAATCCCTCAAGTGGAGATCTCCCCTTATAATGTATTACCTTGCAGTTGTTGTGTGAACGATAAATGAGAGATCTAAACATTAGCTGCCTTTCATTATGTCTCTGTGTTTGGGGTTTTTTCGGGGCTGTAGTGACAAGGGTATACCGCCCTGGTGTATTCGGGGCTGTAGTGACAAGGGTATACCGCCCTGGTGTATTCGGGGCTGTAGTGACAAGGGTATACCGCCCTGGTGTATTGGTGTAGTGACAAGGGTATAACGCCCTGGTGTATTGGTGTAGTGACAAGGGTATACCGCCCTGGTGTATTGGTGGCTGTAGTGACAAGGGTATACCGCCCTGGTGTATTCGGGGCTGTAGTGACAAGGGTATACCGCCCTGGTGTATTGGTGTAGTGACAAGGGTATACCGCCCTGGTGTATTGGTGTAGTGACAAGGGTATACCGCCCTGGTGTATTGGTGTAGTGACAAGGGTATACCGCCCTGGTGTATTGGTGGCTGTAGTGACAAGGGTATACCGCCCTGGTGTATTCGGGGCTGTAGTGACAAGGGTATACCGCCCTGGTGTATTGGTGGCTGTAGTGACAAGGGTATACCGCCCTGGTGTATTCGGGGCTGTAGTGACAAGGGTATACAGCCCTGGTGTATTCGGGGCTGTAGTGACAAGGGTATACCGCCCTGGTGTATTGGTGGCTGTAGTGACAAGGGTATACCGCCCTGGTGTATTCGGGGCTGTAGTGACAAGGGTATACCGCCCTGGTGTATTGGTGTAGCTGGTAAGATTATGTTTAAGGGGAGATTTCCACTTGAGGGATTTTTTCTGGACCCCTTTTTCCCTTATGTTTAGCCCCATTGTTTTTGGGATTTTAAGAAGTTCGCTCTATTAGTTTGGCATTTGTTGTCAATGTTATAACCTTTCGTGCCACTTAGGTGTAGATTTTTTTCCTGGCGAGCGATAGCGAGCTTGTATTTTAAGAGGAACAGGCCTTCGGCCGGGACATTGTTCTACCGACAAATGTACAAATTTATCTTGAAAGAGGATCAAGGGGGTGTAATTTAAAGTTTGATGGAGATCTTGGAAACAAACTGAAAACCTCCCCTTAAGGTTGTTACTACATCATTCTGGTGTTGTGCTGTGGTTGTTAATACTTCACTCATACGTCTGCTTCCTAACTATTACAGGCCATACACAAGTACATGTTACATTCAATCTGTATTAGGCTTCAATTTATTCCAAACTATCCGTGAGCGATTCCTCGTCTGTCAGGTCATTATCTACTCATTAACTCAAAGCATCATTAATTATTAAATGAATAAATAATTATATACAATGGCGGATGAATCTGCTACATCACGACTCTGCTACATCCCGTTTTAGACAATCTCGCGGTGCAAGAGCTATCACAGTTGGTAGCGGAAATCCGACAGGTTTTACTTTGTTTATTTTGACTCTGCCAACAACTTTGGTCTTGGTGTTAAATGTCGTGGAGGCAGCCGTTTAGGAGGAGTGGTGCGTCAAGTTTTCTGGAGATGAGAATATTCAATTCAGCAAAAGACAGTCCTCTTCCTAGCAGAATTTGGAATTACTAATAAATCAAAATATAAATCAAATTGACTCTTCTCATTCATAGGTGAATTAATTGGTGAATTCATCTGTGGCAAATGACTCATTCCCCTATAACATAAACAATTCAGTGTGGAATAAATATTTATAGCTCCAACGATTTAAAACATTCATAGATATCGTTATGAATGCAGTACTATCGTCTTCATAGCTCAAGACACGAATGGAGAAAATGAATATGTCTGTTTTCATAACTAAAGGCAGATAATTATAGAATTCATTATATAGTTCGATCTTAATGAGAAGTAATGTGCCATATCCAGTAAATCTTACAATATCTATGGATTTAATAAAAGCCTATTAAGTATATATTAATTTTAGTAATTAGAGTAAATGATAACGCAAGACACCCATCAGTCTCTGTGAGAACTAAATCACCATCTCCCCCTACAAATTATAATTTGGTAACATAATCAATATATCTCTCATAATCCCAAGAATTAATGAATAAAGCAAATCATTAACTCGGCGATAAATCAAGACGTCAATGAGTGCCTTTATCTGTATTTACTATGCCGAGAACTAAGAAGGCAGAGAGCCAAAAAGCCCCCAGCAACATCACGCCAGCACCAACATCAAGAACAACATAGGCAATGAGCAAGAATTCAATGATTCAAGAAATTAACTTAGTGGCCCCTCCAAGAAGGTTTTCTTTAACCTCTTCCACTCCATCTTCCGTCTGACCTACCGCTACAGCCAATCACAGAGCTTGTGACGTCAGAGCAGCACCCACCTGAGACATACATCGGTCAGCTGGCAACCTACCTTCCAACTCGCCTGCTAAAGGGGCAGAGCGAAGGAAGGTAAACATAAGGGCCGTCACTACAAGAGCACAAAAGCCACTCCAACCAAGTCTCTTTCTCCTCTTAAGACCACCAAGACCAGATATATCCAGAAAATTACCAAGAAGCGAGAGAACAACAATTTGACCGGCTCACATCCTCAACTAAATTTGGCATTCCCTGTTCAGGACTTAACCCCCTCAGTATCCCTTGGGAGGTTAAGACCAACAGCAGCAAATATGAAACAAAGAAAAGCAAGAAGGAGGAAAAGTAAACAGAACCCAGGTTACCTGCTGAGAACGAGAGAAGAAAGACAAGACGAGACCCCGACATACCTGATACACCTGGGAAGAACAAAAACACCTCAGTCGTTTTTCCTTATTAGATACTCCTTGATATCTTTGCACGTGGCTTGTCTGTAGTGTTACTAAAGTTAGGGAAATTCCGCAAAATGAGGGGG
The DNA here is from genome assembly GCA_032716605.1 of Paralithodes platypus. Classification (NCBI taxonomy): domain Eukaryota; kingdom Metazoa; phylum Arthropoda; class Malacostraca; order Decapoda; family Lithodidae; genus Paralithodes; species Paralithodes platypus. Next base: position 63,837,361 of record CM064573.1, read on the forward strand.
CATTAGATTAAAGAGGGAACATCTTTAAGAGTGATTTAATGTTGGTAAAAACACTCGTAAATTATCTAAAATAAAATAGATATATAAAAGCAAGAGGAAAATATTAGGAATACATATACAATATACAAATTACTTATATAATTATGATGTAAGCTGTATAACTACAAGCAACACAACAAGAAGTAAAATGTAATTTTGAATATATATTATTAGTTACATGTTATGTAGATGTTAATTTATAAAGTTGCACTAAAACAGGACATTTCACGATATACGTTCATAGGTTATACTTATGACACCTAGGGATATTTTGTCCCAACATGTTTGACGTTGGCAACTCCCCACTCTCACAACAACAATGGTGGGGGTAGAAAAGACGTGGCTGTGAACCTCCTCACAATTATGACAATGTCACGATGGTCTGGCCTTTACAGTAGCATCTACTTATGTCTATTTAACTCTGGTGCCATTCGTTTTTTCTCGCCGAGCTGCTTCTACACATGGTCGTAGATTTCATTTTCGCCCAGCCATTCGCCCAGAATGGAAAGCTTTGTTTCCAAATATCTTTGGCAAAGTCGATGATTTTGGTCGAATTTTGACTTGTCAATATTATTACATATTTGGATTCGTCTCGCCGTTGCGGTTTCAACGGTATAATTATTTTTTTAATTTTGACAAATTTTTAGGCCCAATAGGCCTATTTTAAAAACTCCATAGACGAGTTATTTATATACGGATTTTGTTTAAATTTATACCATAAGTACACTTTGGCGAGCTAAATCGAATGGCACAAACATAATTAAAATCGGACCATTAGTTTAGGATTTCGATTTTGACTTGGCCTTCATGGAGGGCCCAGGGGACCGTTTGTTGGACTTTAAACGTCCTCTGTAGCCCAAACTATAAGTCCTAGATAATTATAACAGGTGCCATTCGTTTTTCCTCGCAGAGTTGCTTCTAGACATGGTCGTAGATTTCATTTTTGCCCAGCCATTCGCCCAGAATCCAAAATATTTTTTTCCAAAAATACTTGAAATCCTTGATTTTGGTCGAATTTTTACTTGTCAATATTATTACATATTTGGATTTGTCTCGCCGTTGCAGTTTCAACGGTATAATTAGTTTTTAATTTTGACTAATTTTTAGGCCCCCTAGGCTTATTTTAAAGTTTAAAAACTCCATAGACGAGTTATTTATGTGCGTATTTTGTTTAAATTTATACCATAAGTACACTTTGGCGAGCTGAATCGAATGGCGCAAACAGAATTAAAATCGGACCCATTGGAATGCTTATATTTTGCTTACATTTGAAATCATCACATTTGAAAAACGTGTTATCTGTAAAGAATGTTATGCTATTCATAAGGGAGGTTTTGCTTAATGCTGTATATTTTTTAGACAATGCATTACTCCAAAAAGCTTCATAATTGTTTATTGTAATTTATTTCATTTTCGAATTTGCAAAACATATATTCACTATATTTTCCAGGGCTAGTATAAGTTTATCTTGAGGAATGTTTGTATATAAAGTACTAAAATCATAAGTTACAACATTTTTAGCTTGTTGTTTATCATTTATTTGCTTGATCACGTCTAGTACTGGTTGATTATTTTCAACTACCCCCCATCTACTTGTACCGGTGAACTCTTCAATTACAGTGCAATATCTCTTTCGTCCTTTCATTATCAACTTCAGTGATTTACTTATACAAAAACCTAATTGCTTAGTAGTACAAATGGACGAGGAGACAATATATCTAGCTTTTACAGGATCTTTGTGAAATTTTGGAATCCAATACATGAACGGAAACTTATGATCTATAGTTGGCGTTATGATGTTGGCGGAACTAAGAAAATTAGTCTGGCGATGTATAATGTCCTGTTCACGTTCATTAGTGTTCACGTAAGTGTTACTGGTTTCACCAATAATTCCTGTCTCTTTGTACAACATTTTCATATAAAACCGTTTGCATATAAAGGCATAATTTGTATTAGCTTTATCAACTACTGTAATTACATACTTATCGTGTAATCTTTTAAGCTCACAAGTAGCCAGTTCGTCCTTCAGTACACACACACACACACACACACACACACACACACACACACACACACACACACACACACACACACACACACACACACACACACACACACACACACACACACACACACACACACACACACACACACACACACACACACACACATTCTCTCTCTCACTGTGCCTACCTGTCTTATTTATCTCCTCCCCTCTCTCGCTCTCACTCTTTCTCTCTCTCTCTCACACACACACACACACACACACACTCTCTCTCTCTCTCTCACTCTCTCTCTCTCTCTCTCACTCTCTCTCTCTCACTTCCGCTCTCTCTCTCTCTCACTCCCGCTCTCTCTCTCTCTCTCTCTCTCTCTCTCTCTCTCTCTCTCTCTCTCTCTCTCTCTCTCTCTCTCACTCCCGCTCACGCTCTCTCTCTCTCTCTCTCTCTCTCACACACACACACACACACACACACACATTCTCTCTCTCTCTCGCTCACTCTCTCTCTCTCTCTCTCTCTCTCTCTCTCTCTCTCTCTCACTCCCACTCTCTCTCTCTCACTCCCGCTCTCTCTCACTCCCGCTCTCTCTCAGTCTCTCTCTCTCTCTCTCTCTCACTCCCGCTCTCTCTCACTCCCGCTCTCTCTCTCTCTCTCTCTCATTCCTACATATAATTATCTCTTGTGGGCCGTTCACAGATAAGCGATCTTGGTTACGATGGCAACTTCATTGAAAATCGGCGCTAAGCGAGGGATAATTGGGCATTGTAGTGTTGGCAATATAGCTACTGACCCGCTAGATCCAGAGGTATTTACTTCGCTCTAGAGGCCAATTTTTACATCTAGCGGCATGAATTCTAGAGATATTCATTATATTTGAGCCGTTTTAGAGCGATATTGTAGCAACTAAAAACCTCCCCTTAACTAATTTATCTGTAGTCTAGTTCCCGATACCAGTGCAACGAGATCCCAGAAGTGTTGCCGGGAGATGTTGACGATAATACCTCTCGTGTGACTCCGGCGCAGTAATCTCAAGTCGAACAATAAGAATATCGCGAGAAGCGTCACACCAAAATCGAACAATAAGAATGAGCCCAAAAAAAGTACTATTAAGCGAGCTAAAGACTCTCAGAACCAGCAGAAGGTCCCGAAGGCAACTCAGGGGATCAGCAGGGGTCAAACTGCCGGTAACGTCGCCTGCAGGAGGACCAACTGGATAATCCGACAGGTTTTTGTGGGAGCTCTGCTGTCGCGTTTCCTGGGAAGTTCCTTAAGGGGGGATGGCTCACTTTTTGGGCGATTTTTGCATGTATTCATTATTTTTCTAGTTTCCTCCCTAGACCTCCATCAAATTAAAAACAAAAAAATCGATTATATCCCCCTTCTATATTAATTTGTACATTTTTCGGTAGAAAAATTTCCCGGCCGAAGGCCGGATCTTCCAACATTACAGGCTCACTATCATTCGCCAAGGAAAAAATCGACACCTAAATAGCACGAAAGGTCTAAATATCGACGATGAAATGGGGCGAAAGGTCTTAAAATCGACTAACTCATGGGGCAAACATCTTAACATCTGAAAACTAATGTGGCTAAACATGAGGGAGAAAGTGGTTCAGAAAACCGGCCCATGTCCCCTTGAGGGGGTTGTGGATTTGGGTGGTCTATTTATGTATTTATTAATTTCGGGTGGATGGGACTCGTTAGCCTTGGTCGGCCACCCATCTAGGGGAGATAACCTTATAAAAATCCGGGTGGATGGGACTCGTCAGCCTTGGTCGGCAACCTGTCTAGGGGAGTAAACCTTATACAAATCAGTACTGCTATGTTAGGGTGAAGCAGGTTAGTGGATGGATTAGCCGCACACCACTGTAGAAAAATAATGCTAAAAAATACATAAAAGGCCTCGGAGTCAGACGGACCCTAAATTGAGTGGTCAATCCTGTAAGTTCTTCAGCAAACTGGCATGGGTTGTCCCTCTTACAGGGGACAGGTTTGCTTGGGGGCATTTTGTGTATGGCCACCCCCATTAACTACCGTGTTTGTAAGGCGTCTGGCAATAGATAGATAGATAGATTCATTTAATTATTTTATACTAACCTCGCTATACCTCCATCAAGGGACATACACACACACACACCTGCCCTCTCACACTTTCCTCCTCCCTGGAGTACCTTACCTCCTCCTCCTCCCCCCCCCCCCTCTACTCCTCCTCCTCTCCCACCCATTCCTCTACCTCCTACAACCCCCCTCCCTCTCTCCCATAACCACACACCCTACTAAATATTATATTACTATCGGCATGTAAACTTCTCCACTGGTCATATTGCGCTAACTATCCCCTCAATAACCATTATTGTAATAAGAATTTGAACCATGTAACTCATCTTTGTAAAATATTTGTATTACTATAATTCCATTATAACTTCGGTAGTTGGTAATATTAGTCACATTATGTAAGTGACTCTTGTATTCAGCTAACTATGACCTCAATAACCGTTGATGTAATGAAGAATGTGAAGTGTCCCTCATATGATTGTAATATATTTGTGGTACTATTATTGCATAATAATGTATGTAGTTCGAAATATTAGTCACATCTTGTATGTAATAATTGTATTCAGCTACCTATGATCTCAATAACCATTGATGTAAGAAAACATGAATAGCCTCCTCATATGATTGCACTAGTTGTGTAGTGCTATTATTTACCTGTCAATTAATAATTCAGTCACTTGTTTTTTTTTGTTTTTTGTTTTTTTTTGTTTTTTTTCATGAGCACGTATATACAGCATATGTGGCAATCAAATGAGGAAACTATAATAACACCAGACGACGATACTGTTGTTACAGTAGAATAATGGCTCTTTGAGCAGTATGTATTGCCTTACCAGTGGTTGTCCCCTTATTATTATTATTATTTTATTATTATTATTGAAATACCACAGGAACGAAAATTCCTGGGAGCGAAACTTCCACCCCCAACGAGATCCCTCTCTTTCTACCACCTCCCTCCACATGTTACACGTCTCGTTAATCACAGTCTTCTAATATACAAATCACATTTCCTTACCCCCTGACATTCTTGAAATACCCACTAAGTATATTCAATTAGATACCAACCATGCAGACTATAATACGTTCGTTGTGTATGGGTACGAGGCGATCTCAAGACACCTTAGCTCCCAGTGCACAACGAACCGGATCATGATTATGTCCGCCTGTATTAAATTATGTATTATGTTGATTTATACCATTGCCTATTTTTGTAATAATTGTATTCAGCTAACTATGATCTCAATAATCATTGATGTAATGAAAATATGAATAGTCTCCTCATACGATTGCACTAGTTCTGTAGTGCTATTATTTACAACCTGTCAATTAATAATTCAGTCACTACAAGCTTGCTTGCGTTTTTTTTTTATTTTTTTTTTATTTTTTTTTTTTTTTATTTTTTTTTTTTTTTATACAGACCATGTGACAATTAAATGAGGAAACTATAATAACACATCTGAATAATGCCAACCTGACTTATAAACACAAATATGAATGTAACCAGACGACGATGCTGTTGTTTCAGTGGAATAATGGCTCTTTGAGCAGTATGTATCGCCTTACTAGTGGTTGTCCCCTCACAGGATGGGGGGCGCTGCTCAATAAACTCGCCCCTCGGGGCAAAATCAAATCCATCAAGCTTTAAAAAACACCCCCTAGACCTCTCTTCAAGATAAATGTGTACATTTTCGGTAGAAAAATATCCTGGTCAAAGACCAGTTCCTCGTAGAATTACAGGTTCGGTATCGCTCGCCAGGAAAAATATACACCTAAATGGCACAAAAGGTCTTAATATTGACAAAGAAAATGGCGAAAGTCTTTACATTTGAAAACTGATGTGGATTAACATGAAAGAGAATGGGGTTTAGAAAAATATACCTAATCTTAATGTTATTATAGCATATATTATATTCTCGAAGCTGTCTCAGGATGAACTGAAACTGTATAATTATGTATTCTTTATCTGATATTTGCATTTAGGAGGTTCCTTTAAATGTGTCGAGGCTTCAAAATGTATCTAATATAATGACAGCCACCTTCCTATTACATTCGCGTTGGTAGGGTTTGATCGAGTCACAAGAAGCTTTATCAAGTAACTTTACGTCGCCGTTCATGCCTAAATTGCAGTTTTGGCAATAATTCATGCAAATGCAATAATCGATCGTCAGTCCGGCTGCACTAACAAGCACATAACACAAGCATAACAAAACATGTCCCACAAATAGTGCCAGAGAAAAGTTACAAACCGAATTATGTATGAAAAACTGCGTATGTCCCTGTGTAATGCTTGATCGGCATGTAGATAGATTTCAATAGTATAGTCATCTAGGGAAAAGAGAAAAAAGTGTACAAAACTCTAGAGGAACATTAGTGAAAATTTATGATAAAAAAATATATAAAATAGCGTGAAATATTAAAAAAAAAGTAAATAAATAAAAAAAATAAAAATAAAAACACCCAGTCCCTCTTCAAGCTAAGTTTGTATTTTTTTATAGAAAAACGTCCCGGCCAAAGGGCGATTTCTTCTAAAGTTACAGGCTCGCTATCACTTGCCAAGAAAATAATTGACACCTGAATAAAAAGAAAAGTAATGGAGCGAATCCTCTTAAAATATCGAAACTAATGGAACGAAAAAGGTGAGGTCCAAAAAGACTCTCCTCGGACCAAATAGGGCGTATGTGACCATCCTGGGAAAATAAAAGTGCATGTATTTTTGTTTGTTTATATTTAATAGTGACAGATAACTTGAAAGTAAAGACAATTATAGGGTTGGGTGATGGCTGAGAACTACCGTGTTTGATGGAGGAGCAATAATATGTGGGTGGTTTCACAGGTAAGCCACGGTAGCCTTGTCCGTTTCCTCGTCATTCAGGTGTGACTTTAACCTCATGACACAGGGACAAGTGGCTTAATTCTCCACTTTTGGTAAATGCACAATATTAACGAAAATTAGGGCACGGTGTGAAACAAGCTGTGGCAAAATATCATACTGATCCAACTGTTTGTTAAGAAGTTATTCCCGAAAAACGATGTAACACGGTCTCTGAAACCCATAGTAGTTGTTGATGGTACACTCGGATACCATAGTCTCTAGTCCACTCATACAAATTCATAGACCCCTCCCATGTTTTCTGTATGCAATTATAACTATCTGGGTTGATTTTTGTATATAACTTACTTTTCAATATATAGTATAATTATATAGTTTTGTAGTTGATGTATAGACACTGTTATTCAATCATTCGTGTCCAGAGATATGCTTCCATAATAATTAGTAATAGGTGGAGTCCACGAATAGTTATGAGTGAGCTAGAGACTATGGCACCCGAGTGTACCTTATGGGGACCCACACGGTTTTGTGCAGCATGAATTACTGGTTCGGCTCAATGGTTTAAGGAAGGGGTTTAGTTTGCTCTCTAAACCTCTATCAAGCTTAACAAACAAAAAACAAGACCCCCCTTCCATATATATTTGTACATTTATCGGTAGAAAAATTTCTCGGCCAAAGGCCGATTCCTCTTAAAATACAGGCTCGCTATCGCTCGTCAGGAATAAATTGACACCTAAATGGCACGAAAGGTCTTACTGTTGGCAAAGAAATGGGACAAAAGGTCTGAAAAACGCCAAACTAATGGGGCGAACGCCTTAAAATCTCAAAACTAATAGAGATAAACATGAGGGAGAAGGAGGTCCCGAGAAATCAAGTGCCTCCCCTTAACAGGGTCTGTCATGGCGTATGTCTTATTATAATTCACACCGCACCTTGAGTCAATTGTGGGGCGACTCTCGTGTATTTGTTGGTCTCATCTACAACAGCTTGCTTGCCCGCATCTCTCTCTCTCTCTCTCTCTCTCTCTCTCTCTCTCTCTCTCTCTCTCTCTCTCTCTCTCTCTCTCTCTCTCTCTCTCTCTGCATGTTTTTTTGTTTTTGTTCTCTCAATGTTTTTTTGGCTACTCACTTTCAATAAAAAGATATAAATTAAATGAGGATCAATTTATTTACAACGTGTCTGAGATAGCTTCGTAACTTTGTCAAGAAAGTGCTACTCTTCATATAATTTCGTTCATTCTTTCGACGTGTTTTCAGTTTCTACTAACACACACAAGCATACATACACACAGGCACCCACCTCCCTCCTCTCTCTCGCTCTCTATTCTATATATATATATGCCTATTCCACTTACTACCAATAAAGCCAATTGAAAATATGCACCGGCAAATATAGATCATAAATATGGATATCATCTTGAAACAGAAACAAAAACAAAATGCGTGTAACCGGTAGACCACACAACGTCAGTCTAGAAAGTGTCCACACTATTCAATTAGGGTTGATGGACAATTAGGGTTGATGGACAATTCATATTCATTAAGGGGAGATCTCCACTTGAGGGATTTTTTTCTTGACCCCTTTCTCCCTCATGTTTAGCCCCATTGCTTTTGATATTATAAAACGTTTGTCCCATTAGTTTAGCGATTTTAAGAACTTTCACCCCATATTAACACTTTTCGTGCAATTCAGGTGTCGATTTTATCCTGGCGAGCGATAGCGAGCCTGTAATTTAAGAGGAACCGGCCTTCGGCCGGGACATTTTTCTACCGAAAAATGTACAAATTTATCTTGAAAGGGACTCAATGGGGTGTAATTTTAAGCTTGATGGAGGTCTAGGGAACAAACTAAATACCTCCCATTAAAGGGGTGTTTTTTTCAGCCCACCCTTCTCCTTCATGTTTATCCTTATTAGTTTTGAGATTTTTATTTAAGATTTTGCCCCATTAGCGTGCCAATTTTAAGACCTATATTCATGGTTTTGCATTGTTTTCCTACATTGCTTATAGGTTTTAGATAATTGGTTCAACAACCGGTACGGGTGTCGGTACAGTAAGGCTTACGGGAAGATGGATCATTTTTTTGGTATCCCTTCTTATGTTTAGCCTCATTAAGTTTCAGATTTTATGAAGTTCGGCTCATCAGTTTAAGACCTTTTGCCCCACTTCTTTGTCATTATTAAGACTTTTCGTGTCATTTAGGTGTCGATTGTTTCGTTGCGAGCAATAGCTGCAAGCCTGTAACCGGCCTTCGGCCGGCATATTTTTCTATAAAAAAATTCAAACATTTATGTTAGATGAGGGTCTTGGGAGTGTTTTTTTTTAAGCTTAATGGAGGTCTAGGGAGGAAACTAAAACATACATATATTACGTACAGTGATAATCCAACATGGCCAGCATAGTACTAAGGATCATAAGGTGTATATTAACTTTGTATCTACATTCTTCCATCATTTGTATCTACAGTTATATTCATTGGTCATTCTCTCTCTCTCTCTCTCTCTCTCTCTCTCTCTCTCTCTCTCTCTCTCTCTCTCTCTCTCTCTCTCTCTCTCTCTCTCTCTCTCTCGTTGTGATGAGAGTGGAATAACCTGCAAGCCAAAGTGGCGGATAGAAACATAATTAACGTCATCCAGAGGAGGCTGGAATAATTGAGGGTAAACAATAATATGTATATATACTGTGGATATATATATATATATATATATATATATATATATATATATATATATGTGTGTGTGTAAATTTATATATATGTGTATATAATTATATATATATATACAGTTATATAGATATATAATATATATAATATATTATAATATATGTTATATATATAATCTATCTATATACAGTATATATATATATATATATGTATATATGCATATGTATACAATATAGAAATATATGTACATAAATTTAGGGCCGGGATGCCTAGTGGGTACCGCGAGGTCTGTGTATCTATGTAACTATGCATTTCACACACACACACGTACAGATGTTCACTCGCGAATTTCTCTCATATAAACACACACTACGTCTTGCACTATCACACACATTCGTATTAACACACACACACACACACACACACACACACACACACACACACACACACACACTCCCGTCAGACACCAAAGTTAGGGAGGTCAGAGGGTTTCCAACAGACCATAATTG
>CM064573.1:63852457-63887457 GCA_032716605.1 Paralithodes platypus
ATGCTGCAAAAAAGCATTAACTCTAGACTTAAAAATGTAAATATGATCTGGCACGAAGGGTCCTAATATTGGCAAAGAAATGGGATGAAAGGTCATCAAATCCCCAAACTAATGGAACCAACGTCTTAAAATCTCAAAACTAGTGCGGCTAAACATTGGGGAGAAGGGGGCCCAGAAAAACGGTAGGTCTCCCCTTAATTCCTGCCATAAACTCTTACCAATAACAGAGGGACACTCGGTCCCTCCACCACCACCCAGATAATAGCATAATGGGCCACTTGTGAGTTTCAGGGTATTAGGAAGTTGGAGCCGTAAAAATATATATTAAACAGGATTAAAATATTAATATAGCTTGCTCATGGATAGAAAGTATGATGAATCAGGTTTCATGTGTTTATAAATGTACTACGACCATATTTCGCTGATAGTTCTGCGCACTATCTGATGCATACGGCTCCATCTTCCTTATAGCCTGAAACTAGCATGTGGCCAATTGGAGTTACCTATTTAATCCCTCCCATAAAGCCCTAACAAAGACAGAGGGACACCATCACCCAGGTAATATATTAATTGGCCCCGTAAATACCTGGTGAAGCAGCGAGTCTTACATAATATAATAAAAACAGTTTAGGAAGGTAGCAGCGACTCTTATGTAAACTAGTGTTGCTGTCTCTGAATGCATAATCTTTTCACTATGTAGTGGCTATTGTTTGGCCAATATATATATATATATATATATATATACTTATATGCACTCTCCTCTTCCAATGTATACTATTATACACACAATACTAGATATATGAAATGTGAGCTTAAAGTGTTTTTCGTAATTTTGTTTTTGTATTAATTTGTCTACCTAGAAATCAATGAAACTTTAAAAAATGCCCCCAAATCCACCTTTCGAGATAAGTTCCGGCCGAAGGACGGTTCCGCCTAAACTGCAGGCTCGCTTTCACTTGCCGGGAAAAAAGTAGAAACTTAAAAGGCACGAAAGGTCTTAACATTGACATAGAAATGAGGGGAAATGTCTTTAAATCGCCAAACTAATGTGGCGAATGTCTTAAAATATCAACTTTAATGGGGCTGAACATGAAGGAGAAGGGATTCGAAACCCCCAACCCCACCCACCCCCTCTCCCTTAAAGGTAGTAAGAATAGCATGACGGTAGTGGTGGGATAACTTAAGTATATCTGTGGTGGTGGCGGAGGAAGTGGAGGAGGATGGTGGTGATGCCCAGGGGTGGTCTGTCATCTGGCACCCACACCACCTCTATCTGGCCCACACCAACAATACTACTACTACTACCACCTCCCCCTCTCTCTGTACTTACCCACTACCTCCCTCCTTCCCCACTCCCTCCCCCTCTCTCTGTACTTACCCACTCCCTCTGTAAATCCCCAGGGCTCCTACCTCTCTCTGTACTCACCCACTCCCTCCCCCTCTCTCTGTGCTTCCCCACTCCCTCCCCCTCTCTCTGCACTTACCTACTTCCTCTGTAAATCCCCAGGGCTCCTCCCTCTCTACTACCAAGTCCGTCTCTATTTTACTACATGGAGGCCAGATGCATACCTTGGTGACAAGTGGCCTACGCGCGCCTGATTAATTAATATCCACAATATAGCTTTGTTATAGCCAAACCATACTTAAATAACCAACATAAATAATGAGAATATACTGTATATATATATATATATATATATATAGAGAGAGAGAGAGAGAGAGAGAGATCTTCCCACTCATCTCTACTTTTCCTCTTACTACCTTTCCTTCAACACTCACATCGCCTCCCTCTGTCTCCACCTCCCCCGTTCTTCTTTATCTCTACCTATCCCATACACATACCTTTCTGCCTCTTTTCCACCCCTTCAGTGAGTAGTACTGCACACTCTGTAAGTACCTACTTACCTACATACTTATTAAAATGATGAGTAATATTCATCATAGTATGCTCATCTGTGGTCAATCTAACACATTATATTTGTTCTGGTAAGTATTTGTTTCATATAATCGGATGTAATGTCTAACATATATTTTCAGATTACGAAATATATCTGGAATATATGGAATGTAATATTACCTTGAATAAAGCTTGGCAGCAAAACCTCGGATGACAGGTTTTATTGACAAATTACTAAGTAAACACACACACACACACACAATCATGTATGCGATGGTGTGTTGATCGGTACACACTCATATGATATGCATTTGTACAGTACCGATAAACGCGTGGAATCCTGCACGCTGGTGAGTACATTTTTCGTTTTTATATACTTACATAATTATAAATATCCAGATTGAACTTAATCAAACCAAACCTAACCTATCTTAGCCTACTCTAACATAACCTAAATTACTCTGTTGCTTAGTGTTTTAAAAGTGTGTGTCGGGTCAATCTATTTGTACATTTCAATCTACGAACATCATTTTATATGTACCGATGAACTACCAATGCTTACACACACACACACACACACACACACACACAGAGGTATACAGTAATTTGACCACAAGTCCACAAGTTATAGCTTATTAGTCTAGCACACATTCTCCACACATCTACTGTATATAACCACTACCTTGCCTGTCATATTACACTAGGTACTTACTGTAGCTGTTGAAGCAAGAGTGACTACGTATTAGATCACCGTATAATTTAAGTTTCACGGTCCGTTGGGTATCCGGGTATATTGTTAACGGGGTAGTGCTATCTATTAATTTATTATTGAGTTTCCTCGCTAGACCACCATCAATCGTCTTTTTTTCTCTTTCTCTCCCTTTCTACTGGTCTACTGGTTGAGTTGTGTGGTCACCAACGGTATGAAATTAAACTAGAATGTACTGGCTAAATATTTTGAAATAATGAAGCGTTGATATACTGTACCGCAGAGCCTATAATTAATGAAGCGTTGATATACTGTACCGCAGAGCCTATAATTAATGAAGCGTTGATATACTGTACCGCAGAGCCTATAATTAATGAAGCGTTGATATACTGTACCGCAGAGCCTATAATTAATCTTCTCGTGTAATAGACCAATATTGGACCACTTTTGAATTTAGGGTTGGCTATTTTGCTACCCCATCCCCCCCCCCCCTCTCTCTCTCTCTCTCTCTCTCTCTCTCTCTCTCTCTCTCTCTCTCTCTCTCTCTCTCTCTCTCTCTCTCTCTCTCTCTCTCTCTCTCTCTCTCTCTCTCTCTCTCTCTCTCTCTCTCTCTCTCTCTCTCTCTCTCTCTCTCTCCTACTACTGTTGGCCTTGACGTGACCAGCACAATAATTCGTTTTTTTTTTTGTTTTTTTTTTTTTTTATCATCTGAGGCAAAGGCAATCAAATCATAGCTCTATCATACACAGTTCGGACAACTTATCAACCTCAATCAATTTGTATGCATTAAAGGGGGGATGACTGTTTTTTTTTTTTTGCCCCCTTCTCCTCATGTTTAGCCTCATTAGCTTGGAGATTTTAAGACGTTTGTCCTATTAGTTTGGCGATTATAAAAAAAAATGCGCCATTTTTAAGCCAATATTAAGGCCTTTCGTAGGTGACTTTCTTTTCTTTCCTGGCAAGCGATATTGAGCCTGTAATTGAAGGGGGGTCTTGGGGATGTTATCTTGAAGGGGGGTCTTGGGGATGTTATCTTGAAGGCGGGTCTTGGGGATGTTATCTTGAAGGGGGGTCTTGGGGATGTTATCTTGAAGGGGGGTCTTGGGGATGTTATCTTGAAGGGGGGTCTTGGGGATGTTTTCTTAAGCTTGATGGAGGTCTAGCGAGGAAGAAAAAAAAGTATAATAAATAGATAAAGATATAAGCAGATAAATACGTCCTTCCCCCCCTTAAGGGGAGGTTTCCACTTGAGGGATTTTTTCTTGACTCCTTTCTCCCTCATGTTTAGCCCCATTTATTTTCTAATTTTAAGACGTTCGCCCCATTATGTTGACGATTTTAAGAACTTTCGACCCATTTCTGTCAATTTTAAGACCTTTCGTGCCATTTAGGTGTCGATTTTATCCTGGCGAGCGATAGCGAGCCTGTAATTTAAGAGTAACTGGCCTTCGGCCGGGACATTTTTCTACCGAAAAATGTACAAATTTATCTTGAAAGGGGCTCAAGGGGGTGATATTTTAAGATTGCTGGAGGAGTAGGAAACAAACTAAAAACCTCCCCTTAACAGCAGTCTTTGTGTCACTTTACCAAACAGTACAATACAAACTGGATGTTCTGTTATTCTCAATTATGACAGCATCAGCAAATACAAGTTGCCAATCAAATATTAATCAGAGTACCATACCCTGTTCAAAATTAATAGTTCAGAAATCGTAAACCCTAACCTCTGTAACTCCAAAAGGGCTAGATCAAATGAGTTGTAAGTTTCCACACCTATTCCCTGGCTGACCCTTCCCAAATGATAGAATTAGTAGCTCGATTACTCTAGTCCTTTGTAAATTATATAGCTTAATGTTCAAGAGTGTTGGCCTACTAACTTGGAATAGAGTATAGCATTAGTATTGCAAATAATTTAAGATTGACATGATTTGTGCTAATTCAATGTACTGTGCCCCAAGATCCCTGGCATTTCGCAACTATCACTATTGTGTCTCCCAACAAAGTATTAGCACATCAGATCCTCCAAACTTACGAAAGAGTTACCAATCTAGATTTTTTTTTTTTTTTTTTTTTGTATCAAGTATGAGTTAAGGGGAGACTGACCGTTTGTTTGGTCTATTAATTAATGTATTCATATATTTGTTGAGTTTCCTCGCTAGACCTCCATCAAGCTTAGAAAAACACCCCCTAGACCCCCTTTCAAGATAAATTTGTACATTTTTCGGTAGAAAAATTTCCCGGCCGAAGGCCGGTTCCTCTTAAAATTGCAGGCTCGCTATCGCTCGCCAGGAAATAATCGACACTTAAATGGCATGAAAGGTCTTAAAATTGACAACGAAATGGGGCGAAAGGTGTTAAAATCGCCAAACTAATGGGCCGAACGTATTATAATTTCAAAACTAGTGGGGCTAAACATTAGGGAGAAGGGGGTCCAGAAAAACGGTCTGCCTCCCCTTAATGCACGCGGTGCCTAGCACCATCTGTTAACTGGCAAAGGAATCTCTGCACCAAGCTCGAGTTGAAGGTTATGGAGCAGCCTTTGTGCGGAGGTTCAGTCATTATAAAAACCCACACACACACACACACACATACACACACGCATACAAACACACACGCACGCACACACATACACGCACACACACACACACATACGCACACATACACACACACATCGACTTCAGGGTGGCGCTGAAGTATGTTATCCAGTGATTAGGGATGACAGCTACTCGTGTGTAATAGGATTTTTCACCATAATATAATTATAGGCTATAGTGATAACATGTAATTATAAACTGGGATTCAAGGTCACTGCGGTGTTATAACTATCAATTGCACAACATGGCTGCAGTTGTCCAGAATTCGTTTACTTCACTGTGTAGAGTGGCAAATAATCACACACTTAGAGTATCATGTGTATTTATTTGATTGTGTATGTTTAGGTAAGATTACGCTGCGCCAGGGATTAGAACAATTAGACACAGTTAGGTTTTGTTGGATTAGACTGAACTATATTAGGCTAGATTAGGTTAAATCATGTTTGGCTATGTTACAATAGGATATGGTAGGATAGAGTAGGTTTAGGTTAAGGGAAGGTTTTTACTTTGTTCCCTAGACCTCCATCAAGCTTAAAATTACACTCTCTTGACCCCCTTTCAAGATAAATTTTTACATTTTTCGGTGGAAAAATTTCCCGGCCGAAGGCCGGTTCCTCTTAAATTACAGGTTCGCTATCGCTCGCCAGGAAAAAATCAACACCTAAATGGCACGAAAGTCTTAAAATTAACAGAAGTGGGGCGAAAGTTCTTAAAATTGCCAAACTAATGGGGTAAACGTCTTACAATCTCATAAACAATTGGGCTAAACATAAGAGAGAAAGGGGTCAAGAAAAAATTATCTCGGGTGAAAATCTCCCCTTAAGCTAGTATGGACTAGGTAATATTTGCCTAAGTTGACTAATTTCTCTGGTCTCAAAAGTTTTAAGATACTCCGGTAGTGATAAAAAAAAACCTACACACAGGGACTCCACCCAGTCGCCTGAGAGCAAGTTATATCCAGTCAGTGCTTCAAACACCATCATCTCGCTACCAGTCTGTCCACACTCATTGCAGGGGATCACGTCCAAGATCTCTTTTGTGTCCAGTGTGGTGTAGTGGTTAGCACGAGTGCCTGTTGATTGCAAGGTCCAGGGTTCTAATCCCGGGTGGGTTGTGTGAGGTTTTTCTCAAGTGGCATTACTTGATTTAAAGATTAGTTTCATTGATGATATTGCACTCTAAGGATTATTGAATGTAAACAATGCATATATTTAATGTAAACCATGCAAATATTACATAAAGCTACAATTTAGCTCTAGAGATCATAATGTAGTATTATTAACAACCACAGGGTAGTTGGGACTTCCAATTTGGTGTTAGTGATATTGGGCAACAACACTCCATATATTTAATTATTATGTTCTCTCCACCAACCAACTTTACTCTTAAACTCGATTAATGAAATTAACAAACACATGTGGCAGTCCGGGGATTCGAACCCAGGACGCTCATACCGAAAATCAACACACTTATGCATTGCGCCACGAAGACAGTTAAATAATGATGCACAAGCCTACGATTTAATATGCAGTTTCGAATCCTGCATATCAATCTTAGCATGTACATTCATTCCAACTGCACTATCGGAGGCTATGAATAGGTGAATGGAAACCAGAAAAGTGTACATTTGTTCGCTTTGTGTTCGCTTTGTGTTCGAGAACTTTACTCCGAGCTGATTGGCTTATGATAATATTTAATAATATGCTGGCTCGGTACCGCTCGCCAGAAATTTTGTTTACACCTGGGTGGGGATAAACGTCTTAAAACAGAAGGCTGAATGGGATGGAATGGATACAAGCCAGAGAAAGAGAGAAAAGGAGAGAACAAAAGCAAGTCACCCCCCTTCACTAATCCTCTTTGTCCTAGTCTAATGTAATCCAACCTAACCAAGCCTATAACCTAATTCACCGAGCCGAGAGTTGAAAAGTTTATTTACTTTTTTACCGACGGTCATATTATATTATCAGTTTTATTGTTATCAGAGTCTCATTATGCGCTGCCTTTCATATAACGAGTATCCCGACCCAACAAAAAAGTGGATTATGTAGATTATGATGTTGGACCGGTTGTTTGTTTAACTTCTGTAACGGGCAAGTACTTTTCATTGTGTGCTGGCAACTATTAGACGATTTTATTCAGCTTAAGAAAGACGTCTACCCATTAAAAGCCTACAGACTATCTCAATGCATCTTTTTTTGTTGCCATGTTTTCTTCCTAAGCTTTATAAAATCGTCTAAATGTAGCTGGAGACCAAATACAAAAGACGTCACCGGTACTGAAGGGGTTAATAACTTCCTTTCTGGTCACCGGGATAGGTTGATGCTGGAACTGATCTCTCTCTCTCTCTCTCTCTCTCTCTCTCTCTCTCTCTCTCTCTCTCTCTCTCTCTCTCTCTCTCTCTCTTCAGGATCATCGGCAATAATTGTTGTTCTATTGTACACTCCCGAGCCATAATACCTGCACACCCATTTGAACCTTTGGATTATTAAAGCCAAGTTATGAAGCTTCTCGGATATGACAGAACTTTGGATTGTCTCGCTTTAATTCGGTATAGATTCAAATGGATGTGCAGGTATTATGGCTCCTGACTGTACAATAAAGAACATCAATGGCGACGCACCCGTTTGAATCAGTATCTAACGTAAACGTTATAGTTACTTAGTTAGTTAAATTAGGACTTCAGAGGCTATCAACCCTTCTGGATTATTAAGCCAGCACACTGCAAGTACATTTTCAGGACTGGAACCCCTTTTCGAGAATCACAGTCCCTTGTAAACGAGACAAGACAAAGTTTTAGTATAGCCCAGATGATTCAGAACTTGTCTTTACAGGTTCAAAGATCGACTTGGGGTAACGTTAAAATAGCTAAGAACTGTACCAGAGATAATAAATATATGCACCAACCCAGCTTGATATATCCCCTATCAAGCTTATATACACCAACCCAGCTTGATATATCCCCTATCAAGCTTATATGCGCCAACCCAGCTTGATATATCCCCTATCAAGCTTATATACACCAACCCAGCTTGATATATCCCCTATCAAGCTTATATACACCAACCCAGCTTGATATATCCCCTATCAAGCTTATATACACCAACCCAGCTTGATATATCCCCTATCAAGCTTATATGCACCAACCCAGCTTGATATATCCCCTATCAAGCGTATATACACCAACCCAGCTTGATATATCCCCTATCAAGCTTATATACACCAACCCAGCTTGATATATCCCCTATCAAGTTTATATACACCAACCCAGCTTGATATATCCCCTATCAAGCTTATATACACCAACCCAGCTTGATATATCCCCTATCAAGCTTATATACACCAACCCAGCTTGATATATCCCCTATCAAGCTTATATACACCAACCCAGCTTGATATATCCCCTATCAAGCTTATATGCACCAACCCAGCTTGATATATCCCCTATCAAGCTTATATACACCAACCCAGCTTGATATATCCCCTATCAAGCTTATATGCACCAACCCAGCTTGATATATCCCCTGTCAAGCTTATATGCACCAACCCAGCTTGATATATCACCTATCAAGCTTATATGCACCAACCCAGCTTGATATATCCCCTATCAAGCTTATATGCACCAACCCAGCTTGATATATCCTCTATCAAGCTTATATACACCAACCCAGCTTGATATATCCCCTATCAAGCTTATATACACCAACCCAGCTTGATATATCCCCTATCAAGCTTGTATACACCAACCCAGCTTGATATATCCCCTATCAAGCTTATATACACCAACCCAGCTTGATATATCCCCTATCAAGCTTATATGCACCAACCCAGCTTGATATATCCCCTATCAAGCTTATATACACCAACCCAGCTTGATATATCCCCTATCAAGCTTTTATGCACCAACCCAGCTTGATATATCCCCTATCAAGCTTATATGCGCCAAACCCAGCTTGATATATCCCCTATCAAGCTTATATACACCAACCCCGATTGATATATCCCTTATCAAGCTTATATACACCAACCCAGCTTGATATATCCCCTATCAAGCTTATATACACCAACCCAGCTTGATATATCCCCTATCAAGCTTATATGCGCCAACCCAGCTTGATATATCCCCTATCAAGCTTATATGCGCCAACCCAGCCTGATATATCCCCTATCAAGCTTATATACACCAACCCAGCTTGATATATCCCCTATCAAGCTTATATACACCAACCCAGCTTGATATATCCCCTATCAAGCTTATATTTAGGGGAGGTTTTTAGTTTGTTTTCTACTCCTCCAGCAATCTTAAAATTTCACCCCCTTGACCCTCTTTCAAGATAAATTTGTACATTTTTCGGTAGAAAAATGGCCCGGCTGAAAGCCGGTTCCTCTTATATTACAGGCTCGCTATCGCTCGCCAGGATAAAATCGACACCTAAATGGCACGAAAGGTCTTAAAATTGACAGAAATGGGTCGAAAGTTCTTAAAATCATCAAAATAATGGGGCGAACGTCTTAAAATTAGAAAACAATGGAGCTAAACATGAGGGAGAAAGGAGTAAAGAAAAAGAATCCCTCAAGTGGATATCTCCCCTTAACATACCGGTAGCATAAAATAACAGTACACTATATGATAATCCTTACAGAAAACACACAAAGATAGGGATAATCCTAAATAATTATAATATACTGTACCGTACAATTATCAGCATATACTGTACTGTATATAATTTTATACCAGTTCGATTCTTTGAACCTTTAGCCCCAAGTTCTGAAGCATCTAGGCTAGAAAAAGGCACTCAGGGATCTGCCTTGTATGGGCCGATCGGCTTTTTGCAGACTCCCATTTTTTATGTTCTTATTGTAATGTCTCGTTTTAGTTCGAAACTGATTCAAATGGATGCGACGCTATTTATGCTATTGAGTATTGACGGTACTGTACAATCGGGGGTATTAAGTGTTGTCATAGATTCCAGTGGCTTTCGCTCAAAAAGTGTTATTGGTATCTTTATACAAAAAGTATGTATTTTTGTATATTGGTATTTTGATATTGACATGTAACTTGAATTTAAAGGCGATAGTAGGGATGGGTGGTGGCTGATAACTACCGCGTTTGAAGGAGGAGCAATAATGGTTTGGTGGTTCTCACAGGTAAGCCACGGTAGCCTTGTCCGTTTCTCAGTCATTAATGTGTGACTTTAACCTCATGACACGGGACAAGCGGCTTATTTCTACACTTTTGGTAATGCACTATATTGACGAAAATTAGGGCAAGGTGTGAAAAAAAGCTGTGTCAAAATATCATACTGTTCCAACTGTTTATTAATAAGTTGTTCCCGAAAAACGATGTAACACGGCCTCTGAAACCCATAGTAGGTTGAACATTACGTTCTCTTTTATTGATATCGATCCAGTTGGATGATAACGTCTTATCTAAATATATAGCTTAAAGATGGCATTCATACTTTATAGTATCCATAATAATTTACTGGTATTGATCAATGTATATGCGAATGTATGAATGTGCATTGGATATTAATACAACATATTAGTTGTGCAGTCAGTTGCACCTCGAACCTAGCCAATGTCTGAATGTTAACACCCGCAACCCACACATGTTATCAGTCATCCAAGCTGTCAACACTTAATTTATAGTGATCGCCATATTTCCGCTACACCATTGACCTTTTTCAACTCCGTTCTACTCTACAAACCAGATAAGCCTTAATTATAATCACTGGGGTCCATATTATATATTGCGTGCTTGGTCTATATATTTTGTACACTATATTAAGGCAATTTATTTATTTATTTTTTCTTCCAATACTCTTTTATCGCAACAGTTCCGATAACAAAAATAAGACCAAATGTTTTGTTTTAAAGTGTATATCTCGCAAATGCACCTGGGTTACATGAATAAATGTTTCTACTCTCAACCAGGGTCGAACCACGGACAGTCAGATGAAGTTTAGTTAATTTACATTGCCCTACCTTTGGAGTATTGGTACACTCGAAAACCACACTGTCTAGCCCACCTACGTGAGACTGGTGATATGTAGCGGATCATAAATGGACGGCAGCCCACTTTAAGGGGACCCACCTCACTTTTTGTTTTCTCTTGCTATCGCTCGCCAGGAGACGATTTATTTTAGTTTGTAATCTACCTATGCGACTCAAATGCGTATATAAATACGATCATAATGAACCCTCTTAGTAACATAGGTCCTTCTTAAAGTGCATAAAATCATCATTTATTTAGCCAGAATCAAAGGTAACAATGCGTCATAGTGCTGAAGGGGTTAATACTTTGAATACAATGAGCTTTGTTTTCAATTTTTCTGGCTACTAATATATACATATATTTACATTAAAAGGGGTCTGTAAATGCTAATGAATAACGGATTGGTGTGAACTCCTCTGATTAGTAGATATTTTTTTCTTAGGCGAATAGAATAGCTTTGTTGAAATTGATAGCTTAAATGGACAAAAAAGTCGGTGAAAGGATTATCTGCCGAAAGTCCGCACGATAATGTAATAATTTTGAGCTCTTGAAACCTTGTAGACCCGATGGTAAACAGACACGCATCACCTTCCACAGGGGGGGGGGGGGAGTGCAGACGTGTGGCTAACCCTTTCAGTATTAGGGCTCCATGTTTCCATCTCATTCTACCTACTATTTGACGATTCAAATATCAATTAGCCCTCTCCCCCCCCCCCCCTCCCTTAGCTCCGCCACTGCAGTTTCCGGACCCTAGAGATTTAGCGCCGACTAGGGACTATTTTTCGCCACTCTCACGCCAAGTACAATCGGGGATATTAAGTGTTGTCATAGATTCCAGTGGTTTTCGCTCAACAAGTGTTATTGGTATCTTTATAGTTACTGGGAAAAGTGTTTATCCCTCAGAGTATTAGTCAGTGTCCGAAACTTTGTGAAATATCTGACAACACTTTATTAACCTCGACTGTACATTCGGATATCATAGTCTCTAGCCCACTCATCAGAATTCATGGACCTAACCTATATCTATCTATGGAAGTATATCTATGGAAGTATATCTCTGGAAACGAATATATTAATAACATTTTCTATACGTCAACTACAATACTATAAATACTATTTATTGAAAAGCGAGTTCTATGCACAAAAAAACCCCAATTCAGATAGATATAATTGCACAAAAAGAGCCGGTTCCTCTTAAATTACAGGCTCTCTATCGCTCGCCAGGATAAAATCGACACCTAAATGGCACGAAAGGTCTTAAAATTGATGGAAATGGGTTGAAAGTTCTTAAAATCATCAAAATAATGGGGCGAACGTCTTAAAATTAGAAAAACAATGGGGCTAAACATGAGGGAGAAAGGAGTCAAGAAAAAAAAATCCCTCAAGTGGAAATCTGCCCTTAAGCACAGTCCACCGTTACTTCTGGTAGTTCTTCATCTTGAGACAATAGTATGCAGCCTCGTAAATTCAATGCCTTAACCCTATTTGGTGCAGGGCGGGTCTACTTGGAGCCTCCCAGGTTTACTCCAATTAGTTTATATATTTTAAAACTTTTCACCTTCTTATTTTGGCGATTGTAAGACCCTTCAACCCATAAAGGTATCGATATTGCCTGTGCGAGCGATAGTGAGCCTACAATTTAGGAGAAACCGGCCTTCGCCCGGAAAATTGTCTACCAAATAATTTAGGGTGTAAACTACTAAATATTGTATATTGTTCGAAAATGGCAAACACAACTAAAGCTTTCAATAAAATGTAAACTAAACACGCTAGACCACACACCATTATCATTTCCTTTCACAATCACACTTAAGGAACAAGGATTTGGTAAACAGTTAATTTGAGTCGATTATACAGTTGTGGTAAATCTCTCTCTCTCTCTCTCTCTCTCTCTCTCTCTCTCTCTCTCTCTCTCTCTCTCTCTCTCTCTCTCTCTCTCTCTCTCTCTCTCTCTCCACTGAGCTGCATCATGCCGAGTCCGGTAATTCTGGAGTGGGAGGCCAGATTCTTGAGGCGTGTTTTTTGCGATTCACCAGGTCGAGTTCTCTCACAAGGTCTACCATCGTCTAAGGAGGGGGTAAAAACATGGCAGCGTGTGCGGTGATCAGGTTTACAGTCTAGCCTCTTCATCAAACACACCCAACATTATCTCACACACACACACATGTGCGCGCACTAGTCACACCCTCTGAATCGATCTCATACCCAGTGCACACAAACCAACATCGGTAGTATATTAACGACCACGATGACCACGATGACCAGCATAGTGATGAATTATTTGGTAATATTGGTGGTATTTGATGAAGATCCAACTAATAACACTCTATTCCATACAGGGATCTAAAAACGAATAATAATGTTCACTTTGACAACAAGGCAGTATTATAAGGCAGTAACTTTAACAAATTACATTATGTCAGTTACTAGTACACACATGCTACTTTGAAAACATAATTATATCGCAAGAATGTGGAGAACGGTATGAAAAAGAGATGGTCAGTAGATCGAACACCATCTTAGGATTGATACATCAACCCGTGACCAGGTGGGTAGGTTGGAGACTGGATAGACAGTTAAGGGGAGGCTTTTAGTTGATTCCCTAGACTTCCATCAAGCTTAAAATTACTCCCCCCTTGACCCCCTTTCAAGATAAATTTTTACATTTTTCGGTAGAAAAATGTCCCAGGCCGGTTCCCCTTAAATTACAGGCTCGCTATGGCTCGCCAGGAAAAAATCGACACCTAAATGGCACGAATGGTCTTAAAATTGACAGAAATGGGGCGAGGGTTCTTAAAATCGACAAACTAATGAGGCAAGCGTCTTTAAATCTCACAAGCAATGGGGCTAAACATGAGGGAGAAAGAGGTTCAGAAAAAAATCCTCCAGGTGGAAATCTCCCCTTAAGAGTAAGTTTTCTCAGAGGGTGCGAGAAGAA
The DNA here is from genome assembly GCA_032716605.1 of Paralithodes platypus. Lineage (NCBI taxonomy): Eukaryota > Metazoa > Arthropoda > Malacostraca > Decapoda > Lithodidae > Paralithodes > Paralithodes platypus. The sequence goes on from CM064573.1 coordinate 63,866,591, forward strand.
ACGTGTAGAAGAAACGTGTAGAAGAAAGAAAGAAGGAAGGAGATTAGTGAAAGGCGACGGGCTAATGTATTCACTACAAGGGACTCGCGTGGAAAATATGCATCATCTCCTTCCTAAAATATGCATCATCTCCTTCCTAAAATGAATAAAATAGTATAATGTTAGGCATAATACGAAAAACAAATTCTAACATTGAAATGGTTAATCTTATCCTCTATGCCTTAGGTCTTAATCTATACACTTGATCCTTCCTCAGATCTAACCCACACCTCTTATTGTTACGACTGAGGTTTAAATATATCAGGGCTCTTATTCATTGGACTAGTAATGGCATAAATGCTACAACGGAAAGCGCTAGATCCAACCTCTCATGTATATTCCCAGTGAACAAAGAACACAAATACTCTCCAGAGTTCTATATGCAATAATAGGTTATCAAACTCTCAATAAATGTGCGTCTACTCTAGGCTTAATGTTATGTGAAAACAGCCTATTACTACCTATAACCGAAGGTGCTTGGTTATGGTATGCAAAGTAAGGTGGTAAGGGAAGTTACAGCTTACGTTACTTTAATCAATAAAAGTCAGGCACTCCTGCATGAAAGAAAGTGCACTAAAGTCCTTCAACACCAACATGGAATCTTCTTTAAATGTTAGATGCTATCAAGATGCTCGAATCGGAAATGGAACCCAAAAAGGCAGGCAGCAGAACAATGCTCGAGCAGGCTATGCTCACAAAAAGGCAGGATATATAATGCAGTCGGAGCCAAGAATATCCTAAACGCTACAACAATAATAATCGCCACGACAATGCAGTATTCCTATCAACAAAAAGAGCCTAAGTCGTTTGTGTCTCAATACATCAAACTAGGCTGCGAAATGCTTGTGTAATCATAAACGGGTATGCATAAAAAGAGTAATTGGTTTAATATACTTAATGTCTACTGTGACTGATAAAGTCTAGCTAGAGTCAATGATACGAGATACTGGTGCGCATGGCATGCCGCATAGCCTAGTGCAAATCTCAAGTCTGTGCGTCAAGTATTACGTTAGAGTGAAGGGTAGCTCTCTTGAGAAACCTTAATACCGAAGTATTAAGCATTCTCCTGGCGTACCTCAAAGACAAACAACCGAGCCTAGAACAGTGCAGAATGGTATAGGCAAAAAGCCCTCATTCGTGCATGCTCTATTCTCAATGGCACACAGACTAGAACTTACCCAATCAACTCCAGTTCTCAGGTATGTCGTGCAGCTTTTAACTAAAGCCAGCACCCATCGGAAACAATACCTTATAGTATCAGACTCCTAGTCTAGCATTATCTAATCCAGCAGAACACTAATAGTTACAGGAAGTAGTACTGAACAATATGAATGCCAACCAATGCTTCGTATCAACTTATCTTAACAACTAACATACATGGGTTATATAAGACCTTAACGCACAATACAACTGGCCAGCATGAAGCTGATTATGCAGAGTTAACCAGAGGGGGTATAATATTAATAAAAGGTGGTGAAAGATATGGAAAATGAGAGAGATAGGCAGAGGAAAAGGTTCTCAGGTGCTGAGAGGGGGACAGATATCAAAGGGATAAGAGGGATGCATTCTAGAAACCAGATCTGAGGGAGAGAGTGGCAAGAGAGCTGTATATATACTAGCACTAGCTCGCACCGCGTAAGCAAAGCGGTAACAAGTCCTTCAGCCAATGCCAAAGAAGCCAGCCAAACATGACGTCACCAAGCATGGTAAAAAACTCCTCCAACCAATCCCCAAGAGACCAGCCAGCTATGACGTCATCGAGTATGGCAAAAAACACTGCGCGCCTCCCCACACCTCCCCACACTCCGTTCTACTCTCTCTCTCTCTCTCTCTCTCTCTCTCTCTCAAATCCTATCATTACTACTTGATGATAAAACATATACTCTGCAATTAAATATATAAAGCCTTGACATGGGCGAAAACAAAGAGCCTTTCTGGACTGCCCATGACACGAGCTTTCATATGAAATAAAGCACACAATAATACATCAACTGTAGCCACATCCACTGCCCTGGCGATCCTAGCGAGTCACTGTAGGACAAGCCATGCGGTTCTAACGGAGTGGTTAACGTCACAATATCAAAACTCTAACTCTCTCTCTCTCTCTGTCTCTCTCTCTCTCTCTCTCTCTCTCTCTCTCTCTCTCTCTCTCTCTCTCTCTCTCTCTCTCTCTCTCTCAAAGGGTTATACTTTACTGTGTATGTGTAATATTGTATATGTGTGTATGACGGTGCTATTGTGACCATTGGAGTGCACATGTATATTATTGCGTTAGTGTACATGTGTGTATTCGTACATGGGTATGTGTGTGCACTTGCTCCCTTTTCCAATTTAGTTTAGACAGCAAAGAAGTACATAAACTCGAAACCTTATAATCGTTGAGGTAGAAATAATTGTTGTTAGTAAGTGTAATTTTGTGATCAGCTTGGCAATAAATTAATGTCAACACTAAGAAACTCCAGTGGTTATTAGATCAACTCAGGCCAGCAAGGCGCGTTTGTGGTTCCAACAGTTGGCTGTATGTTTCTGTGTGGTTGTATATCTTGTTTTGTAATTATATAACGAGGCACATAAATAGTTATAATTGAGCTCTGAAGAAGTAACAATGTATACATAGCCTTGGGATATATAATAAGACAAGATTTAGAACCTAGCAAAATGCAACAAAGAAGACTCGTGTAAAAAAATACAGAGCAAAGATGTTAGAGCAAACGTTGACCTTACATGCAAACTTAAAGTCAAAATAGACAAATATCATGAAATAACGCAGAAGAAAATGAGAGGTCCTCTAAAATTCAGTATCACAACAAGAAATATTTTTAATAAAAACACAGAAAATACGATACAATGCTTATCGGAACATAATATACCTGAGGGCTTGTTATGGTATGGAACCTATTTGGCTTTGACTCTTTTTATAGATACTTTTAAATTATGAAATTAATAAATTTGGCCAATACCACAGGTTACGCATGATAAAGGGAAATTGTGTTCTTAAATAAAATTCTCAATCCAAACAAAATATACATTAACACATATATATATATATACATTATACAGCTATATATAACCTATTACAAACTAGTATTATGGCATGTCAAACCTTCCGCTAAATCTAAACTTGAGGAACTTGTAGGTATTTTGGCCGGAGCGTCATGTGTTGCTTCTTGGCGATAACTGTTGTAAATTGTGAGTCCCGAGGCCGAGGTAATGACAGGACGGTACTCGGGGAAGCACATCCATGATATAACAAAATACTACTTACTAACTCTTAAGCAAATTGTTCGGATGAATGCAAAAATTCAAGAGGACTTTGATACTCAATATTTTGGTATGACATGCTCTATATTTTGGTATGACATGCTCTATATTTTGGTATGACATGCTCTATATTTTGGTATGACATGCTCTATATTTTGGTATGACATGCTCTATATTTTGGTATGACATGCTCTATATTTTGGTATGACATGCTCTATTTTGGTATGACATGCTCTATATTTTGGTATGACATGCTCTATATTTTGGTACATGCTCTATATTTTGGTATGACATGCTCTATATTTTGGTATGACATGCTCTATATTTTGGTATGACATGCTCTATATTTTTGGTATGACATGCTCTATATTTTGGTATGACATGCTCTATATTTTGGTATAACATGCTCTATATTTTGGTATGACATGCTCTATATTTTGGTATGACATGCTCTATATTTTGGTATGACATGCTCTATATTTTGGTATGACATGCTCTATAAAGTCCATAGAAATAATATTGATATCTAATAATCCAACATTCGGAGACAACATTCTTTGGATCTATAATACACGTCTCATTAACTTTTGGTATCTATGCTCCAAATTATACTTATTCAGAGCAGTGACATTCGGGACTGGTTACTTCGAAACCGGATGGCTTTCAAAATGGAGACTTGGGTATCTCTTTTATTGCCAGTTTCCAAAACAACTACCGTAACTGGCTAAAATCACGGGTAAAGGCAAGATATTAAGAAACATTTCGGTTAAGTAAACTGGCCTACCATATCTTCTGTCCATTTTTGGTACAAATTAAGTAAAAGGCATACGAATTTCATGAATTTTGCGTGGCGTTAATACAGTATTCTGACATACGGTTAGGACTGTCTGTGAGGCGTCTCTAAATACAATATTTGTGTGTCTAAATCGTCCTTGTAATAAAACCAACGAGACCTTTCACTTCAAATAATATAAACGTCTGACCTTCGAACCCTGTCTTTTGGTTATCTGTCGGTGACCTTATTGAAGTCTGCATTCTGTCGATGTATAGACACCTTACAGAGGCAGTTCTTAGCCAGACGTAATAGTCTGTAGATATCAGAAACCTATTCTGGGTTCCTGTATAATTATGATCACGCATACACGGGCGTGCGAGCTCTACTTAGCCTTCTACACAACGTTTAACCATTGCCAGAATATAATGAAAAACGTGTCACCGGTACAGAAAGGGTTAAGCGGCATTAATGGATACGTCCAATAGAAGGCAATGCACGGGGAACATGTCGCCTTAGTCGGAACACTGGAAGGAGAGTGCTAAGAGAACAAGGTGTCCTTCATGCCGACAACCGTGTACCAGGCTGAAGATGTAATACTAGTGTGTCTCTCGGTAGGACAGAGACAAGGGTAGGACAAATTAAGAGCGTGTACTTATGTGACAAAATACTCATTAACCCTTTGATTACCAGCGACGTGTGTTATATTCTATTCTAGCTATATTTATACGATATTATGGACCTAAGAAGGATCTGTGGTAGTTAAAAGGGTTGGTTGAGATAGTGTGAAGCATTATTATTGCTAGAGGTCCTCCCTAAGCTGAGTATAATCGTCTAGTAGTTGCCAGAATATGATGAAAAGGACGTCCCTGGTACTGAAGGGGTTAACTGGTCACACGCTATGAGGGAGTATTGTCTTTTCGCTTACAAACCTATTCAGCCACAGTCACGTAACCAAATATTAATAATAAATTCGCTCACATTTATCTTGACCATAAACTTACCATAATCTAACTGATCCACACCTAGTCTTACCCTTAGTTTGTTTTAATTTAACCTTGATCAAACTTAACCACACCCAAACTATAACTTACTCTAACCTATCCTACTTGACATAGAACAACCGGACCTTAACCTAACATAACATTAACCAAATTATATCCTGACCTAAGCAACATCAAAATGCAGAAAAGGCAACTGTAGCATGGACAAAAGAATAGTAAGAATAGTGTAACGAAGATCCGGTGAACGGACGTGTGAACAAAGGTACCGGGCCCACATTACTATTAGTCATCTCCTCCAACCTTGTTACCTGTCTGGACTAATTGGTCGTTGGAGTGTCTGGATAATTGACGGTATGGTGGTGGTCCCTCACAATAGAAAAGTTCGGATTTTTTTTTTCTCGCTATGATACGGTGTTAATGAATCGCTCAAATAGTGGAATTGTTGAGGTAGGTTTCATGTTGATATGCCAAACGTTGTGTATATATTACAATAAGCCATGCATAAGTGATAATCAAGGTCATTCTAGCCATTTAATGAAAATACGGCACATATAAAGATAGTTTCGCCTTGTACCGGGTGCTGACAACCATGGTTTATGGTATTCATAATCTGATTGCTGGTAAAGAATTCTTGCTTTATATATTATTAGTGATCATAATCAAAGCTTTCAAATTAATAGATTGCGGCTAAAGTATTTCAATGTTACTACCGATTTAATATGTACAATGCAGGAAATATCAGCAATTGTCCATTCTCTGCTTAGTAAAGGGTCACCAGTGGCCCTGAACCAATCTGTACATATAGTTGTGGAGGTGGTCCAAATTAGTGCCACACTGCGGGGGCCGACCTGGGATGAGAAGTACCGCTGGTGGACGAGTTCGTTAGATTGATAGGCTGGGTAGAGCTGGCTTACAGATAATGAGTTGAAGGTGACTGGTTAATATATATATATATATATATATATATATATATATATATATATATATAAATAAAATATTTATTTATTTATTTATTTACAGGGCGGTTGCGGAACATTTTCCCGTACACACATTCCTATGTATTTTATGCATAGAAAACTAACAACGATAAATTGTTATTTTGGGGGGCTGGTATAGAAGTTATAAAACTCTTTTATGAACGTTTGTTATGAAATTATGCTAGTAACATCCTGTGGTTGTAGGGCGGGAAGGAGATTTAAATTTTATATAATGCCTATGGACAAATGTTTCACGACCGCTATATATATATTATTTGAAGATTCAAGTAGTCTTCGGGGAAAAATTAAACCAATTACAGTATACACGAGTCAAAATAATATACATCACGAAAACACTACTACCTCCACCAACGAAGTTGGACGGATGTTATGATTTTGTTATGTCTGTCTATAAACAATATATCTCGCAGTTCTGGACCAATGTTCACGAAATTTGGTGGGCAGATAGGATATGCGCCAAAAGAAATGGTTCAATTTAGGAGGCGATCCGGAGATTTTCACGAAATTTGGTGGGCAAATAGGATATACGCTATGAGCTGATTTTCATAAAACTTGGTCGACAAATAGGTTATGCACCAAGGAAGAAGTGTTTCAATTAAGGAGGCAATCAAGGGATTTTTACGAAATTTGGTGGGCAGATAGGATACGCGCCAGGGAAGAAGTGATCATATTTAGGTGGCGAGCCAACTGCAACACTCAAACTATCTGACTGTCTCATTCGCCGTCTATAATAATACCTTCTGACTTCACCGTGTTGAGAGGTTGAATGTTAGCTTATGTCCGGAGGTAGAGTTAGAACAGAGGAAAACAAATTATCCTGGAACCCAGAACCAGAAGACAATAATTATCCTGGAACCCAGAACCAGAAGACAATAATTTAGGCCTATGATATTGATGATAATGAATCAGTCAGCGTACGTGGAGGTATGCGTTCGAGCGAGTGCCCCTCTATTTATTTCATATATTTATTGTGGAGTTTACTACCTGCAAGTGACACCGAGGAGCGCGCTGCCCATCGGAATTTTGTAGGTTTATTACCCTAGACAGGTTGCCGACCAAGGTTGACGAGTCCCATCCACTCATATTTTTATATTGGTGTCTCCCCTATACGGGTTGCCGACCAAGGCTGACCAGTCCCATCTACTGTAAGTGCAAATTATTGAATTATTAGTAGTATTTCTAGTTGTAATAGTCATCAAGGCTATGTTATAGTGGCTGTGTTGTGTCAGGATGTTGTGGTTTTATCTGCTATAGTGATGTTATGTGGATAGTATTGTTGTGACACACTATGTCGGTGGTATAGCGATAGTAATGATTTATCTGGTGGTGATGTTGAGGTATTCCGGAGGTGTATTGTACAAAGGAGTACAATGTGTGGGAGCTCTGGTGGTGGTATTGTGCTGTAATGACGCCCTGTTGTGATGTTAGTGGTGAGAGAGAGTGACGGGCATTACACTACCATTGTTACCACTACTGTTGGCAACCACAACCCCTGACGTCACCTCCTGTTATTATTATGTTATGCTCACCCTCCACCAGACACCTCGTCCTTCACGTGTTCCTTCTCATTTACTTCAAGGACCACAAAATAATATATATACCGGTATATATATATATATATATATATATATATATATATATATATATATATATATATATATATATGAGAGAGATATATAGATAGATAGATAGATGTATTGAATATCAAACTATAGTTGTTCTCCCATCAAATACTAATTTAAATATAGCAACACTAGTATGGTAACTTCCGAACTGAAGTCTTGGGATAAAGTTGCCGTTCAAATGTTGCCAATAATATGCACCAGTGTGTATCCACCATTTGTTTTGCCTCGGTATCCTTCCTCCTCCTTCCCCAACTCTAGGTCGTATATAATGCCTCAATCATTAGTCTTAATATCAGCCTCCATATTTTTTTCCTGGCAGTGGTACCTGCTTTTGTATGGAGAACAACAGAAGGGCGGTGCTACTGACGATCTTGTAGTGTATCCGAGGGTCTGGTGATATATATACAGTATATATATATATATATATATATATATATATATATATATATATATATACATACATACAGTATAATTATATGTGTGTGTATTTGTATCAATATTTTCATTAATATATTAATTTATTTATCAGTAACTTATCATGTGTATATTAATAATAATAGTAATAACAATAATTGTGGTGCCAAATTTCTCGGCCAATGAACAGGAGTTATATATTTTTTGTGTCTTTCTCTCTCCTCTCTCTCTCTCTCTCTCTCTCTCTCTCCTCATGTGTTAACTTTTTGTTCCTGGTGGATAACACATTATTCAGAAAGCTTTATAATAGTGAACGGAAGAATATTTGTGTTTTAGTATTTTTTCCCCAGACGATAAGAGAGGTTTATCCTGTTTTCAGATTTGTGTTCTGGGGCTGTGGCCGTTATTAGAATTAGAATTAATCATCGAGGTGGGAGTTTCAAGACAGTTGGTGGATATATCAATCCTAATGAGAGTGATTCGTAATGTAGGACTCTTTCTTTAAAAATATCGTATATAATTATGCATGAAGGTAAAAGACTAATTAATGATATAGATGTGTGTTTAGTCCTGTAAACCTTAATATTACTTGTATATGCGCATCTATATGAGTGGTTCATATATATTCTGATTATCATTTTATGTGTTAAATAATCTCACACTTCTTCTTCTTTTTCTTTGCATATTAAGCTTTGTCAAAGGGTTTTACGCCGGATCCCTTCCATGACGCAACCCTCCCCATTTATTCGGGCTCACACTACACAGTATATTATGTTACATAAACTGTGTGGCATTCAGCAACATCGTGCCACAACATGCTAGTAATATTATTTACTGGAAGGTAAATTCAGATACAAATTTTGACATAAATCATGACGTTTCATTGATGCCTATGTGTTCATCTGGTAAATATTAATGGTAAACAATATATAATTAGTTACCTGGCCACTTTAATTAAGACGTCATTAGTGCAGCATTAATGTTCCTTCAAGTAGTAATGGTTATATAAATTAGAAAGTTAGAACCTTCGGATCTTCAACCTAATCGTTCAATCAAGAATTATAATGCTTAGATTACGATAAGTATGTACATTATAATTTGTTTATCTTTAGTCTTCACTTGTTTCTATGTGTATGGAAGAGACAAGGCAAAATGACCTGCAAGAAGCATTTTAAGTCATAGGATGAGGGAAAGACAGATTGAGGGAGACAGCTCCAGTTTGCTTGTTGAGTAAATGAACGACTGAGAAAATTGATTCACTCTTGGGTTGCTTGCTTGCCTATGGTAGTCCATCGTAGTCCGATGATGACGTTCCCTTCCTGTAAAGCAGGAAGAGAAAACCTGTGCATAGAAGTTTAGAGTGCCGAGGGAGGTGCGCAGTTCCAACTTCACTATCTTGGTACTGAACAGGGGTTGCTGATGGCAAGGGGGTGACCCAAGATGACCAGCTCCTGCTCAATACTGCAGGGGACTGCCGGGATTCCAGTTTGTCGGAAACCGCCAGGACGTGACCCCAACGTCTGCTTTTCTCTCAGGGTGTGCTCCCCTAGCCTTCGTCTTACTAGACTAAACCACAAGGCAGTGGGTGTGTGCGGGTTGTTGGTAGATGACAAGGATGCACATCATACCTCTGGGGGCCACCGCATGCCCCGAGATCCCCTATTGATTTAGCCTGGGGTCGCAAGACACCCAGTTACCGTGTGTGGCCCCGGGGAGGCTCAATAGGAGTCTTGGTGATGGAGAGGCTATGTACTGGCAGAGGGAGACTTACGCACTCGGTTCCCCTTTTCACCACAAGGGTTAGCCAGCGGCAGCAGCTGAAAGCGAGAATTGCATGCAAGCAAGCAGCACTACACCAACATGCTACTGCACTAGTCGCATCACATCACCCTGTGTGATAACACCTTTCCTACCTCCCCGTCCTCATACAGACTCCCCTCCCGCCCTCGCCACTGCCCGCTAACCTTTCCTACCTCCCCGTCCTCATTCAGACTCTCCTCCTGCCCTCGCCAATACCCGCTAACCTTTCCTACCTCCCCGTCCTCATTCAGACTCCCCTCCCGCCCTCGCCACTACCCGCTAACCTTTCCTACCTCCCCGTCCTCATTCAGACTTCCCTCCCGCCCTCGCCACTGCCCGCTAACCTTTCCTACCTCCCCGTCTTCATTCAGACTCCCCTCCTGCCCTCGCCACTACCCGCTAACCTTTTCTACCTCCCCGTCCTCATTCAGACTCCCCTCACGCCCTCGCCACTACCCGCTAACCTTTCCTACCTCCCCGTCCTCATTCAGACCCCTCCCGCCCTCGCCACTGCCCGCTAACCTTTCCTACCTCCCCGTCCTCATTCAGACTCCCCTCCTGCCCTCGCCACTACCCGCTAACTCTTGGGTTAGAGTTGGATATAATAGGGGTGGGCGTATGTTGAAAGGTGGGTGCCCCTCACTCTAAGTCGGAGAGGAGGTATACACTGAGAAAGCTCAGAAGAACAATAATTATTGTAATAGTGGTAGAAGATTGAAAGATATGCAACATTGCGGCGTGCAGAGAGATTGTAGGGAGTTTGTTAGAGGAAATGAGTTGATGAGACAAGGTTTATGACTTTTGACTCTACCCTCGCGAGAAGTAAGGTATGGTTTGAACCTCCCCACAAATGCGAACAATACTTGATACGTGGGTGCAATGTCCCATTATACAGAACAAGAAGCTCTGCGGGGGTGAAGGGCCTACAGAGACGGTTGAGCAAACCTAACTTCTGGGAAGCTCATTTTGCAGGAAAGGTGTCTACAATCATAACTGTTCATATTATAATTATATTTGATCAGATAATGCACAATTAAGTGAGGACAAACGGATGTCATTTGGCCTTTGGAGCCTATATTTTCAATATTATATGTTAACATCGTTTGTAACATCAATAACCTCACAAATAAAATTTATGAAAGCATTTGATCCTCCCAGGATTCGAAACAAGTATATTTCATACAGAACTTACACGTTCTAACCATTACACCATCAAGACAGTAAAAAGTAAATATAGGATGGGTATTATATGGACATGCACAATCTCAGCAATATCCTGTGTAAAACTCCTTTCTCATGATCAACACAAATGTAGGTTAACTAGAGAAATAATTGAAGTATAACCGGCTTAAGAGGGTGTGTACTTTTATAATATTTTATTTTTATACCTCTTCCTCCCTCAGGTTCAGCCCCATTGCTTCTGAGATGTTAGGACGTTTGCTTCAATAGTTTGGCGATTTTAAGATTGTTCGCCCCATTGCTTTGTTAATTTTAAGACGTTTCGTGTCATTTAGGGGTCGATCTTTTGTTTTTCGTGGCAAGGGAAAGCCAGCCTGGAATCTAGGAAAAACTGGCTATTTTCTACTGAAAAATTGCACACATTTATCTCAAAGAGGAGTCGTGGGAGTAATTTTTAAACTTTTGGATGTTAGGGAGGAAAAAAATAAAGGAAGATTTTATAATAATAACATTAAATAAAGAAACCTTCCCTTAAAGGTGGATTTACGCAAGGACGTATTCTGGCAACTTTTCATCCAAATCTTTATTGTAAGCATATTCTGAGATGATTTCAAACTAGTACCAGCAATTTGACTGAAGCTAGATTATTGTAGGTGATAAAACAATGCCAAAAGTATATACTGTATATATAGTCCAGAACCTGCCAGACCAGAAATTCGATACAATGGCGAGATAAAAATCCACCTTAATTTGTTCTCCCAGTCCAGTCTCGTCCTAAACCACCTCCACATCCCCCACAGATTAAGCTGGTCAGGAGCGGCATTCTCAGCCAACCCAACTAAATATTCTTGAGCTCATTTATTGTAATATGCTTGAAGCCCCGCCATGAAGACAGTGTTGTTCTGTACCCCCTTTCTCCTCAAGTTCTACCATGTAAAATTAGCTATAGACCAAGTGTAGGAACCTTGAAAGGGGCCACATCTTCACAAGACCACCGCCGCCACTCAAGCCCCATCATCCAATATTCCACAACTGACTGTGACTGATTTGTGACCAACTAGACGGAGGTGGAGGTGTGGCGGACTTGTGGGGGGTTTGGGATTTAACCCCTTCACCACCATTATGATGTTATATCTCTGATTCTGGCTAAAATTAGGTGATTGTATGCAGCTTAAGAAGGAGCTACGTTATTAAGAGGGTTTATTGAGATCGTATTTACACATTTGAGTCCAAGAGGTGAGGTAGATTATAAACTAAATATAATCGCTTAATGGTAACCAGAATATGATGAATATTACGTAATGGTAGTGAATTGGTTAATGCTATAACATGCAATTGGCTTAATATTTACATAAATAATGAGATTTTTTTCTATAGTGAAATTTGTTATTTTGTTCCCAAAAACATCAAATGAGCGAAATTACTGACATGTGGACAATAACTTGAACAAATGAGCTCGCCAGGAAAAAGCGACACGTAAAGGGTGCGAAAGGTCTTTATATAGACAAAGAAAGGGGCGAGATGTCTTAAAATCACCAAACTAATGGAACGAAAGTCTTAACATTTCAAAGCTAATGGGACTAAACATGAGGGAGAACAAGAAACAACCTCCCCCATAAGAATGTAATTAAGTGACAGTAGAGTATTGCAAAATGTTGGATGTATTTGGGGATGAAATAAATTGCAGGCAAAAATACAATAAACATCTGAGGAACGTTAAACCCTTATGTACCTGCGAGTTTTTTGTTTGTTTTTGTTTTAACTTTATTCTGGCTACTACCAATCAATTTTATTCAGTTTAGGAATTATCTCTAGCAATTATATGGCTTCGAACTATTTCAATCAACCCTTTTAACTACTAGGTATCCTTCCTAAGCTTCATAAAATCGTCTAAATGTAGCTGAAATCAAATATATAGACGTCGCCGGAATAGAATGGGTCAAGCGGTCAGTCGCCCACAGGTTCACTCTCCTAGACCTGTTATTGCTTGATTTCCTTTGTACTCCTGTGTACTCCTCCATATGGGCCCGAAGTACGATGCCACACGAGCCTACTAAAACCGGTATCACACAAACGTATTTTCCCTCGACATTTATCCTCAACACTGGTCTGGCAGCTTTTGAAGTCAACATTTACAATAATTCTGCCACCTCTATCCATCTATCATCAGTCTAGTTTCCGATACCAGTGAAAAATATTCCAGACATGTTACCAGAAAAATGTTGTTCATCATATGTTGACTATAAAAGCTCTCGTGTGACACCGGCTTAAGCAATTTCCTCTAAAACCTACAAAGGGACTGGAGCTCTCGGAAAGGGGCTCCAGTACTGACGCGATTCTTGACTTAGTGTGTTGGCTTAATAATACAGCAGGGTTGATAGCCTCTGAAGTCCTATGTTAACTAACTAAAACGTAGCCGAGCTGAAAGAACGCTGAACGGCTAACAAGAAGGGCTAGCACTCCAGTATCTGATCAAGCAAGTCTGATTGTTTGTATCTGCGTTGCACGGTCATGGTTATCTACACTGTACAGTACTTGCTGCATCAACTCTTCAGGAATATACCTTTTTTGTCATTACTAACTTAAAGCAAGAAATAAACACAACAATATATATATATATATATATATATATATATATATATATATATATATATATATATATATATATATATATATATATATAATGGGTAGGTGAGAGGAGCTAATTGTCAATCAGCCTTGGAAGGTATAGGCACAGGCAATACGAAATTATTTTATATTTGATGGAAAATTAAGAAGGCACATTATATGTCGACGTTTCACATTCGTTAAATTCAAAACAGAAAAGGTGGCCTTGTTCACAATTATATAAGATTATACAAGATACGGACACATTAGTCTGGTTGTTGTCATAGTATCTCGTGGGTCAGTCAGCAGTAACGGGGCAATCAAATCTTGGTCCACTGATACTGCGGTCCAACATGCTCTAACATTCTTCCCATCCTTACGTATCAAACTCCCCAAGGCTGGCGTCTCTACCGTCACTGCTTCAACAACCTGGAGTGATCAACTGTTCTGAGGCCCTCTTGGTCAACTTAACAACGGTAATTATTACACCCTAATGTGGTCAGCAACTTGAAGTCCAATCATTATCACTCTACAACCCTTCATAATCCATGGACAGTAATTTTTTTATTTATTTATTTATTTATATATTTATGTTTTAATTGTGAAAAGATAGACCGAAGATGACCGAGTGTGTGTGATCGTGAGCGAGGAGCAGCTAAATTACTGGTGATTAGAAGGACAGCTCGGCCAGAGACACAAAGGTCGGCCCCTTATTACAGCCCGGCCCGGACCCTCACCACAAACAGAGATATCGGTGCCCCAGGATGGTACAGTAGAGGCCAACAACAACAACAACAACAACAACAACATTACCGGGACACTTGGTCATCACACTCAATAACGAGGAGGTTACAGTGGTCAAATCACCTAAACACATTGACAACACATACTAATCATACACCATTTTGATTATTTGAACTTTTAAAGCCTCATTCAGAAACATTCGAGGTATAACATAGCGCTGTATTGCCTTTTAGGTTAGGAAAATAGTCAGTCAGGTGCATGCTCATTATGGCTTACGAGTTTAACTTACAGTATACAGCAGTAACCCAAATTCACACTCCGGGCACATTGTAGGAGTACTTATGTATGGTAATGTTGTAAGAATATCTCAGTCCGGTGAACAAACGGGTGGCAGTGTAGCAACATTGCACGAATACAAACAAATATCAATACTGCAACAAATAAATTCAAAATAACAATAACATAAATTGTGCTCACTTTATACGTATTCGAACGTGCATATCAATAAACAAATTACATTGTTTGCAACATATGTAATATTATATTACTAGAAAGACAAATGTTATTAATTATTGTTGAGAAGGAAATATAATTGTTCCACTTCTAGTTTACACCGTTCCATGTTACCCCATCACTCCTCCCTTCCAATTATTTTCTCTTCCACTTCAAGGTCCTTCCCCCTCCACCTCTTCCATCAACATTTTCCTTTCCACCACCACTGCTAACCTCTCGTCAGGATAACTAATATTGTTCTCAACGTAACCCTGCCCACATCCACGCACTATTTATAAAGAGTTAATGAATAATCCTTTCTACCCCAGTATTTGTATTTAATTAAAGTGGATGCATAAATACAAGAATGGACCAAATAAATACTAACAATAAATATGAAGGGGTTATCATAAACACACGACATTAACCCTTTAAGTACCGGTACCATTCTTTTAGCTTTATTCTGGCTACTATTAAACAATTATATTTAGTTTATAAAGTGCCTCCAGCAATTAACCGTCTACGAACTATCTCCCTTAACCCTTTTGACTACCACAGATCCTTCTTAAGCTGCTCCAAATTATATGAATATAACTATAATTAAATTTAAAAAACGTCGCCGGTACAGAAGGGGTTAGGGACTCCGAACAAGAACGGTATAAACTGTAGTGTTTAGAATAAATCCATAGTCGGTATTTATGTTGTATATATGTTTTTTTCCTCTCATATTAATGAATACACCCCTCTCCCCCCCCCCCCCTCCCCCAAATTTCCCCTCTTCCCTACCCCCTTAACCTTTGTCAGTTTACTGAAGGGTCATTATACAAACCTGACCCCTCCCCCCCCATCCACCCTGCATGATAGTAACCACCCACGGACACCAGTTAGGCCAATTACACGCTTAATGATCGATAATTACCCTGAACTAACTGGCAGGTTGCCAGTCTAGCCACACCACCACCTGGGATGGTTGGGGATCACAACACTTTACACTGTGTGTAGACTGTATCATTAATTTTATAAATGTATTAATTTTGTAACTATAACAGTACCAATAGCTTCTCTTAACTATTCTACGTTTAATGTTTTTTTTATGCAATGCAATGTATATAATGGTTGTGAAGTACAATTGCTTGTTAAAATAAAAAAATAACAACAAGAAATACAGCGTTTCAGATTTCCGATTACACACTCGCACACATCCAAACGAATGATTGGCGCGGGGGACAGTCCATCATTCGTTTGGGTTGCATGGATCCTTTGTAAAAACAGGAATGGAAGAGGGGCTTCTCTGCCAGGTTGGCCTATATTTCGCTTGTGCTATCCTAAAAGATTTCGCTTGTGCTATCCTAAAAGATTAAGTATGAAAAGCTTCATATGGATCAAAATATCTGGGTTTGCTGGTTTTGTATACCATTGTAATAGTCATTTACGATCCTTCCTACTTTATGGGTTACCCCTTGGTGTGCCTCCTCGTCTTCTCTTACCTTGTCAGCTTTGCCCCTCCCTTGTGTTCTCTCTCTTCATATTTTTTTTTTTTTTTTTTTGCTATGTGATTGAGGGAGGCAAAAGGCATAACTGCCTATAGCGAGTGCCTCCCCCATAGTTGAAAGAGTGACAGGGCCAACATCAAGGGACGTTCGAGCCAAAATGCCTGGACACACGGAGTTTGAAGCGGTCATAGGAAGAGGGAAAGACTGATTCAGGGAGAGAGTTCCAGAGCTCACCTATTCCTATCTTCTCTCATATTAGCCTTCTTAGTCATATGCACTACTTTTCTCTCTCCTCTTGTTTATACCTTTTCCTTCAATTACGTTTTAGGGCTCTTTCCTGTGTCATCCTCTCTGTCTTGCCATTTTGTCTTATGAAATATTCCAGTGTTATATTCTTCGAATATCGTTATAGACCTTTCTCAGAGTTATCCTGTCCTATCCTCTTCTCTCCACCCCATCCTCCTGCTTCTCTCCTATCCTCTTCTCTCCACCCCATCCTCCTCCTCCTCTCCTATCCTCTTCTCTCCACCCCACCTCCTCCTCCTCCTATCCTCTTCTCTCCACCCCATCCTCCTGCTCCTCTTCTATCCTCTTCTCTCCACCCTCCTCCTCCTCTCCTATCCTCTTCTCTCCACCCCATCCTCCTGCTCCTCTCCTATCCTCTTCTCTCCACCCCATCCTCCTCCTCCTCTCCTATCCTCTTCTCTCCACCCCATCCTCCTGCTCCTCTCCTATCCTCTTCTCTCCACCCCATCCTCCTGCTCCTCTCCTATCCTCTTCTCTCCACCCCATCTTCCTCCTCCTCTCCTATCCTCTTCTCTCCACCCCATCTTCCTCCTCCTCTCCTATCCTCTTCTCTCCACCCCATCCTCCTCCTTCTCTCCTATCCTCTTCTCTCCACCCCATCCTCCTCCTTCTCTCCTATCCTCTTCTCTCCACCCCATCCTCCTCCTACTCGCCCCCCCCCCCCCTTTCATCTCTCCCCCTCCAGGTCGTGCTACATGGTCGTGAGGTTACCCACCCTCCGTGGCGACCTCTCCTGCTTCTGGTGCCTGATGAGGGGGAACACTTTGACCCTTCCATGACATCGCTAGGATTGAAGACTTCCTGTATTTATGGGGTCTGACCATATTTCAGACTGGAAGCCAATCTCAGGTTGAAACATAAATAAATACCAAGGCTATTATTTGTGTTTACATTAACGGGTGGATGGGACTCGTTAGCCTTGGTAGGCAACTCATCTAGGGGAGACAACCTTATACAAATCCGGGTGGATGGGACTCGTCAGCCTTGGTTGGCAACCTGTCTAGGGGAGTAAACCTGATACAAATCCGTACTGCTTACCTAAGGGTAAGGCAGGTTAGTGGATGGATTAGCCGAACACCACTGTAGAAAAATAGTGCTAACAAGATACACAGAGGGCCTCGGAGTCGGACGGATCCTAAATTGAGTGGTCAATCCTGTAAGTCCTTCACTAAACTGGCTCGGGTTGTTCCTCTCACAGGGAATGAGTCCGCTTGGGGGCATTCTGTGTATGGCCACCCTCGTAAGGGGGGTAAGGCGTCCGGCAATAGATAGATAGATAGATTAACCCCTTCTGTACCGGCGAAATATTTTCCATTATATTCTAGCTATGTTTAGACGATTAGTCGTAGCTTAGGAAGGATCTAGGGTAGCTAAAAAAGGATTCATTGAGATAGTAGCCTGTTAATGGTTACAAGTCCTTCTAAAGCTTAATGCATTCGTCTATTAGTTGCCAGTATATATGATAAATAGGACGTCACCGGTACTGAACGGGTTCATATATAATTTAATCGGAAATGTTAACGCCAACTAGTAGGAACTCCTCACTCTTGACTGGCATCCTGAAGTACTTATAGTTGCTTATCCATCTACTGTATAATTTACATATGAATGGATAAGCTGCCATATATGTTCCACAATGGAAACCCTAAAACAACCTGCAGGAGGAGGACCGGTGCTCTGTAAAATATTCTTGATTTTTGTAACTCTGTCTTGTTATCCTCTCTTTGGGCCATTCACTTCTACACTACATTCATGCTGACTTTTCAAAGACATAATGTCGAATCTATTCCCATTCTTTCTGAAATTCATCTGCCCCAGTCTCGTTTCCCATTTCCCCACAAGCTCTTGCACATATGCTTGCTTTAATGGGCGTATATATTTGCTTACTTCTTTATCATTTTTACTTTTGTATTTCCTCCCTAGACTTCCATCAAGCTTAAAGAATCCCTCCCAAAAAATCCCCCTTCAAGATAAATTTAAACATTTTTTTTATAGAAAAATGTCCGGTTCCTCTTGAATTACAGGCTCGCTACTGCTTGCCAGGGAGAAATTGACACATAACTTCCATGAAAGGTCTTCATATTGGCACACAATTATCCATGTGAATTTCTTAACACGCATGCTATTGTATATGTTCCGTGTGTACATTCACACGTACTGAAAGCTGCTCAGTTTTAGTTAGTTACACTAGGACTTTAGTGGCTATCAACCCTTCTGGATGATTAAGCCAGCACACTGTAAGTCAAGAATAGCGTCAGGATTAGAGCCCCTTTTCGTGAACTCCGGTCCCTTAGTTCACGTACTAAATGCTTCTCATGGGTTATATAGTTTCCCCCCCCCCCTCTACCCTGCACAGGTGGTAGGGGGGGGGGGGGGGGTAGAGTATGGACCAAGCCAGTCTGTGGGTGCAGGTCTACCTCACCTTCCACCCCCAAATTTCCCCACCTCCCCCGCCTTCCTCCTCCCAACTACCTCTTTCCGTGTGTCCAGAGTAGAGGGGGAGGGGGGGGGGGAGAGGAGAGGACTAACTTTAAGTGTGCATGCATGAATGAGTGTTTTTGTGAACATATCTTTATTGTATGGGAGATTTGTAGACATGCGTACTAAAGAGGTTCATATGTTTCAGAGAGCATTTTACTTATAAAACATACATTGTTTATAATTTTGGGGCTTATGACTGTAAATATTTGTGTACGGATTCCAGTAACAAACATGTATTGCAATAAGACGACGTGTGTGTGTGTGTGTGTGTGTAACAAGAATATGTGTGCGTGAGGTTCTCCGTCAAACAGCATGAAACAAGACTCCTGATAACCGTGAAATATAATTATGATATAATTACACTTTTTGCCCTGCTAATAGTTCCAGTGAAACCTACCCAAGCCCGAGACCTTTAACCTCACGTAATCTATTGTCCAGGTTTTCTTATACCCTGGAGAAATTTATTTTTATTTTAGTTTGTTACTTAGACCTCGATTAAATAATCATCGTCATGATACAATCGAAAGGTCCTAAAATGGACAGTAAAATGAGATGGTCATTAAATCGCCAAAATAATGGGACGAACGCCTTAAAATATCAAAACTAATGGGGCTAAACAAGAGGGAGAAGGGGATCCAGCAAAAATATCGCCTTAATCCACACAAGTATGCCTATACTATTAATGCACACAAGTATGCCTATACTATTAATGCACACAAGTATGCCTATACTATTAATGCACATCTCCACATTCTCTTTTCTCTGTCCGCTTCAGGCAACCACTCCACAGTTTTATGTCCACGATTTCAATTTTCTCTCATGATATTAGTTTTCATTCATGGCTTCCCTGTTCATTCATGGCATCCCTGTTCATGCATGGCTTCCCTGTTCATTCATGGCTTCCCTGTTAATTCATGGCATCCCTGTTCATACATGGCTTCCCTGTTCATTCATAGCATCCTTGTTCATTCATGGCATCCCTGTTCATTCATGGCTTCCCTGTTCATTCATAGCATCCTTGTTCATTCATGGCATCCCTGTTCATTCATGGCTTCCCTGTTCATGCATGGCATCCTTGTTCATTCATGGCTTCCCTGTTCATTCATGGCATCCTTGTTCATTCATGGCTTCCCTGTTCATTCATGGCATCCTTGTTCATTCATGGCTTCCCAGTTCATTCATAGCTTCCCAGTTCATTCATGGCTTCCCTGTTCATTCATGGCTTCCCTGTTCATTCATGGCATCCCTGTTCATTCATGGCTTCCCTGTTCATTCATGGCTTCCCTGTTCATTCATGGCTTCCCTGTTCATTCATGGCTTCCCTGTTCATTCATGGCATCCTTGTTCATTCAGAGCATCCTTGTTCATTCATGGCTTCCCTGTTCATTCATGGCTTCCCAGTTCATTCATGGCTTCCCTGTTCATTCATGGCATCCTTGTTCATTCATGGCATCCGTGTTCATTCATGGCTTCCCAGTTCATTCATGGCTTCCCTGTTCATTCATGGCTTCCCTGTTCATTCATGGCTTCCCTGTTCATTCATAACATCCTGTTCATTCATGGCTTCCCTGTTCATTCATGGCTTCCCGGTTCATTCATGGCTTCCCTGTTCATCCATGGCTTCCCAGTTCATTCATGGCAGCCTTGTTCAT
>CM064573.1:63892457-63905844 GCA_032716605.1 Paralithodes platypus
GGCAGAGTAATTATAAGAGTGAGAGAACTCTATTTCTTATTGCTAATCTGGCAACCTCTGCGTCATATGAGTCTGAAGGGGTTAAGGGGGGATGGCCCTATTTATTTATATATATATATATATATATATATATATATATATATATATATATATCTTTTCATTATATTATTTTTTGTTTTAGTTTCGTCCCTAGACTTCCATCAAGCTTAAACAAAATCCTCAATATAAATGTGTACATTATTCGGTAGAAAAATATTCTGGCCGAAGTCCGGTATTTCCAAAATTACAAGCTCACTATCATTCGCCAGGACAAAAATAGACACCTAAATGGCACGAAAGGTCTTAATATTGATAGATAAGTAGGGCGAAAGGTTTTAAAATCGACAAATTAATGGGGCAAACGTCTTATAAGCTAAATGAGATAAATATGAGGAAGAAGGTCTAGATGAACGACATACCTCCCTTCAAAGCACTAAATATCCTATTATCTGTTGGTATGGCGGGATAAATTATCAGACACCCGCTGGGCCGGACACTAATGAGTCATTTGTTGATCCCAAAAGTATGATAAATTTAACAGTGGAAGAGGGTTGTAGGAACACCGAAAGCATATGACAAGGAATAGGGTGGTGAGTATGGAAGCTAAGAAGTCACTGCATAATAGTGTGGCCATCCCATCGTTGATGTACGGAAGCGAAGTATGGATTTGGTTGGAGAGACATCAATTAAGAGTCGGAGGAGTGAAAATGAGTTGCTTGAAAGGTACGTTTGGAGTCACATGGAGAAATATCTTTATATTTATATATCTATATACTCAGGCCCAATCCCCACTTTTCCTTTTTTTTTTGGGGGGGGGGAATCAAGACAGAGCCCGAATAGGAACAACACAACATAAAACAATGAACACAAAAAACAAGTACAAATTCACACACATCTAGGAGAAATATACAGATAAATAAAGAAGCTAGAGAGCAATTTGTTGCGGATGTGCTGGAGAGTGGGAAGAGACAAACCTGCAGGTGGTTCGGTTAACCCATTCAGTACCGGTGACATCCTTTTCATTATATTCTGGCAATTATTAGACGGTTAAATTCAGCTTAGGATGGATGTCTACCCGTTAAAAGATTATAAATTATCTCATTTAATCCTTTTAGCTACCATGTATCCTTCCTAAGCTTCATAAAATCGCCTAAATGCAACTGAAATATAAACAAAAAGACGTCGCTGGTACTGTAAGGGTTAAGTACAGTGTTTGGAGAGTGAGACAATGACGAAACGAGTTTATGAGTGTGAGGTTAATGGGCAGAGAGTGAGAGGCAGACCAAGAGTCTTATAGAGGGATGGCGTCGAGAGGAATACGAGGGCGAGTGGTTTTGGGTTGAAGGATTTTCAGCGGTGAGGGTCATTTATCCTTAAGATGAATATTGTTTAAGGAGGGATGGTTGATTTTTCTTGCCCTTTTCATCCCTTGAGTTTTCAGATTTTAAGACGTTCGCCCCATTAGTTTGACGATTTTAAGATATTTTGCCCCAATATTTTGCCAATACTAAGACCTTTCATGCAATTTAGGCGTCAATTTTTTTCTGGCGAGCAATAGCGAGCCTGTAATTTAAGAGGAACCGACCTTCAGCCGGAATATTTTTCTACCGAAGAATTTACACATTTATCTCGAAGGTAGTCTAAGGGGTGTTCTTTCAGCTTGAAAAAGGTCTAGGGAGCAAACTAAAATCCTCCTTTAAGATGAGGATGATTCAATTCGTCGCAAACTTAAATAAACGAATTATAGGTCCCTTAATTTGCTCCCGGAGACTAGTATGAATCCTCCGTCCTCTCTCCCACACTGGCTCAGAATATTTATAGAAGCCCTAGCCGCCTCCGTCCCCTCACACACACTAGCTCGGGTAATTTGTCGCTGGCTAAGTGATGGTTGTGTGCTGCCTCTCATATAATAGTACTGTGTGGCAGCTATTATAAGACCTGAACCATATATTAGTGAAGGTGGTAGCGTATAATTATCACATTCATCATATTACAGACCACTTTTATCACAGCGAACAACAACTTACTGAAACTACTACGAGTTTTGGTAAGAACAACATAATTTATCTATCCTGTGAAGACTCACATTCGTGTTCAGGAATTTCTGGACAATTTTCCGTGGTAATGTTATGAATTATGATATCATTAATAATATAAATATATTAAAATCAATATATAATAATAATATTTATACATCTCCCCTTAACAAGAGAAAACAAAGGGTGTTGGAAGAAATAGATAGGTTGTTTGATAAAACACAAAATGTAGATCAAGAAGCAATAGTTGGGTGAAGGAGAAGGAAGGTACGAGAGAGAGAGGAAGAACTCGGGTAAGTTGGGAAGAAGAGAGTTATTGAAGAAGGGGAGGACAGAAAGAGTTAGGTTGGAAAGAAGAGAGATATGAAGAGGGTGAGGAGATAAAGAATTAGGTTGGAAAGAAGAGAGATATGAAGAGGGTGAGGAGATAAAGAATTAGGTTGGAAAGAAGAGAGATATGAAGAGGGTGAGGAGATAAAGAATTAGGTTGGGAAGAAGAGAGATATGAAGAGGGTGAGGAGATAAAGAATTAGGTTGGAAAGAAGAGAGATACTGAAGAGGGTGAGGAGATAAAGAATTAGGTTGGGAAGAAGAGACATACTGAAGAGGGTGAGGAGATAAAGAATTAGGTTGGAAAGAAGAGAGATATGAAGAGGGTGAGGAGATAAAGAATTAGGTTGGGAAGAAGAGAGATATGAAGAGGGTGAGGAGATAAAGAATTAGGTTGGAAAGAAGAGAGTTACTGAAGAGGGTGAGGAGATAAAGAATTAGGTTGGGAAGAAGAGAGATACTGAAGAGGGTGAGGAGATAAAGAATTAGGTTGGGAAGAAGAGACATACTGAAGAGGGTGAGGAGATAAAGAATTAGGTTGGAAAGAAGAGAGATATGAAGAGGGTGAGGAGATAAAGAATTAGGTTGGAAAGAAGAGAGTTACTGAAGAGGGTGAGGAGATAAAGAATTAGGTTGGGAAGAAGAGAGATACTGAAGAGGGTGAGGAGATAAAGAATTAGGTTGGAAAGAAGAGAGATATGAAGAGGGTGAGGAGATAAAGAATTAGGTTGGAAAGAAGAGAGATATGAAGAGGGTGAGGAGATAAAGAATTAGGTTGGGAAGAAGAGAGATATGAAGAGGGTGAGGAGATAAAGAATTAGGTTGGAAAGAAGAGAGATACTGATAAGGGAGAGGACAGAAAGAGTTAGGCTGGGAAGAAAAGATCTGTTATTTATTATTTTCTTCTGTATTACTATAACTATCATACGAATAGTATTTAAATATATCTTGTATAATGCTTTAATTTAAGGTAAATCGTTCTCATAATATAATTCACAATAATAAATATGTCTAAGTACACCCGGAGACCTAGAGGAACACCTGCACCTACTAAACATCATATATTTTCATTGTCAGGCAGTCATATAACACTAAACTAGTGAATATACCTAACGTCCAGAATACCTGGTTGAACTTGGGCGTGGAGGGGGAGTTGCTGAAGGGTTGTGTAGACGGGTTCTGTCGAATTTGTGCTGTTGCAAACATCGGGGGGGGGGGGGATGCCTGGAGTGTAATTGGGGGGGGGGATGCCTGGAGTGTAATTGGGGGGGGGATGCCTGGAGTGTAATTGGGGGGATGCCTGGAGTGTAATTGGGGGGGGGGGATGCCTGGAGTGTAATTGGGGGGATGCCTGGAGTGTAATTGCAAGTTCTGGTTCTCGCTTGCAATGGATAAACACAAAATTATATCCTGGCAGTTGTCTATCCTGGCAGTTGTCTATCCTGGCAGTTGTCTATCCTGGCAGTTGTCTATCCTGGCAGTTGTCTATGTTTGTTATGTTTTCGGTGACAGGGATCTTGTGGGTAAACAATACAATCACATTTTCATCGGGATTTATGCAGTTGGGAGCAGGGTAGGATAAAGGGTTCACAACTGTCAATCGGTGCACATATAGACGGTGTTTAGATCAACTTAAGGGGGGTGACCTGTTTTGGTTCTGTCCTTTTCTATCTTTCTCTGGCTTGTATCCATTTGGCCCCATTCAGCCTACTGTTTTAAGACGTTTATCCCCATCCAGGTGTATTTTTTTTACTGGTGAGCGGTAGCGAACTAGCATATTTGTTATTTTTGTTTGACAGCAGGCTAAATTTGTACATTTTTTGATAGAACATTTTCTCCGGCGAAGCCGGATTTCTTCATATAATGCTGGCTCGCTATCGCTCGCCAGGAAGAAATCGACACCTAGATGGGGATAAACGTCTTAAAATAGTAGGCTGAATGGGGCCGAATGGATACAAGCCAGAGAAAGAGAGAAAAGGACAGAAATAACAAAAAGCAGGTCACCCCCCTTAAGTCGGCAGTGTGCTGATTGGCTGTTAGTCTACTGTATATCCCCTCGCCAATGTTCTCTTTCCGTTTGCCTGCAATTCGTTCTGTTGATTGGTCCATACGTTTGTCAGTGTGATGAATATAGTCTTTTTATTCAAAGTATGCACAGTTTTTAAAATAAAATAAAAAACCGAGTTGAAGACGTGAAGGTGGTAAGAGAGTTTTAAGGGAGACTATATACTGTACTATACAGCCAGGTCGGAATTAAGCTTTAAAGTATCCGTCACCTAACTATTTCCATTATTGTGGTTGTCTCTTACTCTTCTCTCAATGTTGACTTAGCTCACAAACGTTAAGGGGAGGTATTTAGTTTGTTCCCTAGACCTCCATCAAGCTTAAAATTACACCCCCTTGAGTCCCTTTCAAGATATATTTGTAATTTTTTCGGTAGAAAAATTTCCCGGCCAAAGGCCGGTTCCTCTTAAATTACAGGCTCGCTATCGCTCGCCAGGATAAAATTGACACCTGAATGGCACGAAAGGTCTTAATATGGGGTCAAAAGTTCTTAAAATCGCTAAACTAATGGGGCAAACGTTTCATAATATCAAAAGCAATGGGGCTAAATATGAGGGAGAAAGGGGTCAAGAAAAATATCCCTTAAGTGGAGATCTCCCCTTAACAGTGAGGTGGTGTGTGTTTACCTCATCAATTCACTCACCCTCGTTCAGCTTCTTGTCCGTGTGTGTGTGTGTGTGTGTGATGGGCTCAGCATATGCCCGGCACACCTGTTATTGATATATTTATCTGGGACATCCATCTCGACCAGGATTTCAACGATATCCCAAGTCAAGTACATAGGCAGACCTTTGTCAGGAGGGCTGTCCAAACTGACAATCTTCATACATACTGATACCCGGGTGAGCTCCCGTAAGTGTCAGCAATTCACATAATTCCATCATTTAAGTCTTTGACGTTGGTTCTGGAAGTCCTCTTAAGATGGCTTCAAGATGACAAAAATGTGTCCCTAAACAACTTTGAAATTGAAGAACAACAGGAACAATAAATTGCGAAATTGAGTAGGAGGGAAGAATTGAATAGCAAGGGAAAGATAAATAACTAGATAAAGATAGTAGAAGAAAATTACTTAGGAGGAAACAGATCATGAAAAAATAGGGATGAGAGTAGAAAATGGAAAGAAGGATGTACGAAGAGGAGAGAAAAGGCTAGGTAGAATGAAGAAGATGAACG
This sequence comes from Paralithodes platypus, assembly GCA_032716605.1. NCBI lineage: Eukaryota > Metazoa > Arthropoda > Malacostraca > Decapoda > Lithodidae > Paralithodes > Paralithodes platypus. The sequence goes on from CM064573.1 coordinate 63,898,100, forward strand.
TACGATGAAGAAGTGAATGAAACTGAGGGACAAAAACTAAAGAATTCTACGGGTAAAGATAAAAGAAGGCAGCCGCTTGACCCATCCGCGACCCTCCCTTATTAACAGGTAAATTATGGGGTATTTCATTATCTCCTAATTATGATTCTGGGGACCAAGATATGGTCAGGGAGAGACGGGGTGGAGAGATTAGATACTGTAGATTAGAGATAATGTAGATAAATAGATAGATATTTAAAATAGTACCGTTGGTTGATAGACACAGGAATCTGACTTTACACTCAATGGATTAACTTTCTTAAACAAAAAATTCTTGAAGCTCAATTAATTTGTTAAATTTCTTAAGTAGGTTTGAATTATGATTGCTAACTACACGCTTACAGCAATAACAGCTCAATAAAAAACATGCGACCGAAGTTTTGGTGTAATATTTCCAAAATGATTGCCACTTATCCGATATTTGTTTGGACGTGCATAACATTATATATTACTATCTGTAAGATTACAGAGGCTGAAGCACAATATGAAATATTTGATTGTAGATTTAGTGTCAATATATCTTTGTAAACAAAAGTCCTCATATTTCCATATCTCCGCTTGTCCGACATTTGTTTGTACTAATTGATCAGTTGTAATTGTCTTGAATTGAGATGCTATATACTTTAAGACAATCTTCACAAACTACAATTAATAGTCTCTCTCTCTCTCTCTCTCTCTCTCTCTCTCTCTCTCTCTCTCTCTCTCTCTCTCTCTCTCTCTCATGTCGTGCAAGGTAGTGAAGGTTTGTGTTAATTATAAACCCGTCAACCACTCCGTCCCCAATATAAACAATCATTATGCAAATAGGCAGTCGGATAAAATCTTCATGGGGGAACCTTCTACCATTGTTTATTAATTATATTTGAATGTTTTTTCCTATCTTTTTATATGCCCCTATCAAGTTGTGTCAGACTTCTTAAACCTTTCAGTATGATTGTGTATTAATAATTTAATTCTACCTTATTTTAAACTGTAATTATTAAGCTTAGGAAATAAGTATTGTGTTCAAAGAACTAACTACTTCAATGAATGTTTTAAGTATATCGTTTTATATTGTGTTTGTTCTATATATATATATATATATATATATATATATATATATATATATATATATATTATATATATATATATATATAACATTATATATATATTATTATATATATATATAATAATATATATATATATATATATATATATATATATATATATACATATATATATTATATATATATATATATATATATATATATATATATATATATATATTATATATATATATATATATATATATATATATATATATACATATACCCGGTGTATATATTTCTTTCTTTCTATTTTATTTTATTCTTTATTTATTTTTTAGATCAGAAAACGTAATTGGTAGTCAAGCAAATGACATTTTAAGTATTCCATTAATGACCGTCTGACCATTGTGTTTAGCTTAGGAATGACCAAGTCATGAAGGTCTGCGAGAGAGTCCTTGAAGGCATGATAAGGGAAAGCATTGCTATCGACGATATGCAGTTCGGTTTCATGCCAGGATGTGGCACAATTCGACGATATCTTCATAGTCAGGCAGCTGCAGGAAAGATATCTACTTAAAGATAGGAATCTGTATCTTGTGTTTGTAGACCTGGAGAAGGCCTTTGATAGGAAAGTTGTGCAGTGGGCTATGAGAAAACTTGGCGTAGAGGAGTGACTGGTTCGTGTGATAATGAAGATGTTCGAGGACTCATGAACGGCAGTGAGGGTGAAAGGTGTACTGAGTGAGAAGTTTACAGTTCGTGCCGAAGTCCACCAGGGCTCTGTCTTAATCCCTCTCCTCTTGGTTATGTTTCTGGAGGCACTATCTGGTGATCTCAGAGTTGGGCTCCCCTGGGAACTGCTATATGCAGATGACCTGGTACTTACCGCAGATAGTGTATGGGATGCCGAGGCCAAGTTTAGAAGATGGCAAGTAAAGGGTTAAGAGTTAATATACATAAAACCAAGGTTTTACACAGTAGATTAGGGCTAGAAAAAAGTGGTGCATACCCATGCGCAGTATGCAGAAAACGAGTGGGCGCGAACTCAATACAGTGTAGCGTCTGCCTCAGCTGAGTACATCACGGGAAGAAGTGTTACACTAGAATAAAGGAACCTCTACCAAAGACGAAGTCCGTAATTGAGAAATGTGTATGCACAGTATGCAAAGGGGAGCTTGTATTCAATGTGTATGAACAGTATGCAAAGAGGAGCTTGTATTCAATGTGTATGCACAGTATGCACAGTATGCAAAGGGGAGCTTGTATTCAATGTGTATGCACAGTATGCAAAGGGGAGCTTGTATTCAATGTGTATGCACAGTATGCAAAGGGGAGCTTGTATTCAATGACCAGCTCGAGAGTATTAACTTTGGCAATGAGGCACTGAATATGGTGGACAAGTTTTGCTACATGGGTGATACCATATCTGCCGGTGGTGGGGCTGAGGCCACCACTATTGTCAGGATAAGATGTGGAGGGGGAAAGTTTAGAACACTTTTGCACTACTCACCATGAGAAGATTCCCTCTCCCCTTGAAGGGAAAGGTTTAGCTTTATGTGTTCGAAGCACAATGACATATGCTTCAGAAACGTGGCCTGTCAAATTGGATGATATCAACAGAATGGAATGCAATGAAAGGAGAATGGTGAGATGGATGTGTGGTGCCAAACTGCAAGATAGGATATCAAAGAGGAGAAGGTTAGGTATCACGATTATCGGTGATGTGATGCGTACTAGCAGGCTTGGATGGTTTGGACATGTGGAGAGGATGGATGGACAAAGTTGGGTGAAAAGATGTAAGTCCATGAATATGGAGGGAGCTGCACCAAGGGGCGGACCAAGAAAGACGAGGGATCGGACTTTGCAGTTTGATCATAAGTAAAAGAACCTGCATGACAAGTGAGGCAGCTCTTAACAGGGTTGCCTGGAACGCCACCATTAGGACTTGAGACCGGAACCTCGCTTTGTGTGGATTACTCGGTTTTTAAATTTGTGCATGTATGCATGTATGTGCTTAAATATGACTAATTTGATTTCGTAAGATGAAAATATCGCCTACAACTATGTTTGTTACTGGAAAGTATCATATAGCTCGTATGGCATATGGAACAAACTAGATTACATGCATATGCAGGGCTCCACAGAAATCCATGGCAATACACAAGATAATTAAATATTTCGGCTACTAATAAATTGACGAGATTCTCGCTATAGAAGGATAGCCCCAGGTAGTGACCATTCACTTAATCCATTCAGTACCAGCGACGTTCTTTTCATTGTATTCTGGCAACTATCAGGTGATTGTATTCATCTTAGGAAGGACCTCTAACAATGAAAAGGCTACATTCTATCTCAATTAATCCCTTCAGCTAACACAGATTCTTCCTAGGCTGAATAAAACCGTCTAACAGTTGCCAGAATATGATGAAAAGGATGTCACTGGCATTGAAGGATGTCACTGGCATTGAAGGATGTCACTGGCATTGAAGGATGTCACTGGCATTGAAGGATGTCACTGGCATTGAAGGATGTCACTGGCATTGAAGGATGTCACTGGCATTGAAGGATGTCACTGGCATTGAAGGATTTTTTGTAGACCCCTTATGTTTTAATCCCATCAGTTTTGAGAATTTAAGATGTTCGCCCCCTTCGATTGGCTATTTTAATACCTTTCGCTCCACTTCCTTGTCATATTTAAGACCTTTCGTTCCATTAGTTGTCGACAATTTTCTGGTGAGCGATAGTAAGTCTGTAATTCATGAGAAAACGGTTTTCGGCCCGGACATAATTATCTCTGCCGAAAAATATACACATTTTCCTCAAGGGGGGGGTATTCGGAGGGTTTCTATATAATAAGCTTGATGGAGGAAAGGACAAAAATAATGAATAAGTAAATAAATAAATATATGAATACATCAATATTAATCTTCCCTTAAGGGGAGGTTTCTAGTCTGTTCCTTAGAACTCCATCAAGCTTAAAATTACACCCCCTAGACCCCCTTTCAAGATAAATGTGTACATTTTTCGGTAGAAAAATGTCTCGGCCGAAGGCCGGTTCCTCTTAAATTACAGGCTCGCTATCGCTCGCCAGGAAAAAATCGACACCTAATTGGCATGAAAGGTCTTAAAATTGACAGAAATGGGGCGAAAGTTCTTAAAATCGCCAAACTAAAAGGGCGAACGTCTTAAAATCTCAAAAGCAATGGGGCTAAACATGAGGGAGAAAGGGGTCCAGAAAAAATCCCTCAAGTGGAAATCTTCCCTTAATTACACTGTGTCCCGCCCGGTCCAGGAAACGATTAACAATATATTCTGTGGTTATATTCTTAAGACATTTTGATATTCGGTTCATCAGTTAGCCTACATGTGATATTATGAAGACCTTAAGTATCTTTAAGAGACTGGAGATTATATAGAGCGGCTGACCTGTCATTAACCCTTTGAAGATTATGACGCATGATGACAGTTTTTTGTTCTGGCTATCATTAGACAATTTGATGCAGTTTGGAAGGATCTGGGGGAATTATAAGGTTGAAGAATCTCTGAATTAACCCTCTAACTTCCAAATACCGTTCATAATCTGAATAAAATCATCTAATACTAGCCAGACAACAGAAAGGAAATGCGTAATTGGATCTTGGAAGGGTTATAGGAAGGTACACTCGGAAGGTACACTGTAGCCCACTCATAAGAATTCGCGGACCGCCTTTGTTTTTCTTTATGCAATTATAACTATCTGGATGGATTTTTTTTATATACTAGCCTTTCAATAAACAGTATATTAAAGTTTTATAGTTGATGTATAGAAACTTATATTCATAAATTCGTTTCCAGAGATATACTTCCATAAATAGAAATAGGTGACGTCCCCTAATATTTATGAGAGGGCTAGAGACTATGGTATCCGACTGTACATTGAAGGTCAGACTGATATCGTAGGACAGGAACAGAAAATATGACATGCAGGGAGAGAGAAAGGTAGGGTTGAAATATAAAATACATTAAATAATCTATGTATAAAACTTTAGAAGAATGAGGAACGAAAAATCCTAAATTACATCCTTTGAATGACGCGACTGAAAACTAATTCTTAGAACACACACACACACTCACTCTCTCACTCTCTCTCTCTCTCTCTCTCTCTCTCTCTCTCTCTCTCTCTCTCTCTCTCTCTCTCTCTCTCTCTCTCTCTCTCTCGTATTGAAGTCTTTAAAATACTTAATGGGTTTGACAATGTGGATTATAGCAAAATGTTTAGCCTCAATATGGATATAACACGCAACCATGGCTGGAAATTAGAATTGAAAAGGTTCAGCACTAGTATTTGTGCAAACCTTTCCACATATAAGATATGTTCTACCTGGAACAAACTTCCCTCCAAAGTTGTAAATAGTTCTTTAGGAGAGCAGTTCAAGAAGAGGGTAGATAGTGTTTTGCACACTCTGTGAAGAGTGTAGTCAAGGATAGTAAATAATATAAAGTCTTTGGTGTAAACAGTCTCTCTTCTTCCACTTCGAGTATCTCCTCGCAAGGTCTTTGAGACACTAAATATTCTTTGTAACTCCTTGTAACTCTCTCCTCATCCACTTGGTCCTCAATACAGTGGTCAAGGTGGTTGTTGTATGTAGACTAATATTACCTGCCTGTATACCTGTCCTTACGTTTCCCTCCGCCTTCGTCATGTTGCTCTAGAAAGGTCAAAATGTAAGAAACAACACACACACACACATATTCGTTACACTAATATGTAGTGTAACTTATTAACTGTCTTCGTGGTGCAATGCATAAGTGTGTTGATTTTCGGTGTGAGCATCCTAGGTTCGAATCCCCGGACTGCCACATGTGTTTGTTAATTTCATTAATCGAGTTTAGGAGTAAAGTTGGTTGGTGGCGAGAACATAATAATACAACAAATACCTGCGTTACAACATGACCTGTGTTACATAATAACGTGTTGTGTGGTTTACATAATGGTGGCAGTTGACGTGTGCCGACAGACCACACACACCTTGAGGCTCCATCCCGTGTACAATCGCGCTAATAAGTGATGTCTCGGCACCAAGTATGTTTTTATCAATAATTGGTTTCAGCAATATTTAAACTTAATTTATTCATTTCGAGGGGGATATACAAACCTATTCCTACACTTACCCACCCTATTCAACATCTGACAGACGTTATAACAGCACAGAGAGAGCCAAACGTAATGACAGCTGGGCCATGACTTATTAGCGCGACCGTACAACATTTATTTATGTTATTATAGTGTTTGTGGAGGCTGCGTGTTGGGCCGCTAATATCAAGGTTAGTTAGGTTACCTCTTCTTCTTAATTAAGGGAGCCCACCTCGCTTTTTTGTTTTGGTCTCTTTCTCTCCCTCTCTCTTTGGCTTGTATCCATTAAGCCCCATTTAGCCTACTGTTTTATGACGTTTACCCCCATCCAGGTGTCAATATTTTCCTGGCAAGCGGTAGCGAGCCAGCATATATATATATTTTTGTTTTAACAGCAAGCTAAATTTGTAAATTTTTCGATTGAAAAAAATTCTCCGGCGAAGCCGGATTTCTCCATACAATGCTGGCTCGCTATCGCTCGCCAGGAAGAAATCGACACCTGGATGGGGATAAACGTCTTAAAACAGTTGGCTGAATGGGGCCGAATGGATACAAGCCAGGGAAAGAATGGAGAGAAAGATAAACAAAAAAGCCGGTGACCCTCCCTTAAATTATGTTTGGCCGGCAACACCAGGGCCGAGGAAGAAATTGGCTTATACTTATTAAATTTAATGGCAAAGTTTCAATAATATAAAGTAATGAGTATTGGAAATTCTTCCCTTCAACCGCCTTGTTGTTTATTAAGGGAGGCCACCTCGTTTGTTTTATCTTTCTCTCCCTCTCTCTGTGGCTTGTATCCATTCGGTCCCATTCAGCCAACTGTTTTAGAACGTTTATCCCCATCCAGGTGTCGATTTCTTCCTGGCGAGCGATAGCGAGCCAGCATTGTATGGAGAAATCCGGCTTCGCCGAAGACATTTTTCTATCGAAAAAATTACAAATTTAGCTTGCTGCCAAAACAAAAACATATATGCGCTGGCTCACTACCGCTCGCCAGGAAAATATTGACACCTTGATGGGGGTAAACGTCTTAAAACAGTACTCTGAATGGGGCCGAATGGATACAAGCCAAAGAGAGAGGGAGAGAAAGATGAAAAAAAGCCGGTGACCCCCCCTAAGGAGGTGGTATTTTCCAACTTCTCACTATGTTAATCCAAATGAAATTTTGATATTTTAAGACGTTCGTTCCATTAGCTTAGCTATTAAATCATCTTTTGCCCACTTTTTTTTTTTTTTTTTTTTTTGTCAATTTTAGGACTTTCCTAACCATTTAGGTGTTAATGTTTTTGTGGCAAATTATAGCTAGCCTGCAATTTAGGAGGAACCGGTCTTTGGCCGCCGGTGCGTTTTTCTACCGAAAATGCACCCATTTATATCGAAGAGTGCTCATGGGGTTATATTTTTAAACTTGATGGAGGAAAGTAAACATAAAAATAAGTAAACGAAAAATATATATAAAATAAAATAGAAACTCAATTATAAAATCCAAAGTAAGGGTATAATTAAGTAAAAACAAACTATATAAAGCTATAAAGAAAAAGAAAGTAGAAATCCAATTATAAAAT
>CM064573.1:63905944-64005944 GCA_032716605.1 Paralithodes platypus
TGACGTGTGGTACTGGTAGTGGTCCATACGGTCGTAATTCGTAACATGGGCATAACACTCACAATAAGCATTTCTGTGCTGTCTATCTATCTCCTAGCTCTACTGACTTTCCTAAATTCTTTGACTATCGAAACTCAAAAGTGGAACACATCCAATCAATCTCTCCTTTCTCTGAAATCTCCATCTTAGGAGATTTCATCTTGCCTGACAAACCTGACGACCATTTCAACAAACTTAGCAGACAGTGGAAGGAGGAGCTGCCCAGAACTCTCTAAGCTTGGAAAAAGGGTTCTCTCATGACCGTGGAAAAGGCCGAAGTCTGAAGTCTGATTCCTGAAGCAGCCATGTCATCATTCCTGAAGAGTTTTGTTCCTGAAGCAGCCGTGTTCCTATAGCAACAGTAATTGTTTCTGTAAGTCTTATTCCTGAAGCTGCAGTGTTCCTGAAGTCTTGTTTGCTGAAGTAGCTGACGTCTGGTCACCACAACATACAGTAGACCACCGCCCCTAGCAGAGATGTAATTGCCACAACTGAAGTCTTTGTCCATGAAACAGCTACCGTAGCTGCAGTACCTGAAGTCTAGTCGCCACGAATCAGATCACTGCTCGTAGTAAATTTTTTGTTGCCAAGACTCAGACCACCAACACTTCCCCTTTTGCCTGAAGTTGAAGCAGAAGTTAAGTCGCCACGACTCAGACCACAATTTCCCCCTTTGTTCACTGGCGTCGCCTTTGATCCTGGATGACACGGAAGCTGTGACCCAATTACTCCGAAGGCTACTTGTACTATAGATTCCATTAACCCAGGGACTCTGTACTCCTATTCTGACCTCCCCCTTCCACACCACCTGTAGAATGTGTAATAACGGTCTGTCACACCATATATACGCGCCCACCTTTAATAATATATGCATAAGTGTGTGTGCGTGTGTATTAGAATATAATTATGTATGTATTTGCTTGAGTTTGTTTATGTATATGTGTAAATATGTATCTATGTATGTGCAGTATATGTGTATGTATGTGTGCGTATATGTGTATGTATGTATGCGTTATTTATGTATATATATATGTGTATAGTGTATACTGTTTGTGGTTCGAGGCTGAGAGTATCAGGTAGGATAAGAGAAGAGCATATATGCATGTAATGTGCATATATTTATGTATATGTATGTCTGTGTGTACGTGCTGTCAATGGTCCGAGCCCGGTTGAGAATATAAGGTATATATATATATGTACTGTACGTGTATTTATATTTATATGGTCATATGCACATATGTATGTAAATATACGTACATATGAGTGAGAACATATTGCTCACTAGCGCAACTTCTGATTATAAATCTATGCATAAGCATTATCTATTATTAAGTGTTCGCGTATCTTCATCCATGTATTTCCACCCTTAACAATAGAACGCCCAGCTCTTCCATATTTCGCCTTCTGTCTCACACACACCCACACACACACACACACACACACACACACACACACACACACACACACACACACACACACACACACACACACACACACACACACACACACACACACACACACACACACACACACACACACACACACACACACCTATACTACCGAGGATTAACCTCCCATTGTAGTACCCGCACCCTCTTTACCTGACCTTACCAAAACAGTTTCTGTATGGATGTATGTTTGTGTGCATACGTGAGCTTTGTGTATACGGACATGTGCACACTTACTGCATGTTCTTATGTTCCTATATATGTATGTATATGTATGTGCGCACGTACGTGTATATACGTATGTTCTGTATATGAGTAAGTAAATAAATGTGTATATGTACTGTATATCACTTACTCTCATGGTTATTTTATGATAATTTGTATTCTGCACATGCATCATTATTGTATTTATTTATTTTGTTTGTAAACTAAGCTTACCATCCTCATATCTGTACATCTCATGTTCATCCACTAAATTGTAAAATGTGTATTTTCAGCTCATGAGGCTGCCATTCTTTAATAAACCGTTTATTATTATTATTATTATTATAGAACCAGCTGACGCGAGGGTAAACGTGTGACTATTAGGGCCTAACGGGACTTGTTCGGAGCGACCGAGAGGCCTAGTTCTAGTTGCATAATTCCTGCATATTGTGATTACATGTTGTATTATAAAGCTGTATTTATTGTGTCTATTCTCTCTATATAAAACAATAAAATAAAATACAAAATACAAACATTCTTGTATACTTTTCATGTTCTCTCTGTCAGTCAAGTGCCCCTAAGAAGTGCCCTAATGATATTGGCATTTCAATCACTAATCATATCTAACGACACAGTCGAGCCATAATGACATCTAGAAGAGATGAGTGAAGGGTTAAATATATTTCCGCTGATCCTCTTAAGAGGAAAGAAGGGAGGATTTCACAAGATCACTTCTCTGATTAATTTTTCTTTGGGAGGCACGTGTGGGTTTCGTGGATTATGCCAGTTATATCTACTGTATTCTGAAACACTTTAGAAAAATGCACCTGGTGATTGTATCTTATTTTTTCAAAATGGATTTAAGAGGAATGATTGAAATTATGATAATTCGTAATACTATCTGTTTTCGATATTTATATAAAGAAATGCTTACTTTTGTTTCCTTGTTTACACATATATTAATAAGTGTTAATATTTATAAGAGAATGGAGTTAATAGTTCGTAAATTCGACTAAGTGGTAAGCCATTACTTTTTTTATTTTGCGAAAACAAAATATTATATAACAAGCCTGTGATTCTCTATATCAACGCAAAATCGTGAGGTACAAAGTTGGGTAAAATCGAAGAAGGTAGATCAGTGTTAATAATAAGTAGTTAGAAGACCAAGCACATCAACACTTCAACTGTACGATGATAACCAGGCTATAACTTTAGCTATGTTGAGGAAAATTATATATCTGTTGCGAGCCTCTCATACACTGAAATCTGTTATGGGGGGATGGGCGTATTTATTTCCTCATATATATATATATATATATATATATTTATATATATGTATTTTTATCATTTGTATTTAGATTCTTCCCTAGACCTCCAACAAGCTTAAAGATATACACCTCCAAGACCCTCTTTCAAAATAAATGTGTACATTTTTCGATAGAGAATTGTTCCGGCCTGGCCACTCTCAAATTACAGTCTCGCTATCGCTCGCCATGAAATAATTGACACCTAAAAGACACGTACATTTTTAAGTTAAAAAAGGAATGGGGCGATAATTCTTAAAATCGCCAAACTATGAGTGGAACGTCATCAAATCTGAAACTAATGGAGCTAAATATGAGGAAGAAGGGGGACCAGAAAAACTATCCATCTCCCCTTAAATAAGGTGCTGACGCAGTACACTAGAGTCAAAGCATAATTTGTGATAAGAACAATTTGAGATTGAATGTGATGACGGGGCGAGACATAATGGTGATGAAAACATTCCGAGTGTGAGATTACATGTTGTGGCAATGTTTATAGAATATCACCAAATAAAGATAAAACTAATCAAAAATCGACTGCAAGAGTTGTACACATTATAACACATTTGATAACTCTATGTGTGTTTGCTAATATATGTATGTGGAATAGTTTCTACTCGTGTGACACCTATTATGTCAGACACAATTGTCCATGACGTCATTGCTTCTTGATGGAGAACATTTTATATATGAGGATCCCTTGGAGCTAACCTTACGAAATATTGGTACAGTACTTCCGTATCTTCTAAAGTAAAAAAAAAAAAAAAAAAAAAAAAAAAAATATATATATATATATATATATATACCGGTATATAATTATATATATTGTATATAAATTAAAAAACAAAAAACAAAATACAATAACAGTAACATCTCTGGACACAGTGTGAACTCAAGATCTCCCCCACATCAAGGAGCACCCATCTCTAAGTGGAGTGACCTGCCAAAAAAGTTTTAAGCCATCTTTACACCAAGAGCGCAAATGTGTATCACCCCTGATTCAAGTAACCCAATTATTGACCCTAGTCACGGGTCCCTGATACGGTTTTATGTCATCTCATCAAATTCCCAGTCTGAATCTGGAAGTAATATTAAAGCGTGTTTTATTAAATTTAATCTGATCTATACTAACATAGCCTACACTCAGTAACATTACCCGTTTTTGCATGACTACATTTAACTCATCAGTAGCTGAAATAGATAACAGGTTTGAATATAATGTGGTTGTTTTGACAAGGAAGCCACACACAATTTATACAATACATTAAATTCAGTAAGCTACAAGGCAGTTTAATTCAAGTATGAGTACATAAGAGGTTTGGTATGCACAACTCTATAGAGCCAGCAACATTGTCAAACATTCCCCATACCCACACAATATGGCTTGCACAATTTACCGCCGTGACTGTACATTGATAACAACAAACTGAGAGAGTGGCTAGTCATGACATTGATGATTCAGCATGAAGCCGTAACTGCCAAGAGAAACGCTAACATATCCGGAACACGCACGAGCATCCTCCTAAAACTGCAGACTTAGTTATTGTTTTAGTACTAAGGAGTTGCAGGGTTGCGTGGCTCATTGAATCTTTATGTTGTCGTCTGAAGCTACCCCTAACTCAGCCCCGACGAGCCTCAAGCCTTCCTTTCCGTGGTTGTGGTATATATACTACTAATAACAATTATAACAATTACCGAGCAGTTACGAGCTAACCCCTGCGTTCATCCAGTGAGCGACAACAGCAACCTTTGTTGAAATTATTTATTAACAAATAAAGGTTTGAGTTTACTGCCTCTTGATAATAATTACTACAAGACAGGCTGCCATTTCCGTGGGGTTGGGGTAGTTCCCCAAACCAGGGTGAATTAAATAGTGAGAGGACGAGTGACCAAATAAGGTTAGTTTAATAATAATACAAAAAAAAAAAAAAAATCTGTCAAAATGTTGTGTGTGTGTGAGAGAGAGAAAGTGTGTGTGTGTGTGTGTGTGTGTGTGTGTGTGTGTGTGTGTGTGTGTTAGATTAAAGTCCGAGAAACTGAAAATTTAAATGCGCACAAGGAATTAACCAAATTGTGAAAGTAACCAGCGAACACAAAGTCATGAGTTAAATAGGGTATGCCAAACGAACATGTCTGATAATGGATTTCATAGAATTCGGGTAAGCGGTGTGCGGCTAGTCCAGCCACTAACCTGCTTCACCCTTAGGTAAGCTGTACAGATTTGCATAAAGTTTATTCCCCTAGACGGGTTGCCGACCAGGGCTTACGAGTTGCATCTACCCAGAATCTTTATAAAGTTGTCTCTCCTAGATGGGTTGCCTCCCTGGGCTAACGAGGTCCCTTAGAACTATTAAAAAATGGCAATATGTTTCAAAACTGTATGCTACAATATTAGCTAAAAACTTTTTTGCAGTCTAAACTGTCATCACATCTTTCTCAGTATATACCTTCTCCCTTACAGAGAGTAGGGGGCACCCGCCTTTCAACACATTTTCACCCCTATTCTGTCCAGCTCTCTAAGGCAAGAGTGAACCAATTTTCTCGACCTTTCTTCTACTCAACAAATAAGTTCTAGAAGTCTCTCCTCCAATCTATACATACTGAGGATTGTTATAAAATAGTAACTCAGAAATATAGCTCTGGAACGGACTACCAATTCTTGTGAAACTTAATTAAAGAGGGAGGTGAAAAGGAGAACTATGGAAAGAGGATTGGGTTTAGTAGGAAAGAATGGTAGAGATTGGGAGTTGAATCAGTTGCTGTTAGCTGATGACACAGCATTGGTGGCGGATTCTGATGAGAAACAGCAGCGGGTAGTCAAAGAGTTTGGTGTGGTTTGTGGAAGGAGGAAACTGAAGGTGAACGTTAATAAAAGTAAAGTAATGGTGTGTAATAGGGGAGAGCATAGGGTGAATCTAGATGTGAGGCAGGATGGGGAAATATTGGAACAAGTAGAGTGTCTTAAATATCTAGGAGGAACGATAAGCAGGAGTGGAGGTATGGAAGTAGAGGTAAAACAGAGAGTGTGTGAAGGAAGGAAGGTTTTCGGAGCAATGGGAAGTATGTGGAAGACGAGAAATCTCGGAGTGAAAGTAAAAAGTGCACTGTATCAAGGAATTGTTGTGCCAACAGTGATGTATGGGGCTGAGACATGGGCTCTGAAGAAAAAGGAGAAAAGAGGGCTGGATGTGATGGAGATGAGCTGCTTGAGGAGTATGTGTGGAGTTACTCGTAGAGACAGATTGAGGAATGAAGAGATACGTAGGAGAGTGGGGCAGCAGGAACATTTGTCAGCCAGAGTGGACAGAAGGGTGCTGAGCTGGTATGGTCATGTTGAACGAATGGGAGATGAAAGGCTTACAAAGAGAATATGTGAGTCAGGTACAAGGGGAGTTAGAAGGGCAGGAAGACCCCCATTTAGATGGAGATACTGTGTAAGAAAGGCTTTGGATGATAGAGTAATGACTATAGATCAGGCAGGGGAAGTGGTGGTGGACAGGAGTGAATGGAGAATGCTTGTGAATAGTTGAGTGAACACATGGTCATTTGGAGTAAGGGGTCGGGTGCAAGTTGGACTAGACAATAGTCCATCAGGCGCCTGGCCCGGGGAGACGATTAATATGAAGGGTGCGCCTGGAAGTGTGGTGGGAGGGCTTGTGGCTTTGGCTCCGCTGCATGTCTGCCTGCCGAGATCGGAACCTCTCCGGGTGGTCGGGGGCCGGGGAGTGCTGGAGCGACCTTGGTGACCCTGGTCTCTGGGTCTTCTGCTGGGTGACCTGGATGTGTGTGAGTTTGTGCTTTTTATCTGTGTTTATTTGTTGTTTTATGTTGTTTTTGTGTTTTCCCTGTTCTTGCCCTGTCTTGAGTCGGCTACCTCCAAAATGGGGATTGGGCCTGAGCATATAGATAGAATAGAATTAAAATCTAACTGAAAAGAAAGTCAACGATTGTCGTGAACCTGACTAAAAAATAGCTGGAAAGCCACTGGAAAAGAACTTGATGAATATTACTAAAAACCGTCAAAAGGTAACCGATAATAAACAAGAGATCTAATTAGGTAATGATAAATAAAATACGTAATTAAGAATTAAATGCAAAGTTAATAACAACTTATCGCAAATAAATTGCAAAGTAAACTAATGGTACTTAAGGATAAAACAAGGATATATACACGGGGGGTTACTGACTTATAAGAGCTATTTTAGACAAAGTAATATATCAGACTCCATCTTCCCAATTAGACACAATCTATCTTAAGGGGAGATTCATATTTACTTGCTTATTTACTTATTTATTAACTATTTTTATTAGTTACTTCCATGGCCCTCCGTTAAGCTTACGATAATACCTCCAATACCCCTCTTCCCGATACTTCCATTGCCCTCCGTTAAGCTTACGATAATACCTCCAATACCCCTCTTCCCGATACATTTGTGCATTTCTCGGTAGAACCGTGCCTGGCCATTTCAAAATTATAGGTCTTTATGGAAGAAACAAGATAAATTAGCTAGGGTTAGGTTAGGCAAAAGTAGGTTTAGTTATATCGAGTTATGATAGGGCAAGATACGCTAAGTTGCGCTAAACTAGTATTTTAGCTTGGGTGCATTAACACAAGCGCCGCCATACGTACAAAAACACTCAACCAGACAAAAAACACATAAAAAACAAAACACATTTTCTTTTAATATAATACAAAGTTTGTTGCTCCAGCCAATCGCCCTCAAGCCAGATAACCAGACGGCGCCTCAAACACCTTCATCTGGACAGCTACAACTCATTACTACCTGTTGACCTCTCACCTCTCTATATTAAACCTCTCCGACATATGACGCAATTTTGAGCCTAATAGGGATACTTTAAAGCCTTTATTACCATCAGGGGTATTTACAAACCTTTAGTTTAGTTACTTCAACCTCTGTAGTTATCTTTGAGTTAGCTGTGGGCAGAAAACTAATTTTCGAGAGGTAATTATAAGAGTGAGAGAACTCTATTTCTTATTGCTAATCTGGCAACCTCTGTGTCATATGAGTCTGAAGGGGTTAAACTAGTTATCAGTCTGTTTGAAGATGATGACCATGGGTTTTTTTTTTGATAAAGCATTCGATTTAAGCAGAACATAACATACAATATTACATGAAGTTGCAAGTCAGCTTTTGAGATTATATAGAACTGTCCTTAGTTGGTTCGGAAATCGACTCCAATTTGTTTGAAGTGACTTTAGGCAAAATGACTTGTCAAACTAATTGCAGATCGCCAAAAGAAAACGCACAGTGGATACCTCGGGTGGAAATTTCAATACATGAGTCAAGATAATTACATAGCCTAAGCATTTAGCATGCATACTCAAATATCTCCGCTAGAAGGTTATAACTATTTTGAATGATAAATTTTAATGTCTCAAATGTGCCAAAGTGAAGTTATAGCACTCTTTTCTTGTTCCACGTGTTAATATAGTTTCTAGTTTAGGTCATAGATGGCTTAATACATATTCATGCACAATATTGATTTTTGCAGACCTAGAAAGTAGAGGTCGTTGTGTATTGGCCCATAATATTATAATAGTATACAGGGTGTTTCATAAATACCTTTCATAAATTTCAGAATGAATAGACCTAGCAATAATAAATATACTTTACAATGTGACGGTTTTGGAAATTTCTCATATTTACCGGGATATTACACATTTTAGTTTAAATAGGAAAGTCTAGGGGATGAACACAATCAGTAAATTACCATCACATCAGAACAGCATCACATCAGAAAATCCACATGCAACAAAAACGAGGGGACATCAGGAACGCTTTTCGATTAATGTTTGGGCCGGTATTCTTGGTGACCATGTAATCGGACCTTTTATGTTACCACAATGACTTACAGGCAATGTGTACACCAGATTTCTTCAGGATGACTTACCCATACTACTTGAAGATGTGCCTCTCAGAACACGTAGACAAATGTGGTTCATGCAGGATGGGGCTCCAGCTCACTGCACGAGGGTACGAGGGATTTCCTTAATGTTATGTACCCTGATAAGTGGATAGGCCGTGGTGGTCCCATCGCCTGGCCACCTACAGTAGATCACCGGACCTAACTCCACTTGACTTTTATCTTTGGGGACACTTGAAGAGCAGGGTGTATGCTACACAAATCAACACCCGTCAGCAACTGTGGCAACGAGTTCAAGAGGCATGCAGAGAAGTAAGAAACACACCAGGGACATTTGAAAGAGTGCGACAGTCTCTTATGCGCCGAGCCCAAGCCTGTATCAACGAGGGTGGGAGAAACTTCGAGCAACTATTGTAAATACTGTAAAATACATTGATGTTCAAACATTTATGACAAAATAAAGTAATTGGGGTGATGGTAATCTACTGATCGTTTTCATCCCCTAAACTTTCCTATTTAAACTAAAATGTGTAATATCCCGGTAAATATGAGAAATTTCCAAAACCGTCACATAGTAAAGTATATTTATTATTGCTAGGTCTATTCATTCTGAAATTTATGAAAGGTATTTATGAAACACCCTGTATATAGTGAAAGTGAGTGTAAGGCTGTTAAATGTATCTCATGATTCAAGAAGGCGAACAACTTCATTCCAGATCATGAAACACTTCATTGATAGTGTCAAAGCCCAACTTCTTTGGAATATATTTATAATTGCGTAACTAGAACTGTATCTGTTTTGCAATGTATTATTAAGAGTTAGTATCCTATTGTTTTCATAAAATAAATACTGGAAATGGATATATATTCTGCCACTTTCATCAATTGGACATGTTGTTTTATATAAGTGAGGGAGACAAAAGGCAGAACTGCCTGTAGCGAGAGCCTTCAGAGTTGAAAGAGTGACAGGGCCAAAATCAAGGGACGTTCGAGCCAAATTGCCTGGACACACGGAGTTTGAAGCAATTTAAGTCATAAGAAGATGGAAGGACTGATTCTGGGAGATAGTTCCATAGCTCAGCTGTTGAATAGAAGAAAGATTGAGAATAACGTTTCACTCCTGGGTTGGAGAGGTACACAGAGCTGGACATAAATATTCACATAATTGTATTATATCAGCAAACACATTTCATAATGTTCTCTATATCGTTTCCAATGATTTGAATGGACTACACCGAGAAAACATCAACGTAAATTGCTCATAAGTCAGTAATTTCAGTAAAAATGTATAAGTTTGATATGGCATTTCTTCAAAATTCCTGAGACGACCAAGAATACCATCGTGTGTGAGCGGGACTTAATCCTCATATCACAGGTTTATTCCTTAGAACCTCCTTCATGTGGTCCTTAATTATCATGAAGGTCCACATCATGAGAATTGTCATCGAAAAACCCAGGAGGGCATATGGTAAATGTAGATTGGTAAATGTCTGCCCGGATGATGACACTATTACTGCTATAACCACTAAGTACACACATACACTCACACACAGTATGTGTTTTTATAATATTCTTTAGCCCTTTTAATACAATGACGGTTTATATATCTGGTTATTTACCCCTTCTGTACCGGTGACGTCTTTTTAATTATATTCTAGCAATATTTATACTATTTTATTCAGTTTAAATAGGGCATCAAACAAGTAACTGGCTTCGAAATATCTCACTTAATCCTTTTTACTACCATAGATCCTTTTAACTACCATAGATCCTTTTTACTACCATAGATCCTTTTTACTACCATAGATCCTTTTTACTACCAGAGATCCTTTTTACTACCATAGATCCTTTTTACTACCATAGACCCTTTTTACTACCATAGATTCTTTTTACTACCATAGATCCTTTTTACTACCATAGATCCTTTTTACTACCATAGATCCTTTTTACTACCATAGATCCTTTTTACTACCATAGATCCTTTTTACTACCATAGATCCTTTTAACTACCATAGATCCTTTTTACTACCATAGACCCTTTTTACTACCATAGATCCTTTTTACTACCATAGATCCTTTTTACTACCATAGATCCTTTTTACTACCATAGATCCTTTTTACTACCATAGACCCTTTTTACTACCATAGACCCTTTTTACTACCATAGATCCTTTTTACTACCATAGACCCTTTTTACTACCATAGACCCTTTTTACTACCATAGATCCTTTTTACTACCATAGACCCTTTTTACTACCATAGATCCTTTTTACTACCATAGACCCTTTTTACTACCATAGACCCTTTTTACTACCATAGACCCTTTTTACTACCATAGACCCTTTTTACTACCATAGACCCTTTTTACTACCATAGATCCTTTTTACTATCATAGATCCTTTTGACACTGCACAAACTCGTCTAAATATAGCTAAAAAAGAATGGACAAAAAACGTCGCCGGTACAGAAGGGGTTAATGGAAAACTATATATAGGATTGCGAAAGTTGGTAAAGGAAAGCAAATGGGTTAGTTTGAATGCCTCTGATTATTATTGGTTTAACGTGTGTAAGCTGATTTGTTAATTTCGAAGGTCCCTACGATTTACGAACACTGGAATCACTGTAGACATAACCCCTTCAGTGCCGGTGACGTGTTTATATTTTATTGTAGCTTCATTTAGACGACTTTATTAAGCTTAGGAAGGATATATGGTAGCTAAAAGGATAAATTGTGATACTCTGAGGCCTTTTAATTGGTTGGCGGCCTTCCTAAGCTAAATAAAGATCGTCTAATAGTTGCTAGAATATAATACACAGATGTGACAGGTAATGGTTGTTTGTAGTTCCAATGGTTGGCTGTTTCTATAAATAACGAGGCATATCAAAGCTGTGAAGAAGTAACACAATGGGAAAAGTGGCCTTGAAAAATATAACAAGACACAATTTAGAACCAAGCAAAAGACAAAAAATTAAACTCTGGTAAATACAGTACAGAGCAGAAACAAATTGACCACATAACAAATTGACCTTGTTATGTATGATGAAAGTCGAAATATGAGGAAACAACGCAAAATAATTATCTAAGATACAGAGTTATATTATCCAAAATGCAGAATGTAAAACAACAAGAAATACTATCTATCTATCTATCTATTGCCTGACGCCGTGATCCCCGAAGGGGTGGCCACGAACGAACCGCCCCCATGCACCTCTGTCCCGTCAGTCGACGCCCCTCCCCCCAAGAAGCACCGCCTTCGTTCATGTACTTCCTCACTCCATCCTTTCACCTCTCATTCGGTCTACATCTCCCTCTCTGTCCCTCCACCTCGCTCTGTTATTAGGAAATGTAACAAATTACACACTTTACAACTGTAAACTATTTTTTTTAACATGACATTATGTTATATAAAACGAAGTGTTTGTAAATTTCATTAATCGATTTTAGGAGTATTGTTGGTTGTTGGAAGGAACATAATAATCATGAGGTATAATTAATAGTAATATCATTTGTCAGTTATTATTGTCTTGTTATATGCCATGATTACTGGAGCGTGATGTGTTTGATCAGGTTACCTGTAGGGAAGGGAGGTGACCCACCCTTAATCTTACCTTTATACAGTATCTGTTGAGACAATCTTCACAAAGGTCCACATACTCCTGGGTATCATTACTCAGGTTGGCAACACTAAGATCATCACAAAATTAGTGTCGTCAACTGTATATTCACTATTATTACCAAAACCTTTTTAGTTTCAGTACAATTTTAAACTTAATGATAATTGTGAGTAAATGTGAATTTTCTCTAGGAATACTAGCCACTGTAAGATAAATGGTGGCATTAATGAAGTGGTAACATTAGCGTGGCTTATGTAACGGTATATTTTAACCCGTTCGGTACCGGTAACATCCTTTTAATTATATTCTGGCAAAGAGTAGATGATTTTATTCAGCTTAGAAAAGACCTCTAGCAATAATCTATCTATCTATCTATCTATTGCCTGACGCCGTGATCCCCGAAGGGGTGGCCACGAACGAACTGCCCCCATGCACCTCTGTCCCCAGTCAGTCGACGCCCCTCCCCCCAACCAGCACCGCCTTCGTTCATGTACTTCCTCACTCCATCCTTCCACCTCATATTCGGTCTACCTCTCCCCCTCTGTCCCTCCACCTCGCTCTCGTACACCCTCTTAGTCATAATAGCAATAATAAGGCTTCAAAATATCTCAACCAACCCTTTTAACTACAACAGATCCTTCTTAAGCTGCATAATATCGCCTACATATAGGTAGAATAAAGTATAACACACGTCGCTGGTACTCAAAGTATAACACACGTCGCTGGTACTCAAAGTATAACACACGTCGCTGGTACTCAAAGTATAACACACGTCGCTGGTACTCAAAGTATAACACACGTCGCTGGTACTCAAAGTATAACACACGTCGCTGGTACTCAAAGTATAACACACGTCGCTGGTACTCAAAGTATAACACACGTCGCTGGTACTCAAAGTATAACACACGTCGCTGGTACTCAAAGTATAACACACGTCGCTGGTACTCAAAGTATAACACACGTCGCTGGTACTCAAAGTATAACACACGTCGCTGGTACTCAAAGTGTTGATGAAATACTAGTAAATTAAAGGAATTCATAAATTTGGCAAACGCCACAGGTTGGGCTGATGAAAGGATGTTTTAGCTTTAAATACAGTTCCCAATAAGTTGTTCTACTGCAAACCAGACAAGGGGGCCAACTGTATATAAAGGAAAACAGTAACATGAAAACTCCCATTGCAAACTTTTATAACTAATATATCAAGCCGTCCTGTAAATACAGTATAAGCTTACACAACTTTTCTGTATTTTGGCTGGAGTGGTTGTGTTTTCCCGCTTACCGATAATTACAGTAAGTTGTGATCCCCGAGGCCGAGGTAATGCCAGGAGGGTACACGGGGAAGATCTGGGAGTAAACAACAACATCACTGTTGAAATGATGGCTGGGATAACATTATTATGATTGGGGAGATTATAAATAAATGATGGAAAGCACTTATAAATCTTTGGCTATTATGTTGTTTTGTTTATACATAAGATACAATGATTTAGTTCAAACCAAAACCAAATAAATTATGGTAACCGATTTCAGGAGAGTATTCAACTAGAACATTGTGGGCAAAACAGTTGGGGAAAGAAGTGATGTTTGAGGGTATAGGAAATGGATGATGAAAGAACTTATGCATTTTTTGGCTAGTCGTTTTATTTTTCTATACTATTGTAAGTAAATTAATTTAGTTTCGACAAAAAATAAAAATAAATAAATAAATAAATAAATAAAAATAAATAACTATTTCTTGAGGCACATTTAATTACACTGGCTAGTAAAGATAAGGCCTTGTTCCTCAGGCAAGGGTAGTGAAAGGTCACAGCTGGGAGTAAGCGTCAAGAACACTGTTGTCAAGAAGGTCGGCGGGAAATGATGATTGGGGTGAAAATGGAGTATGAAAGATAATAACTCTTCCACTACGAGGTCTTATGCCATTAGCTATTAGGCACAATAAAACAAAAGTATAATCTTGCACTTTCTAGGTTCGCCTAGACAGTATTAAATCCTTAACAGTGAAAGTAAATTTAGGTTCCTTAAATTTTATGGAATCAAGATAAATATCATTAAATCATATTCTGACCGAAGGGTTCATGGGGCTACATAAAACAGAAGTGGAAAACAATAATACTAACAAAATATCAGATTATTTTATTTTATTATACAATCTAATTTGTTTGGACTGGTCTACTGGTCTTAAATCGTCTGAAGTGTAATCGGTCGTCATGTGATGGAAACAACGTGGTGTGGAAGTTAATGTTATAAGAAGGTTGTTTCCCGCACTGGTTCTTCAGTTCACAATTTAATATGGGGTGGGAGATTACGTTTTTGGCGTTACTTTTAATTTCGGTTACCGTCAAAGAAAGCTTAATTGAAGTTTTGTTCGACTGTGATGAGAGTTTCCTAGCACAGATTGATCATCTCAGGTTACCTATTAGGCCTTGTATTGCCACAGGGGTGAGCTGATAACCTCTCGCGCCCTATACCTTATCTGATAATATCCGAGGAAAAGTTCACAGCAGAGGAGTAGTAAATGGCTTCCTGTTTAACCTAAACTGATAAAAAATGCTGTTATATAGTCAAATTTTATTGTGTATAAATACTTCAACTACGACATCCCTGTTCTAAGAAAAAACAGTAAACAATATAAAAACAATCAAATTACCACAGTCATAGAAGTTAATGAAATATGTCTTAAAAATTTGTTCAGTACAAAAAGCTAAATTTCATTAATACTTTATAAATCTTAATAATATTTTTACAACTGATAATAGTAATAATAATAGTAATAACAATACTACTATAGCAATATTCTCAGTGTTATTGAATGATGTATACATTTTACATTTCGACGGCTAGTAACATTAACCTCGCATTTTTTTTCTCTTTCTCTCCCTCTCTCTTTGGCTTGTATTCGTTTGGCCTCATCCAGCCTACTGTTTTAAGACGTTTACCCCATCCAGGTGTCAATCTTTTCCTGGCCAGTGGTAGTGAGCCAGCATATATATATATATTTGTTTTGACAGCAAGCTACATTTGTACATTTTTCGATAGAAACATGTCTCCGGCGAAGCCAGATTTCTCAATACAATGCTGGCCTGCTATCGCTCGTCAGGAAGAAATTGACACCTGGATGGGGATAAACGTCTTAAAACAGTTGGCTGAATGGGGCCGAATGGATACAAGCCAGGGAAAGAGAGAAAAGGAGAGAGATAAAACAAGCCGGTAACCCCCCTTAATAGCGAGTCCCGGCCACCCTACAATTGTGGTTCCTTACAGCCAAACATGGTTACCAGACACCACCACCTAAAGTGATAATAACTGATAAGGCTGATCCAGGCTATAATAATACTAATTGGTAATGCTATCTATAGAGATGTACACACCGCCATTTATGGAAGGTGACGATTAACCCGTTTAACCATTAACTACCAAAGGTTTTTTATGAGCTTGATAACATCACTAAATGTTAGCTAGAAGACAACACAATATGATACCTAAGCACTGCAAACGCTATGCAAAAATGTGTTATGACACGTTGAAATACAACTTTAAAATATCGTATTTTTCATAAACTGATTCAAAATAAGGCATCTTTATCTTGAAATATTTGATTAAACAGAAAACAATGATTGATATAATTGCAATCCGACTATTTTCTTAACTTATGAAGGACTTTTCGATGTCAAAATCATAATGTCTGTGTTCAAAGTCTTTTGTTATTAGAATATCTTCCGAAGCTAAATTAAGTAATTTGGATGTAGTACGATGGCAAACTATGTGATCTTACCGAGTATCAGAAACATTAAATATTCGATACAATGACTCATGTACTTTTGCATTATTCTTTCAACAATAGCTATTTCATCATAAGAGAATTGGACATAGGATTATAAAGACGTTTTTTATGCACAAAATTTAAATGATATACCAACAAATCTCTCTCTCTCTCTCTCTTTCTATCACTCACTCACTCACTCACTCACTCACTCACTCACTCACTCACTCTCACACTCTCTCTCTCTCTCTCTCTCTGGTGTTATAGCCTGCCCCTGTTTTTGTTCTTGGTGGACGACCCATTATTCAGACAGCCTTGTAGTGTTGATGGGAAGCTTTTTTTATGCCTGTGTTTCCGCTAAGATGAGAGAGATATACCGTGTTCTCAGACGTGTCATTATGGGGTTATGATCATCACTAGAATTATAATTAATCATCGAGGCAGAAGCGTCAAAAAAGTTAATGGAGGGATAAATATTAATGAGTCGGATTCGTAACGTAGGCCACTTTTTTAACGATACCTTACACAATTGTGCATGAAAGGTTAAGACTAATGACATGTGTGTTTGTATTCATGTAGCCATGAATTATATTGAGTGTGTATTATTACTACTGCTTTACAGTTTCTATATTTGCATCTACAGTATTATGCAACATCATTGTTTTATTGTTTTATGATTCAATATTTATTGTATAATTTTATGTGTAAATAACCACACACTAATTAGGTTACAGAAGCTGTACGACATTCAGCAACAATCCTCCTCCTGGATCGGGATAAACGTCTTAAAACAGTAGGCTGAATGGGGCCGAATGGATACAAGCCAGAGAATGAGAGAAAAGGAGAGAAAAAAAGCAGGTGACCCAAACCGTATTAGATCAATTATTGATAACTGTATAACCGTAGCCATTCTTTTAAACACCAGGCAGGAAGACGGGGTATTGTGCTCTGGCAGTTGGTCAAGAGTTTGTGAATTATTCCCGCAACTTTTTCGCAACTCTGATGGTATCACAGCTTTAAAAGACATCTTATATATATATATATATATATATATATATTTATATATATATATATATATATATATATATATATATATATTTATATTGAGGTTCCTTGTTGATACCAGTACAATATCCTCACATTGATTCCAGAATAAGTATACGGACTCAAAATGGACGATAAAAGCTCTAGTGTGGTACTCCCTTAAGAATATACACAGGGCAATTTCTTGCTAATCTATTTTACAGTACGTTTTTCTCGACAGTTGGCCTTGCTTGAATAGCTAAAGAGAAAGTGTTCGAATCCTGAGAGGGTTCACATCACAAGCCCGCCGCCGCTCAAGCCTCATTATCCAATATTCCACAACTGACCATGACTGATTTGTTACCAACTAGACGGAGATTTGTGGTGTGGCTTGAGGTGGAGATGTAGAGGGAAGGGTCGGAGTTTTCAGGTTTAGACATTTTCTTTATAGAGTATCAGTATCCATGTGTGTTAAGATTTAAGTGGATTATACCCAACATTATGTTTCCCTGTGTGGAGGTGTGTAAATACTCCTAAGCACCCTGTGAGCGATTCACCACACGTGTGCACAATGTCTGGCAATATTTGATTAGTGTGGACAATGGCCGAGCAGCTTTTAGGGCGTGACGACTTATTCGAAGCACCATCATCAGGTTAGTCTAATTACACTGTCACCCACAGAGGTTTCGCTTATATTAACGAAGGATTTATCTCGAAATTGTGGCAGAATTGATAGAACGAAGTAATGAAACCTCTCAACGAAAAGGAAACTGCGAAGATATTTTGTGATCATGCATTTCTGATCTACAGTGGTCAACAGTATCTCTGCTGCAATGTCACAGCACAACAATATTTTTGCATCCATCAATTCACAGAAAGCAGATGTGCAGAGATATTCTAAATGTATAAAGGCCAGAGGCACAACTCCTCACTGAACACAAATATTGAGGCGCACAAACGTATTGATATTAACACTAATGATCTTCAAATAATACAAGATTGCTATTGTTCATCAAATAGCGCATGAAATGTAGCTGTTCTCATGTTTTCTGTGTGTTATAAATAAGGGCTTACTAGACTCTGATATTTATTAATATTTGTTATGATAATATATTAATGAATTATCAATATCAATGAATTAAGTGGAACACTTAACTCAGACTCTTGGTATAACTCCAGTTGGAGAGTGTTTCAACAATATCTTTCACACTTCTCAGTGTTCAGCAAGTTTAAGGTTGAGCCATCCAACCATTACACTTCCCACATATTGGCGTGGTCAGTATCCTGCAGCTTAACAACTACATATTTGTAACACTCCTCAACCCATGAATATTGCAAATAGATCAACTAAAGATGAACGAGTCTGTGCGAGGGTGGGTGAGCAGGACCTAAATTACTGGTCATTGGAAAGACAGTTCGATCAGAGACACAAAGGTTGGCACCTATTACAGCCCTCCCTCACAACAATAACAATACAGAGAAGCTGGCCATCACTCTGGGAAACTAGATGGTCAGAGTGGTCAAAATACTAAAGTACAGTACATTAACCCCTTGAAGATTATGATGCGTTATGGCAGTTTATTCAGGCTATTATTTGACGAGTAAAATTTGGGAGTAAGGGGTCGGGCGCAAGTTCAACTAGATAATAGTCCATCAGGCGCCTGGCCCGGGGGGACGATTAATATGAAGGGTGTGCCTGGAAGTGTGGTGGGAGGGCTTGTGGCTTTGGCTCCGCTGCATGTCTGCCTGCCGAGATCGGAACCTCTCCGGGTGGTCAGGGGCCGGGGGAGTGCTGGAGCGACCTTGGTAACCCTGGTCTCTGGGTCTTCTCCTGGGTGACCTGGATGTGTGTGAGTTTGTGTTTTTTATCTGTGTTTATTTTTTTGTTATGTTGTTTTTGTGTTTTCCCTGTTCTTGCTCTGTCTTGAGTCGGCTACCCCCAAAATGGGGATTGGGCCTGAGCATATAGATAGATAGATAGATTATTTGACGATTTAATTTAATTTAGGAAGGGTATATGGAAGTCAGAGGGTTAATTGAGACAGTCTTTACCCTATTAATTCCCACAGATCCTTCCTAAACTGCATGGAATCATCTAATGGTAGCCAGAATAAACTGTCAAAATGTATCATGATCCTCAAGGGGTTAACAATCCATAATAAGGAAACACAAATTTGATTCGTTGAACTTTTCAAAAATCTTCGAGGTATAGCTCATCACTGTATTGCCTTTTGTCCGAGGTCAATAAGGTGCGTCTTCATTATGGCTTCTGAGATAAACTTATATAACATGAATCCAAATTTGCATTCCGCCAACGCTGTACGAGTACCTCAAAAAAGAATAATATGTCAATACTGTAAAATCTCAAAATAACAGTTTTACTAATTCTGTTCACATCACCAGTATTTTTTCGAACGTGTAAACAAAATAACCTTGACTATTTTAATAACATGTGCAATATTTTCAAGACAGGACTGTCTGAATGTTACGATTAGGCAATAAGATTGAAACTGTACAGGTTATGGATCACTCAGTCTTTGTATGTATGCATGAATAATTGTATTTACCATCACCGAATACCGTTTGCGTGGCTACAATATTTAAGTATTGCAACGTTTAAAGACAAACTGCATATGCATCTACCGAATTACGGGGCAATGACGACAATAGAATACGGTCTACTTAACTTGAGTTGTGGTTTAATTTATGTATATTCTATCATGAACAAAAATATAATATTTTTAATAATTTTATTTAACAAATTTATTAAAATATTTGTTTTAAACAAACAAAGCTGTGGTTTCATGATACTTCATCCCCCAAAATGTCACTTCTGATAATAAAATGAATGGATGCACTTCAAAATATTAGTAAAACCAAATACTGAAAACAACAGACTGCAACTAATACATTAAATTATTGCGGCTCTGGTATAGAAGTAATAAAATTCAATTCATTTGCATTTTTAATTCAACTTAGAAATAGGCATTTCTACTTGTAATGAATATGTACAGTATATTTGTTAAGATTTTGTTTAGATGTTTAACTTTTGCACATTTCAAAACGTTCCTATACATATGTGAAGAATCGAAATATTTGTAACTGCATGCCATATACAGATCTTGTTACTGGTGTCCATTAGGTGTTTTGTTAATCCTAGCTACTACCTTAAATTCAATGTTGGGTACATTATAAGAATCTTGTATTAATAGCACGATAACTTTCAATTAATATTGAAGAAAATAGAACAGGTGTACGTCTAGTTTACACCACTTAATGTTGTCTCATCACTCCTCCCTTCTCATTATGTTCTCTTCCACGTCAAGGTCCGCCCCCCCCCCCTCCCCCCCACCTCTTACATCAACATTTTCCTTTCCACAACCGCTGCAAACCTCTCGTCATGATTTGTTTTTGTTTTCAACATAACCTGCTCACATCCACGCACTATGTTTGAAAGAGTTACTGATTAATCCTTTCCCTCCAAGTTTGATTATTCAAGAGCGAATACGTGAATACAAGAATACATTTATTTATGAAACTCAAGTGGCTAATGAAAAGTCACGACGTTAAGATTTCATCCCAAGAAGAATACAACATATCGTTTCTTTCAAATAAATCCACATTCAATAATTAGGTTCATTACATGTTAACTTTACTTTTTACATCCATTAAAACATCCATGTTATCGATGCCATCATACCGTTGAACTAATGTATACACTGTAATGTAAGTGTTTTGACTAATTTCAAAGTTAACAAGATCCAAAACTTAATCAAGATCCATGTTAGTCAAAATATTGTCTGAACATTCTGACATAAACATTATTCTGACCGAGTATTATTTTTGTTATTACAGAGACACATTGTATATAGCTTTCTAAATGCCACTGGATCCTACTGAAATTAATTCATATTTGTTCCTGATATAATAATTGTACAATAACCTCACCTATCATCTGTGATATGTTTTATATAGCTGACCAGTCTCTAGTTATATATATATTTATTATTACACACACTTAACCTCTAGACATCCTCGCCTGTATGAACCACGGACACCAGTTTGGTCAATTACACGGCTAATACCCGATAATTACCTTTAACTGACAGGCAAGATACTTGCCTGCCCACACCAGCAGGGCTGCTTGGGGATCACAGTACTCGCAGTACACTTTGGATATTGGACAACAACAATGAGACGAGAGAGATATTTACACATATACTGTATATATACATTTGATACACTGGCCACACAGATCTTACGATGCAGCGCGGTGGGCAGGACTTAGAGATAGAAACCCTTGAGAGTAAAGAAAAGTGGAAGCAAAGGGTAGCATACTGGAAGGACCTTTCCCCACCCTCTGGCAATTTGTCGTACACTAAAACAGTTGGAGTGTGGTAATATAGATGTTATAGCCAGCATGTCTGGAGTGATCAATGAGTCCACGTACCTACAGTATGTGACAACACAGTAAGGATGGACAGTGGGCTCCTGGTGGGCGGCTGGGAGTTGGAGGGGGGTGGGGGGGGGGGGGGACATTCCCACATATATAGATGCTATAGCCAGCATGTCTAGAGCAAACACTGAATCTAGGAGCCTACTTGACAACACCGTTAGCCCAGACAGTGGGCCTCAGGCCGAGCGGAGTGTGTTGCTGTCCCGATGTTGTGGATTTACCGGGTGAGTGTGGTGGTGGTGGTGGTGGGGTAAACGTTGCCAAATATTTTTTTTATTGGATACACATACGGGTAGCAAACAATAGCCTTATTGACACTCGTGCAAACGCTGCACAGCCCCAGACAAGACAAGCATTACTGCGGGAGTACATACCAGGATACTCGATAGCCACCACACAGAGAACATGTCGCACCGCTGTGAATTCCGATTTCTCAGTGACGCTTCCGTTGATAGAGGACTTCGTGAGACACTGGCTGATACTGATGTTTAAATATTGAGCAGTGATAGTGACGATTTTAGTGATCGTGATGAAGAGTATATATATGCCCAGTCGTAAGCAACGCTGTACTTAGAAGCAATTGAAGATGACATCCCAGTGTTGCCCTTGGTACTATAGTTAGAGGCACTGCACCCCATACTACATCTGAGGGCAGTTTTGACTCGGACAATGAGTTAGCACGTCATGCCAGCCAAAGTTCACTGTTAGATCCCCTTTTATATTGGTCATTAACCCTCAGCGCCATGACATACTTTTATAATTTTCTGTTTACTATTAGACGATTTTCTTTAGTTTAAAATCAACCTCTAGGACTCAAAGGGGTAAACACGATTTCAATAAACCCTTTGAATAATATTGATCCTTCTTAATTAAATTGCATATAATCGTCTAATTTTAGCACGAATCACTAAGAACAATACACCATTGTGGTGAAGGGGTTAAGGCGTAAAGTGATCAAGTTTGCTACACAACGAGCGGTGCCCCGGGTCACCCTAGACATCCTGCAGTAAGGGGTGATGGGCGTATTTATTTGATCATTTATATATATATTTAATATTTTGTATTAGTTTCCTCCCTAGACCTCCATCATACTTCTCTCAAATTTCCCCAGTGCATTATATTTCTTAATACCTTTCCCAAAATCCTCTTCCTATCTCTGTCCTCCATATCCTCTCTTTCAAGGAATATAATCATTGGGAAGGTTTTTCACTCGGATGAGGCAAAGTATTTCTTTTTTCAAGCGAATAGTACGGTCGCGCTAATAAGTCATGTCCCAGCTGTCCTTACGTTTGGCTTGTTCTGTGCTATATTAATGTCTGTCTGATGTTGAATAGGGTGGGTAAGTGTAGGAACATGTTTGTATATTTCACTCGATATGAAGAAATAAAGCTTAGATATTGTTGATACCAATTATTGATCAAAATATACTTGGTGCTGGGACATCACTTATTAGCGCGACTGTACACCAATTGTATGGACTACCTAGAAATGTCATTGAGTGTTGTTATATCTAAGCTTTAGAAATTTGACTATATTAATATTTGTTTATATATGTAATAGATTAACTGCCGTTACAAATGAATAACTCCCTTGCATAATGTGTTCAAAAATATATTCAACTACAAGAAGCTTTGTAAGGATCAACATGTTTTGTGTTCCTTATGTTTGTATGCGTTACCCCTTCTCTTATCCTCCATTTTCAGCGTTGCCCCTCCCCTACGTTCTCTCTCTTAGTATTTGCCACTCACCTCCTACTATTATCTCTCATATTATCTCTCTTTTGACTGTTCTAACTTAACCCATCCCCAATTTAACTCCTTTCCCTCTTTAATTCCATCGTCTCACATTATCATCTTAATGGCTTCCACTTCTCTTTTTTTTTCTAGTGACCATCTAGTTTTTCCCTACATTAACCTTTGAAGATCTTTTCTGTGTCATTCTCTTTTTGGAGCCATCTTCTCCTATGAATAATGTCAGTGTTCTACTGTTTACTTCTCCTTTGTTAACCTTCTCATAATCGTCCTACTCTCGTCTCCACCTCATTTGTCTCTCCATCTCCATCTCCCCCCCTTCCATCTCTCCCCCTCCAGGTCGTGCTACATGGTCGTGAGGTTACCCACCCTCCGTGGCGACCTCTCCTGCTTCTGGTGCCTGATGAGGGGGACCACTTTGACCCTTCCATGACCCACGATAAGATTGATGACCTCCTGTATTTATGTGGGTTGACCATAGTTTGGTTTGGAAGCTAAACTGTGGTCGAAATATATATTACCAGAGATATACATGCGTCTTGCATTTATATGCATTTTCATTGGAAGAATCTTTGAAAAAACTCTTCACAAAAATGACTGAATATGGTTAGCTACAATTCACGGGCATTTAATGTGTTACTTAAAAACAATCAAAATAGTTATTTGGAGAGGAATGCATGAGACCTTGAGTATCTATTGTTTATTAATTTCATCCCAACACCAAACACCTTCAATGAAATTAATGAAAGCATATAATTATGTGATCCACTGGGATTCGAACCTAAGCCACAAAATGGAAAACCTTTGTGAAAGAGACTGGAGGACGAAGTATGGCGCTGTAGGTAGTACTTTTGATTTTTACAACTTCCTCTGTTATCATCTCTTCGGAACATTTACGTTGTCTACATAACTTCACTGCTGATTCTCAGTGTTGATATATATTTGTTTGACCTTCCTCCTGAAATCCACGTGTCCCTGTCTTCTCTCACATTTTCCCCATAGGCTCTCCCACATACGCTTACATTATATTGCATGTACTTTGAAACAAAAACAACGCCTCTGATAAACATACCTACAAACCTGGAAACTTGAAGTGATTTAAAGAACAAACACGTGAACGCAAAAACAGTTCTATGTGTACAATAACAAGCACCTTCACACAAGCATACGCATGCAAAACATACTTCAAGCACATTTACTGTACATTACGCACCTTTGTTAAAACACGCATAACACGGTATACAAATGCGATCCCACACCATCACGCACTCAGAAAGTACTGTACACACATTTTGTCTCTCACATTCGCGCTCTCTCTCTCTCTCTCTCTCTCACTGTCACACACACACACACACACGCTATCTCTCTCCCCCCTCTCTCTCTCTCTCTCTCACACACACACACACACACACACACACAGGAGAGGAAGTCATTCATACGCCTGGGTGAAACAACACACACCACCCCACTCAGTCTCAGTCCTGACGCTGTATGACTCGCTATCGCTCGCCAGGAAGAAATCGACACCTGGATTTTTTTTTTTTTTTTTTTTTTTTTTCTATATTCTAACTTACTTCCTATCGGGCATAGGCTGAGAGCCTTAACATTCACCGCTTTACAATGAACAGTGAAGCCCGTGAGGTCTTGTTCCAGTCTAGGGAGTGAAACATGTGAAGCACGTAGAGTACAACGAGCACCTGCCATCTTGCCTTCACATGAGGCACGGTGCTCACTCATGGCCCGAAACGACCCCATCTCTGAAGCCACCTCGTTCCTGTGCTTCACTGTCTCCTTCCCCTACACTCGGACTCTCACACTACTTACACACACAACGCCACCTGTTGAGCAGATAACTCACTAGGCATTGCACCCCTATAGCATATTTTGAATATGGGAATATTCATACAGTGCTATTTAATCAGGGAACAATGAGGGTATTTTATTGACGTTTCGGTGGGCTTGTGGTAATGCACTGATACTAGGTACAGCACAAATTCCCTCCCAATAATATCTTCCCATTGATACATCGGGATTTGAACCCGGGACCTTTGTATTACCAGGCCAGTGGCAAGACCACTCCACCACACCTCCCCTAATGGAGTAAACGTCTTAAAAACGTTGGCTGAATGGGGCCGAATGGATACAAGCCAGAGAAAGAGAGAAAAGGAGAGAAAGAGAGAAAAGGAGAGAAAGAGAAAAAAAGCAGGTGACCCCCCTTAACCTAATTGTATACGAGATAATGGTTTGTGGGTTTCCGTTACAAGGTAGTTCATCTGTTTCAGAGAGCATTTAGATATCAATCAATCAATCAATCTTTATTTCGTATTAAATAAATAATACATATGCCTTAAAAATTATATGAATTCAGTGTTCATTGCAAACAATAGAAATATCAAATCAGCACCAAGAGTCTATAATATTGACCCTATGTTCTACAACAAATGTAGTATGCAGTATATGTAGTATTATAGTACTGGGAGGTGATTGTAAACAAATGTGTATGGATCCCAATAACAAAATGTATAGTAATAAAACGAAGTGTGTGTGTGACAGGAGTACATATTTGTGTACAGGTACCCTCCCATTTTTCTTTGCGATCGTGCTGCCATCTCTCATGCGCGCGGATCACTATTTTAAGATTTGTGGCGTCACTCTTTCGACAATGTATCTATCTTTACTTTATGTCCCAGCCCAGTCTCCCATCCAGTTGACCACTCCCATAGTTTTATGCAAGGGTTTATTCGTCCATTATGATTTAACTTATACTTCCATCGCCAACTATCTTCCAACTCCATATTTTCCGCAATAATGTTCTATGTGAGCCCTGGGCAATGAGGAGAAATACTGAGAAAACACAAGCTATATTTCGGACAGACAACTAAACTGTCCACTCCCAACCCAATAATGCTATCCACATCCCAAGTCTCGCATATATACGAACTTTCTTAGTACATGAATTATATGACTGAAGAACAGGAACAAATATGGTAAATAACACTGAATTCACCACATACCTTCACTTTATCATCTTTGGAAATATGATCCTTGCAACACCCTCGTGGACATCCTCCGTTACTCACAAACGGCCACAACAATGTTTGGGACCATCCTACAATAAGATAACCAAACCAGCCGTCCTTCTCCACGCTGAGGAGAGGGAGCACTGACCAATCCCGTGACCGCGTACCACCACACAACACTCCGTTTTCCACAATCTGATCAAACACATTTTCTTTGACTAAATATTATGGGAAACCGAGATAATTTTGTCTTGTTTTGTTTTATGGTAAGGAATTATATAACCATCTATTGTATGTTATGTTTCTATTATATATCAATGATGCGTTTTTTTTACAACCATGCACTCATTGCTCAATAGGTGGGCTAGGGTGGGTGCCCTGATGTATCAGGGACTTCAGTGAACAATTGCCACAGATTGCTAGACCGCAACGTCCACCACAACACTGGCGCCTGCCAAATAGCACACAGGCTGGCCCGAGACTCGAACTGTCAACCTCACAGTTTTCAGGCGAGTGCTCTACCAACCGTGCGCTATGAAGATTATGTGATAGTCGCTTTCTGTTAGTCTGTTTGTAAGCAAGGTTTAATAAAGATTATGAGATTGATTTATATTTATCTCTTCAGTATTTCATTTTGTAACAAAAAACAAAACCACGAACTATGGACAGCATCCAATAATCCACGTGCCTCTTGTACCTCTCGAAATAACCGGGCTCCACCCCACCCCCCAAAAAATAGCATGGGAAGTGTCGCTCGATCTTCAAGATACTCACTGTGAAACATTTCGATAACATAAGAATTTCACATAAAACCTTATTGGAGGTTCAGAAACATAGCCCTCAGTACAAGCAGTAATGTATGAATGGAACGGAACTGAAGTTGGTGACTGCATTCAGTGCACGTGGGCAACCATCAATTGACTGGCAAATTCGAACACATTGAATAATTCGACAACCTTGGGCGAGGGGGGCACTTGTTATAGGCAATTTTGCCATTTGTCTACTTCATATGCATAGACAAAAATCAACAACTCTCCTAGTTGTCTGGTCGTTTTCTGCCGTTCAGCCCACATACACCTCTCAATTTTATTCTGCCACTCAAACTCAGTCAATTATTTGACCAACTTTTAATTGTTTCATACCAATTTGATGACTTAATTCTACCAGATATATTTATTACCGGTTATATTTGTTAGCCATGTAGACCTATGCAGCCGAGCTGACAACAAACAACTAAACAGTTAGCGAATACTGTAGATACATATATCAACAAATAAAAAGTGATGGAGAAGATTAGATACGAGACAGATAGCTATATAGATACGAGAGAAGGATACTGAAACACCATCATCATGTGGCCACCCCATGACTTAGGCTACTCCTCCTAATACAGTGTGATACAGCCATGGTCCAGATACAACATACACCTGAGGGAGGACTGACCATTATATACCAGGTAATAACACAACTCTGGCCAATGACACGTCGCCCAACTATCAGCCACAACCATTACATTATTTTGGACATTCGCTAATTTCAGGTTTGATCTAATTATTGGACGTACAAGGAGACGGGCTGGAAGATCTGGGGTGGTTATTATTGCCATTTATTGGTAGTACAAGTTGTGGAGGACTGGGATGAAACGGCTGTAGGAAACTAAGGTGGTTTGAGAAATCTGTCTGTCTGTCTGTCTGTCTGTCTGTCTGTCTCTCTCTGTCTCTCTCTCTCTCTCTCTCTCTCTCTCTCTCTCTCTCTCTCCTAGGTCCGAGATGGAAAAATGTGGCAAAGTTTTAATGCATAATAGTTGAATACGAGACTGACCTAGCTTTAGAACTGCATAATATATTTGCATTATGTGTGTTTTATTTTATTATTTTTAAAATTAGCTTTGTTTTCAATCACTTATAACAAACACCACTTATATAATGTTAATTTATAACAAACACCACTTATATAATGTTAATTTATAACAAACACCACTTATATATAATGTTAATTTATAACAAACACCACTTATATAATGTTAATTTATAACAAACACCACTTATATAATGTTAATTTATAACAAACACCACTTATATAATGTTAATTTATAACAAACACCACTTATATAATGTTAATTTATAACAAACACCACTTATATAATGTTAATTTATAACAAACACCACTTATATAATGTTAATTTATAACAAACACCACTTATATAATGTTAATTTATAACAAACACCACTTATATAATGTTAATTTTTATAACAAACACCACTTATATAATGCTAATTTATAACAAACACCACTTATATAATGCTAATTTATAACAAACACCACTTATATAATGCTAATTTATAACAAACACCACTTATATAATGTTAATTTTACAGTAAAGGTAAAGGTATGAGGGAGTACTCTATGCTGCACATTATCTTGGCTCTTATTTCCTTGGCTTTGCCCTATAACACATGCGCTAGGTGAGCTACCCAGCCTCGTATTTTTGCCTATTGTCTACATTACCACGGATTGCCTCCCCGGTTCCGGGACGTCATATATATCCACTTATTCCAGATTCCTGTATAGTGCATTGGCTGTGAGGAGACTGTTTGGAAATTGAAGCCAGAAGCCGTTGGTTGTGTGCCGAATTTGCTAACCATTGCAGCCCAAGTAACATCATATCAATACGATAACGCATTTTAATAGCATCCACAATTTTGTTTAGCATAAATCTTGAATTAAAGTTTTTAAATATATTTGTTATTAGCTCGCTATGTAATATTTGGTATTCTTTGTGGGGGTTTTGAAATACACTATATAATATATATTTTAATATTATACTATTATGTTTATTGGGTTATTTTTTACTTATTCTACCTCCACACATCGATTTAAAAGGGTTGAGATTAAGTACAGTAAATTAATATAGATAGATATGACAAACTAGTCCAATTCTTCAACGATATTTACTAAGCTGCCATTTTTGGAAACCCTGACTACAATCATTATATTTATGTAAGTTTCAATATAATTAACTTAGAAAGGGATGTCTAAACCATAAATACTCTTATAGTCATACAGACGAATCACTGACGTTATTTGATTACTGTTATTCGGTACAAGACATTAGACTGTGCGAAAGTGCGAGGGAAAACAATAATAAAGTAAAAGGAAACGACTATGGATACATACAATTACATTGGTATAATTATTACGATTAAATAGTCTTTCAATAAACGAGTCTTCCATCTCCACATCATTGTCTATTGTCAACCGGATGGAGACACAAATGTCTTGAAATTATTTCTAAATACTTGAGGTCATTTTAAAAATGTTATGCTATTCCTAAGTTGAATATATTCTTAAATAGTTAGCTATAAAATTAACCATAACTTATGTGCATTGAAACTTTGGATAGCCGCAAGAATTAAGGAACAGGACAAATGAATGGAGAACAAAATAGTGAATACAATTAGAAACACTTGAAATTGAAAACAAAAGCAACATTGACGTAAGAAAGAGAGTGAGATAAAGAAACAGCTAAATATAAGTTAAGGGGAAATATTGTTAGGTGATTGTAGGCATTAGGAAAAGTATCGGAGGGAACAGAAAGTTAAATGAAAACAAAAATACAGAGGGATAGGTAGAACCAGAAGTGAGATAAATAAAAAGAAGGATGGACGAGGAAAAGGAGAGGTATAAGCTAGATAAAGTGGAAACAAGGAACGGAGGGTAAAGCAGTGAACGGAATGGAAGGATAGAAGAATGGAAGAATTATAAGGGTATAAATATAAGAAGGGAGCCGTTTGACCCAGCCACGACCCTCCCTTATTAACAGGTAAATTATGGGGTATTTCATTATCTTGTAATTATGATTCTGGAGACACAGGTATGGTCAGGGAGAGACGGGGATGGATAGATTAAATAGATTAAAGATAAGAACAAAAGAAAAATACACGTCTGGTAAGATAGAAGGGTAGATAGCCACCGTAGATACAAATATACAGTAGATATCTCATAATTATAAATATAATCAATTACATAATGATCGTTATATTCAGGTAAGTAATATAATAACAAGAGAGCAAGGTGTATAATGCAGGTATAAGTAAAATCGGAAAGCTATATGGAGAGGCAGTCTGAAACGTTTGAGCGAGGCGGTAATTATTAATATTTTTTCTTCCAATCCACTCTTCACCAAACACGGAGTACATTGAGAGCTATTGATAATTTATAACATAGAGATCTGGGAACTATCTGTCTATATGTCAGTTCATTTTGACTTATTCGCATAACCCAATCATAATAAATACATTTATATTACCACGTGTGTCACATTGTCACTGTAAAACCTGTGTCTTATATTTGGAATACACAATTGCACGTACGGTTACGGAATTGGCACAATCATTGGTGTCTAATAATCGTTTTGTATTACAATGTGAAATGTTTCAGTTTCTTAACACATATCCACTGGATATCATTAAATTATTCCAAAAGGTATGCCATATTGATTGAAACATTCTAAAATACACCTAGATTATTCTGATGTTATGTGTACTAGATATTATGTTACAGTCTGAATGTACACAGTATTGCACACACAGATCTTTCAGTGCGGACCGTACGTAAGTTAATTTAACCTGAAGTTTCATAAAACGTCCATCGCTACAGCTCATTTATATAGTAATGGAAATACTGTTTATTGTTTTGGTCCACATACAATATAACTAAAAATAATATATGTATGTATTGCATGTTTCCCCATTGGTGGGAGTGGCCGACTCGAGACAGAGCCCGAACAGATACACAAAATTAATTTAAGGTTCCAATTCATAGGGTCCGAAATCACTTTTGCGTTCCCTCGCCCCTCACTGTCTCGTCTAGTGGGATATTTTTGCATGGGGAGGGGGATTCCTAGCCCCCTGCCCCCAGAAGGGAAAATAGGACAGTAAAAGAGACAGACATAACGGCTAAGGTTGAGTAGAGGATGCCAAACCTCATTCTGGATAGGACCAACCCTCACCCTAAAAATAATAATAATAACAAAGTATAAACTAAAAAAATATATAAACAATGGAATAAAACCTTACTAAAAGGGTTAAGGGGACCTCTTAAATCTTTTAGTACATATGTGTGTGTGTGTGTGTATACGTGTGTGTGTGTGTGTGTGTACGTGTGTGTGTGTCTGTGTGTACGTGTGTGTGCGTGTGTGTACGTGTGTGGCTTTAAAGTACTGTATTGTGGGCACAAGAAGGGTTAAACTGG
The DNA here is from genome assembly GCA_032716605.1 of Paralithodes platypus. Classification (NCBI taxonomy): domain Eukaryota; kingdom Metazoa; phylum Arthropoda; class Malacostraca; order Decapoda; family Lithodidae; genus Paralithodes; species Paralithodes platypus. The sequence continues at coordinate 63,937,710 of CM064573.1, forward strand.
ATAGCAATGCGCCCAGAACGAATCTTGCCGAAATTAAATCATATCTCTCCCCTTGATTTGGAGCCCCTCGTATTATTAGTTCTGGAAATGAGCACTTGGGTATCCCCGGCCCTTACTCCACGTCAGAGGATATATTCTTACAGGAGAATCAGGCTTTTTACCTGTCACGAGCGGTAAATGTCCTATGCAACTTAAGGGGGGTGACCTGCTTTTTAAATTTTTCTCCTTTTCTCTCTCACTGGCTTGTATCCATTCGGCCCCATTCATCCAACTAATTTAAGACGTTTATCCCCATTTAGGTGTCGATTTCTTCCTGGCGAGCGATAGCGATATGAAGCCGGATATGAAGAAATCCGGCTTCGCCGGAGAAATTTTTCTACCGAAAAATGTACAAATTTAGCCTGCTGTCAATTTTTTTTTTTAAATATGCTGGCACGCTACCGCTCACCAGTAAACAATTGACACCTGGATGGGGATAAACGTCTTAAAACAGTAGGCTGAATGGGGCCGAATGGATACAAGCCAGAGAAAGAGAGTAAAGGAGAGAACAAAAAGCAGGTCACCCCCCTTAATCCGTGTTTATCAGGGTGTCTGGCGTGAAGAACAATGACCATACAACAGGCTCTCTGTTTCACTGTTATATGTAAGTTAACCCTCTCGCTATCCTGTGCACTCAGGGGTTGCCGTTTAGCATTCATAAATAGAGTTATCTCAATCTCATAATTACCTCTCCAAAATCAGTTTTCTACCCACAGCTAACTCAAAGACAACTGCAGAGGGAACAACTGCAACAGTTTGGTGCGTAAAACCCCAAGACCCCCAACATCCTCATCCTAACTTAAATTGCTTCAAACTCCGTGTATTCAGGCATTTTGGTTCGAATATTCCTTGATTTTGGCCCTGTCACTCTTTCAACGCTGGGGGAGGCTCTCGTGACAGGCATTTCTACCTTTGACTCCCTCATCAAAAAAAAAAAACCCTACTAGGAGCGTGATACAATACCGAACAACAACCACAGCTGCCACCGTTTGACGTGTGAAGACCCGACTTACCACCAACGCTGCTAGACACCAAATTTAATGTTCTCCCGGGCACTAACAACATATACCTCTCCCGACAGCAACAAAACACTGTGTACTCTGGATCAAGACCACCGACATTCAGTCTTAGTTATTAGTGTCTGTCAATGTCACCCTCGAGGTCAGTCACTCGTGGCTTCCATCATGCCCTACCACCAATAGCCCTCGTATTTTTAAGGGGGGTTACCTGCTATTTGTCTCTCCTTTTCTCTCTTTCTCTGGCTTGTATCCATTCGGCCCCATTCCGCCTACTGTTTTAAGATTTGTATCCCCATCCAGGTGTCGATTTCTTCCTGGCGAGCGACAACGAACCAGCATTGTATGGAAAAATCCGGCTTCGCCGGAGACGTTTTTCTATCGAAAAATGTACACATTTAGCCTTCAGTCAAAAACATTTGTTTAAATATGCTGGCTCGCTGCCGCTCGCCAGGAAAAAATCGGCAACTGAATGGGGATAAACATCTTAAAACAGTAGGCTGAATGGGGCCGAATGGATACAACCCATAGACAGAAAAAAAAACGAGGTGGGCCCCCTTAAATGATTTTGTTCTGACATAAAGCATGCCAAGGAGGGAGCATGTTTGTGGGCATCATCATCATCATTATCATCATTTGTTTATCACACGGCATGACTAAGACGAGTGTTATATAAGTGTTTTCTTGCACTGTCGCTAATTTAACTCACATTTTGTTATACCTTTTTCTCATAACCTCATCTTAGTTGTGTCTCTGTTTAGGAACATACAGTATATCACTTCTATACTTTATATCTTACATTAAAAATATCCTTGCTGATCATGTAACAAACAGAACTTCACATACACAACGTACACACATTTAAAATGATAATACATTAATATATAAAAGGAAAGGACACACTATTGGAATAAAGAAACACCCGTATAACTTAATTAATATTCAAATTAAAATCGAATCACAGTTATACCTATTTTGTCAGGCGACATCGATTGTTCTTTCATCGATATGCTGCTTTTCCCAGAATTTGACTGTTTCACATTAATTAAGAGTATTGATGCTAGCATAAAATGTTTATTGATATTCAACCTTAGTTTAAAGAACAGCAATTATATTTGCTTGATACCGATAAACTATTAATGTACACTACTAAGCACATCACACATGTTTGTTTTTGTTTCATTACCTGGGATCATGTAATTATTATACGCAGATACCGTCCTTTACCGCCCTTTCAATATTACGTTAACTACAATCAACTACTTGCGTATCATTAATTCTGTCATGAGAATTTTATGTTCTTTTGTTTTGTTAACCAACTACACTTGAAGTTTATTTCTCAACACAAATTTTGACTGCCAGTTTCTGACTTGCATAAGTGTTTCCCATTGCTTCGACTTTTTAAGACATCCGAAAAATTATATATAATTATGCAAGATGCGAATCTCTCTAAACGTGTGACAGTGAAAAGGTGCCCAATTACTGTTAAGTAATTTTTTTCTCCATTGAACACCAACAAGATTAACGATTTCTTCTCAATAGATCTGACCATCTACCTGGAGTCACTAGGCAGTCACTACTTGCCATTATTTCCTAGACACTGAGCGATGGATGGGGTAAGTCCCTTGCAGGAAGTTAATAGGAATGAAAACTGAAACGTAGAAGAGCCAATCCAAATTTCAAACATAAGTATTATTAGAGAGGAAGATACTTAATTAAGTCATTGGTAGGTTCATTTTAATTGTATGCAACTTTGTGTTAATACTGATTCATTATAAATTATTTATATGGAGGTTCGTGTTTTTCCCGAAATTATCTAATTAATAATCTAGAAAAAAAAACTTTGAGATTGATGGCTGGTTGACTCACAAGGTTAAACAGGAAATTACTATACGAACTGCAGTATCAGGGGGCAGTTGGCATTACAAAATGGTTCTATTGGTCTCATAAAATCTAACATAATTTATTGTATTCATTCACTCCAATATCAAACACCTACCAACGAAATTTATGAAAGCATGTGACCCACAGGGATTCGAACCTGGTTTACCACACACATATTTCAAACACTCTAACCATTACACCATAGCCTATGGCCTAAACAAATTTAAGACAAATAAAATAGATCTCATCCAAGTTGGAGTGGATTTGTATGCCTCAAGGACATTGAACACTATGACCAAACATTTTCGCACAGCCAAAATAAACAAAGTGAACCTGCCGGGTTTCAGTTACACTCGCTAAGTTTGTTGTTTCACTGCGGTTTGTCGTCTTCGGATATATTTGACACACAACTCCTCCTAAATGGCTGCCTCCACGACATTGAACACTAAGACCAAAGTTGTTCACATAGCCAAAATTAACAAAGTGATCCTGTCGGATTTCCGCTACACTTGCTAAGTACGTAGTTTTGCTGAATGTTGTTGTCTCCAGAACATTTGGCACACTATTCCTAAGCGATTGCCTCCACGACATTGAACACTAAGACTAAAGTTGTTTGTAGAGCGAAAGTGAACAAAGTGAACCTGCCAGATTTCTTCTACACTCGTTAAGTGGGGTGTTTCGCTGCGTTTACAATGTTCCACACCAAGACAGAAAATTTATTTACAAATGCCAATTTCCACAATTGACACCATACACTCACTTGCAGCTTTGTCGAATTGCTCAGATGGTACAACTGAATGAAGAAGAGCTACAACACGACTTATGAGCTCCATGCGTGCAAACAGGTGTGTCTTCCATAACAAGGGTCAATGAACTAACATGTCTGTGATACCTAAACGGCTACACGACATTGCACCGCGAGATTGTTTAAAACAGGCTATAACGGAATCGGGATGTAGCGGATTAATCCGCCATCGATTGGTTATAAAATGTTGAAAGGAACAATGATGATACATTAAATCAACATTTTGAGAATGATTGATCCTAGTTACTAATTTCAAATTATCGTCAGGGAGACAACTTTTGTTACAACATAACGTGTGTTACATAATGACGTGTGTTGTGGATAATAATTATATGGGTAGCAGTCGACGTGTGCCGACGGACCACACACCTCAGGTCCCATCGTGTTACAATATTTAGCTTCTCTCCTTTTATATGTTATGATTATCTTTGTGGAGGTTGCGTGTGGCCCGTGGGGCTGTTAATATCATGGCTACCACTTCTTAATTGGTATTGGGCCAGCAACCAAGACCGAGGCATTATTTATCTAATAGTTATTGCTATTAATGGCTAAGTATCAATAATAAATTATAATACTTATTAGAAGTACTTCCCTTCTAATGCCTTGTTGTTTATTAAAAAAGTGGAAATGTTTTCGTTAAATCTGGTGTTATTATTATCAGTAAATAATAACGTCTGCTGGAAAACTATTACAGTCAACAAGAGCGATAGGAGTAGTTTGGTTACATTAAACTCTGGCAAACAAATCCGATATTTTATTTAATCCAATTAACACGATAAAGCTCTTTTGTGCTGGATATCGTTAGACAATTTTATATATTATTTCTGAGTTACCACAGAACTATTATTTATGAGTTACCACAGAACTATTATTTCTGAGTTACCACAGAACTATTATTTATGAGTTACCACAGAACTATTATTTATGAGTTACCACAGAACTATTATTTCTGAGTTACCACAGAACTATTATTTATGAGTTACCACAGAACTATTATTTCTGAGTTACCACAGAACTATTATTTATGAGTTACCACAGAACTATTATTTATGAGTTACCACAGAACTATTATTTCTGAGTTACCACAGAACTATTATTTCTGAGTTACCACAGAACTATTATTTATGAGTTACCACAGAACTATTATTTTGTTCTCTTTTGAAACAACCGAGCTTCACCAAAGTGGTAATACTGAGAATAATCGACATAACTTACAAATATATCTTCAATTATTAATATTTCCAGAGACTTTGATATATAAATATACGGTCTTCGGTTCTAGTTTCCTTTAATGCACAGAAAACTAAGTACATTCAATTTTTTAACCGACAGAATCTCACTGACTCCCATATATTTTTGAATGATGTAAATATTCCCACTTCCCCTAGTATTGACATTCTCGGTGTAACATTAACTACTAACTTGAGCTGGACACATTATGTTAGAAGCATTGCTAAGAATGCCTCTAAAATACTGGGACTCCTGTACAGAGTTCGAGAATTCTTCACTGACGAGCAGTTGGCCGTAATATATAAAAGTCATGTGCGTTCTCAGATGGATTACTGTTCACCTCTGTGGAGTAGAAGTGGAATGGTTGCATTGAGGCAGTTGGACAAAATTCAAAATAAAGCTATTAGATTAATCAATAACCCTGCAATCACACAGGACCTTCCTACATTATCCATACGAAGAAACGTTGCATCCCTTGCATTATTCTACAAATATTTTCACAGCAATTGTTCCGAGGAACTTGCTTCAATTGTGCCGCCTCTCCACATCTTTCCCCGTATAACTAGGACAGATGAGAGCGCCCATGAATTCACACTTTTTCCTCCACAATGCAGAACTTCTGCTTATCAAAATTAATTTATCCCTAGAACTACTACTCTTTGGAATTCATTTCCCTCGAGTTGCTTTCCACAAACTTACAATCTACAAAAGTTTAAATCCAGTTGTTACAAAATGTTTATGAATGGAAGAAGCCTTTAGGCACATGGACCTTTTTGTTTTATCTGTGTGTTTCCTTCCTCCGTTCATTGTCGGTTTAAAAAAAACAAAAAAAAAAAAAAAAAATCTACACTGCTCAATCGCGGATATAATTATGAATTGTTATTATTAGATAAACCTGTTATGTCTTGTTAGCATGACAGTAGCAATTATCTGATGATCTTGGGGTTCGGCCTCTATGATGATACCCCAGGCCTGAACGGTGGGTTCTTATCAGTTTAATCAAGTTTGGTCCGGTGAAAATCTCCTTATCTTCTTAGACGGAGAAAATATTTAGTGAAACTATTAACTCCTTATGTACCGGTGATGTACTTTTCATTAATTTCTGGCAACTGTTAGACGACTTTGTTCAGCTTAGGAAGGACGTCTACTCATTTAAAGGTCACAGACTATCTCAATTTATCCTTTTTGCTACCATATATCCGTCCTAAGCTTCATAAAATCGTCTAGATGTAGCGGATATCAAATAAAACAGTCGTCGCCGGTAGAGAAAGGGTTAAACATTCCTGCAGCTTCGGAGGATGAAATCGTGCTCGCTCATCACCTTGGCCTCAACAATATAAGAAGTCAAACAGGTCCCATCCAAGTTTGTACATGGAAATAATGATGATCATTATTACCAAAGGAAATAAACATATCATGTACCTTCCTGTACCTTAGTAGTGATGATGGCAGTAGTAGTGATGATGGTGATTGTGATTGATGATGGTATTGGTAGTGATGATGGTAACCCATCGCAGAGTTGGGTATGCCGTTTTGATTTTGGGCAAAACGGCACGTCTACTTTATTTTTATATGGAAATTAAAGAAAATAAACATACACAAAATTGTGAATAAAGAATACCGGTATTGTATGTAGCCAACTTATATGTGATTGTATAGTATACAACCTAAATGAACAGCAGGATGCAGTTGTCTAAATTTGCATACAATTAGGGATGTGTAGAGGATGCCGCCTTGTTAAGTCTAAAGGTACTCTAATGGAGGTTACAAGGTCCTGACAAATGAGTGGAGTGGTAGTGAGGATTGCTGTTTTCGATGGAAGGGATAATTAAGCTTCCATAATAACGTAAGGTTGGTCGAGAATATTTGTGAATTATTTGACTTTTAATACAGAAGTGATTAGCAGGCTATCATTATAAATAAAACTTATTCCTTAAGTGTCATCGTACCAGATTTCCTTTACAATATGGGAGCACAGAACATCGACCTGAGTACTTACAAGTGTGTCTGGTGAGGGACTGTCAGCCACCTGTGTACTTACAAGTGTGTCTGCTGAGGGACTGTCAGCCACCTGTGTACTTACAAGTGTGTCTGTTGAGGGACTGTCAGCCACCTGTGTACTTACAAATATGTCTGTTGAGGGACTGTCAGCCATCTGTGTACTTACAAGTGTGTCTGGTGAGGGACTGTCAGCCACCTGTGTACTAACAGGTGTGTCTGGTGAGGGACTGTCAGCCACCTGTGTACTAACAGGTGTGTCTGGTGAGGGACTGTCAGCCATCTGTGTACTTACAGGTGTGTCTGGTGAGGGACTGTGAACCACCTGTGTACTAACAGGTGTGTCTGTTGAGGGACTGTCATCACCTATGTACTAACAGGTGTGTCTGGTGAGGGACTGTCAGCCACCTGTGTACTAAGAGCTAGTGTGTCTGGTGAGGGACTGTCAACCACCTGTGTACTAACAGGTGTGTCTGGTGAGGGACTGTCAACCACCTGTGTACTAACAGGTGTGTCTGGTGAGGGACTGTTAGCCACTTGTTACATGTAGCCTTAATTACTCAGGTCAGTACAGGAACGTCATGACAGAGGAACTATATTCGTCACGGCTCTGGATCACACGCATCCAATATCTAGTATTTTAATCTACCCTTTAGTAATTACTGTGAGGCTTTAATCACTGCTCAGTAGACCAAAATATTCCTCATTTGACAGGGTAGAGTGTGCTTTTGAAATGTTGTGTTGTAGCTTTTAAGATTTTCGAAAAAAAAAACAGCGATTATATGTGTTTGTGTTGTGCATTGTATTCAAACATGAAGTTACTATTCGTGCTGGTTTAAAGTGTCACCATGCCGTTGACTCGAATACTGAATATTTTTGAGCATTTGTTATGTGATAGATGCATTTTCTTTGCTTTTTTTCCACGGCACTAACAAATGAGGGCTTCTAATCAGTAGGTGAAAGCTCCATCTACTTAGAAATAAGCCCCTTATTGACTAGCTAAATCTAGTTATTTTAATTAAACTTGTTTTCAGTAACATAAAATACAACACAGAATTAGGCAGTAGGAAGTAAAAAAATGGCAATATACTGTATATTCTTTTTGGCATGAAAATTATCCTGGTTCAGTTAAATTTAAGTGATTCATAAGTTACTTAACTAAAATCTAATCTGTAATTGTGAGGCTGTATACAATAAAGCAATGTATGTAGTTGAATTTAGATAAGAAATTAAGACACTTTTAATGCACTGACTAAATATAATCATATGTTCATGTTTAATGTAGCCTTAATATATTATACAACCAATATTATTATTTGATGGGTTTATTTGCTATATTAGACTGTAGAATGACCTAGTTATCAGTGTGAAGCTACAGGCAGTGTTCAACCTGATGATCACCAGTGGACGGGGCTTGTGTTTATTGGTCATCAGCAGAGCAAGCAGGATGACAGTAATTATCAATTATCTTCTAGTTTTAGCTTATCAGTGACTGCTTCAACGATCATCTACTCCTTTCGAATCTTCCATAACAAATGTTTAATATTAGACCAGATTAAAGTGGTGTCACCCTAATGTTAGCAAGTTGTTTGAACTTGGATTCATTAAGGTTCTGCCAGCCTAGTGTTAACATTTATATATATATTTTGTTTTGTTTAATATAAATATTATTCCCATATTGTTATGACTCATTATGTTGTTGACGATTGTTCTATTATTATTATTATTATTATATAAAATATAAACGCACACACTCGTTTATCCTCTTTAATGGATTCATAATATATTCAAAGTAAGTGATAACTTACTTATAATAGACATCTTACAAAGTCACCTTCTCTATTTAATTGTCATCCTCAACAAAATACTGGATTATATTACAATTTCGTTTTTCTCTGTGTTAAGTACTCTAATTATTGACTGTTTGCGTAGCCTTTATTTTTAGACAACTATATATATATATTATATAACACATGGTTAAAACAGAAAAACAGAAGATAGTGGTACCACAATCCTCCCCAATCGATCCAGTTTTATTGAACCACAGACCACGATAGACCAATATTAAGCCCGAATTATGTGTTGTTAACCTGCAAATACCTTTAATAAGCTGGTGCTAATGGCCAAGGATGATGATAACATTACCGTTGTTAAGCTTGGATTACTCTCGTTACCGCCACGATCTCTGTCTAATACTATCATCTACACACCTCGATCACAAGTGTAGGCGGACCTGTGGATGGAAACTTTAGAATAGAGAGATCGGACACACTTCTATTGTAACGCCATCTTGGGCACTCTAATATCTACCTCAACATTGAATATACACTATCAGATATACTGATAATGATAATGTAGAGAATACTTACTTAACTTATGGTAGTAAATCGTAGTCCGATGATGACGTTCCCTTCCTGCAAAGCAGGAAGAGAAAACCTGCGCATAGAAGAGTATAGAGTGCCGAGGGAGGTGCGCAGTTCCAACTTCACTATCTTGGTACTGAACAGGGGTTGCTGATGGCAAGGGGGTGACCCAAGACGACCAGCTCCTGCTCAATACTGCAGGGGACTGCCGGGATTCCAGTTTGTTAGAAACCGCCAGGATGTGACCCCAACGTCTGCTTTTCTCTCAGGGTGTGCTCCCCTAAACCACAAGGCAGTGGGTGTGTGCGGTTGTTGGTAGATGACAAGGATGCACATCATACCTCTGGGGGCCACCGCATGCCCCGAGATCCCCTATTGATTTAGCCTGGGGTCGCAAGACACCCAGTCACCGTGTGTGGCCCCGGGGAGGCACAATAGGAGTCTTGGTGATGGAGAGGCTGTGTACTGGCAGAGGGAGACTTACGCACTCGGCTCCCCTTTTCACCACAAGGGTTAGCCAGCGGCAGCAGCTGAAAGCGAGAATTGCATGCAAGCAAGCAGCACTACACCAACATGCTACTGCACTAGTCGCATCACATCACCCTGTGTGATAACACCTTCCCTACCTCCCCGTCCTCATTCAGACTCCCCTCCTGCCCTCGCCACTACCCGCTAACCTTTCCTACCTCCCCTCCTGCCTTCGCCCTGCCCGCTAACCTTTCCTACCTCCCCGTCCTCATTCAGACTCCCCTCCCGCCCTCGCCATTGCCCGCTAACCTTTCCTACCTCCCCGTCCTCATTCAGACTCCCCTCCCGCCCTCGCCACTGCCCGCTAACCTACCACCCCGTCCTCATTCAGACTCCCCTCCCGCCCTCGCCACTCGCCACATCATACTTCTGTGCGCGATATATTTATCTGAATGATAAATATATCTAGTAATTCAGTTTAGTTCATTGGGGGGGGGGGGGGGGGGAGGGGAGTCTGAATGAGGACGGGGAGGTAGGAAAGGTTAGCGGGCAGTGTAGAGAATAGATAGAGAAGGACATACAAATGAACGAGAGAGCAGAGAGTGACGTCTGCCTCCCAGAAGGTGAGTAGAGAAAAGCAAATAAAGGGAGTAAGAAGCAAAGACGAGCAAATTATGAGCTCGTCCGGCCTTGCGTACAACCTACGGGGCCCATATCTTCACCTACCAGGGTCCAGTGAGTACATCACCTGTCCATGGCTTCAAAACATATAAATTCCATTTCTGCAATAAGAACAATGCGAAAATGGCCCCACGCCAGCCAAATCATGAGTTAATAGGGCCCGCGAACGCTGCTTAGGTACAAAGATTTATATTTCGATGATTAAGAATTGATTTACTGGGTGTAAGCAATAAATAATTAATAAATGGTAGAGCCTCAGATTGGAAATATATCGCAACTGGAGTGCCCCAGGGATCAGTTTTCGGACCAGTTAATTTTGTTATTAATGTCAATGACATCGGTGATGGCTTCTCGTGTAATTTCAAAATTCACAAATACTAAGATTGTAAGCATAGTGATAACACCCTTGCATGTTTAACAGCTTCAAAATTATTTAGAAAAAAATAATAATAATATATATATAATGGAATGGATTATCTAGTAATGTCATTGAGTGTTACCCTGTTCAAACTTTAAACAATCAACAAGATAAATACATGGATTAACTGCGTTCACTAATGTATAGCGTCCTGCATACTGTGCTATACTATCTTTACCCAACATAGGCTAGGTAGATTAGTTGCAAGCAGCCTCGTAAATGTTAGTAAGTTTAGCATAGCTTTTTTCCTCTCTAACCCAAGAGTGAACCGATTTTCCTATTCTTTCTTCTACTCAATAAATAAGGTCTTGAACTCTCTCCCTCAATCCCCCCCATCCAATGATTTCAACTACTTCAAACAAAGGGTGTCCAGACATTTTGACTCTAACGTACCTTGAATTTGGCTCCCTATCACTCTTTCAACTTAGGGATACTTATTACAATAAGCATTGCCTTTTGTTTCCTTCATATAAATAGAAAATGAACTCTAACTCTCTCTCTCTCGCTCTCTCCTCTTGCTCATAGTAATTATTTTCTTGCTTGCATATCCTCCAGTTACTCGCAGTATATCACAACTATTCACCGATAACGCCTGTTCGGATATATTGTGCTCTAGAATTATGTGCTCTTCTATCATGCTTTATTGCCTGCTGTTGATCATGCAGTTAATGACCACTCGGAGAATCATGCATGTTAATCAGAGCTCTCGTGTGATGCAGCCGACACCGAATCGTCAGTCTCGGAGATAAGGAAGTGTGTGCAATGTTAGCTCATAATATATCATTCATGATTTCAATCATTTTTTCGTGGTAGTTTATAATAACGCCAACAACATATTATTATATCGGTTTCCTTACAGCAGGTCATAAACATTAATGATTTATTGAACGGTATAAACTACAAACTAAAATATATTTACATTAGTTTTGTAGTCACCAATTCAATAAGAACCCTGTGTAGGAATAGATTGAGATTTGTATGACTAAACCCGAGAGCATGATATTTTTAATACAACGTTCAAAGGAAATAAAGTTCATATGATATATTTTCCAATGCCACTAGCTCCTGCTAACCAAGTGAGAATATTAACCATAATATTAATTGTTCTAAGATATTGGAGGTGTAAGGCACGAGCAAGATAGTTTAATAGTAAATCCAGGTAAGGGTGCACAGGAATACAGATCAAGAAAAACAAACAAAAATTACCAACTCCTCATGGAAAACATCAACATCTGTGCCGATTGAGAACAAGAAAATCACAAATTGATGGAAGGAACGCCACATCAAGCCAGATTGCTAGACTTACTAGCGGAATCTTCTACAGGCTTCAGCACATGCAGATTACTTTGGTGAAGCCACGACATAATCTCAGTTAGAATAGATTGTAAATACAAACTATGCGCCATATAATTAATGCTTGTTTCAGTATAGTGTGTAGTTAAATATTAATGGTGGAGCATAATGTTAATCGACTGCATTTGAATGTTATGCGACCCATTTATCATAAATGCCAAGGGAAGGGAATAAATCCTCCATAGTTCAGCAGTGCAACCAGTCAGGACTCGAGACAGAAAGGTTCAACAGCTTTTGTAAAGCTAACTGAAAACACCATTCCTATCAACAAATATTATACCTCACTATAACCTCCTCAACCAATAACAACAGCAATAACCATAACAACAAAAACATCAACAGCAGGTTTACCGACGACAGACCACAAATGTTCATCTCGTTGACACTTGTACCATTTATAGCACCAAATTACAGGGTCCGCAGCTCTTCGGTAACGTTAGTAATAATAATACTATAACTATTAAGGCACTAACTCACCCGGTCAATTGTTCACCAGTATAATTAGGATCACCGGACAAAAACAACTGGTGTGGTGTGTCAGGAGGACTAATTGGTGTACTAAATATATCGACCACTCCGGCCATTAATAAAGTATTACGGTAATATCGCCTACAAGTATTTTCACCCACACCTATAACTAATTTACCCACATTAACTTAACCTAGCCTAATGAAATTTTAATATAACACAGCATAATTATCCAAAGCGAACCTAAGCTAGTTAATCAAAATTAAATGTTAACCTAACTTTCTCATCTCAAATTATAGGTAAAATAACTTTGGTGTAGGCGAAACCTCTCTGTCAGCATAGACCTGGGACTAGACACAGTGGTAGGCTACGAGAGAAGAGCCACACCCTACTTAAGGTGAGGCTGATGGACTGTTGAGGTTAAGGGGAGATGGGTCGTTTTTCTGGTCCCCTTTCTCCCTCGCGTTAAGCCCTATATGTTTTGAAATTATAAGACGTTCGGCCATTTAGTTTAGCGATTTTAACACCTTTCGCTCTATTTCGTTGTCAATTTTAAGACCTTTCGTGCCATTTAGGTATCGATTATTTCCTGGCGAGCAAAAGCGAGCCTGGAATTTTAAGAGAAACTGGCCTTCGGCCGGTACATTTTTCTACCGAAAAATGTAAAAATGTATCTTAAAGGGGGGTCTAGGGAGTGCTTTCTAAGCTTGATGGAGGTTTAGCGAAAACACTAAGAAATAAAGGAATAAATTAATTAATAGACCAAAGAAAAACCAAAAACTTTCCGTCTCCCCTTAAGCCGGTATCACACGAGCGCTTTTTGCCTCAACATTTATCCTCAACACCGATCTGGCAGTTTATGAAGTCAACATTTAAAATATTTATGTCACCTATATTCATCTACCATCAGTCTAGTTTCCGATACCAGTGCAAAATATTCCGGAAATGTTGCCAGAAATTTTTTGATCATCGAATGTTGACTATAAGAGTTCTCGTGTGATACCGGCTTTAGGTACTGCTAGTGTTTATCTATAACGCAAACTTAAAGCATCAATTGGATTTTCGAACGTACAAACTGGACTTTACTAATCTTCCAGATCATATACAAAATATTGACTTGCTTAATTGTTGAGTCAAACGGTTCGATTAAGATATAGTGGCACCATATTATTTTGTTAGCTTTGTTTATATTTTGTAACAAGGGTCACACAGTTGGTATCACTTCTTACGTGCCAAGTAGTAGTGGCAACACATATGAGGAACTAGATTATCCAAACTCCGAATAAAACATTCTGGCCTGTTATCAATGTATTATGTATTGTAGCTACATAACAACAAAAACACATCTCTATAGTGGACCAGTCTCTGAATAATAAAGTGTCTCTATATTTCATAATACAGAAAAGGAGTACGAACACCTGTGTCTGTTTCCTTCCGGTCCATGGCTACTCAAAAGCCTGCCACACACCTGTCCCTCCCTCAGTCCACACCTGTCACACGTTCATTGCCACACGTCACTAACGCAATTTTTCTTCCCATGTGTAAGGAGACAAAAGGCACAGTTTCCTGCATCAAGTGTCTCTTCAAGTCGAAGGAGTGACATGGTCAAATTCAAGGTATGCTTCCGTCAACATTTCTGGACAAACGAAGCTTGAAAGAGTTTAAGACATATGATGAGGATAAATCAGATTGAAGGAAAGAGTTCCACAGTATATTTGTTGGATACAAGGATGACTGGGAAAATCAGTTCAATCTTGGGTTAATGAATTGCCAGAACAGGGATACAAATATGTTTAAAGAGGTGTGCCATCTACTCTCCACAAGGGAGGAGGTATACAATTGGAAAACTCCTAGAAACACTGATTATTATAATATCGGTGGAAGAGAGACAGATATGCAACATTGTAGCGTGTAGAGAGAATTAGAAAAAGGAAGTGAGTTGATGAGACGAAATGTTTTGTATTCTATCCTTTCGAGAAGACCACTATTGGTGGAACCTCCCCACACATGTGAACAATACTCTATACATGGGCGCACAGTACAGAGCAAGAAACTGAGCAGGGGTGAATTAAGTACCCATGCAGACGGTTGAGCACACCCAACTACTGGTAAGATGTTTTTGCAAGAGTGGTAAGAGGGTCTTTACAGGAAAAGTCAGATGAATAAACAACACCAACAATTTTGAGAGAAGAGGAAGGGTTGATTTGTGTGTTGTTGAAGAATAAGGGATAGTCCTGTTTAAGATTTTGACGGGTAGATAGGTGGAAACATTGAGCTTTGGAGGCATTCAAATCTACAAGGTAATTATATCTACCCGAATCAAAACTAGCTTTATACCAATATATGCAAAAACAATTGTCTCGAAAGGGGATCTTGGGAGTATTATATATTTGTCTAAGCTTGATGGAGTCCTAGGGAGAATACTAAGACAAACATATATAATATATATATACAAATAAATAAAAATCTCCCCTGTGTGTGTGTGAGTGTGAGTGTGTGTGTGTGTATATGTGTGTGTGTGTGTGTGTATATATATATGTGTGTGTGTGTGTGAACATATGTTTTTACACACACACTCATTTATTACTAATTTAGTTCTCATTAATTACTTTTACATTTCGACCCTGGGTCTGTTTCTTTCATCTCCTTGAACCCAATACAGACAAGGGGGTGTCATGTAAGTAAGTAGCGGCATCAGAACAAATGGAGGAATAACCACTGCTGATCAACATGAGAGAGAGAGAGAGAGAGAGAGAGAGAGAGAGAGAGAGAGAGAGAGAGAGAGAGAGAGAGAGAGAGAGAGAGAGAGAGAGAGAGAGAGAGAAGCAGCATCACCTGTTTCCGTTCACCTGAGATACACAGGGTGGCTACCCATGGTTGGGTGTAGTGGCAGATTATTATCGTACCTTCCCCACCACTATTGTTCTAATCTATACCACCTATTTATCTACTTATATTATCTTTATCTATCCATCTACTTACCTATTATCTTTATCTATCCATCTACTTACCTATTATCTTTATCTATCCATCTACTTACCTATTATCTTTATCTATCCATCTACTTACCTATTATCTTTATCTATCCATCTACTTACCTATTTCTCTATTTGTCTATCTACTTATTTTATCATTATGTATTATGTCTATCATATAATTATCATCTTGGTATTTTCTATGTATAGTTCAGCTTCCCTTTTCCTAATTCTCTCTTTCTGATATGTAATTTTTTTTTATAGATTATCATTATTCCGTTTTTTCTATTCCCCTCATCCATCGTTTCTTATTCATTCAAATTCCCAATTTATCTAAGAAGTAAGACAATTCGTCAGATTTAGGGGCTTTCTCTTTACCTTCCATTCTAATTAAACAATATATTTCCAAATGTTCACGCAGCTTTGTTATCGTTGGCACAATGTCTATGTAATAACATAATTTGTATCTGTATTCCATATTGAACATTTCTGCTTACAGCACCAATCCACCTTTAATCTCCACTGGACCATCTGCCACCTGCACATCCTGCCTCCACCCTCCCCTCTCTCTGTTTACCACTCCCAGGCTCACGCAACACGCTCCCTTCTCCTATAATATCTCTTCTTTTACTCCGATAACTTTTCACTCAATCACTTCTGTTTTCCTGTCCTCTTTCGATCCATCAATATCAATATAGATTGACTTTACTTTTACTACAATCGTATTTATTAGTAAATATCATATATCCGCCTGGAATCCTATATGATATCTCTATCTCTCTCTCTCTCTCTCTCTCTCTCTCTCTCTCTCTCTCTCTCTCTCTCTCTCTCTCTCTCTCTCTCTCTCTCAGACATATACATACTCAAAATTTTATCTGAAATTCGTTCCACGATATTTAGTCGCAGGTCGGTCAGTCAATGTATTAATAAATCTTAATATCACCAACCAACTAATTAACTTATATATAAACCTAACTAATGAAATCCATGAAAATAATAAGTACATGTGGTACTCCCTGGATTCGAACCTAGGATACTCACACCGAAATCCAGCGCACTAACCATTACACTATCAAGACAAAGGTGAAACAGCAGGAGTAGAAAAGAAATCAACAGCTGGAAATTGATTACATTATTAACCCCCTTCTGCACCAGCAACGTCTTCTTGATATTATTATATCAATATTTAGACGATTTTGTGCAGTTTAAAACAGACCTGTGGTAGTGAAAAGAGTTAAGTTAGATAGTTCGAAGCCTGGTAATCGTTGGAAGGCCTTTTTTAACTGAATACAATCGTATAATAGTAGCCAACATAAAGTTAAAGGACGGTGCTGGAACAGAAGGTGTTAAGCATTAGTAGGAGTAATATCTCATGCATAGTATCTACAGTGAACAGAGAAATGACATGGTATTGAATAACAACATATAATGTAATCAGCAACATGGCCTGGAACAGCAGTACCATACAGCAGAATCATCAAGCAGATTATGAGCCGAGAACCAAAAAAGTCTTTGAGCCACAATCTTGATGGATCAGGTATTTTCGCACACACTTATTTCATTCCCATTTGGAGTTACTTCGCCCACACCTAACTTAGCCTAGTATATCTTAGAATTGCACGATTTAATATAACCTATCCTAACACAATCTAACCTAAACTATCGCTAAGCCTAACATAATTATAGTAACATAAACTATATTGACTTTAAACTTAACTGAAGTAAATCTTAAGCCTAACCTAATAATATATCATAATCAACGGACTTCAAAGTCATGATGCAGGCGAAAAAATGTGTGGGCGAAATTACAGATAAACAACGTCTGCAGGTAATTTTGTAAAGACCATTTCACACGAGAGTTTTACCTAACAAATTAGATGGACAGCTTAATTATAGCAACAATTATGCCTATTTTATTCATGTCCTACATTAGTATCAACACATATAATTAAGCAGAATATAATTTGTGTGCAATTCTAATGCAATTTTAATTCGTAAGCTTTCATCTAAAATTTGCCAGAAAAAGCTCTGGTGTGACTCCCTCCCCAGCGCCCGCGGCAGAAGACCTCACGGCGACCACGGCTTTCCCTCCCTCTTTGTTCCATAATTAATGCTCTAACTTGGCTTTTTGTGTTGGATCTCCTCCACTAATTATAAGACCAATTAAAACACTTAATATAGAGCCGGGGTCCTCCCTGAGAGCCGTGTCGTCTGCTGCTCCCTAAGGCTGATTCATGCAAGTACTTTGTTCAGTAACCTTTCAGCGGCATCTTTTAGTCTGGAAATAATATAGGAATGTTTTGTGCTGGTATCGACATTTACTTTAATTATATGTACTGTATTTTAGGTGTACACGATATTTATTTAAACAAGTTTCAATCAAAAATTACCAGAGTAGAGTTGCTGAAAATGTGCTTGAGAAAATGTGAGCTCATTTGAATATCCATATGCAGACGCCCTGGTCTCTCAGTACCGGTGCCGCTCTTTTAGCCTTATTCTGGCTACTATTAGACGCTTTTGTTCAGTTTATACCGATCCTCAAACAATAAACAGGCTTTGAACTATCTTACTTAACCCTTTTTACTACCACGGATCCTTCTGCACAAAATCATCTATATAGAGCTAGAGTAAAATTAAAAAGATGGGGTTAAGGGCCTATCACACTAACGTTTTTCGGGGCCGATCGAGAATCACGGGCCGTTCGCGTAGCAAAAAATGTATTTGTAAATGGCTCAACGCTTTCTAAAACAGCAAATGATCAAAAGCACGAGTGGTTAATGAGTATAATGCTTCATATCTTTATGATAATTCGTGGTGTTCGGAGTTTTCAACATGGTTTCTTGGATCCATGCTAGATAGTACTACGTAACCAGCATTATGTTGAGCAAAAACCTACGGAACTTTAAAATATTTCAATCTCATACAAGACCTAGACACACAAAATAAGAATACAAGAAAACGGCAGAAAGCCAATTGGCCCACACAATACAGATCCCGTTCACACCCAGCCCATTACATGCATGTGCCCATTTAATTTCATGTTCTTGATCCTACTATAGCACTTGGTAGACTAATCCACATATATACAACTCTGTTACTAAATCATTGCTTTCCTATATCTTTCCTTAAACGAAATGTATCCATGTTAAAGCCATATGTTCGAATTTTTCGCTATCACTGAACTTCAGTAAATCGTTCATGTCCCCTTTATGAATCCCACTTACCCACTTGAACATTATCATATCCCCTTTAACTCTACGTCTCTGTAACGAATGCAAGCCTATTTTTTTCAACCTTCTACATATGGACGATTTTGAACAATGTGGATATATTTTTTAATTCTTCGCAGTACTGCTCCCAAAGAATGTAAGTCCATTCTGTAACAAGGATACCCAAATTGAACAACATAATCCACATGTGGCCTCACTAATGCCAAGTCAAATGTTTAAGATTACTTCTTCTGTTCTTTTATTCTTCTAGATATAAATCCACTGTAACAACTTGAACACGAAGGGGAGGATGTTAGTTTTACTCCCAGCCAAAGGCCTTTTTCTCCTAAATTACAGGCTTGCTATCGCTCGCCAAGAAAACAATGACACCTAAATAGCAGGAACGGTCTTTAAATTGACAGAAATGGGGCAAAAGGTCTTAAAATCGCCAAACTAATGGGGCGAATGTTTTAGAATCTTAAAGGTTATGGGGCTAAACATGAAGGAGAGGGGGGGGGGTCCAGAAATATAACCCTTAAGTGATATTCTCCCCTTGTAAACATACAAAAAAAAAAAAAAATTAAAAAAATTAAAACAATAATAATAATAAATACAAATATAA
The DNA here is from genome assembly GCA_032716605.1 of Paralithodes platypus. Lineage (NCBI taxonomy): Eukaryota > Metazoa > Arthropoda > Malacostraca > Decapoda > Lithodidae > Paralithodes > Paralithodes platypus. The sequence continues at coordinate 63,957,239 of CM064573.1, forward strand.
AATACACAAACACAGTGCTCTTCGGTTTATCTATTTATATTGGAACACATAAACGATTAAAACTCTTTATATTTTTCAATTTGTTTTCTATTTCTTGATTATTCTTTCCATTGATAATACAAAAAGAAAAGAAAAATCCAGCGAAGAGTCGCCACATACTAAGGAGAGATTTTAATGCACGCAGAGAAAGTGATCTAAGCCTCATAGTTGTATTAGACCTGCTTCCATAATAATACGATCAAGGACCTCCTCTGCTGATTTAGGCTGCCTTCATGAGTTTCAATTAATTTCTTAGCATGAGTCAATGTTTCAAGGAATCTGTTTAAAATTAATAGTCCTCAAATACCACAATACATAATCATAGCCTTATCCTCCAATAATAGTACACAAGATGCAATCATCAAACTGACAGTCACTAATGGAAAATAAATAATTACTGTAACTCATTTCTCTCACGCGAAATTAATGCGCTTGTGTTTTAGTCTGATTGATATCTTAACCTACAACTTCTACAAGACAACCAAATTAATGTAATTAGTTACTTCATATAGATATACCACACTAAACTGCCAAAGTGTACTTCCTTTAGTCACCAGTTATCACAGACAACCACCAAAGTTAGAGTCTAATCTTACGTATACCTTAAGGGGAGGTTTCCACTTGAGGGATGTTTTTATTTACCCCTTTCTCCTTCATGTTTAGCCCCATTGCTTTTGAGATTTTAAGACGTTCGCTACATTAGTTTGGCGATTTTAAGAACTTTTGCCCCATTTATGTCACTTTTAAGACCTTTCGTGCCATTTAGGTGTCGATTTTTTCCTGGCGAGCGATAGCGAGCCTGTAATTTAAGAGGAACCGGCCTTCGGCCGAGATATTTTTCTACCGAAAAATGTACAAATTTATCTTGAAAGGGGGTCAAGGGGGTGTAATTTCAAGCTTGATGGAAGTCTAGGAAACATACTAAAAACCTCCCCTTAACCCTTACAGTACCAGGGACCTCATTTTCATCATATTCTGGCAACTATTGGACGATTTCATTCAGCTAAGGAAGGACCTCTACCCATAACAAGGCTTCAATCTATCTCAACCAACCCGTTTCACTACCACAGATCCTTCTTAAGCTGCATAATACCGTCTAAATATAGCTAGACTAAAATATAACACACGTCGCTGGTACTCAAAGGGTTAAATATCGTAATTCACTACGTCGTAAATATAATTGGACCCGTTGACTCCTGCCATAGACACATCGTTAACCCCTTCTGTACCAGCGACGTCATTATAATTATATTCTTGCTTTATTTAGACGATTATGTGCCGTTTATGAAGTACCTGTTGTAGTAAAAAAAGGTTAAGTGAGATAGTTCGAAGCCTGTTAATTGCTTAAGGCCCTTTTGAAGCTGAATATAATCGTTTAACAGCAGCCAGACTAAAATTAAAAAGACGTCGCCGGTACAGAAGGGGTTAATGGCGTACAATCTCTCACACACACAAACTCCACCAAACAGCGGCAGTAACAGATTTGCTCAACACACCTTGTAAACTTCCTTGATTGATTGATGTTTCGTACCTACCACTTTCAAATGATTTATGGATTGGCTACAGACTGATTAACTGACTAACTGATTGAAGCAAAAAACAACATATATCATAGGTGAATCAGGGAATGGACATTAAGGTAGGATGGTTAACTTTTTGGGCGATTCTTGCATGTATTTGTTATTTTTGCATGTATTTGTTATTTTTCTAGTTTCCTCCCTAGACCTCCATCAAATTTAGAAAAAAAGCATCCATTGGATCCCCCTTCTAGATTAATTTGTAAATTTTTCGGTAGAAAAATGTCTCGGCCGAAGGCTTGTACTTCCAACATTACAGGCTCACTATCGTTCGCCAGGGAAAAATCGATACCTAAATAGCACGAAAGGTCTAAATATTGACGAAGAAATGGGGCGAAAGGTCTTATAATCGACTAACTAATGGGGCAAACATCTTAACAATTGAAAACTTATGGGGCTAAACATGAGGGTGAAAGTGGTCCAGAAAACCGGCCCATGTCCCCTTAATGCTCTTGTGTAGGCCTAAATATATCTATTAATATATCTTGCCATCTGTAAATTTCTCTCCTCTCCTCCAACATGATGTCGTGGAAGAAAAACGTAAGTAAATAAGAACCCAGGTGGATTATAGCTCGTGCCCGCCTAAGGTGCGGTCCGCCTAGGCCTGCCCACGGTCACCCAAAGTAGGCCTAAGTGGTCTATTTGTGGCCTTAAATCTTGTAAAAGTGTCGGTCTGCCACGATGACGAGTTACGCCAAATTTTTACCAGTCATCAGAACGGCAGAGAGGAAGGTGGGTGGTCTAAATGTTGTACACATATGCTCAGTGGGGGTTTATAAGACCTCTTCACCTTCACAAGGTATAATACAATAACTGGAACAACAACTGCAGTACACTCAATAAACATGGTACAAGTCTGTGTGAACGTATGTCCATATGCATATGGTTTGACGGTGCATGCAGAACACATATACTTCTCTACTACATACTATGAACTACATAATCGTACACTCAACCAGACCTATTCAGTGCTCAGAACAAGTGTTGACAAGGATTTATTATCTGCAGAGACTGTTTTCTTTAGTTAACCACATTATTACTTTTCTTTCCTGTTCCTACTACCGATGTTCTTTCCTGTTCCTACTACCGATGTTCTTAAGCTTTAAGATGAGCTTCATGAGTTATTGCTCTAATCAATTTTATAATTAATCTTATTTAATCGAAAGTATCTCTCGCAGAATCATATTGATTTGGGGAAAAAAAAGCCATCTCATTATTACCATTTACTACCGTCTGAATGGATGCAACGTAACTATTAGATGTAATTACTTTTAATATAGGAAAACTAAAAATTAGTCAACTTCGGAAGAGTTACGATATGATCGTCATTAATGAAAATCTCTCTCTCTCTCTCTCTCTCTCTCTCGTCGTGTGGTCCTGTTTAATCTACCAATCTCTTCCCTGCTGTGTCTAGCTTCCGTGACTGTAAAGGTTGTTCCCAGGGTTCTGTTTATCTATATATAATATGTTTACCTTTCCACACTATTAAGAAGATTGTTTGCGATCATAATTTCTAAAGTTTGCTGTCACAGACTGTTGATTGTGAGCGAATCCAAGATACTTTAATCATACTGTATGTGAAATAATGTAATACTTGTGTGAGCACTGTTAGATTAAAAAAGTTAAATGCAGTTGAATCAGAAAATCAAAGCCAGTGTACCGTGATTGTCTTAAGTACAGTCACTCAGAAAAAATCGTGGGCCTCACCCATTTCTAATTATGGAACTATTTGTCTGGCAACGAATTTATGAATATAATAGTCAACTACAAAACTATAATATTATGTATATTACTTATTGAAAAGTAAGTTCCATCCAAATAGATATTTACAAAAAGAAAACAAAGGGGTCCACGAATGTTTGTAAGTGACTGTACGGCTTGTGGGTAAATTGGAAACTGAACCCACCACAGACCTTTATTCAGGCGGTAAATTAGGCTGGACGGGGCTCATGACCGAATTCTTCTACTTGGCCTATATCCACTCTTTGGTAAGCACAAATTGAACAACTACCAATATAATTTGATATGCTTATATAAACCGTTGGATGTAGTAATATTTTTACAATGCTTAGTTTAGTAACGTTAATAGTCAATAGTTGTGAATTGATAGCATGTCTACAGATAACACAAATATTAATACTAGGGGTTATAGAGGGTATTCATAGGATTACAAATTGTTTCAATTATTTTAAAGGAAATCTTATCGTGATTTGGACGATATTATACTTTATCTTAGTACAAGAGCTATTCTGCAATCGTATCGGAATCATATTAAGGTATATCAAATATCATACTAACTTAATCACTCAAATCGCGTAAGGGATGAAAGTTCCTAAACATTGGTCTTCCCGGATCAGAAACGCAGCCAGCCGGACACAAAACAGCAAGTGGACAATTATATCGGTGGTGGGGACCAAAGGGCGGCTGGACAGTCACTGGTTATTAGGGGGTCTGGTGGAAGGCATTGGTGGAGGGGTTGGATGGTAGTCATTATATATACGGCGTCGGGGGATTGACTTACGGTATATTCACGAACATTTTCTCCCCTCGAGTTTTTAGCCTAGTCTATGTAAAATTTAATCATGCCAATCGTAATCTAAACTGTGTTAAGCCTAAACTAGATTACACTATTATAACCCATCCCATACTATATTAGCCACGTTCAAATTATGACCAAAATATATACTTTTGTGGACATAAGTACTTGCAATCGGTAACCTTTTCTGCTACTTGGAAGCTTACAGTAACTGGCTGCCAACCAAAAGGGCCGTGTTATCATTGGGGCCGCGTTCCAATGGCGCCACTGTCATCCCAACATCATATCACCGAAGTTTTGGAAAGTTGGGCTATTCATTTTATTCATTCTGTGTTTCATTATTTGCATAGTGTGTTCTATATTGCAGTAGATTCGTTCGTCACAAGCAAGTTTTTGAAGTGAGGAATTTGGAATTGCATTGAAGTCTGTGATTGAGTGGGTAAAGCAAATCACTAATGCTTAACTTCCTGTGCAAAGCCTGTGCAAAGCCTAATTATCTACTCCCTCAAGAAGGGGGCAGAACCTCCATGCACATATGAACAATATACAATACATGGGTGCACTGTGCCCTGATACAGAGCAAAAAGCTGTGTCGTGGTGAAGAAACCACGGAGACGGTTGAGCACACCTAACTTGGGGAAACTGTTGTAGCAAGAGTGGTATTTTGATCTTTCCAAGAAAGGCCGGATGAAAAAGATACACCACGAATATTGAGAGACGGGCAGATAGAGGGACAAATTGGGTCTTGGAGGCGTTGAAAGTAAAAAGATTGTTGAGTGGTACTTGAAAAGTAGACAGAATGGATAAAAAACACCATCTGAGGAAGAGCACTTTATTGACAACGTTTCGCAGATAGTGTGACCTGATGAAGCTATCTGCGAAACGTTGTCAATAAAGTGCTCTTCCTCAGATGGTGTTTTTTATCCAGTAAAAAGATTGTCTCTGCACCGAACACAAAAATTATTGATAGATCATAAGATAGGCGTGCCATGGCCCTGTCACGTGAGATTAGAAAGATGTTTGTGAGTTAGGTTGAGAGAAAGGGAATGGAATGTAGGCCTATGCTTCCATGCCCGAAAGGATTACCTCAGTATTGCGCTCGGGACTCTCTGAGGGTCCCCGGCCATGCAAGCAAAAATAATTCCATGGGAAATCAAAGAGGTACAGCCATAGAGCTTCCCAGTCAACAGCGCCAAAATGCCACAAGCATCGCCGGCTGGGGGAGTCAGAAGGCCGTACTGGAGAAGCAGGACAGGTAACAGAGATAAGGAGCAGCCCAACGGAAGGAGAAGATTTACAATGTAAATAGAAGGATTAGAAGTTAGAAATAAGTCAAGAATGTTTGGCAGATCTCCAGGGTGGTCCAGGATACGGGTGGGGTGGTGAACTAACTGATCTAGGTCATTGAGGATAGAACAGATGTAGACTTGTTCACCAAGTTAGTCAGTGAAAAGAGAGGAGAGCCATTGGCGATGGTTAACATTGAAATTTCCTAAGATGGAGATTACAGAGAAGGGTAAGATGGATAGAATGTGTTCCACTTTATAAGAAAGATAGTCAAAGCATTTTGGATAGTCAGTATAATTAAGGGAGAGATAAATAGCACAGATAAATTTAGTGAAAGAGTAACAAGATAGCTTAAGCCAGAGAGTTGAGAATTCAGAGGAGTCAAATTTGGGAACACGAGAGCAAGTTAGATTGTTTCGGACGTATACACAACATCCACCTTTGGCTTTGAATTGAGGATTGAGATAATAAGAGGATACAGAGAAGGGTTTCCTGTCTGTTGTATTAGACAACTGAGTTTCGACGAGGATAAGGAAGTCAGGTATACTAGAAGGGAGATGGTGTTCTACAGAGAGGAAGTTAGAGGAATGGCTGCGAATGTTCCAGAAATTGATATAGCAGAAGGTAGAGGTCCAGGGCACTTTGAGGAGTCCAGACCAGGGGACATTTCCGTTATGAACCATTATTAACCATAACACATAAACCAAATGAGGAGTGGCTTAAAGAGCTGAACTCGTTTAGGCTGACAAAGGGCAGTGTGAGTGGAAATTTAATTGAAGTATGCAAAATGATCGAGGGTCATGATAATATAGATGTTTGCAAGTAATTCACAGTTGACCAGTCGAATTACAGGAAGAAAAATAACAGTTTCAAGACTGTTGGAGAGCGATTCAAGTCATATCAAGGTATGCATTTATCATTCAAGCGTGTCATGAACATTTGAATAAGCTGCCACAAGAAGTTCACATAAGAATGAACACGGAAACTTGCAGAGAGCCTACCGGCCCACACGCTGCAGATCCCTTTCACACATAACCAATATATTTCATATGACTATCCAAATTACGTGTTATACTTGCCACCGTTTCTGATCTACTATGCAACACCCTATTTCCAAACCAATGCTAACCTATGTCTTTTTAAAACGGAAGTTACATTTTAGTTTGAAGCCATTTGTACGGCATATTTCATTATCTATGAGCTTCAGTTTGTATTCCTTTGTAGATTATATATTTGCTGACTGTACGTGTTGTAGTAGGTTTATCTCCCGTTGGCGAGGCAGGTGTTATCACCACCCGATCACTGAAGCTGTGATGCGCAAGACTTTATCAACGGCCATCGGTGCTAATATCATAAAATAATACCTTTTATGCCGGACAGGGAGTATTTAGTGTGCAGGAAGGGTGTCGGTGATCATCACAGGTGCAGCAGCTCTACAATAGCAATGGGATGTAATGCATGTAACCGAGACGTGTACGGCTGTATACAAGCATTCTGTTATAACAATTGGCTGAAAATGTTACAACCTATACCTGGCAAATTAATGCTTTGGGCATGTATCACTTCTATGAATTAATCACTAACGACTCATATTATTGACCCTGAAGATGTCTTGAGAGAATAGACAAAAGCTTGGTATATATATATATATATATATATATATATATATATATATATACTGTATATATATATATACTGTATATATATATATACTGTGTATATATATATATATATATATATATATATATATATATATATCTATATATATATTTATATATATATATATATATATATATATATATATATATATGTGAGATAGGATGAATCAACATGAAAGTGAGGGGAAGATTAGTGGAAACTATGTACACTCGGTCAAATAAGTATCTGCACCCCTACGCTGATCATCTGGTGTGTGCAGCTTGATAGGTTTGGCACATCTGCCCTGCAACTATATCCATGTGTAAGAGAGGATCGCCTTTGACACATGCATATAGTTTAAGGCAAAGGTGCCAATCCTACGGAACTGTATGATCAGCGTAGGGGTGCAGCTACTTCTTTGACCGAGTGTACATATGAACCTTACAGGTAATTTTGAGCGTTTGTGCGAGTGAACTGAAGATATGTGGGTCTGTGAAGTTTATATAAGGGTACAAATACTCGTACACATGCCCAAAGCTATACAAGCTATAGACTACTACACACTATTACTCAATCTACAAGCTCGAACTGAACATATAGAAACCCTAAGACATTAAGACTGTAAACAAGTTGGAGTACTTACAAAATAAGTAGCACGAGGCTAGATTAAAGGAAAACATGCTATTTTATGGAGTCGTGAGGAAGGCGCCAGAGTGGCTCACGCCAAGAAGGGTTAATAACATCCCAATTATATGCTTTAATATTCCATAAAAATACTACAGTGTATTATCTTCACGATTTCCACAACATTGGTGGCTAATAATATCTTCAATGTTGCGCTATTTCATTTATAAGACTTTTTGTTTCCCCTTGTAAACATATCACATAACAATGTGTGTTATATTGTATATCACATAACAATGTGTGTTATATTGTATACTAATATTTCAACAAGTGTTTGTAAACAAGATTGAATTTTCTTATGAAAAAAAGATAGATATACAGTAGCCTATATCATAAATATAGATATACAGTAGCCTATATCATAAATACTGATCAGAATACTCTGTTATATTGAGCTAATTAAGCATGCCACTCCTTGACAATGAGGTGTCTTTTTATAATAGGCAACATTCAAATAGTGTGTCGTATGGAGGGGTTGTGATGCAATTTATAAATTTGTAATTTATTGTTCATTTGGCTACCGCTAGGTGATTCAATTTTGTCTTAGAAAAATAGTGTATGAAGTGGATGGAGGAGACAAAAGGCAGGGTATTGAAAGGCGGATTCCGCACTGAGAGAGTTCTGAAGAACACTGGTTGTGGTAATAGCGATAGAAGAGTGCTTATATACATTTTATTAACTTTTAAAAGTTAATTTTACATACAGTATAATTATTACCTACGTAATAGTATCAGAGCCAAGGATGAAATCACCCAAGAAGTAAGAGAGCCAAAGAATTTTGGATAGTCAGTAGAATTAGGGGAGAGATAAACAGCACAGTTATATTTAGTGAGAGAGTTGAGAATTCAGGAGAATTCAGAAGAGTCAAAGTTGGGAACACATGAGTAAGTAAGATTGTTGTGTACGTACACACAACATCCACCTTTGGCTTTGACTTGAGGATAAGAATAGTAGGAGGATATAGAGAAGGGTTTGCTGTCTGTTGCCTTAGACAACTGTTTCGGTGAGGAAGAGTAAGTCAGGTTTGGTAGAAGAGAGATGGTGTTCCACAGAGAGAAATTTAAAGGAAAGGCTGCGAATGTTACAGAAATTGATAGACAAAGTAGCAGGTAGAGGTCCAGGGAACTCAAGGAGACCAAACCAAGAGTGAGTCCGATGGGGCCATTTTTGCCCTAATCATATTCATACCAATCACTCAGGCAACACCTTTCTCACAGTTTTAATAATACGGCTGTTACACTTACTTCTTACTTTGAACCCCTTGACAGACTGAGACGAGGCTGGTGCTGTCAAGTGTCCTAGTGTACAGTCTGAGCGAAGCATCATGTATCACTTCTACAACTTGAATTTTATTTTACTCGTCAACTTGAAGTGAGTTAACTTCATTACATACCGAATGATCGCGACTGAACAAAACTTTGTCCCTTCTAAAACAGGTAACGCATGAAAGCAAGATTTGTTATGGTACCACACGACCATTTATCCCGACTGTAAGCACTTATGCTGGAGGGTCACATCTCGAGTGACAGGGAAAGTTGATCTTTGGACCTACCTTGAGGCAATTCAGCATACCGAGATCCGACAACCTGTTAGAGTTACACCCATTGTAGTAATAAATACTACTCATAGAATTATATAATACTTTTTAAATAACATATGCAAAAGTTTTATTCATATCATTTGCTTACACTAGTTTAGTGATATAGTGAAATAATAGTATCGGTATAATATATTGTCTTAGGTTTCATATCGGTATAATATATTGTCTTAGGTTTCATATCGGTATAATATATTGTCTTAGGTTTCATATCGGTATAATATATTGTCTTAGGTTTCATATATAGATGGTTTTCACGGCTATGGTTGCAGAATGGTAATACATCCTGGCATGGATCTCTTGACACGTGAGAACAAATTCTTGTTTTTCTATGTGTATGAAGGAGACAAAAGGCAGGTTGCCTTTAACGAGTTCCCCCCACACCCCCCAAGTCAAAAGAGTGACAGAGCAAAATGCAAGGGACGTTGGGGTTAAAATGCCTGAACATACGAAGTTTAAATCAGTTTAAGTCATAGACTGAAGGAACGATTGATTGAGGGAGAGAGTTCCAGAGTTCACTTGTTGAGCAGAAGAAAGACTGATAAACTTTGCCTATTCTTGGGTCGGAGAGCTGGACAGAATAGGAGTGGGACTGTGATAAAAGGTAGGTGCCTCGCACTCGCAGCAACGGAGGGCATTATGCACTGAGAGAGCTCTGAGGAACACTGATTGTTGTAACAGGGATAGAAGAGTGCTTATATCCAGCTGTACATTTTTCAAATTTAATTTAACATACAATATATTACCTACATAATAGTATCGGAGACACCCATTCCGCTACGAGTATTTTTGGGAAATTTATAAATATTGTATATCGTGTTATTTAACTTAATTTAACTATGCAACAAATGCGATGCAACGCTAAATATCTATCTACTATGGAGGTTAGAACCAATGAATATCTGGCCACATTATGGACTATGTTTATTTTGTTTATAACTTAGCTACTTGTATATATTCTACCGACAAATACATACATTTGCCAGCATAATATGCTTACATGCTACCAACAAACAGCCACCACTCACTCTTAACGATCAAGTAGAAAACTGCTGAAATTAACTTAAGTGTTGGTTTAAAGGTGTATGTGAGGACAAGAGAGAGTTGTTGCTAGTCGATTTGGTCTATGTTGACATTTGGCCGTTGTGTAAGTGTTAAAGGTTAAGTTCTATTGTTCCCTCTCTTTACTCTGCTATAACCAACTTACTTTTTTTGTCTATGGTTTCCCCTCCTTACTCTCTCTCTCTCTCTCTCTCTCTCTCTCTCTCTCTCTCTCTCTCTCTCTCTCTCTCTCTCTCTCTCTTCTCTCTCGCTCTCTCCTGTCTCTATCTCTCTTCTCTCTCTCCTCTCTCTCCTCTCTCTCTCTCTCATCTCTCTCTCTCTCTCTCTCTCCTCTCTCTCTCTCTCTCTCTATATGCTAGATTATGTTTGTCTGTATAACGAGCCATATCGTACCTGTTCTGTTCACAAGCAGGACTTACTATTATCTGATCACTTTGCACTATTAACTAAGCTAGATGTTAAAAAGAGGCGGGTGATGGGGGGAGGAAGAGGCTCCAACTCCTACCACAGCATACCAAAGAATTTGTGGAGGGAATGAGTAAGTGGTTTGAGTCATATCCTGAGACTAACTCAATAAATACTTTCTATCAAGATCTAACAAGATATGCTGAACAGCAAATCTCTCATAAAAAGACAACAAACAAACAGCAATCAAACAAGAAAAAAAACAAAATAATAGGGGAAACAAATACCGTTCAAATGCCAAGGGTGGAATCTGGCAAAGGTGGTACAGGGATGATAAAGAGGTACAAGATACCACCAATTTGTTAAAAACTGCTACACAAATTTGAAAACTGGTGAAAACTTTGAAAATATAAAAATCTGTGGTCAAAGGGCCCATCAGGCTAAAATTAAAGCAAGGGAGAAATTCTGGTTAGACTTTTTAAATCACACAAATAAAGATACGTCCATCAGTGTTGTGTTGGAGGAAAATAAATATTGCAAGGGGAAAACTAACCAAGCTGCAGCACATCCCCACCCTCAGGAATATCCTCAAACCCTTATGGATGAATGGGCCTCTGCCTCCACCTACAGTAATCTGCCTCTCAGAGTTAGGAATAAGCTAGGACCCAACCTGCCGGTTTTTCGCCAACAAGTAGACGAAGCAATAGCCATTAAGGATGACTCTTGTAAAGATTATTATAAACAATTACGAGCTCCAAAGAGCCCTATCCAACAACAAAAGTAGTGCCCCAGGGGAGGATGGGATAACATATCCCATTCTACGTGCAATGACAGAGGTTGCAGGCAATCCATTGCTGGATTTCTTTAACCTTAGCTATCGCAACAGTGTCATCCCTCCTGACTGGAAAAGAGCTGTCATAATTCCTGTACCCAAGGCTGGTTCTGTTACAGCCATGAGACCTATATCACTTCTTTCTTGTTATTGCAAGACAATTGAAAGGATTGTCCTTAATAGGCTACTGCACAAAATAGAGTCACAATTGAGCCCGCATTTGAATGGCTACATCAAAGGCAGAAGTACAATGTCCTGTATCACATCATATCTCTCTAACCATAGGTGTAACTTTACTGTATTTTTAGATTTAAAGGGTGCATTTGATGTAGCAAACAGGGATGTAATACTTTGCGTGTGGGGGAAAATGGGTGAAAAGGGTAAACTATTGGGCTGGATCAAGGAATACCTCAGCAATAGAAGTGCATATGTCGTCTTTCAAGGTAAAAAGTCTGAAGTACGTAAGCTTGAGCTCGGTACACCACAGGGGGGAGTATTAAGTCCAATACTATTCAACATATTAATGCACATTATTGTTAGACTCAAATTTCCCAGAGGAGTGATCTGTGAAAGCTATGCTGATGATATTTTGATCCAGGCCGATAGTCACAGGGACATGCAACGTGCCCTAGACTTGGTAGGAGAAGCTTGTGACCAATTAGGCCTGGTAATATCAACAAACAAAACAAAAGCCATAACAAAAGGTTGGAATCGTAACAAGCCTCTACATCTTCATGGTAATGTACTGGAGAGGGTAGACTATTTAGCGTCTCTGGGAGTGTATGTTGGGGGACTACAGGGTAATAATGCTGAATTTAATCATGTAATGACCACCTGTAAAAGACGACTAAGGCCCCTTAAAGTAATGTCATGGAAAGGCTTGGGTGCCTCCATCACTATCCTCAGGAACCATGTACATTGCCTATATTAGATCAGTAATGCACTACCATGCACCTGCTCTATCCTGTCTACCTGCTAATCAGATCGAAAAACTTGACAAACTGCAAAATGAAGCCATGAGACTTATTTTTGGATGTCCGAGAAATGTCAAGGTAAAAAAATCTTAGATATGAGTTAAATCTATCGTCCATCACTGATAGAATAAAAGAAACAAATATGATAATAGGCATACGAACACTGAGAGACGACAGAGAAACACGACCTAAGACTGCACTAATGGAGCTACTTAGAATAGATGACTTAAAAGGCAGGGACTGGCCACATGTAACTGCTGCTGACATTCTTGACTACCAGCTTACAGACTACTATATCGGTGACTGGCAACTGACTGACCCCACCCCGCCCACCCAGCTTACAGACTACCATCCAGATGACCGGCAATTGAGTGTCCCCCTTCCGCCCTGGGAAGAGGCCACTATTGAGATTATAGTGACACAACTCGACACAAAAAAGTCTGAGATCCCGTCCTACGCTCTGAAGACAAACTTTATGTCACTAATAGAAGATATGACAGATGAGAACACTGATCAGGTATACTGTGACGGCTCACTTAACACCGTAACTGGGAGGGCAGGAGCTGCCATCACTATTATGAGTGGTGGCAACTTTGCTCAGGAAGACGATGAACTATCCAGGCTACAGGACTGGGCCTCCTCCACTCAAACTGAGCTGGTGGCAATAGCGATGGGAATTGGGAGTATCTTTCGAAGGGGAAAGAATATTCTTATCCTATCTGACAGCAGGGCGGCCTTGGAAGCTATCTCTAGCCCCCAACCCACCTATCCTTTCCTTGTACAAGATATCAGACGGGGGATAAAATGTGTAGGGGAGAAGGGGCTAGGGGTCAAATTTGCCTGGATTCCTTCACATGTAGGCATCCCGGGCAATGAAAGGGCAGATAAGCTTGCCAAGGAGGCCACAGAGAAAGAAAAACCTGATCATATTCTTGAACTGTCATTGAAACAAATGAGAGCTATAATTAAATAGACACAAGAATAAGAGTGGATGAAGACAGAGCTAGACATCATAATACCAGCCGATCTATAAACTACTACAATAAAGTAGCATTTACGACCAAATACACCTATGGTAAACGTACAACGAGTAGGTGGGTAGACTCAGTACATGCAAGAATAAGGCTTGGCTATTGTTATCCATGGCAGCTGAATTGGCAGTAGAAGAAGAGCACAGGCAATCTAGGGTTTGCACCGCTCCCAACTATCTCTCTCTCGAGCTCTTTTTCTTGGTATGCCCAATGATTAGGGGAATACAGGAATAATCAGTTAACCACAATTGAGGATCAAGAAATATACATGCTAAAGAATAACGTAATCAATAACATACTAACAAAACACAAGAACTTTGCCCCCCCACAATAATATGTACTGTAAACATGAACATGAACCTTATAAGTATGCACCCCTTGCCCTCCACACATCTCTTCTTTCTTACAAGGTCACACTTAAACCCTGTGTAAACGCCCTCTACACGATTTCATATTTTCATTGATCATGTCACACTTATAATACCAGTCAGTATTTCTTTACTTATCACTGCTATTCTCATTTAATAGATTGCCAATGTACAGTATATACATATCCCTCTGAGCCGCTAACACAGTATTTATTTAAATAATCTGTTAAGTGCCAATTCATATCCTTTTGCAAGCCAATATACATGACCTTTGCATATGTAAGCAACATAATTGTCCTCAATATTCTCGGCTAATGGTTTGACCTACAATTAAGTACCTTCGGATATGCGGCATATCCCTGCGGGAAGTATATTAGTATCTTCCTTCTGAATATTGTTTTGCTACTAAACATAATTGAATCTTGATCTTTGCATGTATACAGTTTCCTTCTTTACTTATTGATATGTTGTGTCAGGTACGATGAAGCGATACTGCTGATATCTGTAGACTTGCGTTGAAATACAAACTTTCCTTTTTTTTTTTTTTTTTTTTTTTTTTTTTTTTTTTTTTTTTTTTTTATCTTCAGTACTATGGCTGGCCTTAAACAACTTATTTATATGTAGTATGTCCCACCCTCCCCAACACATACACACACACACACACCTCCCCTTTCACACTTTCCTCCTCCCTGGAGTACCTTACCTCCTCCTCCTCCCCCTCCCCCCTACCCCTCCTCCTCTCCCACCCATTCCTCTACCTCCTACAACCCCCCTCCCTCTCTCCCATAACCACACACCCTACTAAATATTATATTACTATCGGCATGTAAACTTCTCCACTGGTCATATTGCGCCAACTATCCCCTCAATAACCATTATTGTAATAAGAATTTGAACCATGTAACTCAAGTTTGTAAACTATTTGTATTACTATAATTCCATTATAACTTCGGTAGTTGGTAATATTAGTCACATATGTATGTGACTCTTGTATTCAGCTAAACTATGGCCTCAATAACCGTTGATGTAATGAAGAATGTGAAGTGTCCCTCATATGATTGTAATATATTTGTGGTACTATTATTGCATAATAATTTATGTAGTTCGAACTATTAGTCACATCATGTATGTAATATTTGTATTCAGCTAACTATGATCTCAATTAACCATTGATGTAAGAAAACATGAATGGTCTCCTCATATGATTGCACTAGTTTTGTAGTGCTATTATTTACCTGTCAATTAATAATTCAGTATTACTTATTTATTTGGGTTTTGTCTTTCATGAGCACGTTGGCCTATATACTGTACCAGCACATGTGCCAATCAAATGAGGAAACTATAATAACACCAGACGACGATACTGTTATTACAATAGAATAATGGTTCTTTGAGCAGTATGTATTGCCTTACCAGTGGTTGTCCCCTTATTATTATTATTATTTTATTATTATTATTGAAATACCACAGGAACAAAAATTCCTGGGAGCGAAACTTCCACCCCCAACGAGATCCCTCTCTTTCTACCACCTCCCTCCACATGTTACACGTCTCGTTAATCACCAGTATTCTAATATACAAAATCACATTTCCTTACCCCCTGACATTCTTGAAATACCCACTAAGTATATTCAATCTCACAATCACACGCTTTAAAAAAAAAAAAAAAAAAAAAAAAAAAAAAAAAAAAAAAAAAAAAAAGCCCTAAGATTCGCCACAAACCAAAGATAGATACCCCTATACAATGACGACACAACAAATACACGAATACACAAACACACTACCATTAAATGTCCGACTCCATAGACAAGCAACACAAATATGGCACAAACTAGAACTATCACAAGTCCCAACTCTAGAGAAAATTAAGGAATATTATGCACAACAACCAAATTTAAGTTTCAACAACTGGTTTAAAAGCAGTCTAAATAAAATAAACACAGAAGATGAACCACAGCCAATTTATTAAAGGAAAAAAAAGAGGAAAAAAAGAACAGGGAGGGAAAAAAGAAAATAAACAAACAAACACACAGTTTATGTTCAGCATATTAAGTGTTGGTTGACGACCGTTTGACTTCAAGGTTCTCTCCGGGTGGTAGTCCCTGGAAACGAGTGCATTATTTGAAGCTTCATTCGGTGTTTAATCAATTCTTGACAATAATTGTATTCAGCTAACTATGATCTCAATAACCATTGATGTAATGAAAATATGAATAGTCTCCTCATACGATTGCACTAGTTTTGTAGTGCTATTATTTACAACCTGTCAATTAATAATTCAGTCACTACAAGCTTGCTTGCCTTTTTTTTTTTTTTCTTTTTTTTTTTTTTTTTTTTTTTTTTTTTTTTTTAGAGATACGTATATACAGACCATGTGACAATTAAATGAGGAAACTATAATAACACATCTGAATAATGCCAACCTGATTTATAAACACAAATATGAATGTAACCAGACGACGATGCTGTTGTTTCAGTGGAATAATGGCTCTTTGAGCAGTATGTATCGCCTTACTAGTGGTTGTCCCCTCACAGGATGGGGGGCGCTGCTCAATAAACTCGCCCCTCGGGGCAAAATCAAAATCAATCTCTCTATATATATATATATATATATATATATATATATATATACATATATATATATATATACAGTATATATATATATACTGTATATATACCAAATACTATTTTTATTTAAATCTAATCCCATAGAGCATAGCATAATTATTGCCTGTAAAGATGTTTGTCGAGGACATTCCTATACAATCCTTCTCCTCCATTCCTTGTCCCCTAAACTTTCTACTACTAACTCCTCCTCCTCCTTTTGATTCATTCTTCCTCCTACTCCACCCCCTTATTTCATTCACTCTTCCTCCGCCTCCTCCCTCCACACCCGCGAGCTACACTTATAACAATTAAACAAAATTAAGGAATGTGACTCCCTTGTGGTGTGGGTGGAGTGGACGGAGGGAAGGGAGGCCCACACTCACACATAGAGAATGGACAACTGACGACTTATTTACTTTCATATAGATTCATAATATTTTGAGGAGGACGAGAAAAGCGAGGAAAGGGATAAGAATATAGTAACCTGAAGGAGGACAAGTAAGAAGGGAAAGGAAAGGGAAATAGAAAGGATACCCTGAAAAAGCACAAGCCAAAGAGAAGGAGAGTAAACCTTGGAGGAAGAATAGAAGGAGGGTGGGGGGGGGGGTAAATAAGTAACACTAGTAGTGGGGCTTAGTATCCTTGTCTACATAAACCAGTATTTGTAATGATTTGTCATTAGCCACGAAAACGAATTATATCCCAATTTTATTTAATGTTTGTAGATATAAAATTAAATATTATATTTCAGTTAATCACACCCGCTACTTAAATAGCAAAATCGCGCTAATGCTAAATGTTGTCTCATTTCTGCCAAACTTCGTGTATCACTTGGTCTAAATATTTGTTATACAACTACCAATGAGTTCCCAAGCTTACTCAGGGGATGGTGAGAATGATGTTAGCACTTATATGATGTAACATGAAAACAATCTTATTTCGTGAACAATATTTTGTTGAGTAGACAAACTGTTATTAATCGAGGGAGTGGCAACAATAGAACTGTTTTCTGGGAAGGAATGTTAACAGTTCTTGGAGCAGAAGGCTCTATCCGTCATAGTGAGGTTGGGTTTAGTGTAACACTCAGTTCATGTTCCTATATTGTATATCGATAAGGGATATGTACGAAGGGTGTGTGTTAAACCTTTAACCTTCTTTCCTTTAGGACAAATCATGTTTGTGCCTTATAGAGGGATGAATATAAACAAAACCGCTCATTTGATGGGCATTAACATTGTACGACAAATATACGTAACAATAAATACATAGTTGTCAGGAAAACACACAAAATTTAACTATATCGTAGCATGGAGTACACCATTAGGTTCTAAGAAAACATAATTATATAATAACACACATTTCTTGTGACATATAAACTTGTGAATTAGTTGTCGAGCTTTTAAATTGCTACATAGCTGTTGACCACATCTATACAGAGAGAGAGAGAGAGAGAGAGAGAGAGAGAGAGAGAGAGAGAGAGAGAGAGAGAGAGAGAGAGAGAGAGAGAGAGAGAGAGAGAGAGAGATAATTTACAAGGAGTTACAAGGCATATTTAGTATCTCAGAGACCTTGCGGTCCATTCCGAGGAGAAACTTAGAGTGGAAGGAGAGAGATTGTTTAGTGCTCTACACTCATTACAGTGTTCAAAATACTATCTACTCTCTTCTTGAACTACTCTACTGAAGAACTGATTACAACTGCGGATGGAAGTTTGCTCCAGGTAGAACAGATCTTATATGTGAAAAAGTGTCCACAAATACTAGTGCTGAACCTTTTCAATTCTAATTTCCAGCCATGGTTGCGTGTTGTATTCATATTGAGGCTAAACATTTTGCTATAATCCACATTGTCAAACCCATTAAGTATTTTAAAAACTTCAACGAGCTGACCTCGTAGTCTGCGTGTCTCGAACGGAAAGATATCAAGAGCTCACAACCGGTCCTCATAGCTCAGTCTTCTAAGCAATGGAATAAGCTTTGTAGCCCTAGCTTGTACTCTTTCGAGTCGCTCTATATCTTAACTGAGTGCTGGAGACCAGAATTGAACAGCATACTCCAAGAGAGGCCGTATCAGAACGTTGTAAAGTGTGAGGACCATTTCCTTATTTCGATACTTAAATTGCCTCTTAACCCCTACTGTACTGGCAAACGTCTTTTGTATATTATTGTAGCTATATTTAGAGGATTTTGTGCGGTTTAGGAAGGATCTGTGATAGTAAAATGGGTTTAGTGAGATATTTCGAAGCCTATTAATTGTTGGAGGCCCTTTTGAAACTGAATACAATCGTCTAATAGAAAGCAGATTCAAGTTAAAAAAAACATTGCCGGTTTGGAATGGGTTAATATAGCCCCAATAATTTCTGAGAGAGAGAGAGAGAGAGAGAGAGAGAGAGAGAGAGAGAGAGAGAGAGAGAGAGAGAGAGAGAGAGAGAGAGAGAGAGAGAGAGAGAGAGAGGGAGCGAGAGCGAGAGAGAGAGAGAGAGGAGTGGTATCATAAACAGTAGACACACCAGCCATCATTACTGTGACGTTAATGACAGACTGAGGTGACCAACAGGCGCTGTGGCTGTAAAAGTAAACGACCTGCAGTCCACGGTAAATTGTGGGGGTTGGCTGACGGGTGGGGGGCCTGGGCAGTGTAAGGGAAGAGAGGAGAAATATATACAGTATATACAGTATATACAGTATATACAGTATATACAGTATATACAGTATATACAGTATATGAATATGTTTGCGGGTTAGGGGAAAGTGATGAGGTAAAAGGTGTGCGAAGGCAGATGAAGATAATCTAGCTAGGACCGTCTTACATCTTGAGTATAGGTTTTGTAAGGCATGTTTCAATGAATGCTCGTATAACCTATTCAATTCAGGCTCATGATTTTTTTTTTTTTTTTTGTTTTTTTTGCAGATCTTAACTGCCTGAGAGGCTACTGTGTTTTATCTGCTTCCATTTTTCTTCATCTATTCTATGTGGTCATTTGTTGGCTGAGACTGACTGGACCCCCGATCTCTGCCTTCTCCTTCGTCCTCTTTCATTTCAACCACCTCTCTGATGGTGGACTCTGAGCAAACAGAAGATAGTGAGGCAGCTTCTGAACGGTCGGTGGTGGCAGGTACAGGTGTTGGCAATGGAGAAACAGAAGCTGGAAGTGGTACCATCCATTGCTTGTCTCCTTGAATTGAAAGGATTCGCAAGCTCGTTGTTTGGCAATGTCCGAGAGAGAGCTTAGAAAGGTGTTGGGACGTACTGTGCAGAGTTTGGAACGTTCTGGCCAAAGGTGTTGGCCCGCCAAGTAGAGCAATAAGGGCAGGTATCTTTGCTTCCAAGCCGGTCTGGGGTCCTCCTGACTATCCCAACCTTGATAGCGCCGAGTGTGGAGGGATATGTATAATCGATTTCAGCCTCTGCACTTTTTGCAGTCTCTCAGGAAACATTGTAATAATGCTAAGCTTAACTATCAATTGGTTATACAGTTATGAGAAACCATATTCCCAAATTCAGTTCGATAATAATGGATACAGCTGTAATATATGTGTTTACTGGGATTTGACTCTTGACTTACGCTGATTACAGTGACTCCTAAGGACACCCGACGGTAAAATTGCCCACCTGACCCCGCCTTTACGGTCATTAACCTTTCCCAATAGACGCAGGCAGACCTATACTTTAATGTCCTCCGCATTTTGACCACATAATATTTAATGAATATTACCTGATGATTCACGGTGACACTTTGTCACGGTGAGCGCCGCCAGTCATGGACCACACACTGATGTACACCTACACACCAGCAAACACACCCATATTGATAGACACCCATAGTGATAGACACACATACACGCACACGCAAGCGCCCAAGAACATAATATACAAGTATGGAATACAAATATTTGATATGGTATATGGAAAACAATAGAACTATTCAATTTAGGTATTACCTTTCGCTAAGTTTGCATATCATTGTTCAAGAGACAACTCTACCATTTAGAGTTTATGAAGTACGCAGACAGAGAAAGCCCTGCCTTGATACAGCTTTTCACCTCACTTTAATAAAAGCATTATAGTGAAGAAAATCGTTTTTTTCCATAACAGTAACTATTATGCTAGGCTTGCTAGCCACTGGATATAGTGGAAACGTTTTAAATTTATAACATAAGTTCTATATTTAATTTGAATTTTCATATTAAGCTGATACAATAATAATGTAATCAAGTTGACATATAGTTATAAAGCTTAAGATTACAAATATAACATGCTAAATCTGATATTTATCTTTAGGTCAGTCAGTCAGTCAGTCAATGGCCATCCCTTACTTCCACAAGGAGTAAGGAGGATCAGCAAGAGACACAAGAAAGGACAAAAAGGTGACAGGAGAAGAACACATATAACAGGTAACATAATATATGTAACATAACATAGTATAGCTTACCATAGCAGATCATACATTAATAGAAAACAACGTAACTGGATCCATAGAGGAAAATGTCGAAATGACGAGACGGAGAAAAAGTGGTAGGCGATTTTGTTTAACCCGTTCAGTACCAGTTCTGTCCTTTTAATGTTTTACTGGCTACTAATAGACGGTTATATTCAGCTTAGGAAGGACCTCCAGCAGCTATCAGGCTTCTAACTATCATAATTAACCAATTTTACTACCACATATCCTTCTCTCTCGCACACACATTTTCCACTTTTCAGGCGCTTGTGGTATGTGAATGTGTGTGTATGTGTGTGTGTGTGTGTGTATGTGTGTGTGTGTGTATGTGAGTGAGTGTGTGCGTGTGTGTGTGTGTGTGTGTGTGTGTGTGTGTGTGTGTGTGTTTTACTCAGTTACTCAGTTACTTGTTCGTCAAGGGGAATCCACGCAATGCGAGCTAAGCTCATTATTATCGCGCCTCCTTAACTGGGAATGTATTGCGTGAAATGCATGTTAAGTGCTTTATGTACTGTTGGAATGGCTGTGGATGTGTGTGTAGTCTGTATTTAGCCAATTGGCGACATCGGAAACGAAGGCTTAGGGTGGATCTGTATGGTACCATTCTCACTATAGACGGTACCGTCTCACCCGAAGGCTTAGGTAGCCATCAGCTTAGGTGAACCATATGATACCCATCTCGCCTTGTACCATTTTTGCCAACCCCAGATGGGACGTCACAACGTCGTCCACTTATTCCAGGTACCTATTTACAGCTAGGTGAACTGAGGCTAACAATGAAAGGAGACAAGCCCAATTTGTCTCCGCCCGTGTGTGTGTGTGTGTGTATGTGTGTGTGTGTGTGTGTGTGTGTGTGTGTGTGTATGTGTATGTGTGTGTGTGTGTGTGTGTGTGTGTGTGTGTGGTGTGTGTATGTGTATGTGTATGTGTGTGTGTGTGTGTGTGTGTGCGTGTGCGCGTGTGCGTGTGGGCTAAAATCGGCCGAGTATGATAATGAGTATGACTATGTAGCCAACTGTTCCATGCAGGGCGACACAGGACAGAGGCTGTTGGTAGTATGACTATGTAGCCAACTGTTCCATGCAGGGCGACACAGGACAGAGGCTGTTGGTAGTTGTTAGCACCACTGACGACAATATAAGTTACTGGTTAGAATAGGGATGACCCAGTGAAGGATATTGTTAACCCCTTCCTTACCGGTGCCGTCCTTTTCAGTTTATTCTGGCTTCTATTAGATGATTATTAGATGATTATTAGATGATTATTTTCAGTCTCAAAAGGGTCTCCTACAATTAAGGGGAGGTTTCCACTTGAGGGACTTTTTTCTTGACCCCTTTCTCCCTCATGTCTAGTCCCGTTGCTTTTGAGATTTTAAGACGCTTGCCCCATTAGTTTGGTGATTTTTAAGAATTTCCGCCCCATTCTGTCAATTTTAAGACCTTTCGTGCCATTTAGGTGTCGATTTTATCCTGGCGAGCGATAGCGAGCCTGTAATTTAAGAGTAATCGACCTTTGGCCGGGACATTTTTCTACCGAAAAATGTACAAATTTATCTTGAAAGGGGATCAAGGGGGTGAAATTTTAAGATTGCTGGAGGAGTAGGAAACAAACTAGAAACCTCCCCTTAAGAGGCGTCGAATATCTCACTAAACCATTAATACAACCACAGATGCTTTTTTAACTGAACAAAATCCTCTAAATATAGCAAGACTATACTAAAAAGACGTCGCCGGTACAGAAGGGGTTAAGGGTGGAAGTGGCCACCAATAACTTTTGGGTAATTTGTTTATACTAAGGAACTTTCTACTTCTACCTTTGGCTACCCAGGTTTGGGGCTTAAGGGTGTTTCAAGTAAAACAAAGCTTGTTCTGCTCACAAAACAAGATAGTCGCAGTGAGAAATTGTGGGTAAACAAAAGGTGAGCTATAGGGCTGAGGGGCTGCTGGTAATAGCTATAGCTGGTTATTGTGGGCACATACGGAGGCCAGTAGCACCAGGGAGTATGATGCTGAGCAGAAGGTTGTGGGTAATTGTGGGCACCCGTGATGATAGTAGCAACAGGGTGTGTGATGCTGGCCATGCCCCGCCCACATCACCTGCCCCGGTATATATAGGCGGCAGACAGCACCGCCCATCAGTATATTCTCAACGCTCTCGGTGCCCACGTGTTTCTCGCCCCTTATCTGAGCAGAGTGACAGCGCAAGAGTGACCAAGCCGCCGCGGAGCGTGATCTGTGACTTTCCAAGATGGAGGATGCTGGTGTCATATACCAACAGATGGTTAACGCCTTCACTGACGCCTACACTGCCGCCCACTATACTACCCGCCCTCCCACGCCCGATAGTGACTACGAGTCTGTTAGCCCAGGTTCTAACCCCCCTCCAACTCCCACCCACCTGTGTTCCCCTGGTATTACGTCTGTAGTGTCTCCTGCCAACCCCAGTGACGCCTGGGCGCCCTTCACCATGGCCCAGCAGGACGGACAACAAACCACCGCGGCCTCCATCAGTTTACCAGATCAGTATAAACAGTTCTATACCACCCCGGCCACCAACACCAGATTCACCGACATCACAACATTATCCAGTAGTGAAGTAGTCACCAGTCCTTGTCAACCTTTGAACCAAGATCAGATTAAATCAGAAAACTACAATGTGTGTAATAGCGCGTCACCTATCAGTGCCCCTTCCACAGCACCTCTCGTCTCCATAGAAAACAAGAAAGAACAGCGACTTGGTAGAGTTCCCGGACTCAAAAGAGAAAGCAAATATCAACAATTGTCTGGTGGTGTCCGTAAGCATCGGGGAGGCAGGGACGTGACGGACGGTGTCAGGAAGAAGAGGAGGCTGGCGGCCAACGCCAGAGAACGACGCAGGATGGACAACCTCAACAATGCTTTTGATCGTCTTCGGTCAGTCCTGCCTCAGGTGTTTGACGACAGTCAACTGTCCAAGTACGACACTCTCCAGTTGGCTCAGACCTACATCACCACCCTGGCCGAACTGCTCTAACCTCTGGTGGGCGAGTGTGGTGTGGTGTGTGATACAACTACATTAAAACTGCGGTAAAATATTTGAGGTAAGCTCAACATTTTTTACAGCATATTCCGTATTAGAAGTCCTCATTTCCCTTTCGTAGTATTATCCTATAAACGAATGTATTTGTCTACACTTTCTATACAGGAATATAAAAGGGAAAGTGGGGTAGGGTGAAAGAAAGCGTTAGTGAATTACGTGTGTGAAGAAAAATAAGCTGCCTAGTAAAGCAAATGTTAAGCATTTTTTAGTTATATTAATTATCAAGGAATTATATCATATTAATATATGGGAATAGATCATGCATTTATATTAATAAGATTTTGTCGGTTGATTAATTCACCTTAAAACCAAATAGTTGACAACAGTGTGAAACGTTGTAATATGTCACCGGTACATAGAGAGGGACCACAAGGCTGGAAGTACAGTTGGCAATAGGAGTTTGCGTCCACTGCGGGAATATTATGTATGGAAGAACAAATGGTGTGGTTGAATTAGGGGTGTAGTTTCTTATGCATTCATTGATTTATATGTTCAATCAACGAATGCATAGCAAATTGTGGTTGTAATGTCATGCTATTTTACTTTAATACATACAATCACGGAGTGGAAACAAATTCATGTGCTCACTCCAGGTAGATTTGGTAGAGTTGGGAGCCGTAACCACTCGACCATGAGCGGATTATGGTGGAGTGGTTACGGTGCCCACCTCTCCTAAATCTACCTGGAGTACAAAGGAGTACAAAGGAAATCAAGCAACAACAGATCTAGTGACCCTTCTAGTCTGCTTGTCCTCCAAAAACACTGAGGATCAAGTGTCCAAACAGTGGTTTAGAGTGAGAGGGTTCGAATCCTGATCAGGATACCTTTCACCCAACCTGTCCGACTTTATCATTATACATTCATGTGGCCAACTGTACAAGCGCAAGAGAACCTGTGAGGCGACCATCTGAAGGGAGGTTAACAATAGACTGTTTTATAACAATGGGTGATGACTGATCAGTATATAGTTTTAAGGTAAACATTAGAAAACGTGTACGGTATTTTAAATATATATATATGGTATAAAGGAGTACAAAGGAGTACAAAGGAAATCAAGCAACAACAGGTCTAGTGACCCTTCTAGGTTGCTTGTCCTCCAAAACACTGCGGATCAAGTGTCCAAACAGTGGTTTAGAGTGGGTAAGGGAACATTGGAAAGGGAACTACTGCCCTGCCACTAACGTGGCAGGACTAGGAAGTTAGTAGGGGACATATGGGTTAGTAACTGAGGGGAGGATAAAGTTATTCATTTACAAACGCAGTCAGTCGCGGGTTTGATGCGAGATATTTGTCTAGGCGGAAATTTAAATGAATCAACGGTGCTGCAGTCTATAACGTCTCGGGGAAGCCCATTCCACAAGTTGACAACTCGATTGAAGAAGAAATTCTTAGATTCGTGCGAGTTAAAAGATGTACCAATAATTTTGTAACCGTTTCCCAGCGTTGTAATTAGATTGGTCCGATAGTGAAGTACTTACTACAGTTCATATTGTTGATGCCTTTGATGATTTGGGAACACTAGAATTAAGTCGCCTCTTAATCTGCGTTGGGTTAAAGGAAATAAATGTAATTCTCTAAGACGCTCCTCGTATGGTTTGTTCTTTAGGCAAGGTATCATTTTGGTAACTCTACGTTTGAACTCGTTCTAGCTTGTCTGTATATTATTGGCAATATGGACACCAGGATTGAACGCAGTATTCCAGAAGAGGGCGGACTAAGGAATTGTAAAAGGGTTAGGATAACTTCTTTGGATTTATGCTCAAATGACCTGCCTATAAAGCCAATTATTTGTTTGCCTTCTTAACAACTTCTGAACAATTGTGGACTCGGTTTTAGGTTACTCGATATTGTTACTCCCAGATCAGTTTCTCTGTTTACATTCTTAAGCTGAGTGCCATTCATCGAATCGTTTGCTTTCTCATTTAGGTATCCGACATGTAGTACTTTACATTTATCCGCATTGAAACTCATTTGCCAAATTTGGGCCCAACATGACAATTTATCTAGATTGTGTTTGCATATCGTCAACTTGTTCTTTTGAGAGTACGCTATTTGCAATTTTTGTATCGTCAGCAAATTTTTGAGATTGTGCAGGTGAGACCCTCATCTATGTCGTTGATGTAAATTAGAAAGAGAATTGGTCCTAGTACCGATCCCTGGGGTACCCCGCTTACTTACATTGTTCCATTTAGATGCCTTACCGTTTATGACTACCCTTTGCTTTCTGTTGCGGAGCCAATTTTCTATCCATTTCAAACACACCCGTCTTGTATTCCATGCGCTTTTAGTTTTAGCAGTAAACGTTGTGGGGACCTTTGTCAAAGCCCTTTGAAAATCAAGGTATATAATATCTACATCTTTACTCTCATCGTAGAGGTTGAGGATATCGTGGAAGAAGTCTAAGAGGTTTGTTAAACAGGAACGTTTTTTTACGAAAGCCGTGTTGAGTATCTTTAAGTATGTTATTTTCCTCTAAGTGATTTACGAGTCTGTCTCGTATGACCGTTTCTAGCATTTTACATACAACTGAGGTTAAGCTAATTGGACGATAGTTACTGGGTAGGGATTTGCTGCCTTTTTTGAATATCGGTGTTACGTTGGCTAGCTTCCACTGATCAGGCATAGTTCCAGACTGCAGGATTTATTGAATAGTAATGTCAGTGGTTTGGAGAGCTCATTCTTAGCTTCCTTTAGAACTCTAGGCGAGATTGTATCAGGTCCTGGCGTTTTATTTACCTTGAGTTTATCTAAACAATTCAATACTTCTCTCTCTGTAACGGTGATATTGCTTAGAACATCTGAATTATCAATCTGAATCGGCGATGGTGTAGGGATATCACTGAGGTCTTCTGTTGTAAAAACTGATGCAAAGAAGGTATTGAGGGCCTTACTCATTTGTACTTCGTCTTTGGTGTATTCTCCTTTTTCATCGACTAACGGTCCAACAGTTGAAGTAACTACTTTTTTCTTTCTGATATAACTATAGAATTCTTTCGTGTTTGTTTTACTTTATTCGCAATATGTAACTCTAAGGTCTTTTTACTTTGCTTAATTAACTTTTTGGCATTGCGTCGTAGCTCTACAAATTCCACACGCTCTTCGTCATTTTGTGAGGATTTTAATCTATCATTAGCACATTTTTTAGCAAGCAGGCAGTTTGAAATATCTTTATTCCACCATTTGGGCTTATTATTATGGCCTGGACGCCGTATTTTCGATGGTATGCAGTCTTGCACTGCTTTTAGGTAATGGTTTCGAATAACTTCCAAGATGTATTTATGTCGTTATTGTTAATTTAAACAGCTCCAGTCAGTTTCTTTAAACATAGCTCTAAGTTTATGGAAGTTTGCTTTCTTGAAATTAGGGACTTTTTCGATGCTACTATTTGGTTCGTTACTAGTAAACTTTAAAGTGAAAGTTATCGTACGATGGTCGCTGTTACTGAATTCATCACCACATTCAAATTCTCTATCACTTCTTCTTTGTTGCAAGTACAATGTCAAGAACGTTATTACCACGGGTCGGCATTCGAACAAATTGATAAAGCGAACTCTCTTGCAAGTTCGTATACAAGTCATGTCCGGAGTGTGAAGTAAGAGTATCGCCCCACTTGGTCACAGGTAAATTAAAGTCGCCAAAAATTACGGTATCTTGTGAGTTACTTACATCTGCAATTTGTTCGTAAATTTCTCGGTCAGTTGCACTGATTGAGCTGGAGGTCTGTATATTAACGCAAGTATTATTTGTGTACCTTTATTATTCTTTATTAGCACAAAAGATGCGTAGAAGTTCACAACCTCAGGGTTTGACACGAGGCCCGGGTTAAGCCTTTCTTTTATATAAAATAAAATAAGACGCCACCTCCATTTTTATTTATTCGGCTGTTCTCAAACATTACATAACCGGGAAGTGAATACTCTGCTAAAAAGTCTCTATCTTGTGTATTGAGCCAAGATTCTGTTATGCCAATCACATCATAATTTTCTGTAAACACTAGTTCCTCTAAATCTGAAAATTTATTGCGTATGCTACGAGCGTTTGCATAGAAAACCTTTAAAGTTGCGGTTTTAGAACTCGCAGATCGTTCTTTCATCGAATTTTTGGTTCTGGTCGGATCTACATGTACATTCATAGCTGTCCTCGGTCCTCTGTCGTTATCCCTGACGGTTTTGAATTTGGGTCGTGTTGGTGGAGCTTTATCCAAATTCGCGGTTCTAACGGATTAGTATTTAATTTCCTTTTGTAGATTGACGTCCTCGCTGTCTTCGGTCCTCCTTCCTG
Organism: Paralithodes platypus; assembly: GCA_032716605.1. Classification (NCBI taxonomy): domain Eukaryota; kingdom Metazoa; phylum Arthropoda; class Malacostraca; order Decapoda; family Lithodidae; genus Paralithodes; species Paralithodes platypus. Next base: position 63,985,673 of record CM064573.1, read on the forward strand.
GTTGTCCTGTGCTGAGTCGATTTCTTCTCCGAAAATCCTTCACCGCATCGTTGAGAAGACGCCCAAAACGCGCTGCTCCCACCTGGTTCAGATGAACTCCATCGTCCGAAAACAAATAGTCATGGTAGTAGAAATTGTCCCAGGTGTCGACGAATCCCACGTTCTCCTTCCTGCAGAGGTTTGCTAGACAACGATTTGTGCTGTTGGCTATGTTGTAAAATCGGCTCTCTACACCGACCCGGGGGACGATTCCTGAGACGATGATCCTTGATGACTTCTCCTTAAACGACTTGATCAGCTGCTGGTACTTTAAAAGCAAATCTTCCGACCGGGTTCGCTGTACATTATCAAAGACGAAGACGGGTGGGGGGGGGGGAACAAGACCAAAGTGTGCACAAATACATGTACAACAGTAGGGATGCAATGTTGATTATTTCTCTCTCTCTCTCTCTATTTAACCTCTCTTTTTCTCAAACTCACTCACACAACACGCAACACCCCACACCCTCTCTCCTCTCTATATATATATATATATATATATATAATATATGAGAGAGAGAGAGAGAGTGGAGAGAGATGACATGATAAACTATGAGTATAACAATAGAACATCCTCAAAGGATTAATTCCAGTGCAGATAAAAAAAAAAAAAAAAGTATATCCAGCCAACAATTGTGAAATACATATAATTGATACGTCAATTATCCAACTTATATACAAGATAAAGGGGAGATGGGTCGTCGCTTTTCTGGTCCCCCTTCTCCCTCATGTTTAGCACCATTAGTTTTGAGATATAAAGATGTTTGCCCCATTAGTTTATACGATTTTATGACCTTTCGACCCATTTCTTCGTCAATATCAAGATCTTTCGTGCTATTTAGGTGTCGATTTTTTCCTAGCAAGCGATAGTGAGCCTGTAATTTTGGAAGAACCGGCCCTTTTTGTACCGAAAAATTTATAAATTAATCTAGAAAGGACTGGATGTTTTTTTTAAGTTTGATGGAGTCTAGGAGGAACTAAAAAAAAATAGGAAATCTATGAAAATCAAAGAACAGAAATATAATAAATGTCCCCTTAGGGATCCACTTAGGGAATTTTTTTTTTCTTGACCCCTTTCTCCCTCATGTTTAGCCCCATGGCTTTTGATGTATAAAATGTTGCCCCATTAGTTAGCGATTTTAAGTTCACCCCCATTAATACTTTCGTGCCCTTTAGTGTCGATTTTATCCTGGCGAGCGATAGAAGCCTGTATTAAGAGGAACCGGCTTCGGCCGGGAAATTTTTCTAACCGAAAAATGTACAAATTTATCTTGAAAGGGACCAGGGGGTGTAATTTTAAGGTTGATGGAGTCTGTGACAAACTAAATACCTCCCCTTAAAGTAGAGTACGAAGAAGGGGTTGGCTATTTAAGGGGAGATGGCCCGTTTATTTGCCTTTTTAATGATATTTTGTTATGATTTTCTTAGTTTCCTGCCTAGACCTCCATCAAATTAAAAAAAAAAAAAAAAAAATCCATTAGATCCCCCTTCTAGATTAATTTTTACATTTTTCGGTAGAAAAATGTCCGGGCCGAAGGCCGGTTCTTCCAACATTACAGGCTCACTATCGTTCGCCAGGGAAAAAATCGACACATAAATAGCACGAAAGGTCTAATATTGACGAAGAATTGAACGAAAGGTCTAAAATCGACTACTAATGGGGCAAACATATTATCTGAAAACTACAAGGGGCTAAACATGAGGGAGAAGTGGTCCGAGAAAAAACCGCCCATGTTCCCTTTAAAAAAAAACACACACACCTTTGATATATGAATATTAGTTTAATATGTGAAGACATATTTTATAGAATTTAATATATGTTGTACAAGTGAAGACATAGGCTAAGCTACAAGGGAATATATTTTGTGTATATTACTCGTGAGGAGATTATTATATTTGTGTTTACCTTTAACCATTCTTATCAATCTCTCTCTCTCTCTCTATATATATATATATATATAACCAGGTCAAAGTGGCGGCTGCGAAACGTCTAACGGGTTGGATTCTGCGTACTTTTAAACACGCGGTGAATTGCCTATGATAACGCTCTTCAAATCTCTAGTGCTACCGCGGCTTGAATACTGTAGCGTATTAACATCCCCATACAAAGCAGGTGAAATAAATGACGTAGAGAGTGTACAAAGAAATTTCACTTCGCATATAAGTTCGATAAAACATCTACACTATTGGGAGCGTTTAAGAGCACTGAATCTGTACTCACTGGAACGTAGAAGAGAACTTTACCTAATAATATACACGTGGAAAATCGCAGAGGGTTTAGTACCAAACCTACATACTCCGATAGTCATGAAATTCTTTATAGGAGAGGCTGGGAATGCGAAATCCCCCGGATGAATAACAGGGTGCTATGGGCTCTCTGCGAGAGGGCTGGTTATCACACAGAGGCCAAGTCTCTTCAACAAACTCCCACGGCGAGTAAGAGACATGAGGGACATCTCGTTAGACAACTTCAAGAGAGCCCTAGATGTCGAACTGCAAAAAGTGCCAGACGAGCCCATCCTCGCAAGGGAGCGAGCTGTCGCTTCAAACAGTCTACTGCAACCAAATCACCACCCATAACGAGGGGCGTCGCGCTCCTTGGTGCCGCTAGAAGAGCGGCGAACACATCCAAAGGTATCCAAAGGTATGCTCAGGCCCAATCCCCATTTTTCCTATTTGTTTTCTATTATATTCTATTTTATTATTGTTTTTTTTCCTTGGGGTGGCCAAAAAAACGAGACCGATATATATTATATATATATATATATATATATATATATATATATATATATATATATATATAGATATATTATACATACATACATATATACAGTAACAGTTTTTTTGCAGTACAATTAATTTTAAGCAGGATTAATTATACTGTAGAGGTTTAGATGCATACTGTATTGTAGAAGTAAATAGAGAGAGAGAGAGAGATAGAGAGAGAGAGAGAGAGAGAGAGAGAGAGAGAGAGAGAGAGATAAAGAGAGAGGAGTATAAAAGACATACTAATTAAGGAATGTGTCACTAGCAGGAGTAGGAGAAAACAGAATGAGAGAGAGAGAGAGAATTTCGTTTTCTATATTCATTTACCCCTTCTTCTTCTTCTTCTTCTTCTTCTTCTTTTGTTTATATTTTCTTCCTCACCACCATCTACGTCTTTGTTTTGTTTCATTAAATTTTGTCTTTCTTGTCCATGAGTCTCCTTCGTTTGATCTTCTTCATCGTTTTCGTCTTCTTCTTCTGCTTCTCCTCCTTCTCGTCTTCTTCTTCTTCTTCTTCTTCTCCTCCTTCTCGTCGTCTTCTTCTCCTCCTTCTCCTTCTTCATTCTTCTTCTTCTTCATTCTTCTTCTTCTTTTTCTTCTTCGTTTGTTGTTTTCTTTCTTTTCCACCCCTTCCGGAATCCATTGCGCGTCCGAATATCTCGGGCTTTTCTTTTCTTCTCCTTTTTGTTTTTTTCCTATTTTTCCTCTTCTTTTTATCTTGCCTTTCTTTTTCTCCCTGTTCTTTTCCTTTTTCCTATTTCCCCTCTTCCCCTTTCTCTCTTGTCTTTCCTTTTCTCCCTATTCCCTTTCCTATTATCCCTCTTATCTTTCCTTTTCTCCCTATTCCTTCTATTTGTTTCTGTTATCCCTCTTCCCTTTCCTTTTTGTTTCTATATCTCCTATTCCCCTTTTTATCTTGCCTTTCCCCCTTTTCTCCCTGTTCCATTATGTTTCCTACTTTCCCTCTGCCTTTACTTTGTCTCCGTGTTTTTTGACGATATTAAAAGGGAATTAGTAGTAGTAGTAGTAGTGGTAGTAGTAGTAGTGGTGGTGGTGGTGGTGGTAGTAGTAGTAGTGGTGGTGGTGGTGGTGGTAGTAGTAGTAGTAGTAGTAGTAGTAGTGGTAGTAGTAGTAGTAGTAGTGGTGGTGGTGGTAGTAGTAGTAGTAGTAGTGGTGGTGGTGGTAGTAGTAGCAATGACCTGGCACAATTGATGGGACAACTTCACCCGAGACAAACAAGAAAACTACAAATAACACAAGAAACGGGCGCTTCAAATTGGCTGACAACACTACCAATCAAGGCAAAAAGCTTCAATCTCAACAAACAAGAATTTAATGATGCTATTGCACTGAGGTATGATTGGCCGATTGAAGGACTGCCCGATCGATGCGTTTGTGGAACCATCAACGATACAGACCACACCATGATATGTAAGAAAGGAGGATTTATCAGCATCAGGCACGATGAAGTAAGAGATGTAACAGCGAACATGCTCAGGGAGGTGTGTAGAGATGTGGTGAGCGAACCATCACTCATTCCCTTGGATGGAGAGATCATGCAGCACAGGAGGGCCAACACATCCACTGAAGCAAGATTGGACGTTAGTGCAAGAGGCTTTTGGACAAATGCACAGCGAGCGTTCTTTGACATAAGAGTATTTTGACCCAATGGCCCACAGCTACAGCGAGCTGTCTCTGGATTCTGCACACAAGAGGAACGAACGAGAGAAGGTCAGGACATATGGAGAAAGGATCTTACACGTCGAACATGGCAGCTTTACCCGACTAGTCTTCACCACATCAGGAGGGATGGGACCCAGGGCCCAGTGCTTCTATTCAAGGCTAGCAGAGATCATCGCAGAGAAGAAGCAACAGCCTAGGAGCCACAGTCGTAGCCTGGATGAGATGCCGTCTATCTTCTCATTGCTCAGATCAGCACTACTATGCCTGCGGGGAACAAGAAGGTCTGCACCACAACCAGTGACGGTGGCAGAAGTAGACTACGAGGCAGCAGTGGCAGAGGGTCGCATAGGAAGGAGACTGGATTGAAGTTGCATGGTGTAGAATAGTAGTATCTGATGCTTGTGAAATTTAGTAATGTGTACATAGTAAATATATGGTAGTGGTGGTGGTGATGGTGGAGGTGGTGATGGTAGTAGTAGTAACATTAAATGTATGAAAAATATTAAATAAAAATCAATGTAGTAGTAGTAATCCACGATGATAGGAAGTAGCTGAATGACAACGAAGTCAGGCGCTTTGATGACTATTCTGACCTGGTCTAGGGTCCAAAGAGGGGATGCACAGACTGAGTGGTTTTTAATTTAAAAACAAAAAGTGGTAGTAGCAGTAATAGTGGTAGTAGTAGTGGTAGTGATAGTAGTATACAAAAAAAAAAAAAAAAAAAAAAAAAACAAAAAAAAAAAAGTGATAGTAGTAGTAGTAGTAGTAGTAGTAGTAGTATATTAGGGTTCCGTTCATGACAGGGCAGAGAGATCCGGTTTTGGGAGAATTAGATCCACAGACGGAACTATATATCCTGTATGAGTATTGCTAAATATTATGGGTATGGAGTAGGACATATTCGAGTGGGGCGAAAGGTTAAGGGGAGATCTCCACTTGAGGGATTTTTTTCTTGACCCCTTTCTCCCTCATGTTTAGCCCCATTGCTTTTGATATTATAAAACGTTTGCCCCATTAGTTTAGCGATTTTAAGAACTTTCACCCCATATTAAGACCTTTCGTGCAATTCAGGTGTCGATTTTATCCTGGCGAGCGATAGCGACCTTGTAATTTAAGAGGAACCGGCCTTCGGCCGGGAAATTTTTCTACCGAAAAATTTACAAATTTATCTTGAAAGGGACTCAAGGGGGTGTAATTTTAAGCTTGATGGAGGTCTAGGGAACAAACTAATACCTCCCCTTAACCCTTCTGTACCGGGGACTGTGTATTACTTTAATCTGACTACTATTAGACTGTTGTATTCAGTTTAAAAAGGTCCTCCAGCAATAACAGGCTTCAAACTATCTCCCTTTATCATTTATACTACCACAGATCTCTCTTAAACTGCGCATGTCTTCTAAATATAGCTATACAAAATTACAAAAGACGTCGCCGTTACAGAAGGGGTTAACAACACCAGTGGCACCAATATGGCGGAGGTTGGCTGATCTCGCACTTTACACCAGGATGCACCTCATAAAAGACGGAGGGTCGTGAATAATTGAAAGGAAGTTTCGGCTGGCATGGTTTTGGCGAATAATAAGATGGATATATATTTTTTTTTTTTTTGTATTTTTTTTTTTTGGGGGGGGGGGGGGCTGACATATCTTTGGCGAATCAGGAGAGGGATTATATTTTTGTATTATATATACAGTATAATATACCATATATATATATATATATATATATATATATATATATATATATACATACAGTATATATATATATATATAACTTTATTATTATTATAACTTTGTTTTATGGTGCTATGAGTAAACCGGGATGAATGGCTGTCCTCACTCTCTGTACACAATCCCTTAACCTTTCCAAGATACGATGACGCATTTATTTTCTGTTGGCTGGTTATTATTAGACGATTTTATTTAGTTTAGGAAGGGTATATGGAAGTCAGTGTTAATTGATATAGACCTTACCCATATATTTCCCACAGATACTTCCTAAATGGTATACAATCGTCTTAATGATAGCCAGAATAAACTGTCAAAGTGCGTCGTAATCTTCAAAGGGTTAATAAGTAATTCAAATTCAGTACAGAAGCCCTGTCAAATTTAACACATGCTCAGTATACGGCCACTACAACCACACTCACGCTCAGTACAGGGCCCCATAAAACAAACTTATGTTTAGTATGGGACTCCACAAAACCAAACTGCTCAATACCGGGCCTCATAAAATCAACAACTAATGCTCAGTACAGGGTCTTGTAAATCATGCTCAGTATGGGACCACATAAAGCAAACTCACGCTCAGTATGGAGCCCCATAATAACACATTCACACTTAGTATAAAGCCCCTTTAAAACCAACATATGCGCAGGGCCCTGACGCAGAGTGCGGGGCTCCATAAAACAAACTGACACTCGGTACGGGGCCCCATAAAACAAGTGACGCTCAGTTCAGGGCCCCATAAACCCAAACTTTTGTCTCCATCCCTCACAGTCCTGGAATTGTGGGTCTATTTTATACAACCCACTTCTCTATTTTATACAACCCACTTCTCACCTTGCCTCTATGTTTTCCTTGGCTCTCTACGTACAGTCATGAACCATAATACCTGCACACCTATTTGAATCTGTACCGAACCGAAGCGAGACAATCCAATGTTCTATTATATAAGTAACACCCCATTCTTAACATTAATAATCAATTACAAACCCCAATGTACTTGAATAAACTAATGAAAACATACGGTCCTCCCGGGATTCGAACTCGGGACACCACACCCAGAACATAAGCATCTAAACCATTACACCATCAACACAGTTTAATATCCCTGAGGATTTACAACTTGGCACAAAGAGTCAGGGATTGAAATGGGTGTGCAGGTAATATGGTTCGTGACTGTACATACAACACCTCTCCGGTGTTCTTTAATAAGCGCACTCACAGAAGCCACAGGTCATGACATTGTCCATTTTGTTTCATTGATGGCCAAAAATGGGTCATACTAACCATCTAAAATCTTGTCAGGTCCCGTCAGTGTCATATAAAAGCCATATATACTGTATATACCAGTTGATCTTAGATGGCCTTATTGAGCGAACGTTATCTTTTGAAAGGTCCAGATAAGTACCCGTGCTATATTTCATAGATATATTATATACATATATAATAGGATGAACTACATTAAGGGTAGGTTTTTAGTTTGTTCCTTAGACCTCCATCAAGCTTAAAATGACACCCCTTGACCCCCTTTGAAGATAAATTTGTACATTTTTCGGTAGACAAAATTCCCGGCCGATGTATATATGTGCCATAGTAACCATCTACAATCTTGTCAGGCCCCGTCAATGTCATATAGGCTTACTGTTTCTACCGGTTGATCTTGGATGGCCTTATTGAGCAAATGTTAGCTTTTGAAAGGTCTCGATAAGTACCCGTGCTGTACTTCAAGCCTCTTCTCTTTCCTGTTTTGTTCTCTGTTCCCTTTCCTATTCCTATTATCCCGCTTCCCCTTTCTCTGTTCCCTTTCCTATTCCTATTATCCCGCTTCCCCTTTCTCTGTTCCCTTTCCTATTCCTATTATCCCTTCCCCCTTTCTCTGTTCCCTGTCCTATTCCTATTATCCGCTTCCCTTTCTCTGTTCCCTGTCCTATTCCTATTATCCCGCTTCCCCTTCTCTCCCGTTGTTCCTTTCCTTTCCCATTCCCCCTTCTTTCATTTTCTTTTCCCTTCTCTCCCATTTCTTCTTCTTCCTCTTCCTTCCCCTCCCTTCCTTCTCCTTCTTCCCCAATTGCCTATCTCCGTTCCCCTCCCTTACCCCGCCTCTGTGAGCGCGCCTATTGTGACGATTTGTTACATAGTTATGGAATAGGATGGACTACATTAAGGGGCATGGCCGTATATATTGGATCATTTATGTATCTTGTTATAATTATATTGGATCATTTATTTATCTTGTTATAAATATATTGGATCATTTATGTATCTTGTTATAATTATATTGGATCATTTATTTATCATGTTATAAATATATTGGATCATTTATGTATCTTGTTATAATTATATTTGATAATTTATGTATCTTGTTATAAATATATTTAGTTTCCTGCCTAGACCTCCATCAAGCTTAAAAATACCCCCCCCCCCCCTTGACCCCTTTCAAAATAAATGTGTACATTTTTCGATAGAAAAATTTCCCGGCCAAAGGCCGGTTCCTCATCAATTTCAAAATGGCACGAAAGGTCTTGATATTGATATAGAAATGGGACGAAAGGTTTTAAAATCGACAAACTAATGGAGCGAACGTCTTACTATCTAAAAAACAATGGGGCTAAACACGAGGAAGAAAGGGGCCAGAGAAACCAGCACATCCCCCCTTAATCTAACTCACGGTAACCTTAACCTAATCTAACCTAACGTAAACTAATCCAACCTAACTAACTAACGTAATTAACCTACCCTAACCTAACCTAATCAACTTAACCTAATCTAACCTATTCAACTTACCCTAAGCTAACCAAAGCTAATCTAACCTAACCTAACCAACTTAACATAACCTAACCTAATCATTAACGTACTCTAAGCTCATCTAACCTAACCTATCCTAATCTAATCTAACCTAACCTAACCTAACAAACTTACCCTAAACTATCATAACCTAACCTGACCTAACCAAACCAACTTACCCTAACCTATCATAACCTAACCTAACCTAAGTTATAGGTAGCGCCAGCGAACTTGACAATAATATTGACCCCTTAACTTCTTAACTCGAAATGAATGACAGCAATTGGGCTGACGTTTCTATCATTTGGGAAGAGTCCACCAAGAAATAGGTGTGGATATTTACAGCCAGTTTGCTCTATGGCCCTTTTGAGTTACACAGAGATCAAGCATCAATATTGTTGTCAAGTTCGTTGGCGCTACCCTAACCTATCATAATCTAACCTAACTTAAGCTAACTTAGCCCAACCTAACTTAACCTACTGTTGTTTGTCTGGCTCCATATGTAAACTACCTTTAGCCCCCCCCCCCCACGCGTGACGTCAGCCCCGACCGCCGCTCCGAAGTGCTCCCGTGACGTCACCGGAGTATGTAGCCTACGTCAGACGAATCGATCCGGGGTTTTCTTTTGCGGTTGAAAGTCGTAAGGACCATAGTGGATTTTACTTCAGTTGAAAAATGTATAAATTTGTCTCGAAGGGGTTGTTTTTTCTAATCTTGATTGAGAACGAGGGAACAAACACTCTCTCTCTCTCTCTCTATATATATATATATATATATATATATATATATATATATATATATACAGTATACATTATATAATTTATATATACAGTATATATATACCGGTATATATAATATCATAAAAAAGAAGATAGACATATAATATATTAAATTCCCCCCCCCCCCCCATAAGCCGGTGCCACATGGGTACCTGTATTGGGTAACCTTGAACAGAGTCTGCTGTTTACGGCAGGTTTACAATCCAGGAGTTTTTTTTATTTTTCACATTTTAAGATGTTCCTCCCATTAGTTTGTGATGTAAGACCTTTCGCACTATTTTCTGTCAATTTTAAGACTTTTTGTGTCGATTTGTTTCCTGGCGAGCGATAGCGAGCCTGTATTTTAAGAGAACATGGCCTTCGGCCGGGACATGTTTCTACCGAAATACTGTATGTACAGATTTATCTTGAATGGGGGTCTAGGAAGTGTAATTGTTTAGCTTGATGGAGGTCTAGGGAGCAAACTAAAAACCTCCCCTTAACCGCAATAATGTAATACTTTGGGGAAGAGGGGGCTCTACCCCCTTAAGACCTATTCTGGCACCCCCTTTGTATGCATGTCAAGTATGGGCTCTCCATCTTGAAAAGTGAGGGAGTAGTTCGTGAACAAACATACAGACAGACAGACAGACAGACTCACAGACAGTGCCCTTTATATAGTACCGGGTAGCTAATACGAACAACAACAACAGCAATTACAGTAAGAAAAATGGAATATGAATTATGACATCAATAGTTACATCAACAATCACAACAACAATCACAACAACAACAACAACAACAACAAGATGCTCCACTGGGCACTAGAGACCCTATAGTAACAGAGACCGGCCAACCTCCGCCATATTGGGGCCACTGGTGTCGTTAGCCCCTCTATACTCGCCAATTATAATATCCATACTCATTATACACATTCGTTCGGCTCTACTGTTAGGCTGGAGGATTTATAGTATTTGTTGTCATTAGGCCCTATTAATGTATTTATTAATGTGTTTATATAATTAGCTATTTTATTAGGGAGGATCCATATTTGTTTCTCAGGTCAGGTCAGTGCTATAGTCCCACAGACGAGATTGGCTATGATTTCTGGTACACCCGGTCTCGTCTGTGGGACTCTAGTACCAGTCGAAGTAATATGGAACCACTCCAATTAAAGATATGGTAGTTAACACTATCTGGTGCAACGTCTTGGGGGTTATTATGGTATTTTGTTTAATTATTATTGAGGGGTTTATTTGCCATTTTCGAATAATGTGTTTTTAGTTTACCCCGACACTTGGAAAAACGCCTCTCCAAATCCCCTTAAAACTAAAAAAACGTTCCCCAGACCCCCTTCAACCTTTATGTGTACATTTTTCGGTAGAACAATTTCCCGGCCAAAGGCCGGTTTCTCCCAAATTGCAGGCTCGCTATCGCTCGCCCAGGAAAAATCGACACCTTATTGGGTTGAAGCATCATATAATCGCCAAGCTAATGAGATGAAACGTCTTAAAATCTCCAAGCTAATGGAGTAAAACTGGGAGGATCTAAATTGGCCCGGCCTGCACCTAATAGGGTTAAGTCTAATTAAAACCCTACTTAGACTATCATACACTACCAACGACTGAGAAACGTAGTATGAACAAAATACCAAACTCCAGGTGGTCTATTATGGCGGGAGTGTCTGAGTCAGGAAAGCGCCCCATTTCAGGGTCTTGTGGCTGTTTTTTGGGTCTATTAATTCATTTATTAATTCATTTATTCATTCATTTTTTAGTGTCATCGCTAGACCTCTCTCAAACTTAGAAAAAATACCCCTTAGACTCCCCCTCAAGATAAATTTATACATTTTTCGGTAGAAAAATTTCCAGGCCGAAGGCCGGTTTCTCTTGCAATTACAGGCTCGCTATCGCTAGCCAGGAAAAAATCGACAGCTAATTGACACGATAGGTCTTAAAATTGACAACGAAATGGAGCTAAAGGTGTTAAAATCGCCAAACTAATGGTCCGAACGTCTTAAAATGTCAAAACTAATGGGGCTAAACACGAGAGAGAAAGGGGTCCAGAAAAACTACCCATCTTCCCTTAAGGCACCAAAATGGCCGCCCTACAACAATGTGGCCGATCTCTGTTACTCCAGGGCCTCTAAGCTACACGTCACAATGGGGGGGTAAAATCATTGTGGACTCCCTGCATGAGTAAAGCCACATTGATTTTCTGTGTTGTTGATGAATGTCGCGGGGATGGCTGCACATTGGTTGTTTTCTTTAGGTTGCTGCTTGCCTGTTTCTTACGTTCTCTCTCTCTCTCTCTCTCTCTCTCTCTCTCTCTCTCTCTCTCTCTCTCTCTCTCTCTCTCTCTCTCTCTCTCTCTCTCTCTCATGCAATGCATATTTATCTATCTGCCGCTATATATCTGTATATATTTATCTCTGTGTGTCTGCCTGTCTGTTTCCTGTACTTAAGTTTAGGGTAGCAGGTTTAATAATTTTGCTACAGTAAAAAATAAGAAAAAAAATATATGTATATATTATACCTGTATATATATATATATATATATATATATATATATATATATATATATATATATATTACGGTATATATATATATGATAATACTAATTATTATAATTATAACACTGGTAATAATTGTTGTGATAATAATGTGTCCTTTTTTCCTTTCCAGGTGAGTCGTGTGTGTTGTCTTTCCTGTGTACACCTTGATAAGTCAGGTACAGTACAGAACAACCATTTAGGGCCACAATTGTCATACAACGGACAAATATTTTGACAAACTGCTTAGACTGTTAAGACCAAAATACTGGGATTCACTCCTCTCCACTCCTCACCGCTCCTCACCTCTCCACTACTATACTCCCCTCTCCACACCTTTCCACTCCTCACCACTCCACTCCTCACCACTCCACTCCACTCCTCACCACTCCACTCCTCACCACTCCACTCCTCACCTCTCCTTTCCTCACTACTCCTCGCCTCTTCTATCCACTCCTCACCTCACCACTCCTTTCCACACCTCTCCACTCCTCTGTTCTCCTCACTTCTCCACTCCTCACCTCTCCTCACCACTCATCTCTTCTCCAATCCAACCCTCACCTTGTCTCCTCACCTCTCCACTCCACCCCTCACCTCTCCACTCCTTACCTCTCCTCACCACTCATCTCTTCTCCAATCCAACCCACACCTCTTTTCTCCTCACCTCTCCACTCCACCCCTCACCTCTCTTCTCCACTCCACTCTTCTCCACTCCACTCCACTCCACTCCACTCCACTCCTCTCCTCCGCTTCGCTTCGCTCTTCCCCCGCTATCCCTTCATCCCAACAGAGCTGGCGTAACAGGAATGATGAATATGCCTGATCCTTCGCCATCCCCCCACCCCCCTTCTCTCTCTCTCTCTCTCTCTCATTCACACACAGTTACAATAAGTTATAAGGAATTGTTATTGTCTCAAAGTTCTTATACATTCCAAGGCGATACTGTCGGTAAAAAGGAGATACATTATATACTGAAGAACGCTTATTGTATCGTGTGCAATGTTAGCTTTACCTACTTTATTTTAGCTGCTCTACGGAACAACTATATACAACTTTCCAGGACATATTTTTCCAGGTTTCGTTCATTTTTAGGTCGATATTTTCATTTATATGTTATTGTTCTAGTTTCCTTCCTAGACCTCCATCAAACTAAAAAAATAAAAAAATAACAAAAAATAAACAAAAATCCATTAGATCCTCCTCCTAGATAAATTTGTACATTTTATGGTAGGGAAATGTCCCGGCCGAAGGCACCTAAATGGCACGAAAGGTCTTAAAATTGACAACGAAATGGGGCGAAAGGTGTTTAAATCGCCAAACTAATGGACCGAACGTCTTATATTCTCAAAATAAATGAGCCTTAACACGAGGGAGAAAGGGGACCAGAAACAGGACCTATCTCCCCTTAATATTGTCTCTTAATATTGTTCCATAACTTCTGGGTTTTCTGTCTACTTCAAAGCACTGTCTACTTCAAAGCACTGTTTAGACAACTTTCGGTATCTGCGTATTATAAAAATAACTTTTCCATACCAATTACCTTTAGATTTTGTAAAAGTAGTAAATAGTTTGCATTGTAATATATATATATATATATATATATATATATATATATATATATATATATATATATATATGTACCGTATAATATATATTTATATGTATATATACAGTATATATTTAATTATATATATCGGATGTATACATTACCTTGCATGTTTCAAGGTTTACCGGCATCTTTCAGGTCTCAGATTATTTACTCATTCTATTTGAAATTATAATGAGTTTTTAATCTCTTTAGGATTGATCACATGCATTCAAAGCTTGGTATATTATGCAAATTTGGAAATCACACTCAGCAGGCCAACATCAATAACGTTCATATACTGTTTATGATAACAGCAGAGGGCCAAGGACAGATCCCTGTAAAACTCCAGAAATGATAGGGTTCCATTCAGAACAAACATCGTTGATCACAACTCATTGCCATCTACCTGTTGGCTAAAATTGTATCCAAATAGTTACCTCCTCAATAAATGTTGACTTTTGCTTACAATGCAGCACTCCATTAACCCCTTCTGTACCGGCGACGTCGTTTCAATTGCACTCTAGCTATATTTAGACGTGTTTATGCAGTTTAAGGGGAGATTTCCACTTGAGGGATTTTTTCTGGACCCCTTTCTCTCTCATGTTTAGCCCCATTGCTTTTTAGATTTTAAGACGCTCGCCCCCTTTAGTTTGTCGATTTTAAGAACTTTTGCCCCATTTCTGTCAATTTTAAGAACTTTCGTGCCATTTAGGTGTTGATTTTTTCCTGGCGAGCGATAGCGAGCCTGTATTTGAGAGGAACCGGCCTTCGGCCGGGACATTTTTCTACCGAAAAATGTACAAATTTATCTTGAAAGGGGGTCTAGGGGGTGTAATTTTAAGCTTGATGGAGTTCTAGGGAAGAAACTAAATACCTCCCCTTAAGAAGGGTCTGTGGTAGTAGAAAGGATTACGTGAGATACTTTGAAGCCTGTTGATTACTGAAGGCCATTTTTAAACTGAATAACATCGTCTAGAAGTAGCCAGAATAGAATGCAAAAGACGTCACCGGTATAGAAGGGGTTAAAAACAGGTTGACAGTCTATAGTCCGTTCATTCTAGTTTGGGCAACCATCGTAACCTCTTAAGGGGGAATTTCCACTTGATTTTTTTTTTTTTTCTGTACCCCTTTTTCCCTCATATTTAGCCCCATTGCTTTTGATATTTTAAGACGTTCGCCCCATAATTAAGAACTTTCGCCCCATTTCTGTCAATTTTAAGACCTTTCATGCAATTTAGGTGTCGACTTTTTCCTGGCGAGCGAAAGCGAGCCTGTAATATAAGAGGAAGCGGCCTTTGGCCGGAACATTTTTCTACCGAAAAATGTACACATTTATCTTGAAAGGGTATAATTTTAAGCTTGATGGAGGTCTAGGGAACTAACTAAAAACCTCCCCTTAACCTCTGTAACTCAAAGAGGGCTAGAACAAATGAGCTGTCAATTTATACACTTATTCCCTAGCCAAGTCTTCCTATTTGGTAGAAATATTGTCCGGATTACTCTGCTCCTCTTTGAGTTATGAGAGGTTAAGGGGGGGTCACAGGCTTTATTTCTCTCCTTCTCTCTCTGGCTTGTATCTATTCAGCCCCTTTCAACCTACTGTTTTAAGACGTTTACCCCCACCAGGTGTCATATTTCCTGGCGAGCGGTAGCGAGCCAGCATATATATACTTTTTGTTTACAGGAAGCAAAATTTGTCCATTTTTTGATAGAAAAATGTCTTCGGCGAAGCCGGATTTCTCCATACAATGCTGGCTTGCTATCGCTCGCCAGGAAGAAATCGATACCTGGATGGGGATAAACGTCTTTAAAACAGTTGGCTGAATGGGGCCGAATGTATACAAGCCTGGAAAAAAGAGGAAAGGAGAGAATAATAAAAAAGCCGGTTGTCCCCCTTAAAGGTTACTAGAATGAACGGACTCGAGGGTGTCGTCTTTGGCTCTCTACACTCCCCTTACTCGCTTAAGGGGAGATTTCCACTGTAGGGAATTTTTTTTTCTTGACCTCTTTCTCCCTAATGTATAGCCCCATTGCTTTTGAGTTAAAAACGTTCGCCCCATTAGTTTGGCGATTTTAAGTACTTTCGCCCCATTTCTGTCAATATTAAGACCTTTGTGCTATTGAGGTGTCGATTTTTTTTTCTTCGGAGCGATAGCGTGCCTGTAATTTAGGAGGAACCGCGGGACATTTTTCTACCGAAAAATGTACACATTTATCTTGAAAGGGGGTCAAGAGCTGGGTGATTTTTATTTTGTTGGCTTG
The DNA here is from genome assembly GCA_032716605.1 of Paralithodes platypus. Taxonomy (NCBI): domain Eukaryota; kingdom Metazoa; phylum Arthropoda; class Malacostraca; order Decapoda; family Lithodidae; genus Paralithodes; species Paralithodes platypus. The sequence goes on from CM064573.1 coordinate 64,001,827, forward strand.
ATGGAGGTCTAAGTAACAAACTAAAAACCTCCCCTTAAAATTTGATGGAAAACTTTGAACAAATTGTAAAGCATGATTGGTGGCCCCTGGATCCATATTGGTAATCCATATCTACGTTGTGGGTTTCCAGGAAGTCAAGTATCCGGCCTAATACTATCCAAAGTCAAGTAAATATATACTGTATATATATATATACAGTATACTGTATATATTATGCAATATCCTCTGGAGTACATTAAATCCTATTGAGAAAAGATGGAGGTGTGTGTGGTGTGTGTGTGTGTTTGAGAGACAATGAACGGAGGAAGGAAAAACACAGATAAAACAAAAAGGTCCATGTGCCTAAAGGCATCCTCCATTCATAAAATGTTTGTAACAACTGGATTTAAACATTTGTAGATTGTAATTGTGGAAAGCAATTCGAGGGAAGTGAATTCCAAAGAGTAGTAGCTCTGGGATAAATGAATTCTGATAAGCAGAAGTTCTGCATTGTGGCGGAGGAAAGTGTAAATTCATGGGCGCTCTCAGCTGCCCTAGTTCTATGGGGAAAGATGTGGAGAGGCGGCACAATTGAAGCAAGTTTCCTCGGAACAATTGGCTGTGAAAATATCTGTAGAATAATGCAAGGGATGCAACGTTTCTTCGTATGGATAATGTAGGAAGGCCCTGTGTGATTGCAGGGTTATTTATTAATCTAACAGCTCTATTTTGAATTTTGTCCAACTGCCTCAATGCAACCACTCCACTTCCACCCCACAGAGGTGAACAGTAATCCATCTGAGAACGCACATGACTTTTATATATTACGGCCAACTGCTCGTCAGTGAAGAATTCTCGAACTCTGTACAGGAGTCCCAGTTTTTTAAAGGCATGCTTAGCAATGCTTCTAACATAATGTGTCCAGCTCAAGTTAGTAGTTAATGTTACACCGAGAATGCAATACTAGGGGAAGTGGGAATATTTACATCATTAAAAAATATATGGGAGTCAGTGCGATTCTGTCGGTTAGAAAATTGAATGTACTTGGTTTTCTGTGCATTAAAGGAAACTAGATTCTTTTGTCCCCATTCATGAATTCTAGAAAGGTCCTGGTTCAGAGAAATTGCAGTGTTTATTTTTTAATTTATAAGATCGGGTTGGGTGAAAGAATTGGTAAATGTGAAGGAACTGTGGAGTGTTGAGTCATCTGCGTAGGAATGTATTGGATTATGAGTGGTAGATATGAGATCATTGATATGACTGAGGAACAGAGTTGGGGCCAAAAACTGATCCCTGGGGAACACCAGCATTTATTGAGTGAAATTGAGAATAAAGGCCATCTACCATTACACATATTTTTCTGTTATGAAGATAAGAAGAAATTAGTGGAACTAATGATGCAAGGCCGTAGTGTGACATCTTCGACAATAAGGATTGATGCCAGACTCTATCAAATGCCTTTGATATATCCAGTGCTATTGTATGTGTTTCACCATGTTGGTCTGTAGCTTGGTTGATTTGATGCGTAAGAAGGCAAAGAATGTATGCAGTTGATCGACATCGTCTAAAACCATTGGGGAGGGGGTCACAAACATACACATACTAAGACTGGAATGAGTGCGACAGTGAGAGAGAGAGAGAGAGAGAGAGAGAGAGAGAGAGAGAGAGAGATTTAAGCAAGACTGGGTGACACCAGGGGCCCATTGTCACACTCACACCAGGGAACAGATGAGTATAGTGTCTCTCTCTCTCTCTCTCTCTCTCTCTCTCTCTCTCTCTCTCTCTCTCTCTCTCTCTCTCTCTCTCTCTCCTCTCTCTCTCTCTCTCAAATGACTTCCTCTGAATGAAATCGTCTAATGATAGCCACGTACGATAACTTTCAGTTTAAAGTTTACTAGTAACGAACCAAATAGCAGCATCGAGAAAGTTCCTAATTTCAAGCAAGCAAACTTTCGTAAACTTAGAGCAATGTGTAAAGAAACTGACTGGAGCTTTTTAATTAACAATAACGACATAAATACATCTTGGGAATCATTCACAAACACTTACCTAAAAGCAGTGCAAGACTGCATACCATCGAAAATACGGCGTACAGGCCATAATGATAAGCCCAAATGGTGGAATAAAGATATTTCAAACTGTCTGCTTGCTAAAAAGTTTGCTAATGATAGATTAAAATCCTCACAAAATGACGAAGAACGAGTGACATTTGTAGAACTACGACGCAAAGCCAGAAGGTTAATTAAACAAAGTAAAATGACCCAGGAGTTACATGTTGCGAATCAAAGTAAAACAAACCCAAAAGAATTCTATAGTTATATCAGAAAGAAGAGAGTAGTTACTTCAACTGTAGGACCGTTAGTCGATGAAAATGGAGAATATACCAAAGACGAAGTACAAATGAGTAATGCCCTCAATACCTTCTTTGCATCAGTTTTTACAACAGAAGACCTCATTGATATCCCTACAGCATCGCCGATTCAGATAGATAATTCTGATGTTCTAAACAATATCACCATTACAGAGAGAGAAGTATTGAAATGTTTAGATAAACTCAAGGTAAATAAAACGCCCGGACCTGATACAATCTCACCTAGAGTTCTAAAGGAAGCTAAGGATGAGCTCTCCAAACCACTGACATTGCTATTTAATAAATCCTTGCAGTCTGGAACTATGCCTGATCAGTGGAAGCTAGCTAACGTAACACCGATTTTTAAAAAAGGCAGCAAATCCCTACCCAGTAACTATCGTCCAATTAGCTTAACCTCAGTTGTATTTAAAATGCTAGAAATGCTCATAAGAGACAGACTCGTAAATCACTTAGAGGAAAATAACATACTTAAAGATACTCAACACGGCTTTCGTAGCAAACGTTCCTGTTTAACAAACCTCTTAGACTTCTTCCACGATATCCTCAACCTCTACGATGATAGTAAAGCTGTAGATATTATATACCTGATTTTCAAAAGGCCTTTGACAAAGTTCCCCACAAACGTTTACTGCTAAAACTAAGCGCATGGAATACAAGACGGTGTGTTGAAATGGATTGAAAATTGGCTCCGCGACAGAAAGCAAAGAGTAGTCATAACCGGTAAGGCATCTAAATGGACCAATGTAAGTAGCGGGGTACCCCAGGGATCGGTACTAGGACCAATTCTCTTTCTAATTAACATCAACAACATAGATGAGGTCTCACCTGTACAATCGTCAAAATTTGCTGACGATACAAAAATTGCAAATAGCGTATTCTCAAAAGAACAAGTTGACGATATGCAACACAATCTAGATAAGTTGTCACGTTGGGCCCAAATTTGGCAAATGAGTTTCAATGCGGATAAATGTAAAGTACTACATATCGGATACCAAAATGAGAAAGCAAACTATTCGATGAATGGCACTCGGCTTAAGAATGTAAACAGAGAAACCGATCTGGGAGTAACAATATCGAGTAACCTAAAACCGAGTCAACAATGTTCAGAAGTTGTTAAGAAAGCAAACAAAATAATTGGCTTTATGGGCAGGTCATTTGAGCATAAATCCAAAGAAGTTATCCTAACCCTTTACAATTCCTTAGTCCGCCCTCTTCTGGAATACTGCGTTCAATCCTGGTGCCCTTATTACCAAAAAGATATAGACAAGCTAGAACGAGTTCAACGTAGAGTTCCCAAAATGATACCTAGCCTAAAGAACAAACCATACGAAGAGCTTCTTAGAGAATTACATCTATTTCCTTTAACCCAGCGTAGATTAAGAGGCGACTTAATCAAGTGTTCAAAATCATTCATTTAAACTTCGCCTAGACAAATATCTTGCATCAAACCCAGCGACTGACTGCGTTTGTAAATTAATAACTTTATTTTATCCCCCCCTCAGTTACTAACCCATCTGTCCCCGACTAACTTCCTAATCCTGCCACGGACATTAGTTCCAGGGCAGTAGTTCCCTTTCCAATGTTCCCTTACCCACTCTAAACCACTGTTTGGACAATTGATCCTCAGTGTTTTGGAGGACAAGCAGCCTAGAAGGGTCACTAGACCTGTTGTTGCTTGATTTCCCCCCTTGTACCCTTGTACTCTCTCTCTCCCTCTCTCTTTTTTTCTCTCTAACACACATCCTCACTCATTCTCTCTCTCTCTCTC
>CM064573.1:64010944-64043444 GCA_032716605.1 Paralithodes platypus
CAGCATCATCAGAATCGTCATCATCATAACCATAATCAGGGTCTGGAGTCTGTTCTTTTATTAACCCTTCAGAACCATGACGCCTTTCTATCTTTGATACGGGCTAAAATTAGAAGATTTTATGCATTTTAAAATGGACCTATATTATTAACCTTTTCAGTACCGGCGACGTCTCTTTTAATTTGATTTCTGCTACATTTAGACGATTTTATGAAGCTTAGGAAAGATATATGGTGGCTAAAAGGATTAATTGAGATAGTCTGTAGCGTTTTTAAGCTGAATATAAGCGTCTAATATTTGCCAGAGTGTAATGTAAAAGGACGTCACACGGTACGGAAGGGTTAAGAGGGTTTATTGAGACGTATTTACCCATTTGAGGCGTAGAGGTAGATTTTAAGCTGAAAAAATCGTCTAACGGTTACCCGAACATGATGAAAAATTACGTCATTGGGAGGGGGGGTGGGGTACAGTCGCGCTAATAAGTGACCTAGTATGTTTGATCAATAATTGGTACCGGCAAATATCTAAGCTTCATTTATTTATATCGAGTGAAATATACAAACATGTTCCTACACTTACCCACCCTCTCTGAACAACAGCTGACAGACATTAATACAGCACAGAGCAAGCCAAACGTAATGACAGTTGGAACATGACTTATTAGCGCGACCGTACATTTCAGTATAAATGAGGTTGACATGAGTGGCACTAATATGGCGGAGGTTGGGCCGATCTCTACTACTGCAGGGTCTCTAGTCATAGCCCTCTTAAGGGAGCCCACCTCGCTTTTTTTTCCTTTCTCGCTCTTTTGGCTTGTAATCCATTCAGCCTACTGTGTTAAGACGTTACCCCCCTCCAGGTTGTCAATATTTTCCTGGCAAGCTGTAGCGAGCCAGCATATATATATTTTGTTTGCAGCAAGCTAAATTTGTACATTGTCGATAGAAAAATGTCTCCGGCGAAGCCAGATTTCTCCATACAATACTGGCTCACTATCCCTCGCCAGGAAGAAATCGACACCTCTCTGGGGGATAAACGTCTTAAAACAGTTGAATGAATGGGGCCGACTGGATACAAGCCAGGGGGAAGAGATAATAGGAGAGAAAGAAAAAAAAACAGGTGACCCCCTAATTGGATCATATTGGTTCACATTTTAAAGTTACCTATATGTTTTTTTCGTTTTTTTCATGTTTATTTGTAGCAATCGGTAGACTTTTCCATTTCACTTTTCCATTTCACTTTACTTAAATTACGTATTAATTTTCTTAATGTAGCGAATTATCCATATCCCCATTTCATTGTTAGGGACTCTAGATTTTTCCATTATGTTTAATCACTAATCTCTCTCTCTCTCTCTCTCTCTCTCGTTATATACTATATATATATATATATTATACCGGTACAGTATATATAGAGATATAGTACATAGTAAATTTTGAAAGATAAATCTTTATACTGTAGAGTATATAGACAAACAGCTACACACACACACACACACAACACACACACACACACACACACACACACACACACACACACAGCAATTATCACGTGTACCACCTCTCCGTTCCCCTGACGTTGGCATCTAATGATAAACAATATTTTTGACAAGCTGCGCGTCTGAGTGCATGTCGGTCGGTTGTGGCGGTTTGGTATCGAGGGCAGAGAGAGAGAGTGAGTGCATGTCGGTCGGTGTTTGTGGTATCGAGGCAGAGAGAGAGAGAGTGAGTGCATGTCGGTCGGTTGTGGCGGTTTGTTGTTATCGAGGGCAGAGAGAGAGAGAGAGTGAGTGCATGTCGGTTTCGGTGTGGCGGTTTGTTGGTTATCGAGGGCAGAGAGAGAGAGAGAGTGCATGTCGGTCGGTGTGGCGTTTGTTGTTATCGAGGGCAGAGAGAGGAGAGTGAGTGCATGTCGGTCGGTTGTGGCGGTTTGTTGTTATCGAGGAAGAGAGAGAGAGTGAGTGCATGTCGGTCTGGTGTGGCGGTTTGTTATCGAGGGGAGAGAGGAGGAGAGAGAAGAGAGATGAAAAACAGAGTGTGTGTGTGTGTGTACCGGTTTGTTGTTATCGAACCGAGGAGTGGAGAGGAGAGAGGAGAGAGAGGAGAGAGAGAGAAGAGAGAGAGAGAGAAACACAAACAAAGTGTGTGTGTGTGTACGGTTTTTGTTATCGAACCGAGGAATGGAGGAGAGTGTGTGTGTGTGCGTTTGTTGTTATCGAACTGAGGGTGGATAGGAGAGAGAGAGTGTGTATTTGGGAGAGGAGGTGTGTTACGAGTTACAAGGAATAGTTAGTATCTACAGTATAAGACCTTGCGGACCATTCCGGAGAGATATTTAAGTGGACTGAGAGCTATTGTGTAGAGCAACTACATTTATTGCGTAATGTACAAAATACTATCTATTCTCTTCTTGAACTGGCTTCTGGGCTAAAACGTCAATGAGTTCACCTCGTAGTATATGCGTTCCAACAAATTCGAGAATGGATATTAATTCGTGATCGTGTACTCAACCTTTAACTGTGTTGGTAGCTAATGGTTTAGGTTCTTATGTTCTGGGTGTGTGTGTCCGAGTTCGAAATCCGGGAGGACCATATGCTTACATTAATTTATTCAAGTAAGGTACATTGGGGGTTGTAATTGATGATTAATGTTAAGAACGGGTTGTTACTTATACCAAGAACTCTCCACGGTCTCATAGCTCAGGTTATCAACTACCGGTAACTTATCTACTATATTAAGTTCCAAATAAGAAGGCTGAAACTCTTGAAACATTAACTCTATAATACAATATATGAAGTAATAATATGTAATAATATAATATAAATATATGAGTGGTGGGCTGCCCTTTGTCAGAGTGAGGGTTGGTGTCCTCTACTTCCCATAGCCCCTTCTATCTTTTTCTCCTTCTGCATCTCTAATTTTTTCAAATGGCGTAGGTATGTGGCGACCCCAACACCCGCCACTTTCTGGTGCAGATAGCCTCCTCTGTGGTGGAGGGGTGAGAAATTTTCACCACCGCTTTTCTCCGGCGAGACGTAGAAGTCGGCTAAAGGGGATCGGGGGCGGGGGGCCTGGTATCCTTCTCCCCTTAAATAAATCTACCAAAAAAACGAGACAGAGATAGGGGCGAGGGAACGCGTTCGTGGTCCCGGACCCTAAGAATAGGAGCTTTGAATGTGCGTGGATGTAGTATGAATGAGAAGCGAGAGGATATTGGAAGGTTATTTGAAAGAAGGAAGTAAGATGTGCTTGCACTGAATGAAACAAAGATGAAAGGAGAGGGAGAAGTGGATTTTGGAAACGTGATAGGTAGAAAGTCTGGAGTAGACGAGGGAGTCAGGGGGAAAGAAGGAGTGGCTATTATTGTGAAGGAGGAGTTGAGAGAGTTTATAAAAGAGTGGAAAGAGGTGTCATCAAGGCAAATGAGGGTGCGAATGCGGTTTAAGGGTGAAAGGTGGGTTTTTGTAAGTGAGTATGGACCAGGAAGTGAAAGAGAGTTAGACCAGGTAGAGGGTTTCTGGGAGGATTTGAGAGATTGTCTGCAAGGGTTTGATGAAAATGAAAATGTTATAGTTTTAGGGGACCTAAATGCTAGGGTAGGAAATGAGCCTGTTGAGGGAGTCATCGGTAGTTTTGGTGTGGATGGTGTAAACGAGAGTGGAGAAAGACTGAAAAATGTATGTGAAGAGTGCAGATTGAGTGTAGGTAATACGTTCTGCAAAAAAAAGGCGTATACACAAGTACACCTGGCATAGACTTGTGAGGGGAGAGATTGTAGAGAGGGCATTGATGGATTATGTGCTGGTGACAAGGGAAAGATTGTGTAGACTGCTGGATGTGAATGTGATGAGAGGTGAGGCGGAGGGTATGTCAGATCATTACCTGGTGGAGGGAAAAGCTAAGAGTTAAGAGTTACAGGAGAATAAGAGACAAGCGTGAAGTAAGAGAGGTAATAAAAGTTAGTGAGTTAGAGAAGAGTGAAAAAGAGAGGGAGTACAAGGAAAGACTAAATGAAAAGTGGATTGAAGTGAGAGAGATGGAAGAGAGAGAAGTAGAGGTTGAATGGCAACAGTTTAAGGAAGGAATGCAGAGGTAGTATGCGGCAAAAGGAAAGTAGGAGGCAGAGGTATCAGGAAAGGAAGCGAGTGGTGGAATGATACGGTGAGAAAGGCAGTTGAGGAGAAGAGACAGTGTTTTGAGAGGGTTTTACAGGATGGTAGTGTTGAGGTATGGGAGAGGTACAAGGAGAAAAGGAGAGAGGCAAAACGGAAAATTAGAGAAGTGAAAAAAGATGCAAACGAAAGGTGGGGTCTAAGGTTGAGTGAGAATTTTGAAGAACGAAAGAAGATGTTCTGGAAGGAGGTAAATAAAGTAAGGAAAGGAGGACAAAAGAGGGAAGAGTCAGTGAAACATGCAAATGGAGAATTACTAGTGGAACCAGTTGAAGTGAGGAAAAGATATGCCGAGTATTTTGAATCTTTGTTAAATACAAGAGATGGAAGAGAAGCAGTGATTGAAGCAGAGGTGGATGGAGATAGGTTACCCAGACCACCCAGGTGGCAGGGAATGAATGAAAGGATTGAGGAAAATGAGGTGAAAGAAGCAGTGAAACAAATGAGAGCAGGAAAAGCAGAAGGTTTGGATGGTATTGCTGTGGAGTGTATAAAGAAAGGTGGAGATGTGATAATAGATTGGTTGGTGAGACTTTTCAATGTGTGCTTTGCTGTGTCAATGGTACTAATAGACTGGAAGAGTGCATGTACTGTGCCGTTGTACAAGGGGAAGGGAGATCGGCAGGAGTGTTCAAGTTATAGAGGTATTAGTTTATTGTCAGTGGTGGGAAAGCTGTATGGCAGGGTGTTGATAGAGAGGATAATAAAGTGTACGGAAGTTGCAATAGGAGAAGAACAGTGCGGTTTTAGGAGGGGAAGAGGGTGCGTGGATCAGATGTTTGCAGTAAGACAGTTATGCGAGAAGTATTTAGAGAAGCATAAGGATATATTTGGGCTTTTATGGACTTGGAAAAAGCGTATGATCGTGTGGACTGTGAAGCAATGTGGAAGGTGTTAAGGATTTATGAAATAGGAGGAAATTTGTTAGAAGCAGTTAAGAGTTTTTATGAAGGGAGCAGAGCATGTGTGAGAGTAGGAAATGGTGAGTTGAGTGAATGGTTTGAGGTAAAGGTAGGTTTGCGACAGGGTTGTGTAATGTCACCATGGCTGTTTAATATGTTTATGGATGGTGTGGTGAGGGAGGTGAAAAGGAGAACTATGGGAAGAGGATTGGGTTTAGTTGTTATTGTTGTTGTTGCTGTTCCTCAGGCTGTCTGGCCGAGCAGCCCCAAGGTCCTGAGCAAGGCCAAGGCCATAACTGAGCACCCCCACAGAACCCTCCCAGCTTACCACTAATAATGCCCAGGTGACCGAAGCCACTCAAAGGCGGGGAGCTGAGGAGGGTGCGGAAACACCCGGGAAACAAAAGCCCCACCCAAGGCCCTGTGCCCCTCAGCAATTATAAAGGGAAAGTTGAGGGGCAAAGGAAAAATGTGACGCTTTGGCTCCCAATCTGCCAGGGTTGGCAGTAGGGAGGTCAATCCACGGAAAAGACACTTGAGATCTGCACTTGAGATCTAGAAAATATATAAGTAAAAGGAACAGTCAGAGTAAGCTATGGGTATGGCAGAGAACGCTCAACTCTCATTCTGATAGACCAGCCCATCACCACTTGGGTTTAGTAGGAAAGAATGGTAGAGATTGGGATTTGAATCAGTTACTGTTCGCTGATGACACAGCATTGGTGGCGGATTCTGATGAGAAACTGCAGCGGGTAGTCAAAGAGTTTGGTGTGGTATGTGGAAGGAGGAAACTGAAGGTGAACGTCAATAAAAGTAAAGTAATGGTGTGTAATAGGGGAGAGCATAGGGTAAATCTAGATGTGAGGCTGGATGGGGAAATATTGGAACAAGTAGAGTGTTTTAAATATCTAGGAGGAACGATAAGCAGGAGTGGAGGTATGGAGGTAAAACAGAGAGTGTGTGAAGGAAAGAAGGTTTTCGGAGCAATGGGAAGTATGTGGAAGACGAGAAATCTCGGAGTGAAAGTAAAAAGTGCACTGTATCAAGGAATTGTTGTGCCAACAGTGATGTATGGGGCTGAGGAAAGAAAAAGGAGAAAAGAGGGCTGGATGTGATGGAGATGAGCTGCTTGAGGAGTATGTGTGGAGTTACTTGTAGAGACAGGTTGAGGAATGAAGAGACACGTAGGAGAGTGGGGCAGCAGGAACATTTGTCAGCCAGAGTGGACAGAAAGGTGATGAGCTGGTATGGTCATGTTGAACGAATGGGAGATGAAAGGCTTTCAAAGAGAATATGTGAGTCAGGTACAAGGGGAGATAGAAGGGCAGGAAGACCCCCATTGAGATGGAGAGACTGTGTAAGAAAAGCTTTGGATGATAGAGGAATGACTATAGATCAGGCAGGGGAAGTGGTGGTGGACAGGAGTGAATGGAGAATGCTTGTGAATAGTTGAGTGAACACGTGGTCATTGGAGTAAGGGGTCGGGCGCAAGTTGGACTAGATAATAGTCCATCAGGCGCCTGGCCCGGGGAGACGATTAATATGAAGGGTGCGCCTGGAAGTGTGGTGGGAGGGCGTGTGGCTTTGGCTCCGCTGCATGTCTGCCTGCCGAGATCGGAACCTCTCCGGGTGGTCGGGGGCCGGGGGAGTGCTGGAGCGACCTTGGTGACCCTGGTCTCTGGGTCTTCTCCTGGGTGACCTGGATGTGTGTGAGTCGGTGCTTTTTATCTGTGTTTATTCGTTGTTTTATGTTGTTTTTGTGTTTTCCCTGTTCTTGCTCTGTCTTGAGTCGGCTACCCCCAAAATGGGGATTGGGCCTGAGCATATAGATAGATAGAGAATATACAAACGACTAGAGAAATGTAGCTAATATTTCTACCTTTTTAGGAAGTGTCAGCCAGGGAATAGGTTTGGACATTTATAGCCCATTTGCTCTAGCCCAGTGGTTCTCCACCTTTTTACTACCATGCCCCCTCCACGAATTTTTCTTTCCCTCCACCCCTCCTTGCATATATAGATAAATTTCACTCGCAGATTTAATATGAAAAGGAATAAAAAACGCCTTATGGCTTGTATAGTCCATTTACTAAGTAGGAAATACAGTTCTCAACATATTTCGGTATATTGATAAACATAGAAACTGAGATATTTTTTTTTTCAAACAAAGGGCAATAATCCCACCAAGGCGGGGCAGCCCATCAACAACACAGGGAAAACAAAACTAGTCCAAAAATACTTAACAGAAAAAATCCCCTGAATATATCTTCCCCCTTCTTCCATTCACATTCTCACAAACTTGACAATGTTGGTGGGTGGATAAGAAACTGAGATAATGTACCTCAACAATTTCGCCTGTAGAAACGGGAAGGAAGAGATCTACAGATACCCTCGGACATGTGTGGTAAACTGGGAGTGTTGATTGTGTGGGACTGGGTCTGAGAAACGGGCCTCACGGCTCACCAGTAAGCGACGCGAATTATACACGTCCACGCCGTGTACTGTACTCTACGGTACGTGGAGGGAAAACATTATGCTTCATTATTTCAAAATATTATTATTATTATTATTATTATTATTATTATTATTTTTTTTTTTTTTTTTTTACCGTACTGTTTTTTTTTTTTTTAATTTAACTGATCTAGTCTAGAAATAACACAACTTATTTTTTTTTATTTATAGCTATATTATTCTCCTGAGGCTCGCGCCCCCCCTGGAATCCTCTTGCGCCCCCCTAGGGGGGCGCGCCCCCCAGGTTGAGTACCACTGAGTCGAGTCTAGCCCTTTATGAGTTATAGGGGTTGGGGTTCTCGATTTCTGGTCTACTTATTTGGACGGAGTATAGTATCCCTTCTAACAGCTTTACTATGATAGATGCCAAGCTAATTGACCACTTGCGAGTTTCAGGCTGTAAGGAAGTTGGAGCCATAAACATTGATATAAAATAGAAATACAATAATAATGTAGGTTTTTGATAGATAAAGGGTATGTTTAATTGGGTTTTATGTATTTATGATTGTACTATGACCGTATTTTAGTTAGTAATTCTACTAAATATCGATGTCTACAGCTCCAATTTCCTTATAGAACGAAACTCGCAAGTGGTCAATTGGCCAATCATTCTTGTGGCACTCCTGACCCCCTGGGGATCACGTTGGCCAGCTTCCAGTCGTAGGGTACCTCTCCATTTCGTAACCATTTATTGAAGATTTCCACTTAACCCTTTGAGTACCAGCGACGGTTGTTATTTTTTATTCTAGTTATAGTGTAGACGTTATGATGCGGCTTAGGAAGGATCTGTGGTAGTTAAAAGGGTTGGCTGAGATAGTTTGAAGCCTTATTATTGCTAAGCTGTATAAAATCGTCCAATAGTTGCCAGAATATGATGAAAATTACGTCCCTGGTACTCAATGGGTTAATGGGGTACCACTTGAGCGTGCCCTTTTCGTATGACTGTGGAAAGAGAGAGAGAGAGGTGGGTGGGGGTGAGAGAGTTTGTTTTTGTGTTTGTGTGAAAGAGGGAGACACGTACACACAGGCGAAAATCAATGAGAGAGAGAGAGAGAGAGATATATAGAATATGTGTGTGTGTGTGTGTGTGTGTGTACTTACTCTAGTTGTATTGCGGGAGTGAGCATGCTCGTTATTTCCCGCCTATATGTGTAGGTGTTATATGTATCGTTGGAATGGCTGTGGATGTGTGTGTAGTCTGTATTTTTAGCCAATTGGCGACATCGGAAACGAAGGCTTAGGGTGGATCTGTATGGTACCATTCTCACTATAGACGGTACCGTCTCGCCCGAAGGCTTAGGTAGCCATCAGCTTAGGTGAACCATATGATACCCATCTCGCCTTGTACCATTTTTGCCAACCCCAGATGGGACGTCACAACGTCGTCCACTTATTCCAGGTACTTATTTACAGCTAGGTGAACTGAGGCTAACACATGAAAGGAGACAAGCCCAATTTGTTTCCGCCCGGCCGGGGATTGAACCCCCGACCCCTCGTGTGTGAGACGAGAGCGCTACCTACTAGGCTACGGGCTGTGTGTGTGTGTGTGTGTTTTTGAATGTGTGTGTTTGTGTATGTGTGTGTGTGTTTGTGAGTGAATGTGTGAATGTGTGTGTGTGTGTGTGTGTGTTTGTGAGTGAGTGTGTGTGTGTATGGTAGTCCAGTATTGATATAAACACTCCACCATTGACACCTGACCTTAGAAACACCTGCTGGAGTATACAAGTCGGGTCAACATACAACTTTTATGTACCGTACTGGTGTTGGGGGGTTAAACGGCTGAGGTCAGGCCACACACATGGAACTCTATAAAAAAAACACACACTCATACAGTGGAGTACAGTCGCGCTAATAAGTCATGTCCCAGCTGTCATTACGTTTGGCTTGCTCTGTGCTGTATTAATGTCTGCCAGATGTTGAATAGGGTGGGTAAGTGTTGGAACATGTTTATATATTTAACTCGATATGACGAAATGAAGCTTAGATATTGCTGTTACCAATTATTGATCATAACATACTTGGTGCCGAGACATCACTTATTAGCGCGACTGTACATTGGGAAAGGTGATGGGTAAGAAAATGGTGATTAGAGTGTCCGTAGTGATATACCCTTATGTATTATGTTCAATGACACTAATAAGCCGAAGGTCTATTTCTTCCAAATAATAGGCTAGCTATTGCTTCCCCAGGAGAAAATCGACACCTGAATGGGGTGAAACGTCCTATCTATCTATCTATCTATTTACTCAGGCCCAATCCCCACTTTTCCTATTTTTGTTTCTTTTCTTTTTCCCTCTTTTCTAAAATATATAAATTAATTGATCGAAACAGGGGAGGTCCACAAAGATCCCCCTGGGACCAAATAGGCTTAACCCTCTGACTCTTAAGGGGAGGCTGGCCGTTTGTTTGGTCTATTAATTAATTTATTCATATATTTTTTTAGTTTCCTCCCTGGACCTCCATCAAGCTTAGAAAACACCCCCTAGACCCCCCTTCAAGATAAATTTGTACATTTTTCGGTAGAAAATTTTCCGGCCGAAGGCCGGTTCCTCTTAAAATTGGAGGCTCGCTTTCGCTCGCCAGGAAATAATCGACATCTAAATGGCACGAAAGGTCTTCAAATTGACAACGAAATGGGGCGTGTTACAATCGGCAAACTAATGGGCCGAACGTCTTATAATCTCAAAACTAGTGGGGCTAAACATTAGGGAGAAGGGGGTCCAGAAAAATGGTCTGCCTCCCCTTAACCCTCTGACTCTTAACACCCTCCTCGGATGTGGTGGTGGGTGGGTGGGTTAGTAGTACCGGAAGTAGGTAGTAGTAGGCTGGTCACGGGTAGTAAACATGTCCTGCTCTAGTGGCAACAGGTAGACCCCCCCCCCCCTCCCCTTCCACACCTCTACCTCCACCAGCTTTCTCTCTCTCACTTTCTCTTTGCTCGTTGCTCGTTGGGTGGCTCGTTTGGTTACTGGCTCGCTCTCGTTCTGGTACTCGTTCTGGTTATCTCTCTCGTTTTCATTCGCTCTCTCTCTCGCTCTCACTCTCTCTCTCTCTCTCTATATATATATATATATATATATGTGTGTATGTGTGTGTAAGAGAGAGAGAGAGAGAGAGAGAGAGAGAGAGAGAGAGAGAGAGAGAGAGAGAGAGAGATGGAAAGAACATAATAATGAAAGGAAGAGAGAAAGAGATAATACGATACTAGTAAAAATTTCCCAAAATAGCAATCTGTTTGTAAAGACTGGACACAATACAACGCTGTGAGAGGAAGCGAAGGAAACGTGTATATAACTGGATCAGAAAAACCCCACATAACTGCCAGGAAGCCGATATAAAGGCTTGGTGGCCGGGAAAGGTGAACAAAACTGAAAAACATAGGGAAAATATAAGAAATCATAAATAAGAAAATTTAGACCGAAAAAATCAGGGAAAATATAAACAATCAGAATCTATACTAAAATATGAAGACATAATGGGGAAAAACAGAAAAAAAAAATGGGGAAAATATATAAAATCAGAATCCAAGAAAATATAAAGACATAATTGGGAAAACAAAAAGGAGGGAAAATACAGTATGAACAATCAGAAACTAGCAACATATGAAGACGTAATGAGGAAGAAAAAAATGATGACAATATAAGAAATCAGAATCTAAGAACATATGAAGACTTATTGGAGATAACAGAAAAAATAGGTAAAATATAAAAATAGGGAAAATATAAAAATAGGGAAAATCCAGTGTGAAAAATCAGTATCAAAGAAAATATAAAGACATAATGGGGATAAATTAAAAGAAATGGGAAAATATCGTAAATCAGAATCTAAGAAAGAAATAAAGCCATGAAGGGAAAATAATCGAATGAGGTGTGTGGTGCATTAAATGTTATGGGGAGATGGGCCGCTTTTCTGGACCACTTTCTCATGTTTAGCCCCATTAGTTTTCAAATGTTTGCCCCATTAGTTAATCGATTTTAAGACCTTTCGCCCCATTTCGTCGTCAATATTTAGACCTTTCGTGCTATTTAGGTGTCGATTTTTTCCCTGGCGAACTATAGTGAGCCTGTAATGTTAGAAGAAGCGGCCTTCGGCCGGGACATGTACAAATTAATCTAGAAGGGGTATCTAATGGATGTTTTTTTTTTAATTTGATGGAGGTCTAGGAAGGAAACTAGAAAAATAATGAATACATGAAAAAATCGCCCAAAAAGTGAACCATCCCCCCTTAAAAAAATTTAACCCTAGAAGATCCGGTGACACATTGATGTTCTGTGTTCTGGCTAATATTACACGATTTTATTCAGATTGGGAAGGGTCTGTGAAAGTCAGGGGGTTGATTGAGATAGTCTTTACCTTCATAGTTCCCACAGAGCCCTCGTAAGCTGTCTATAATCGTCTAATGATAGCCAGAATATACTGTTAAAATGTGTCGTAATATTTTAAAGGGTTAATAACAAATGTATCGTCCTCTCCAAAGAAATATGTAATGCAACACATCTCTGTTTCTGTGTTTAAGGGGAGATGTGCGTATTTATTTGTTTATTGTTTTATTTTTTAATATTTTTTAGTTTCTTCTCCAAACCTCCATCAAGCTGTAAAAAAGCCCTAGACCCCCTTCAAGATAAATGTGTAAATATTTCGGTAGAAAAATGTACAGGCCTAAGGCTGGTTACTCTTAAAATCAGACTGAACAGTTGGATAGCGTGACCAAGCATGTTGAAATACATACACACATACATACACACACACATGCATGCATACATACATACATACACACACACACACACACACACACACACACACACACACACACACACATACATACATACATACATACTGTACACACACACACACACACATGCACGGACACACGCGCACATGCACGCACACACACACACACACACACACACACACACACACACACACACACACACACACACACACACACACACACACACACACACACAAACACACACGCACACAGGCAACAATTACCTATATTTATTACTAAGTCTACGTACATTTCCACCCATGTTTCATTACCGTATTTCCTTGGATTTTGTTGCCAAGTATCTGATTGTAGCCTATACATTACTCTCATAAGTATTACACATATATTTATACTTTGATATATTTATTTTTATGTTTTCCAACTGTCCTGCATCTCTGACTTCACACGTTCTCACGCCGCCTATTAATTTATCACACACTATAGTCCATTCCTTGTAGGTAGGCCAAAAATATTGCCCACTAACCTCTATAACTCATAAACGACTTGAGTAATCGAGCTAATATTTCTAACATTTAGGAAGGTTTGGCCAAGGAATAGGTTTGGAAATGTACAGCCTATTTGGTTGGGCCCTTTTTAAGTTACAAAGGTAAGGGGTCACGATTGCTGGCCAAAAATGAAAATATAATAAAAATATATTGTGTATATATATATATATATATATATATATATATATACAGAGAGAGAGAGAGCGAGAACGAGAGAGAGACTCCCTAACCTAAAAATATATACTGTATATAACCCCCGTGGACCTTCCTAACTGTGTTCCAGGGCTGCCCTGTCTGCATTACTGTCTGCCCTGCTTAACCCTCAGTCCTATAGGGGAGAGAGAGAGAAGGGGAGGGGGGGGGGGAGAGAGAGAGAGAGAGAGAGAGTGTGTGTGTGTGTGTGTGAGAGAGAGAGAGAGAGAGGGGGGTAGGTAGGTAGACAGATAAATAGATAGAGACAAAAGGCAATCAAGAAAGAAAGAAAGATAGATAGATGGAGAGAGAGAGATAATGTGTGTGTGTGTGTGTGTTTAAAAGGTACAAGGTGCTTCAAGTCAGGGTGCCAAACGAAAGCCAAGTCCTTTATTTGTAGTCTTTATTGTTGTATAGGTAAATATAAAATTAGGGTTTATAGTTCAAATCAGGGTAGGCTAATACTCCCATCTTATACCAATTGGAAAGGTAAATCAATGTCAATATACCCAATGATCTTGTATACCTTTTTCATACCCTATATAATTATCTCATCTTATACCAATTGGAAAGGTAAATCACTGTCAATATACCCAATGATCTTGTATACCTTTTTCATACCCTATATAATTATCCCATCTTATACCAATTGGAAAGGTAAATCACTGTCAATATACCCAATGATCTTGTATACCATTTTCATATCCTATATAATTATCCCATCTTATACCAATTGGAAAGGTAAATCACTGTCAATATACCCAATTATCTTATATACCTTTTCCATACCCTTTTTGTTATCCCATCTTATACCAATTAGAAAGGTAAATCACTATTAATTATACCCAATGATCTTGAATACCTTTTCCATACCTTTTTTTTTATTTGTCCATCGGAAAAGGAAGTCACTATCAGTATACCCAATGCTTTTAGATATCTTTTCCATACTATTTTTATAATCCCATATTATACCAATTGGAAAGGTAAATCACTATTAATATACCCAATGATCTTATATACCTATACCATTCCCCTTTTACACCCATGATTTTTTAGAGTGCAGAAAGGGTCTGTGGCGGTCAATGGGATAATTGAGACACATTTCACCCCTGTGATTGTTAGAGGTCCTTCCTAAGCTGTACACATTCCTCTAGTGTTAGCCAGACAGAGTTTACCTCTTTGATTGCTAGAGGTCCTTCCTAAGCTGTACAAACTCGCCTAGTGTTAGCCAGAATAGATTGACAATAGACCAGACAGGGCTTATAAGACTGTCCATACCTCTTTGATTGCTAGAGGTCCTTCCTAAGCTGGACAAACTAATCTAGTGTTAGCCAGAATAGATTGAAAATAGATCAGACAGGGGGGGGGGCTTATGAGACTGTCCATCCTTCATGAATAACCCAAGGCGTGAACTCCACTACCACGACCCCTATAGTAGACAGAGACCGGCCAACCTCCGCCATATTGGGGGCCACTGGTGTCTTTGGCCTGTCTTTATATTCGTCCAGTGGCTAACACAAGACGGAGTTTGTACAGCTTAGGAAGGACATCTTAACAGTCTAAGGGGTAAAGTATATCTGAATAATTATCCCTTTGACCCCTCCACCGATCCATAGCCACAATATACATTAAGGGGAGATTTCCACTTGAGGGAAAACAAAATCTGGACCCCTTTCTCCCTCACGTCTAGCCCCATTGCTTTTGAGATTTTAAGACGTTCGCCCTAGTAGTTTGGACATTTTAAGACAGTTTGACCCATTACTGTCAATTTTAAGATCTTTCGTGCCATGAAGGTGTCGATTTTTTCCTGGCGAGCGATAGCGAGCCTGTAATTTAAGAGCAACCGGCCTTCGGCCGGGACATTTTTCTACCGAAAAATTTACAAATTTATCTTGAAAGGGGGTCTACGGGGTGTAATTTTAAGCTTGATGAAAACGTAGGGAACAAACTAAATACCTGCCCTTAAAGGGAGGTATTTAGTTTGTTCCCTAGACCTCCATCAAGCTTAAAATTACACCCCCTCGAGTCCCTATCAAGATAAATATGTACATTTTTCGGTAGAAAAATGTCCCGGCCAAAGGCCGGTTCCTCTTAAATTACAGGCTCGCTATCGCTCGCCAGGATAAAATAGACACCTGAATTGCACGAAAGGTCTTAATATGGGGTGAAAGTTCTTAAAATCGCTAAACTAATGGGGCAAACGTTTTATAATATCCAAAGCAATGGGGCTAAAAATGAGGGAGAAAGGGGTCAAGAAAACAATCCTTCAAGTGGAAACCTGCCCTTAACACAATATTGGTACAGGATAGTATGCTATATAGTTCCGTCTTTGGGTCTTATTGCAACTTGATTAGAAATAACATATCACCGCGTTGTTTGATACTGAAGAAGAAGGTGGGGTGGGGGGGGGGGGGTATTTGTTTACTTTCATTTGTATTGACTATATCTATATATATTGTTAGTTTGCTCCCTAGACCTCTGCCAGGAATATAAAAACAACCCCACGACTCCCCATCGAGAAAAAAATATAAAAATTGACACCTAAATGGCATGACAGGTCTTAATATTAACAAAAGAAATAGGGCGAAAGGACCTATAAACGTCAAACTAATTGGGCGAACGTCTTAAAAACCTCGCAGCGAATGGGGCTCAGCACGAGGAAGAAAGAGGGTCCAACAACAAACCCAAATCCCTCCCCTCATTAAGGCCCCAAAATGTCGTCCACAAAGCCCCAAGAAGATGTCCGTTCTCTCCCCCGCGCCCAGGGACCATCTACCCCAAAATAGGCTGCTGATTCAATAAGAACGGATTTTGGTCAGAGGCTTTTGGGGTTATTTATTTTACGAAGGCAATTTTCCTGGGCGATGTGCGTAGAGATGGATGGATGGATGGATAGATAGATAGATAGATAGATAGATGGTTGGATGGATGTGTGTGTGGAGATGGATGGATGGATGTGTGGAGATGGATGGATGTGTGGAGATGGATGGATGGATGTGTGTGTGGATATGGATAGATGGATGTGTGGATATGGACAGATGGATGTGTGGATATGGATAGATGGATGTGTGGATATGGATAGATGGATGTGTGGATATGGACAGATGGATGTGTGGATATGGATAGATGGATGTGTGGATATGGATAGATGGATGTGTGGATATGGATGGATGGATGGATGGATATGGATAGATGGATGTGTGGATATGGACAGATGGATGTGTGGATATGGATAGATGGATGTGTGGATATGGATAGATGGATGTGTGGATATGGATAGATGGATGTGTGGATATGGATAGATGGATGTGTGGATATTGATGGATGGATGGATGGATAGATGGTTGGATGGATGTGTGTGTGTGGAGATGGATGGATAGATAGATAGATGGTTGGATGGATGTGTATGTGGAGAAGGATGGATGGATGGATATGTGGAGATGGATGGATGGATGTGTGTGTGGAGATGGATGGGTGGATGGATGGGTAGATAGATGGATGGATGGATGTGTGTGTGGAGATGGATGGATGGATGGATGGATGGATGTGTGTGTGGAGATGGATGGATGGATGGATGGATGGACGGATGGCTAGCTGGATGGATGGATAGATAAATGATTGAATAGGTGGATGGATATATAGATGGTGGAGTAGGTGACCAAGCTTATGAATAGGTGGATGGATTGATAGATGAACACATGGATTGATGATTACATTGATTGATGGATGAACAATGGATAGATGATTACATTGATCGATAAATAGATGAAGAAATTGATAGATGATAAAATGGATAGAAGAGTACATGGATTCATTGATAGATGAAGAAATAGATAAATGATTACATGGATTGTTAGACAGATGAACAATGGATTGATGAGTAGATGAATGGAATAATAATTGGTGAAGATATGGATTTATTGGATTAATTAATAGATGAACAATGGATTGATTGATGGATGGACAAATCTTATATTGGGGGTTATTGTATTTTTTTTGTAATTTTTGTCATTATCTTTTAGGGGATTGTTTGATTTTTGTTTTTTTTGTTTTTTTGGGGGGGAGGGGAAGGTAATGTCAGTGTACCTCCTAGACTTAAGGGGAGGTATTTAGTTTGTTCCCTAGACCTCCATCAACCTTAAAATTACACCCCCTCGAGTCCCTTTCAAGATAAATTTGTACATTTTTCGGTAGAAAAATGTTCCGGCCAAAGGCCGGTTCCTCTTAAATTACAGGCTCGCTATCGCTCGCCAGGATAAAATAGACACCTGAATTGCACGAAATGTCTTAATATGGGGTGAAACTTCTTAAAATCGCTAAACTAATGGGGCAAACGTTTTATAATATCAAAAGCAATGGGGCTAAACATGAGGGAGAAAGGGGTCAAGAAAACAATCCCTCAAGTGGAGACCTCCCCTTAAAATAATACCCCCCCCCCCCTTCAAACAAAACAAAACCATACAGAATATATATAAAATAAAATATATAGACCCATTCCAAGCTATACTGTATATGTATATTGACGTTAACCCCTTGAGGATCATGACGCTTTATGGCAGTTTATTCTGGCTATCATTAGACGATTCTGTATAGCTTAGGAAGAATCTGTGAGACTTAAAAGGGTAAAGACTGTCTCAATTAACCCTGTTACTTCGATATACCCTTCCTAATCTGAATACAATTGTCTAATGATAGCCAGCATAAACTGCCAAAACGCGTCATAATCCTCGAGGAGTTAAACCATTGCATTTATGTATAAGAAAGAGCAAACACTGGATGGATATGATGGATAGTGTTTTATGATAAGAGAACAATATTGTGTGTGTGCGTCCGTGAGAGAGAGAGAGAGAGAGAGGGAGAGAGGGAGAGGTAGGGAGGGTGGGGGGTAGGGTAGAGTTAGGCGCCATGGTTCCTGTGTAAATAACATTATCAGTTCCCGTGGTAATGGCTTGTGTCACTCCTCTACAGTATATCTACACACTCTGTCTTCCCCTGTGTGTGTGTGTGTGTGTGTGTGTGTGTGTGTGTGTGTGTGTGTGTGTGTGTGTGTGAGTATATACATATGTGTTTGTGTCTGTCTCCGTCTGATTTGCTTAAATATTTCCACTATCTTTAGTTCATATATATATATATATATATATATATATATATATATATATATATATAGATAGATAGATTATATACTGTACATTGTCACTGACTAAGTTTGATAATACTCGATGGCAGCCTACTTGACAACTCAGTCACACTACCTTAAATATTATGTGGGGAGTACTATACCTTGTTCATTACAGGTAGGTCAGAAATCTCGACTCCAACCTATCATAACTCAAAACTTACATGAGTAATCAAGCTAATATTTCTGTCATTTGGGAAGAGTTAGCCAGGGAATAGGTGTGGAAATATACAGCCAATTTGTTCTAGCTCTTTTTGAGTTACAGGGGTTAGGCTTCACGATTTCTGGCCTATCTATTTGGAACAGGTTATAGGAGTGCTGACGGGGTATGGCTTATCTTTCAAGTTTGGTGGCATGGATTATAGTGTCTTATGATTCACCATGAGATACAGTACATTCTATACCCTTTCACTGACATACAATACTGTATATAACCTTTCACTAACCTATATAATCTTCCTTGGCTTCTTCAGGTGGAGAAATCTGATTGTCTTGAGTTTAGATGAAATTTTATGTACAAAATAAGCTTTTAGTTTGCATTGTTTGTAATATTCAGGCTCCCATATTATAGATTAATATAATATTAACCCTTTGCCTTTAATCCATCGTATGCATTTGTCTACCATTCGTTAGGCTGAGAGGGGGTTGACGGAGATGGGTTGGGTTCATTAGATTAAATAATATACAGTATATATATATAATTATATATATATATATATACCGGTATACAGTATATTCACAGTATATATATTCACAGTCGACCCTCGATTTTACAGACAAATTGGGGGATTGACTGGTCCGTTATTGCAGAAAGGCCAGTGCTAGAGAATACTATAACAATGTGACAATTCCTCCTACAGTATATATCACACTTGTTTGGTTGTTTGTTATCCTGTGCTTTTTTTATCTACATATTAATTTACCTCTTCTGTACAGGCAACGTCTTTCTCCTTTCCTTCTAGCTTTTTTTATAAGATTGTGTGCAGCTTAAGAAGGATATGTGGTAGTAGGAAGGCTTAACACGGGAAAGGCGCTGAGACTCTTAAGAGGTTTTACTGGGCGAAGGCGACAGGACTCTTAAGAGGTTAGGCATAAAGAATGCCTTTCAAAACACCACTCTCGCACTCAAAACAAAGCGATATGTGATTAAGTGAGATAAAAGCAATATGTGATTAAGTGAGATAATTCCCCTCCACACTCCTATCACTTCTCCATATGTGTCCCCCCCCCCCCCTTCCCTCAATTATCACCTATTTTTCCTCTTATTCCCCCTTTTATTGGGTCATTTTCGGCGCAAATTTTCCTCACGTGATCTCTGTAACTCGGGCGAGGCGGCTAGAGATCCTAGCAACAAAGAGACTTCTACTTAGAGCCGTCAAGGCCCGTCAGTGCCGCTTTAGAGCTTGGGAGGGGAGGATATATACACCATGCCGGCTCTCCCCTCCTGATATGATCGGTCGGTAACAATACGTCTTTTTCACCCCCAAATACTATTCCCACTTGTTTTGTTGCTCTTACATGTTAACACTCAAGCCGCGGGGCCTGACTTATGTCGTATGAGAGAATCATGGCCACCCCTGCGGTGCCCGACATATTTCGAAAGGGATTGTGAGCACATTATCGGCTCTGAGAGAGAGTCCACACGTTGGGAGGACAATAGGCGGGCTCTGACCGTTCGGCACGTACCCAGTGCCGCGACTGACAATACCTCTACAACATTCCACACCCACGGCCTCGCGAGACCAGGAAAAAACTCGGGAAATTACCATATTTTAGGGTTTTTTCCCTTGTGTTGCGCGATCGCTACAGGATAACCCGTGGTCGCACAGGGATGATTCAGGTGTCATTGGAAAACTCTATTATCGCCCTTTCACGGATACATAATTGTATTACGCTCTGGCTCTTGTTTATGCATGAAAAAGAGCATGGAATGAAGCTCGTTTAGGGTAAATATGCCCGCCAGGCAGGTAGTAGAAGTTACAAACATCCCCGTTCGTAAAGGGTTAATATTTTCATATTAAACCTAAAATAGGCACATATGAATAGGTAATAACAATATTTATGGTAAAATTGCGATTTTCGTCGGAGATGAACCAAAATACCTTCGCCTGGCGGGACGTTTCAAATACCATTGCTACACGCTTCCCGGGATAATCAAGATAATTCGAAGCCTGTTAATTGCTGGAGGCCCTTCCTAATGTGAATATAATAGTCTATTAGTTGCTAGCATAAAGAGAAAACGGGGAAACTGGAACTGAACGAGTTAACAAATAATTGTTAATATACTGTATATATTTTTTTCCGTGTTTCTAATTCATGTTTTGTTTCCCTTTCGCAGGTGGAGAGGTCGGGGCGTCCCTGGGTTCTGCGTCAGGTGTAGGTGGAGAGAAGCCCCTGTCCTCGGCGTGGCAGGCAGCACTGAGCGGGGCCACCTCAATGCAGGCCCAGGTACCTCCCTCCTCCTCCTCCACCACCCAGCCTCCTCCCCTTGGTGCCACCGATACCACCACCACCACCACCCAGCCTGCTCCAGACACCGCCCAGCACGAGGCATGAGGCTAGATGTTTTGTTATTATGCTATTATTACTATTACTGCTGCTTCTACTAGCGAGGGGGGGCTTTCCTCCCTCTTTTCTCTCCCTCTCTCTCTCCTCTACTGTATATATATATATATATATATATATATATATATATATATATATATATATATATATATACACAGTATATATATATACTGTATATATACAGTATATATATTCTCTCTCTCTCTCTGCTATTGATATTAGAGCTAAGGTGAATACCAGTTACAAAATAATGTTGCAATATAGATTAACGACCCACTCTCGTTACTGGCTGTCCTACTAGTGGCAGCTTAGTGTAGCAGACCAAGGCATAACTTACTATACGGTCTTAAACCTACTTGGTCCTAGGCAGGTCTTTTAGGACCTCCCCGGGTTCGTTTTGGGTGTTTATGACCACACCATTAGTTTGGCAATAATAAGACGCGTCACCCCATTCAATTGCTGATTTTTGTCTGTATAAGTGATAGCAAACCTTTTACATAAAAGATATCGGCCTTCGGCCGAGACACAAATTTAGCTTGTTCTGAGTGAGCATCTTTAGTTTGAAGTACGTTTGGGAAGACATTGTTAGCCTAGGGGACAAGCTAAGATATATGGTAATAACAAGCAAAATCCTCATTAATAATTAAACAAAATATCAAAATAATCCCTAAGATGTTGTTGTTGTTCCCCAAGCTGCCTGGCCGAACAGCCCCAAGGCTCCGAGCACGGCCAAGGCCATATCCGAGCGCCCCCACAGAACCCTCCCTGCCGACCACAATAAAGCCTAGGTGACCGAAGCCACTCCATGGCGGGGAGCTGAGGAGGGTGCGGAAACGTCATAGTGCTGAAGGGGTTAATAATATCCTCCAGGAATTAAGTTTGTTATTAAGTAATGTGATAAAAGATAAAAAACATATAAACAGTATGGGTATATATGTAACTGGTATCCTCCTCGTCTCTCTAATATATATTGATTTATCTTGTCTTATATATTATTTTATGGAAAATATTTATACTATTTATAAAGATGAATAAAACCAGTAACTTGCACTAATAGCTGTCATCCTGAAGTTAGTGTTCTCGAAGGCTCATTTTCCCAGGCCGTAGCTCGGGATTATCACCCTTAGAGACACCGTATACCATAAAGTAGTTAAGGGGGGTCACCTGCTTTTTTTCTCTCCTTTTCTCTCTTTCTCTGGCTTGTATCCCTTTGGCCCCATTCAGCCTACTGTTTTAAGACGTTTATCCCCATCCAGGTGTCAATTTTTTACTGGTAAGCGGTAGCAAGCCTGCATATTTTTTAAATGTTTTTGACAGCAGGTTAAATTTGTACCTTTTTCGATAGAAAAATTTATCCGGCGAAGCCGGATTTCTCCATATAATGCTGGCTCGCTATTGCTCGCCAGGAAGAAATCGACACCTAGATGGGGATAAACGTCTTAAAACAGTTGGCTGAATGGGGCCGAATGTATACAAGCCAGAGAAAGGGAGAAAAGGAGATAAATACAAAACAAAAGCAGGGCACCCCCATTAATGTAAATATGCTCTCAATAGTAACTTGCCTTAGCACTCACTAAATGTACGTTTTTTATATAGATATACAGTACGAAACATTTTGACTAGCCTATAATATATATTTTAACATGTAGTCTTTTGCACATTTATCATGAAAATCGGTGGGAATTTTGAACCCCTGCCATTGGTTTATAGAATTCCGTATCTGTCTTCTCATTGGTCGAGGTAATAAGCAATATTTTCCACGTATCTGAAGGCGCATTTCCGGCATTTTTCGATGAGCAAGTTTTTTTGGTTCTGGTACTATTTTGAGGCTCTTTTGGTTTGGAATCGGAAACTAGATGGAAGGTAGATTATGTTAGGTAGATGGATTCCTATGGCACTTACTTTTTTGAAGCTGCCAGACTTAAATTGCCCGTAAAAATTGTCGGAGAAATCGCTCGTGTGACACCGCCTTCGAGGGTTGTCACACCAGCACCATTTCCGTCAATTTTCAATCCACAAACTTTTTACCAGCAACAAACTAGGTGGGCAAACTAGAGATTGATAAATACTTGTCATAAGATTTATACGGTCACAGTTAAAGTTAGTCTTGGGATAGAAATTGTGATGCAGGCTACTTAATCATGGGATAGAAATTGTGGTCTACTTAGTCTTTGAGATAGAATTGCGATTTACTCAAGTTTCAGTACTTCACCACAAAGTCGACTGATTCGCCCGAAAAAGAAAAAAAAATCATAATATTAGTATTGGATGAGTATTCTAGCATTCATGCGGTTGGATGTATTGCCTTGTGAAGAGGTCACTTGCAAGACCATTCGACCATACTCTCCCTATCATAGAAAAGAGATAGATTAATTAAAGTGACTGAACTATAATAAACTTTTATTAAAAGTCTGGATATGATATTTTTTGTTAATTAACATTTATGAACTTTAATTAAAAATCTGGAGATAGGTTAAGTAAAGTGACTGAACTTGTATATACTTTAATTCAAAATCGATAAATAAATCATTTAAAGTGACTGAACTTTTATAAACTTTAATTCAAAATCGGGAGATAGATAAATGTAAGTGACTAAACCTCTTATAAACTTTCATTCCAAACCTGCCTTCCCAGAATCATTGCGGAAAGAAATTGTCGGAAAGTGTGCCTGTGTGACTCTTCCTTTGTTACTGTTTCCGGCGTATTGGGCACCCCATACTATATTTGGTTCACTATTAGCATCTGCACCGAGTTGTCTTAGCGCTGGGGAAAGTGGGTGTGCAATGTAATGTAAATATACGCATACATTGTGTTCTAGTCGTTTATGTGGACTTAAAGAGATATTATTTTGTTTTACTGATATATTTTCTTTTTTAGTTTCTTCCCTAGCCCTCCATCAAGCTAACCCCACCCCACCCCCCACCTCTTGAGATAAATTTGTGCATTTTTTCGGTAGAAAAATGTACCGGCCATAGGCCGGTTCCTTCTAAATTGCTGGCTCGCTATCGCTTGCTAAAACAAAATCGACATCTAAATGGCACGAAAGGAGCAAAGAAATAGGGCGAAAGGGCTAAAAAATCGCCAAACTAAGGAGGCGAACGTTCTAAAATCTCAAAACTAATGGGGCTAAGCATGAGGGAGAAGGGGTCCAGAAAAAACACCCCCTAAACGACTAAAGCACTTCGTATGTGTATTATTTGGGTTACTTTTATACACACATTTTCTTTTTTTTACAGTGTGGACGTGTAAACATTGGGTGTGCATGATAGTACACATATAGACTGTAAAAAAAAAACTAATACTACAACAAAACTGGTACGGATATTAACCCTTTCAAGATACGATGACGCATTTCTTTCTGTTTTCTGGCTATTATTAGACGATTTTATTCAGACGGGTATATGGCATTTAGAGGGTTAATCAATTCAGTCCTTACCCTATTAATTCCCGCAGATCCCTCCTAAGCTATATGGAATCATCTATAATAGCCAGAATAAAATGTCAAACTGCGGCATTAATCCTCAAGGGGTTATTAAGAGTACCAGTTTATATTATATTATATGGTTCCGAGTCTATGTGTTATATTATGCACACACAAACATTACAATTGTGCCTAAACGAGGGGATCACAGTATAGGCTTTATTTCAACGGCTTTGACCACACTAGATCCTGTAGTTACTATAGGATCTCTAACCTACACGCGTTGATGGTCTACGTTTGTTTTCCTTATCGGGTAATAATTTGAACCGATAAACCGATAAAAAGTGAATTAATTCACTTGTATTACATTTGCACACATAATTTTCAGTGCATGTGTCATGCTGTGTAAGCATACATACATACATACATACATACATACATACACACATACATACATACATACATACACACCGCAATAATGTTGTAAAGTTGTCAGCAGATCAAACAAAAATATTTCATAAATTTATGCTACATATAACACCACACACTTCTTCAGCATATATATATATTTGTATCATCTAGAATTCTCAATTTACTAAATGTAGAACTCAACAATCTCAATCTTCGAGATGTGTTTATTTACAATTAGGTTCGTTATGTTATAAACATTATGGTATCATACTGTATAATATAGTAGGACTGGAGCTGCCTGATGAAATATAGCCTTATGTGATAACCCCTTTACTTAGCACCAAATAGTTGATGTTAGTTATTGCCTGCGTCTACGAGTTGGCACCTAGCTCCCATTATATATATATATTCAGTAGTATATTAAGATAATGTGTTGTTAAGGGCGAATTATATAATTTTGTTGGTCTACTAATAATTACATTCCAAGTTATCTGGTACATTCTGATATTATTCTTACATGTCACTCTTTGTCTGATATGCATATACAGTATATAATTGGCCCAGGTATTGGATATAATTATTATGCTACTATATAATACACCACTTTCCGTGTGTTTGTTATTTATGATACATTTGTGATAAGATAGGTATTTTGGGTGC
The DNA here is from genome assembly GCA_032716605.1 of Paralithodes platypus. Classification (NCBI taxonomy): domain Eukaryota; kingdom Metazoa; phylum Arthropoda; class Malacostraca; order Decapoda; family Lithodidae; genus Paralithodes; species Paralithodes platypus. The sequence continues at coordinate 64,036,228 of CM064573.1, forward strand.
TTGTTTCCAACTCGTACTGTCAGGTGGCGCTAGTGTAGTGTTGACATGCGCACAGCCACCTCTTTTATTCGCACCCGCGCACACTCGCGCCGCTACCACCAAGCACTGTGTGTAGATTTATGTATACACCGACATTTTGTACCTTATGCAATTCCATTTTTATTATTGCATATTATCTTAGATGTTTTTTTATCACTGTATGCATGTACTGTATAGAGGTATGTATACTTACATGTATAAATAACTTCTGATGTTAAGTCTCAGCTCCGAAATGTATATTTATTTATTAATATATATATATTTATTTATTTTCTTATTTTGTTGTTGTTGTTGTTGTTGTTGTTGAACATATCCTGAACCTTTATTGTTTTCTGAACCCCTGCAGGATTATGACGCGTTTTGGCAGTTTATTCGGGCTATTGTTAGACGCGTTTATTCAGATTAAGAAGGGTATATGGAAGGAAGAGGATTAATTGAGAAAAGTATTCACTCTTTTAATGCCCTCAGATCCTTCCTAATCTTAATTAAAATTCGCCTAATAGTAGCCAGAATATACTGCCATAATGCGTCATTATCCTCAAGGGGTCAATAGTTTACCGAAAATGATGATGATAATTTGTGATTTGTTTTTATAAATGGACATTAACTTGACATTTCTACGACGTGAAAAATAGTACTATACTGTACCCTGTTTCAAATAGTACTATACTGTACCCTGTTTCAAATAGTACTATACTGTACCCTGTTTCAAATAAGTACTCCAAAACTCTTGAACATTAACCTCTATAACTCACGAACGAATAGAGTAATAGAGGTAATATTTCTACCATTTAGGAAGGATCATCCAGAGAATCGGTGTGGAACTTTACAGCCCATTTGCTCTAGCCCTTTATCAGTTACAGAGGTTTGGCCTACCTACTTGGAACAAGGGTATAGCCAAGCGCCGTTGAAAACCCGCGAAAACGGTCCAGGAAACGCGATAGTAACTTGAGGGGGTGACCTTCTTTTTTTCTCTCTCTCTCTGGGTTGTACCCATTCGGCCCCATTCAGCCTATTGTTTTAAGACGTTTATCCCCATCCAGGTGTCGATTTATACCTGGCGAGCGATAACGAGCCACCATATTTTTTTTACAATGAGTTAGACAGCTGGCTTAGTTTGTAAATTTTTCGATAGAAAAATGTCTTCGGCGAAGCCGGATTTCTCCATAAATGCTGGCTCGCTATCGCTCGCCAGGAAAAAAGCGACACCTGGATGGGGATAAATGTCTTAAAACAGTAGGCTGAATAGAGCAGAATGGGTACAACCAAGAAAGAGAAAAAAGCAGTTCAGCCCCCCTTAAAAATAACCCGTATATTATCTATTATAAACAAATGTCACGAACTATAGATTCTGACTGTACGTAACATGTGAGCCTAAAGGGGAGAACTGTTTATATATGTTTTTATTTATGTATTAATTATTTTCTTTAGTTTCCTCTCAAGACCTCCATCTAACTTTTAAAAATACCTCCCTCGAGATAAAAAAAAATAATAAAAAAAATCGGTAGGAAAATGTCCCAGCCAAAAGCCTGTTCCCCTTAAATTACAGGCTCGCTATCGCTCGCCAGCATAAACAAATTTGACTCCTAAATGGCACAAAAAGTCTTAAAATAGACAAATTAATAGAGCAAACGTCTTAAAATCTCAAAGCTAATGGGGCTAAACATTAGGAGGGAGAAGGTAGTACAGAAAAAACAAACCTCCCAGACCAGACCAGATGGCTGGAGTAAAGTAGGAAAGAAGAGCAATTGGACAGAGGAAGAACAAGCGGAGAAGTGAGAAGTACAGTAGAAGACTGAAAGTTCTCGGGCTCAACCAACCTCCCCATAAGCCTTGGAAATAATTGATGCCCCCCCCCCCCCCCCCCCGCCCTGCCCACCCGTAACATTGCTTCCATTGGCCATTTTCAAATTTATGGCGGGAATTTGACTCCAATGAGGCCGCGCTGATGGAGTTGCCAGGTCGTTACATATCGTTAGTTGGCCAATCAGGACCTGCCGCGCCGTGATTGGTCCAGCGCGCTCTCTTGGGCGCGGGAATTCGTTTTACGTGTCCAGGTCATTTTTATCTACTTCAGTTTATGTAGGGAAGGAAAATAGGAAAAGTAGAATGTAGATACGAGGTGCCGTTGTCAGGCTTATCCCTCAATACCTTCACCTGGCCTGACCTGGAAAATTAATATAACTGAATTTTCTAATGCAACTCCTAACCCTTCAAAACACCAAAAGGGCTTGAGCTACTATTCTTTTACCATTTGGGAAGAGTCAACTAGTAAATAGATGTGGTTATTTTTAACCCTAAGTTACAGGAGCCTTGGAGTTAACATTTCCAGACTCACAACTATGGAGACTAGAGACATGAAACCTAATGGAAATCACTTAAGGGGGGTGACCTGCTTTTTTTCTCTCCTGGTTGTATCCATTTGGCCCCATTCAGCCTACTGTTTTAAGACGTTTATCCCCATCCAGGTGTCGATTTATACCTGGGAAGTGATAGCGAGCCACCATATTTTGGATAATGAGTTACACAGCTGGTTAAATTTGTACATTTTTCGATAGAAAAATTTCTCCGGCAAAGCCGGATTTTTCCAGAAAATACTGGCTCGCTATCACTCACCAGGTAAAAATCGACACCTGGATGGGGATAAATGTCTTAATACAGTAGGCTGAATGGGGTCGAATGGATACAACTAAAAAAAAGAAAAAAGCAGGTCACCCCCCTTAACCCACTGAGCCCCAGACAATATAATATAAATGTACACTCCAGGACTGGCAGGTTGTCAAACAAAAAAAAAAAAAAATGCCAGAGAACAAATGGAATGGGTTAGAAATGAAGGAAAAACAAAAAAACGATCCCCTAGGTCATTAAGGGGTCCTACGGGGTGCCCGAAAGTCAGAATTAACATGGGGAAATGAGTAGGCAAAAACATGCAAAAACAGTTTTTTGCGCGCTCACGCACACGCGTCTGGTCTTTGAGGCTTTTCAACCATCGGCATTGTTGCGTGGGATACTTACGCAGTTTCCATACAAATCTGAGCCCTCTAGGTGCCATAGGACCGGAGTAATTAATCGCGACGCACCCTATTCGGCGCTGGGATTTAGCGTTTCATACATGCATCACGTGCGCCGCTGGGGTCCAGCGGGTTAAGCATAGAATACATATATTCACCTGGCGGCAAGTTAACTCCCTTAGCAGCTGATATTCGGCTATTCGTCTTCTTCATTATATTCGGCTATTCTTCTCATTCGGATAGTGTTCGCATTTCTTATTGGCATAATTTTCGGTTATATTTCTTATTCGGATATTATTCAGCTTATATTTTCTTATTCGTATATTATTTGGTTAATCATCCTATTCGGTTATTCTTCTTATTCGTTTAGTCTTCATATTCGGCTATTCTTCTTATTCGATTATTCTTCTTATTCAGTTATTCGTTTAGTCATCTTATTCGTTTAGTCATCTTATTCGTTTAGTCATCTTATTCGGTTAGTCATCTTATTCCTTTAGTCATCTTATTCCTTTAGTCATCTTATTCGTTTAGTCATTTTGTTCGTTTAGTCATCTTATTCAGTTAGTCATCTTATTCGTTTAATCATCTTGTTCGTTTAGTCATCTTATTCGTGTAGTCATCTTATTCGGTTAGTCATCTTATTCGGTTAGTCATCTTATTCGTTTAGTCATCTTATTCGGTTAGTCATCTTATTCGGTTAGTCATCTTATTCGGTTAGTCATCTTATTCGTTTAGTCATCTTATTCGGTTAGTCATCTTATTCGTTTAGTCATCTTATTTGGTTAGTCATCTTATTCGTTTAGTCATCTTATTCGGTAAGTCATCTTATTCGTTTAGTCATCTTATTCGTTTAGTCATCTTATTCGTTTAGTCATCTTATTCGTTTAGTCATCTTATTCGTTTAGTCATCTTTTTCGGTTAGTCATCTTATTCGTTTAGCCATCTTATTCGGTTAGTCATCTTATTCGGTTAGTCATATTATTCGTTTAGTCATCTTATTCGTTTAGTCATCTTATTCGGTAAGTCATCTTATTCGTTAAGTCATCTTATTCATTTAGTCATCTTATTCGGTAAGTCATCTTATTCGTTTAGTCATCTTATTCGGTTAGTCATCTTATTCGTTTAGTCATCTTGTTCGTTTAGTCATCTTGTTTGTTTAGTCATCTTGTTCGTTTAGTCATCTTATTCGTTTATTCATCTTATTCGTTTAGTCATCTTATTCGTTTAGTCATCTTATTCGTTTAGTCATCTTATTCGTTTAGTCATCTTATTCGTTTAGTCATCTTATTCGTTTAGTCATCTTATTCGTTTAGTCATCTTATTCGTTTAGTCATCTTATTCGTTTAGTCATCTTTTTCAGTTAGTCATCTTATTCGTTTAGCCATCTTATTCGGTTAGTCATCTTATTCGGTTAGTCATATTATTCGTTTAGTCATCTTATTCGTTTAGTCATCTTATTCGGTAAGTCATCTTATTCGTTAAGTCATCTTATTCGTTTAGTCATCTTATTCGGTAAGTCATCTTATTCGTTTAGTCATCTTATTCGGTTAGTCATCTTATTCGTTTAGTCATCTTGTTCGTTTAGTCATCTTGTTCGTATAGTCATCTTATTCGTTTAGTCATCTTATTCGTTTAGTCATCTTATTCGTTTAGTCATCTTATTCGTTTAGTCATCTTATTCGGTTAGTCATCTTATTCGTTTAGTCATCTTATTCATTTAGTCATCTTATTCGGTAAGTCATCTTATTCGTTTAGTCATCTTATTCGTTTAGTCATCTTATTTGGTTAGTCATCTTATTCGTTTAGTCATCTTATTCGGTTAGTCATCTTATTCGTTTAGTCATCTTATTCGTTTAGACATCTTATTCGTTTAGTCATCTTATTCGGTTAGTCAGCTTATTCGTTTAGTCATCTTATTCGTTTAGTCATCTTATTCGTTTAGTCATCTTATTCGGTTAGTCATCTTATTCGTTTAGTCATCTTATTCGTTTAGTCATCTTATTCGTTTAGTCATCTTATTCGTTTAGTCATCTTATTCGGTTAGTCATCTTATTCCTTTAGTCATCTTATTCCTTTAGTCATCTTATTCGTTTAGTCATCTTGTTCGTTTAGTCATCTTATTCGTTTAGTCATCTTATTCGGTTAGTCATCTTATTCGTTTAGTCATCTTATTCGATTAGTCATCTTATTCGATTAGTCATCTTATTCGTTTAGTCATCTTATTCGGTTAGTCATCTTATTCGGTTAGTCATCTTATTCGGTTAGTCATCTTATTCGATTAGTCATCTTATTTGGTTATCCTTCTTATTCGGTTAGTCATCTTATTCGGTTATCCTTCTTATTCGGTTAGTCATCTTATTCGGTTGTCCTTCTTATTCGGTTGTTCTTCTTATTTGTTTAGTCTTCTTATTCGGTTAGTCATCTTATTCGTTTAGTCATCTTATTTGTTTAGTCTTCTTATTCGGTTAGTCATCTTATTCGTTTAGTCATCTTATTCGTTTAGTCATCTTATTCGTTTAGTCATCTTATTCGTTTAGTCATCTTTTTCGGTTAGTCATCTTATTCGTTTAGTCATCTTATTCGGTTAGTCATCTTATTCGATTAGTCATCTTATTCGATTAGTCATCTTATTCGTTTAGTCATCTTATTCGTTTAGTCATCTTATTCGGTTAGTCATCTTATTCGGTTAGTCATCTTATTCGGTTAGTCATCTTATTCGATTAGTCATCTTATATGGTTATCCTTCTTATTCGTTTAGTCATCTTATTCGGTTATCCTTCTTATTCGGTTAGTCATCTTATTCGGTTATCCTTCTTATTCGGTTGTTCTTCTTATTCGTTTAGTCTTCTTATTCGGTCATTCTTCTTATTCGTTTAGTCATCTTATATGGTTATCCTTCTTATTCGGTTAGTCATCTTATTCGTTTAGTCATCTTATTCGTTTAGTCATCTTATTCGGTAAGTCATCTTATTCGTTTAGTCATCTTATTCGTTTAGTCATCTTATTCGGTTATCCTTCTTATTCGGTTAGTCATCTTATTCGGTTATCCTTCTTATTCGGTTGTTCTTCTTATTCGTTTAGTCTTCTTATTCGGTCATTCTTCTTATTCGTTTAGTCATCTTATATGGTTATCCTTCTTATTCGGTTAGTCATCTTATTCGTTTAGTCATCTTATTCGTTTAGTCATCTTATTCGGTAAGTCATCTTATTCGTTTAGTCATCTTATTCGTTTAGTCATCTTATTTGGTTAGTCATCTTATTCGTTTAGTCATATTATTCGGTTAGTCATCTTATTCGTTTAGTCATCTTATTCGTTTAGTCATCTTATTCGTTTAGTCATCTTATTCGTTTAGTCATCTTATTCGTTTAGTCATCTTATTCGGTTAGTCATCTTATTCGTTTAGTCATCTTATTCGTTTAGTCATCTTATTCGTTTAGTCATCTTATTCGTTTAGTCATCTTATTCGTTTAGTCATCTTATTCATTTAGTCATCTTATTCGTTTAGTCATCTTATTCGGTTAGTCATCTTATTCGGTTAGTCATCTTATTCCTTTAGTCATCTTATTCCTTTAGTCATCTTATTCGATTAGTCATCTTATTCGGTTAGTCATCTTATTCGGTTAGTCATCTTATTCGGTTAGTCATCTTATTCGGTTAGTCATCTTATTCGATTAGTCATCTTATTCGTTTAGTCATCTTATTCGTTTAGTCATCTTATTCGGTTAGTCATCTTATTCGGTTAGTCATCTTATTCGGTTAGTCATCTTATTCGATTAGTCATCTTATTTGGTTATCCTTCTTATTCGTTTAGTCATCTTATTCGGTTATCCTTCTTATTCGGTTAGTTATCTTATTCGGTTAGTCATCTTATTCGTTTAGTCATCTTATTCGTTTAGTCATCTTATTCGGTTAGTCATCTTATTCGTTTAGTCATCTTATTCGTTTAGTCATCTTATTCATTTAGTCATCTTATTCGTTTAGTCATCTTATTCGGTTAGTCATCTTATTCGGTTAGTCATCTTATTCCTTTAGTCATCTTATTCCTTTAGTCATCTTATTCGATTAGTCATCTTATTCGGTTAGTCATCTTATTCGGTTAGTCATCTTATTCGGTTAGTCATCTTATTCGGTTAGTCATCTTATTCGATTAGTCATCTTATTCGTTT
>CM064573.1:64048592-64199530 GCA_032716605.1 Paralithodes platypus
GTAGCACCAGGGAGTATGATGCTGAGCAGAAGGTTGTGGGTAATTGTGGGCACCAGGGATGATAGTAGCACCATGGTGTGTGATGCTGGCCATGCCCCGCCCACATACCTGCCCAGGTATATATAGGCGGCAGACAGCACCGCCCGTCAGTATATTATCGACGCTCTTGGTGCCCGCGCGTTTCTCGCCACTTGCCTGAGCTGAGTGACAGCGCGACAGTGACCAAGCCGACGGGAGCGTGATCTGTGACTTTCCAAGATGGAGGGTGCTAATGTCATATACCAACAGATGGTTAACGCCTTCACTGACGCCTACACTGCCGCCCATTATACTACCCGCCCTCCCACGCCCGATAGTGACTACGAGCCTGTCAGCCCAGGTTCTAACCCACCTCCAACTCCCACCCACCTGTGTTCCCCTGGTATTACGTCTGTAGTGTCTCCTGCCAACCCCAGTGACGCCTGGGCGCCCTTCACCATGGCCCAGCAGGACGGACAACAAACCACCGCGGCCTCCATCAGTTTACCAGATCAGTATACACAGTTCTATACCACCCCGGCCACCAACACCAGATTCACCGACATCACGACATTATCCAGTAGTGAATTAGTCACCAGTCCTTGTCAACCTTTGAACCAAGATCAGATTAAATCAGAAAACTACAATGTGTGTAATAGCGCGTCACCTATCAGTGCCCCTTCCACAGCACCTCTCGTCTCCATAGAAAACAAGAAAGAACAGCGACTTGGTAGAGTTCCCGGACTCAAAAGAGAAAACAAATATCAACAAATATCTGGTGGTGTCCGTAAGCATCGGGGAGGCAGGGACGTGACGGACGGTGTCAGAAAGAAGAGGAGGCTGGCGGCCAACGCCAGAGAACGACGCAGGATGGACAACCTCAATATAGCTTTTGATCGTCTTCGGTCAGTCCTGCCTCAGGTGTTTGACGACAGTCAACTGTCCAAGTACGACACTCTCCAGTTGGCTCAGACCTACATCACCACCCTGGCCGAACTGCTCTAACCTCGGGTGGGCGAGTGTGGTGTGGTGTGTGATACAACTACACAAACGGCGTTAAACTATTTGAGGTAAGCTCAACATTTTTTAGAGCATAATCATATCGTAGTAGAAGTCCCCTTTCCCTTTCGTAGTATTATCCTATGAACTAACGTATATGTCTTCCATTTGTAGTTCATTCATCTCATTGTCTATACAGGAATATAAAAGGGAAAGTGGGGTAGGGTGAAAGAAAGCGTTAGTGAATTACGTGTGTGGTGTTGAAACACACATACTCTGCTAGTAAAGCAAATGTTAAGCATTTTTTAGTTATATTCATTATCAAGGAATTATATCATATTAATATATGGGAATAGATCATGCATTTATATTAATAAGATTTTGTCGGTTGATTAATTCACTTAAAAGCAAAATAGTTGACAACAGTGTGGAAAGTTGTGAGAAAATATGTCACCGGTACATAAAGAGGGACCACAAGGCCAGAAGTACAGTTGGCAATAGGAATTTCCAGCCATGCGGGAATATTATGTATGGAAGAACAAATGGTGTGGTTGAATTAGGGTTTTAGTTTCCTTATGCATTCATTGATTTATATGTTCAATCAACGAATGAATAGCAAATTGGGGGTTGTAATGTCATGCTATTTTTACTTTACTACATACAATCACGCAGTGGAAACAAATTCATGTGCTCACTCCAGGTAGATTTGGTAGAGTTGGGAGCCGTAACCACTCGACCATGAGCGGATTATGGTGGAGTGGTTACGGTGCCCACCTCTCCTAAATCTACCTGGAGTGAGAGGGTTCGAATCCTGATCAGGATACCTTTCACCCAACCTGTCCGACTTTATCATTATACATTCATGTGGCCAACTGTACAAGCGGAAGAGAACCTGTGAGGCGACCATCTGAAGGGAGGTTAACAATAGACTGTTTTATAACAATGGGTGATGACTGATCAGTATATAGTTTTAAGGTAAACATTAGAAAACGTGTACGGTATTTTAAATATATATATATGGTATAGAACACTGTGTGGTTTACGTCTGTTTCTGACAGAAAAGTGAGGTTGAATTGATCACAGTACAAATAACATACAAATATCAAATTTGCCTTTGTGAGGATAAAAGAAAATAATAATATATAATATCATATCAACTTCATGATAATGTATGTGTATATATTTATATATTTTTAAACAGAATAATCAATGTATCATATTCTACAGAAATATTATTTACTAACAAGTTGTGTCTGTATTATAGGTGGCGTGGACGGAGCGGGTGGTGATGATGGGGTTTGAGAGGAGCTTTAAACTGACCATCGCTACACCAACACACAGGTAATATTAATTACTTAGTACAGTCTCTCTATGTATTTCCTTCATCAATATGAGGGTACCTCTTAAGCAATAATCTAGCTAGCATTAGAGTATTTCATTAAGCTTAGGAAAGACGTCTTGCCATCTAAGAGGTAATGCCTCCTAGTGTACTTTAGGGGGATGGGCGTATATACTGTATGTGCTTATTCATTTATTTTTTCATTATTTATTTTTAGTTTCCTCCCCAGACTTCCATCAAGCTAAACAAGAAACACGCCCAAGACCCCACTTCACGATAATTGTATACATAATTCAGTAGGAAAATGTTCAGGCCGAAGGCCGGTTCCTCCTAAAATTACAGGATAGCTTGTATTTCGCCAGGGAAAAATCGACACCCAAATGGCATATACAGTATATATATATATATATATATATATATATATATATATATATATATATATATATATATATATATATATATATATATATATATATAACGGGGCAAAAGTCTTAACATCGCCAAACTACTGGGGTGAATGTCTTAAAATCAGAACATGTAGGGGGCTGAGCATGAGGAAGAAAAGGTGGAGGATGGGGGTAGGGGGGGGGGGGGAGGCAGACAACCCCCTTAAGAGTTAAGTACGTCATAATATGTTTTCCGTTAGTACGATTTTCAGTCTAGTGATGCTTGTCGTGTGCAATAATGATATATGATTATTTAAAGATATATGGTAATTTTAACCCATTCTGTACCGGTGATGGCCTTTTCATCATATTCTGGCTACTAGTAATATATTTTATTCAGCTAAGGAAAGATCTTTAGCAATTATAAGGCTTCAAACTATCTCAATCAACCCTTTTAGTTACGGTACCACAGATCCTGAAGCTGCACACATAAGCATATTTATTCCACATATTTATTCCACATATTTATTCCACATATTTATTCCACATATAATTAGTGTGTCGAACGAAAACCGAGTCCATTATTTTTAGTCTTTCTTATTGTATACTAGCAGGGGTACCCGGCGTTGCCCGGGTTTAATTTCTACTACCATAATCACCATCATCAATCACTACTACCACAATCATCACAATACTACTACTACCATAATCACCGGCCTCGACCTCCCTGTGCCTCATTAAACGGCGACCTCGATTTCGGCCGCTAAATGACCTCCGATTTTGGATCTGACCTCATCCGTACCCCCATTTTGGGGAGCTGCGAACAACATTCGTTCCATACACCTTTTCGATCGGAGGCCTCCTTCTGCCCCAAACGGCCATTTTTTTAGCTCCCGTCGGCCATTTTTTTCGCTCCCGTTTACTACATAAGTTCTGCCGAAATTTTGTTTTCTCTGATTTCCACTAAACTCGCCCAAAACCATCTCCAAAGCCTGGGCTTTCCAACGGTGCCCCACACTCCCACCTGGCACCAAAACTGTGGGAGGAGTTTAGTAACAAAGGTCGGGTAACTGACAAACAGACAAACATTGACCTTTATTTATTAAGATGTAAAGGTTAAATTATGGTTTATAGGTCAAAGTATGTCTTTGGAAGTGATAACATGGCCAAAACAATGCTATTCCATGTTAATGTTCTTGTGTTTTTTCACATATTTGTTCAAGTCTTCAAACAAAATTGCTCCGGATTGACACCCTGAATAAATATAATACAAATCACATGCAAACAAAACACTTCATACTATAGTCGATTCATTTTAGGTAGGCCAGAAATGTGTACCTAAAACATGGGCTTGAGCAAACGGGCTATAAACGTTCACACTTATTCCCTGGCTGACCCTTCCTAATTGTTATAAATAATAGCTGGATTACTTTAGTCGTTTATGAGTTATAGAGGTTAATGGCCAAGATTGTTTGCCGACTTATAATAAACGGACGATAGTAGATTAGATGATTTCATTAAGCTCAAGATGGACCTCTTGCAATCTAAGACGTAAACTCAATTGTAATTAACCCTTTGACTTCACAAATTCTTTCTAGGCATAATATATTTATCTGATAATAACCAGAATAAAATATGTTGATGAGTTCTACTATGCTGAAGTTACGTCATAATAATGGTTGTTATGTTTGTGTGTGTGTGTGTGTGTTTGGTTGTGTACTCATGTGATAAACTACAGTGGTGTGTGTGTGTGTGTGTGTATGGGTGTGTGTGTGTGTGTGTATGGGTGTGTGTGTGTGTGTATGGGTGTGTGTGTGTGTGTGTTTGTGTGGGTGTGTGTCACCTGTACATTATATGTGTACATCCATCGTAAGCTATCAATACATTATCAATGATTTAATTCACAAATCAATATAATTTATGTCCCCAAGTTTATTAAAACTAATGTGTATTTGTTTGTTTGCTTTCAGATAGAGTTGTAACCTGGTGATCTCAACCGTGGCCGTGTTTGGAGTGGTTCGGCATGCGTACAAAACGAGATCAATAATATATACAATTATATAACATTTATTGATATATCTACACCCAATACTTTAAACATATTTATTCTAGTCAAAATAACTCTATATATTTTTGTACTACGAAGGAGGGGCCTGACTGAATCAAACACCAGCCTAAGAGAAGTTGATAATGATGTCTTATTTAAATAAAGAAACTTAAAATACAATATAGTATTATGTGACCCACTTTAAGATTAAGTTTCCTTCCATTAGGCTAACCATTTACACTCCACTATAGATCTCTATGGGCTGAGTCATTGCTCTATAGGACAAAACACCATCATCATTGATTATATACTTGATTATTATTATGTCATAATGAATACTAAAGCTGTCAAGATTTTAATTCAACACCAAAAATGTTCCAAATATGTTTTGTTTTCTGTGCTACTACGTTTGATATTTATGGTATATATTAAACAAATATTTATTAATATGAGAAGATGAATCTATCTGCCAAGGAGATGGTCCTAAAGGTGGTATTTCGACATCATTTAGAAGAACTTCCAAAACATGATCATCATTCCATTAATTTACATCGTAATATAATATGCAATCTTTCTAAATTTAGTTATCGAGGTAATTACGCAGAAGAGCAGACAAACCAAAATCCTGAAGACCATTGCTCCTTCATCAATCCCAACCTCACTTACTGGATTCTTATTATCAGCAAACCACCAATTAACTTACCAATAAACCTAATCAATGACATCAATGAAACTAATGAATACATGTGGTACCCCAAGGATTCGAACCTAGGATACTCACACCGAAATTCCACGCACTAACCATTACGAGAAAAACAAAAATAGTAATAATAATAAATAAATGATGCTACTAACTTTTTACTACTACTATCGCATATCAATTATCCATGACTAAAACTAATTAAATATAGTTCCGTCTTTACCATAACATTTGCTTGATCTTTTGTCTGTCGTCTCATTTGTTAGCGCTCTCAGTACTATAACTTTATTCATAATTTCATTCTAGCTGTTATTAAATTATTGTATTCAACTTTGGAAGGATCTTTACGAATCAATGGAGTAAAACAATTCACACTTCACCTTCTGACTCTCATTTGACACAATTCACACTTCACCTTCTGACTCTCATTTGACACAATTCACACTTCAGCTTCTGACTCTCATTTGACACATACATTTGAACTATGATCGATAACGTTGTCAGTGGAGTTCAGTCTTCTAGTTGGTACTTCTATATTCTCACATTTCTACTAAATAAAACATTAATAATGAAATACAATTATTTATAATTTCAATATGATATTATACCTACAATAATCAATTTTGAAACACAACGAGGAATTAAATGGCTTGTCTTGAATCTCCTGGATTATTTATTAGCTGTTTTTCAACATCCAGTCAATCAATCAATCTTATGCCACCCAGTCAATCAACATACAATCAATCAATCTTATGCCACCCAGTCACCGTGATGATGATGATGATGCAGCACATATCAGTAATATCACTCACACCACCAGTTATCTCAATTATCTTCTGATTTACCAAACTTAATTCCAAAATTGTGGATCCTGATGGAGTGGCCAAGGTTCTCAATCACCATATAACGAACACATAATGAATGAGGCCCATGTGAGGTGGGAAGATGCATTATGGAGTGACGAAGCATTATTCGTATGGACAGATCAATGTGGTAGCCATTTATCAACTGTCAGGCGGCACTGCAATTAATTACTGGATATCCTCCTCAGCCCACAACCTACCAAACTCCTGCCGTAGCAAAGATCTGGGAGTTAAGGGGAGATTTATTTATTTATTTTTTAAATTCGTTTATACTATTATGTATCAATATTTTTAATTAGCTCCCTAGATCTCTATAAAGCTAAACGAAGCACTACCGAGACCCGCCTTCGGGATACATTTTTATTTTTTTCGGTAAAAAAAAATGTCCTGACCGAAGGCTGGCTCTTAAATTACATGCTCGCTATCACTCATCAGGACAAAATCGACACCTACATGGCACGAAAAGTCTTAATATTGACAAAGAAATCGGGCGAAACAGGTCTTACAATCGCCAAACTAATAGGACAAACGTCTTGAAATCACATATTTAACGGGGTCAAACATGAAGGAGAAGGGTGTCCAGAAAACCCCCCCCCATCTCCCCTTAAACCACAGAAGGCCATCAAGTTGTCGGCAGCGGCCGACCAACACCTTCTGACAAGTTACTATTAATTATACTAACTGGTTCCTGAGATAAGTAGGCTACCCGGAGAAAGGTGATGGCTTAACAAGGTAGGGAGGTGGATGATTGGTTTTATTTTGCATCTATTTATAATATTGTTAGGTAATTCAATACATTTTAGTGACAAATATATCATGAAAAGCAAATTAACCCCTTCCGAACGGGCTACGTCTTTTTATACTTTATTCTGGCTACTGTTAGACGAGTTGATGCATGTTAAAAGGTCCTCCAGCAATTAACAGACTTCGAAATATTTCACTTAACCCTATTTACTAGAACACATCCTTCCTAAACTGCAAACAATCGTATAACTATAGCTACTATAAAATTAAAAAGATGTCGCCGGCACATATGTGGTTAATAATGTATTTACTAAATACTGTTAAATAAATTCAGTAAATAAACAACAAAACAGTTTAATAAATACATAGGATATATAGATAAACCAGATAAATGCACACATAAACACAGCACATAAACACAACACAACACATCAACACAACACATCAACACAACACATCAACACAACACATCAACACAACACAACACATAAACACAACACATAAACACAACACATAAACACAACACATAAACACAACACATAAACACAACACATAAACACAACACATAAACACAACACATAAACACAACACATAAACACAACACATAAACACAACACATAAACACAGCACATAAACACAGCACATACAGGGTGGGGTAGAATTGGGTTACCCACCTGACAGACATTGTCAACGCTGCCTTTCAGCTTAGGCTGCATGGTCAATCCTATGTTTTAGCCAACAATATCCTCACAACCATTACATACATAACCTCACCAACCATACACAACCATCCTCACCAACCATACACAACCACCCTCACCAACCATACACAACCACCCTCACCAACCATACACAACCACCCTCACCAACCATACACAACCACCCTCACCAACCATACACCACCATCCTCACCAACCATACACAACCACCCTCACCAACCATACACAACCACCCTCACCAACCATACACAACAACCCACACCAACCATACACAACCACCCTCACCAACCATACACAACCACCCTCACCAACCATACACAACCACCCTCACCAACCATACACAACCACCCTCACCAACCATACACAACCACCCTCACCAACCATACACAACCACCCTCACCAACCATACACAACCACCCTCACCAACCATACACAACCACCCTCACCAACCATACACAACCACCCTCACCAACCATACACAACCACCCTCACCAACCATACACAACCACCCCACCAACCATACACAACCACCCTCACCAACCATACACAACCACCCTCACCAACCATACACAACCACCCTCACCAACCATACACAACCACCCTCACCAACCATACACAACCACCCTCACCAACCATACACAACCACCCTCACCAACCATACACAACCACCCTCACCAACCATACACAACCACCCTCACCAACCATACACAACCACCCTCACCAACCATACACAACCACCCCACCAACCATACACAACCACCCCACCAACCATACACAACCACCCTCACCAACCATACACAACCACCCTCACCAACCATACACAACCACCCTCACCAACCATATACAACCACCCTCACCAACCATACACCACCACCCTCACCAACCATACACAACCACCTTCACCAACCATACACAACCACCCTCACTAACCAAACACAGCCACCCTCACCAACCATACACAACCACCCTCACCAACCATACACAAACACCCTCACCAACCATACCACGATCCTCACCAACCATACACAACCACCCTCACCAACCATACACAACCACCCTCACCAACCATACACAACCATCCTCACCAACCATACACAACCACCCTCACCAACCATACACAACCACCCTCACCAACCATACACAACCACCCTCACCAACCATACACAACCACCCTCACCAACCATACACAACCACCCTCACCGACCATATACAACCATCCTAACCAACCATACACAACCACCCTCACCAACCATACACAACCACCCTCACCAACCATACACAACCACCCTCACCAACCATACACATCCATCTACACCAACCATACAATACATCTAAACTACAAATCCACTAGCCAGGTAACTTCTTCATCCTGCCAGACCAATCTACCGTGAAATTACTCGAGGCCAAAAGGTAAAATAGCCGAATTGCTTCATTGCCAACTTAAATTTGTCCTGCATTATCCCAGCGGCTTCCTTTTCACATTGTTATGTCGATGTCTAAAGTCAAGAAAGTCTTTGTTATGCTACAATAGACATAAACAAATTATGTGGATTCACTAAACGGGAAGAATTGCAGCCCCCTCTTTACCATACTAAGTCATATTCTACTTTCGGTATTAAGGGAGCTCAGACGGTATTGTGCAACATAATTTACTGGTTCGGCTCAATGGTTTAAGGAGGGGATTTAGTTGGCTCTCTAAACCTCTATCAAGCTTAAAAAAACACCCACAAGATCCCCCTTCGATATAAATGTGTAAATTTTTCGGTAGAAAAATGTCCCGGCCGAAGGCCGATTCCTCTTCAAATACAGGCTCACTATCGCTCGCCAGGAAAAACATCGACACTTAAATGGCACGAAAGGTCTTAATATTGGCAAAGAAATGGTGATAAAGGTCTGAAAATCGCCAAACTAATGGGGCGAATGTCTTGAAATCTCATAACTACTAGGGAGAAACATGAGGGAGGAGGAAGACTCGAAAAACCAACTTCTCCCCTTAAGTTTGATAAAGAGAATCCTATTCCGCTCATGACGAAGCAGAAGCAGCCGACTATGACAAAAGAACTGATACCTTTCTGCCCTCCTACCACCCCTGCGAAAGAACCGACTCCCCTAGTCTCATAGACCTATCACCTCTGCTGTATCCATAAGATATTGATTGTCAGAATTACCATAAGCATTACTGTTCCTTGTTTCGGGATCCCTCCTAACATGAAGGGATAATATAATACACACGTTATCCTGTTTGCCACTCTTATTAAATACTATGATAATGATACCTTGAATTACATTGGCGACTCTGCCAACGTGGAGTAATACATATTTTTATTAATTACCATAGAAGTCTCCAATACACCACTCGTTACACAGCAATTACATCGCGTAACTCCACATGTCCCTCAAACCTAAGTCTACACCTTTCGCAGGTTTTATCCATGTATATTTATACACATATGTCTGAAGAATTGATTGTCCTCTGCAAATGCATATTGTTTGCCCCTTATTTTGTCATATATAGTCAATAAACTAATATATAATGGTAGATGTGTATCTACATATAAGTTATCCCCGTAAGTTAAGGACCTAATGCCCCCTTAAAATGGTTAATGAAGTATTTAAGAAGCCTGTGATATTAGCCAAACACTCGGCATTTAATTCATCATTACCTTCTTTCCCTCCCCAAATTAGGTCCAAACTTGCGCTTTCGGCCATTCAAATTACTAGACCTAAACCTTCCTTACCATCCCACCCCTCACCTTCCTTCCTTCCTTCCTTCCTTCCTTCCTTCCTTCCTTCCTTCTTCATACCCTAATGCATCTCTCGGCCAACCCCTGGGGGCGGCACTCTTTAATTAACCTATAAGTAAGTAACTCTCTCTCTCTCTCTCGTGTTTCTATTGAGTGGACTTCAGTCACTTCTGGAGTTCTACAGGGATCTGTCCTAGGCCTACTTCTGTTTATCATATATGTCAATGACCTCAATCTTGGTCTGTTGAGTGTGATCTCGAAGTTTGCAGATGACATTATGCTTGGAGTACATGTGAAGGATGGATCTTAACAGACTGGGTGAATGGTCTGAGACATGGCAGATGCCACTAAACTTGGAAAAGTGCAAGGTGATGCATATCAGCTAAGAAAATCCCAAGTCAGGTTATTAGCTATTGGGAATGCCCTTGTATGTGACTGACTTAGTAAAGGATTTGGGTGTACTGATTAAGAGGGACATACAGTTCTCCAAGTAGTGCATTGAAGTAAAAAGAGACATTTTATATATAGAAAGAAGGAAATAGTCCTCACGCTCTACGATGCTGGAGTATGTTGTTCAATTCTGGTCTCCAGCACTCAGCAAAGACATAGAACGACTGGAAAGAGTACAAGGAGTACAAGATACAAGGGGCTACAAATCTTATGCCATCGAGTAGAAAACTGAGCTATGAGGACTGCTTGAAAGCTCTTGATCTGTTTTAGTTGGAAACACTGAGACTACGAGGTCAGCTCATTGAAGTTTTTAAAAACCTTAATGGGTTCGACTATATGGACATAACAAAATGCTTCGTCTCGACACTAATACAACACGAAACAATGGCTGGATTTTAGAATTGAAAAGGTTCAGTACTAGTATATATGGAAACCTTTTCTCATATTATATGATCTGTTTTACCTGGAACAAACTTCCTTTACAAGTTGTCAACAGTTCTTCAGTTGAGCAGTTCAAGAAGAGAGTATATGGCATTTTGCACACTCTGCAATGAGTGTAATTTACTACACAATTTTCCCTCTTTCCACTTCGAGTATCTCCCCGGAATGAACCGCAAGTTATGTTTTTAAATGTCTAGATTCGTATGCTGTTGGACACTTGCGGACAAATAATGAAATACCAATAAAATGGAAATTCACAAATCTTCCGGATATATACATTTAGACATAAGTTACTATAGTTAACTTATTTAAGCACACACTCACCTACACACACACCTACACACACAGACACACACACACACACAGGCCTACACTCTGGTACCTGGGTGGTGGTGGTGGTGATGGTGATTTGTGGTGGTGGTGGTGGTGGTGGTGGTGGTGGTGGTGGTGGTGGTGGTCACACCTTTAATAACTCCAAAGAAAGGTAGTGATGAAGGTGAGAGCCGAGGTGTGAGGACCAACACCACCTCTTTGTTTCCAACACAAATATTTTCAAGGGAGATTTTCACTTAATGGATTTGTTTTAACCTCCTTCTCCCTCATGTTTAGCACCATTAATTTTGAGATTTTAAAACGTTCGTCCCGTTAGTTTGGCGATTTCAAGAACTTTCGCCCCATTTCTGTCAATTTTAAAACCTTTCATGCCATTTAGGTGTCGATTTTTTTCCTGGCGAGCGATGGCGAGCCTGTAATTTAAGAGGAACTGGAACCGGTCTTCGGCCAAGAAATTTTTCTACCGACAAATTTGCAAATTTATCTATCTTAAAAGGGGGTCTAGTGGGTGTAATTTTAAGCTTGATGGAGGTCTAGGGAACAAACTAAAAACCTCCCCTTAACTTTCTCTTTGTTCTACCTTTCTCTTCTTACAGTTGCCTACCCGTCTTTTAACCATACCCACATCGTCCTACTTTTCCCCACCTACCAGTTTCCTTTTCTGCTCCTCGTCTGTGATTTTCAACTCCACCAACCTACTTCTTACTTTTTTTCTTACTTTCGATATAAATTCCCGTTATCCTCTTCTTCCTCTCTCTCTCTCTCTCTCTCTCTCTCTCTCAACCACCCACCCACCCACCCACCCACACACACAACCACCCACCCACCCACCCACACCTACACACCACAACCACCCACCCTCCCACCCACACCTACACACCACAACCACCCACCCACCCACCCACACACACCTACACATTACCTTTGGCAAATTAGTTCATTCATCTTCTGTCCCTTAATGAACTGGTGTAGGCTGGCCAATACATCAGTTCCCTCCCTCTACTACCCTACATTCTTCAATGTACCCGACAGTAAACAGAGATCACCCAACTTCAACTTTTGGAGGTGCACAAAGTGGCTGGTGGTGTACAGTATATAGGCGGGATCTGTGTGCGCAATACCATTCTGCTTACGCAGAGTTAATAATACAAATACATTATTAAAACGAATTTGTATTGCTTTACTATATATTGTTGTCTATCTCTGCCATCACACGGCTGGACACACTATAGCCTCCCCAATATAGCCCAATAACCGCCCACCAGGCCGCCCGTCAGTACAGGCGGGCGGGCTACCTGGAAGAGGTACCTATACAACCTAAAGTAAACAGACACAGACAACTGACCAGACTTTCTGATTTTGAAATTGTAAACTGATATTAGCCATTCAGAATTAATTAATATAATAAGTTATGACATACTGATAAATAAATACGGTCTTTTACCAAAGGGTTAATGACCCTTGGATGTGACAGAGCCTGTATCTCATTCTATAGTCAACCCACAGTGAGCTACAGTCTCCTCAATTTCCCTGCTAATGTAACAGGTCTAAAATATAATATGAAGTTAGTGTTATTGATATGAAATATAGGATTTATTTATAATGCAAAAGTAACTTCCATTGCGTTTAGCCGTACATATACGAGTGTTTAGTTTTACATTTTTGCTTTTACCAACGCTGATTGTGTTCAAATATGACTTTCCACTTGCTTACACACAGAATGATCTATCTTCACTCTAGTTCCTGACAACAGTGTAGAGTAATCCCGACATTGCCAGATTAAAGTTGACGATTAAAGTTTACGAATATAGCGCTCGTGAGAAACTACCTTATAAGACCCCAACATGTCGTTGCGGTGAAAAGATGTCCTAACTCTGTATTTCATAGGAGGAGGAGGTGGAAAAATATCAATCTGGCCGCTGGTCAGTTTCCTCCTGCCCCTCACACCTCCATTATTAGTGACCACCCACAGCCATCACCTGCCCTCATCTACAGACTCTATAGTAACCACAGATTGGCAAATTTATAATTAATATTATAAGTTAACTGTAAGTTTACGTAATGTACAATAACTACAAGGTAGCTTACTATTTTCATTATCTTGTGTTAGCTACCAGATCACATAATGCATATCATCTACCCGGTATTTCATTATAGATAAGATTTTTGATTAGGTATAAGATCAGGCAAGGTACAATAATGCATAGACCTAACTTCCCGATATCGTATCACCATAATATTCTCCCTCACAATTCCTCCTTCTTTTATGTGTAAGAAGGAGATAAAAGGCAAAACTGCCTGTGTCAAGTGTCCCTTGAAATTGAACAAGTTTCAGAGTCAAACTCCAGGTACGTTTGAGTCAAAATGTCTGGACGCACGGAGCTTGAATGAGCTTAAGTCATAGAACTATGGAAAAATAATTTGGGAGAGAGTTCCAGGGTTGACCTGTTGAGTGGAAGAAAGACTGGGAAAATATTTTCAATCTTAGGTTAAAGAGTTGGATAGAAAATAGGAGTGGGGATGTTTTGAAAGGTGGGTTTCACCTACTCTCTGTAAGGGAGGAGGCATAGCACTGGAATACTCTGAAGAACACTGATTATTGTAATCAATGTATAAGAGAAAGAGAGAGAGAGAGATGCAACAATGCGACTTGTAGAGAGAGATTGAAGAGAATTAGTATGAGGAGGTGAGTTGATGACACAAAATGCTTTTGCCTCGACCCTATCGAGAAGTGCGGTATGGGTGGAATCTTCCCACACACGTACAGTACTCTACACATGTATGCACAGTATCTCGGGGGGGGGGGGGGGGGGGGGACTTCTTCTTCTTGTCCACTGCGGGTGCATACAGCTTCATGCTATTTGTCTTCTTATTTGTCGGTGGTGATCTTGCAGGGCAAGTCACTTTGGTAGAGTACTATATTTACGCACTGCCTCTTCCACTGGTCCTAATGAGGTCTGTGGTGTTGGCAGCAAGAGCACTCACTACGCTACCCGGATCTGGCACCGGGTGGTTGAACGTCTTGAGATTTAAATGACTCAAGTGTGATCTTATGGTCTTAATATCCCTCAACACCTGGGCTCATGTTTCCGAGTTTGTTTCCGCCACAGAATACCTCATGGGCCTGTCAGGATACCTCGACGGGACCGTAACAGAACAAGTACTTCATTACTGGTTGTGTCAACAGGATACCCCACCACACATCCACAGGATACCTCATGGATTGTAGTACTGGGCCAGGATTGACCCTCTACAGGACACCTCATAGAGTGACCTTGCCTTGGTGAAGGGGGGGGGGGGGGGGTAATGATGGTTGGTACGGTTGACATATATGTCCAATTCTGTTCCACTCAGATGTCTTTGTGCTGCGGGTATGAAGGTCACTTTATTCCTTCACCAATGACCTGACTTTGTGTCTTTTTTGCTCTGGTGACTCAGGTAGTGGTAAGAGGAAGAGCAACAGGTAAGGCTGGTGGGGGATTCCTGTAAGACCTGGAGGGCGGAGCAAGTGACGTAGTGGCTGGGGGCGGGGCTAGTGCCTTCAGCCATCCCGAAGAGGATGGGGTTTTCAGGAAAGAGTGCACTGTTTCATGTTGTGTCGCTGATGGTGAGGTGATGACTGCAAGGCATAACGAGGCTTCTTTTGGGCCTTTTCAGGTTGAATCAGGGATAATAGAATTTACTTAATTGTTGACAAAAAGATATGAAGCTTTGTTTTCAATGTGAATGTAGGAGACAAAAGGCAAAGCTGCCTGTAAAAAGTGTCTCCCCTAAAGTTGAAAGAGTGACAGAGAGTGACATACAAGGTACTCAGTCAAAATGTCTGTACACACAGATTTTAAAACAGCTTCCGTCATGGGATTTGAGTAAGACGGATTGAGAAAGAGAGTTCAAAAGCTTACTTGTGAAGTAGAAGAAAGACTGGGAAAATCGGTTCAGTCTTGGGTTAAAGAGTTGGACTGAATAGAGTTGGGAGTGTGTTGAGAGGCGTGTGCCCCCCACTCTCCGTAAGAGAAGAGGAATACACCGAGAAAGCATTGAAGAACACTGATTATTTTTAATAGCGATAGAAGAGTGAGAGAGATGCAACATTGCAGCGTGTAGAGAGAGACTGTAGGGAATTTGTAAGAGGAAGTGAGTTGATGACTCTACCCATTCGAGAAGTGCGGTATGGGTGGCACCTCTTCACACAAGAGAACAATTATCGATAGCATGTGTTTCAATATCCAGTGACATCTTGGTCAAGATTAAAAAGGGTCTATGTTTCGTCTTTAGTGGTAAGTCAGCTCAGCGAAATGCCAAGCAATTATTCAGTGGTTCGGCAGTAATGTTTTTCTTTCGCTTTAGAAAACGACATAAAAACATTCCAATATACCGTTTGAATAAGGTGTTCTTTTAGAATAAAGATATCGGACACATCTTCCTAACCATACACAATAGCCGCAGACACATTAAAGACTACCTGACAATAGTTAATGTATATAATTCATGATACGAAGGCTACTAAGCTTATCAAACTTAGCACAATAACATGCACATAGATTAGTATTTATTTTTAAAAGTACTTAAACACACAAGACTTGTAATTATCAAGTCTCCATATATAGCAGGATCTCTGGAATATAGATATTAAATATAGATAACAGTATTAGCAACCTAATAGGCCTCGGTGAAGGTAGTACACGAGGAAGACAGGAAAACTGGTTACTGTAATTGCTGATAAATAGTACTGATGATTCGAAAATTCGGTGCTCAAAGTATAATTTATCTGTCTGGGCTTCTGTCTGGTATGTTCAGGTTAGGCATGTGTGTGTGTATGTGTATGTGTGTGTGTGTTGCAAAATTAACCAACGTTTCTATATATAGTCCAACTAGTTATTGGCATAATGGGTGGCTGGACAACTCGACCAGATGATGATTTCAACTAGTAGCTATAAGCTAGTGCCAACTCAGGCAGTATGGTTACGTTATGTTATGTTAAGTTCTGATGGAGTTAAACATTAAGTTGGCACTGATTTGATTGGCCTTTCTTAATCTAGCATTTGTGGAACACTACTGGTTGAATTGGTATATTGCTTAAGTTATCCAAGAACCAGCATAGTGAAATTATAGGGAGGGGAAAGTGGATATTCTCTCTGAATATTAACTTGGTAATCTTTTCCTCCAATTGATCTCAGGTGCAAGGCAATGCATGTTAATGATATTGTGTACTTGAACTCTTATTTCCTTCATAAGTCATGTACAATCGCAACCAGAGAAGGAATAACATGATGTAATATATTAGAGGTTATGAAGAAGCAGTGAAAGAAGGTATTGAACACAAGTGATTTGGAACTAGGTAAAGAAGAACGAGTGCAAAAGGTATTGAACACAAGTGATTTGGAACTAGGTAAAGAAGAACGAGTGCAAAAGGTATTGAACACAAGTGATTTGGAACTAGGTAAAGAAGAACGAGTGCAAAAGGTATTGAACACAAGTGATTTGGAACTAGGTAAAGAAGAACGAGTGCAAAAGGTATTGAACACAAGTGATTTGGAACTAGGTAAAGAAGAACGAGTGCAAAAGAAGTTAATTGTAAAGACGAGTAGCAAATATATAGACACAAAGCAACACCTAATTGGAGCTTCATTCATGAACAATAATCTGAACTTGGAAGGAATAGAAAAAGGTGTAATAGTGACAACATAAATATATAGTTCTGGTATAGTTGATAAGTAATGGTAAGATAATTAGAAGTGGATAATATTATGTTATTACGGTAAATTATGATGTACAATTTATGATTGGAGGTTAAAAGGATGCAAAAAGAGAGTAGTTATAAGAAAAGGGAGAATCAGAACCAGTGAATTAATAGTGACTGGAATAATTGTTACCTGCTTATGTTTTTTGTTACATTTTTAATTTACCGGTATATATATTTACCGGTATATATAATTTACCGGTATATATATTTACCGGTATATATAATTTACCGGTATATATATTTACCGGTATATATATTTACCGGTATATATTTACCGGTATATATATTTACCGGTATATATATTTACCGGTATATATATTTACCGGTATATATATTTACCGGTATATATATTTACCGGTATATATTTACCGGTATATATATTCATCAAGAAACCTTGGTTCTCGCTTGTCCCTTTGGGGTATAATGAAACTGGTTACTGAGTGACTGACTGACATTATCTTAGAACTGTTTCGTGTTGTTCTGTTAAATTTATGTTTTAATATTATTATTGGCATTATCATAAATTCCTTCAGTATTCAAGGAAACCTTTATTCATATTATTTTATCCATCACTGGAAGATTTGTTTATATATACCGTATATAATATATATATATATATATATATATATATATATATATATATATATATATATATATATATATATATATATATATATATATATATATACCGGTATATATATACCGAGTATATATATATTTTTTTTTTTATTTTTTTTTCTATGTGAATGAGGGAGACAAAAGGCAGAACTGCCTGTAGCGAGTGCCTCGCCCAGAGTTGAAAGAGTGACAGGGCCAAAATCAAGGGATGTTCGAGCCAAAATGCCCACTAAAACAAGTCTTGGGTGGAAGATCTGGCTGGTACGAGGGTAACTCAATTCCCAAAACGACCTGGTAAGTGATGAGTGAAATGAGGCTTTGTAAACGGAGTTTGCCAAATGTTTATCCAAGTGGGGAGTGACAGTTATGCCGGTTCCCATAAAATTATACTGTACATAAATACGATGTGAGCAGAGTGATTTGCTTACCCTTGCTCCCTTGGGTACGTACGCTATGTTAACCCTTTCTGTACCGGTGCCGTCTTTTAACTTTATTCTGGCTAATATTACACGATTGTATTCAGTTTTAAAAGGGCCTGCAGCAATTAACAGGCTTTGAACTATCTCACTTGACCTTTTTTTACTACCATAGATCCTTCTTAAACTTCATAAAATCGTCTAGATATTGGTAGCATATAATTACAAAGACGTCGTCGGTACAGGCCTAAATAATATTATATATTTATATTAGTCATATTATTATCATTATTATTATTATTATTATTATCTATAATATTGATTGTTATATTTTTATTATTGTTGTTAGTATCATATAAGCTTCTTTTTCTATTTATTTAGAAAATCACTCTTTAAGTCGTCGCCCCTAAGATCCAACGAGGAAATCAATGACATATTTTTTCTCTTTTTTCTTTTTCTATGTGATTGAGGGAGGCAAAAGGCATAACTGCCTATAGCGAGTGCCTCCCCCATAGTTGAAAGAGTGACAGGGCCAAAATCAAGGGACGTTCGAGCCAAAATGCCTGGACACACGGAGTTTGAATCAATTTAAGTCATAGGAAGCGGGAAAAACTGATTCTGGGAGAGAGTTCCAGAGCTCAGCTGTTGAGTAGAAGAAAGTTTGAGAGTAACGTTTCACTCTTGGGTTGGAGAGTTGCACAGAGTAGGGGTGGGATTGAGTTGCAAGACGGGTACCACGTGCCCTACGTAAAGGAGGTGGTATGCACTGGGATAGCTCTGAGGAACACTGATTATTATAGTAGCGATAGAATAGCGAGAGAGATGCAACATTGCGGCGGAGAGAGAGAGATTGCAGAGAGTTGGTGAGTGGACGGGAGTTAATGATACGAAAGGCCTTCCTTTCAACCTTGTCTAGGAGAGCGGTGTGAGAGGAACCTCCCCACACATGTGAACAATACTCAATACAAGGGCGCACTATGCCCCTGTACAGAGCAAGAAACTGTGCAGGGGAAAAGAACCCCCTAAGGCGGTTGAGCACACCCAGCTTCTGGGAGGCTGCCTTAGCAAGACTGGTAATATGGTCCTTCCAAATGAGAGCAGAAGAAAAAGAGACACCAAGAATATTGAGAGAAGATGAAAGATTGATTTTTGTATTGTTGAAGAATAAGGGATAGTCCGCTGGGAGTTCCTGACGGGTAGATAGATGGAGAAATTGGGTTTTGGAAGCATTAAAGTTAACAAGGTTTTCTCTGCCCCAATTGGAAATAGTATTTAGATCAGAATTTAAGAGTTGTAATGGCTTCATTACGTTTGTCGTTGAGGGATATACTGCATACATAGGCCTATCACTGATAAAATACTAACTATAGTAGTTTCAGTAGAGTAGAAGAACTGGATCTGATTACCTTCCGAGGGATAATATTTAAGACCAAGGGAGAAAAAAAACTGAGTATTTGCATGAATCTAAAGCATAAACATATAGTTGACCTTATAAAGATATATGTTCTACACTTCGTTATACAGAACATGCTTAAAGAGTTTCATAAGAACTTGATAGGGACACTAATCTACAGATAACATATATCAGTTTTCGAGTTGGCAGTATATAAGAATATATATTCTATAGCCTATTCAGTTATCAAAAGCTTAATCTCGTTAAACCGTAACAAAACTGCCCCACCCTTCTTTGTTTATTTAGAGAAGTTCAAATAACTTCAATGTTTTATGATACATAAGTCTACTTCTGCAGATTAATATAATCTTGGTTAAATTGTTTCCTAATCTAAATTTATCTCTAGACGAATCCATTCATGTAGTAAGGTATTTCCGAGCTCAATGGGTTTATCCTTGAGCTCGAAAATATTATTTTAGCTACCACTGGAAGATTTGTAAATATATATATATATGTATATATATATATATATATATATATATATATATATATATATACAGTATATACTGTATATGTGTTTGTTTTCCTCCATGTAAAAGGTTCTCCTTGTTTTATGAAGTGCTAATGTACAATCATCCCATCTGCTAAATGTGTCAGCGCTATTCGCTCGGTCATGTAGATAAGATCATTGACTTTCAAGCTACTTATTATGTGAAATAAACAGCAATCATATATAACACTTCACCGGCTGCAGGAGTATTAATACGACCGACACACAATGTATTAATACGACCGACACACAATGTATTAATATGACCGACCGACACACAATGTATTAATATGACCGACCGACACACAATGTATTAATATGACCGACACACAATGTATTAATATGACCGACACACAATGTATCAATATGACCGACCGACACACAATGTATTAATATGACCGACACACAATGTATTATTATGACCGACACACAATGTATCAATATGACCGACCGACACAATGTATTAATATGACCGACCGACACACAATGTATCAATATGACCGACACACAATGTATTAATATGACCGACACACAATGTATCAATATGACCGACCGACACACAATGTATTAATATGACCGACACACAATGTATTAATATGACCGACACACAATGTATCAATATGACCGACCGACACACAATGTATTAATATGACCGACCGACACACAATGTATCAATATGACCGACACACAATGTATTAATATGACCGACACACAATGTATTAATATGACCGACCGACACACAATGTATCAATATGACCGACCGACACACAATGTATTAATATGACCGACCGACACACAATGTATCAATATGACCGACACACAATGTATTAATATGACCGACACACAATGTATCAATATGACCGACCGACACACAATGTATTAATATGACCGACACACAATGTATTAATATGACGGACACACAATGTATCAATATGACCGACCGACACACAATGTATTAATATGACTGACTGACACACAATGTATCAATATGACCGACACACAATGTATTAATATGACCGACACACAATGTATCAATATGACCGACACACAATGTATTAATATGACCGACACACAATGTATTAATATGACCGACCGACACACAATGTATTAATATGACCGACACACAATGTATTAATATGACCGACACACAATGTATTAATATGACCGACACACAATGTATTAATATGACCGACACACAATGTATCAATATGACCGACACACAATGTATTAATATGACCGACACACAATGTATCAATATGACCGACACACAATGTATTAATATGACCGACACACAATGTATCAATATGACCGACACACAATGTATTAATATGACCGACACACAATGTATCAATATGACCGACACACAATGTATTAATATGACCGACACACAATGTATTAATATGACCGATACACAATGTATTAATATGACCGACACACAATGTATCAATATGACCGACACACAATGTATTAATATGACCGACACACAATGTATCAATATGACCGACACACAATGTATCAATATGACCGACCCACAATTTATTAATATGACCGACACACAATGTATCTGGACGTGTATATTGTAGCCAAACTTTTAACATAATAAATCACACTGATGACTTAACTATATATTTTAACATAATAAATCACACTGATGACTTAACTATATATTTTAACATAATAAATCACACTGATGACTTAACTATATATTTTAACATAATAAATCACACTGATGACTTAACTATATATTTTTTTCCATTTCCACTAAGGACAGTAACACACCAGGATTTTTGTCTTCACCTTTTTACCACAACTCTGATCTTGCACCTTCTGAAATAAACTTGCACACGAATGATGTTACCTTAAATATTCTACCTCCAATCTAGTTGTGAATACCAGTGTAAGACAGTTAAATAAATACAAAATAAATCAATAACAAATATATATATATATATATATATATATATATATATATATATATATATTATATTATGTAAAGTAGTCTAGTAGGATTGCAGCTTCAATTTTGCCAGTTTGTAATTATCACAATATTTATAAGGGAGATTAGAATTCAAAGTTAGCTTCAGCACTTTATTAAAAGACTACCAGAATACGTCATGCAAGTACCAATTCCATAATTCCCCAATTTCAGTAGCACTATAGTATAGGAAAAACAAACTTACCATGCAAAAGAAGAATGATAAATGTTAGCAAAAGGTAAAGGGGCCCAGTAAATCCTATCAGCAGAGGTAATACTATAATAAATAACACACCTACTCCAATATACCCTACACTGACATTGAATTATAGCTCCATTGACAGGCGTTACAGTGCTATAAGGACCATCTGAAATAACACGTTTACACTTCATAATAAATCACTAAACGCATACACCAATACACTGGGACTTAACTAATGAAGATCTCCATGTAAACACGTCCTCTGTCAGACATTACAGTATATAAATCACAGAACCCAAAATTTCAAGCGCTTACCGTAACAGTTTATCAACTTGATGACAGCAGCTTCGCCTTATGAAAATATGAACGTTAAAGCTATTTCGACAAATGTAATGACTTACATTAGTTGTAGTCAGTTTGACTCTTCATTTTATACCAAGAATAACACGTTGTCAAGAACATCACCAAGTCGATTAGTATTCACGGTGCGGAGATGATTATAGCCAATTGTGAGTGTTCGGGGAAGCAGACGAAGCCAGTCGTTCCTTGTACGAAGCAATATTATACATAAGAGTCATAGGACAAGAATTGCTCCCTTATGGAGCTGTGCTACTAAACACAGCCATCATGGTAACACAACGGTGGCAACTCGATGTTTAAGTTATACTCCACCCAACACAACCTTTGTGGAAGACATCAATCAGTGTTCTGCAACTGCCCTCAACCTGACAATTGGTTATTTGCTTGATAAATATATAAGCCTCCGATAAGAACTGAACACATATGGGACTCCGCTTTAGTTATCTCTCCAAATAAACATATCCTACCATTCCATCTTAACATGACATTCTACAAGCCAAGACCTGGTTATTGCACATGTATATTTCCACTCCGCATTAACTCATCTTTTTAAGGTATAGAAGCATAAAAATGTACCGAGCTTGATTCTGCCTTGGACTAACAGCCCTGGAAAAGTATACTACGACTGCCAAAGTAGAATATTGTAGACAGACATGAACATTATTAGTATAATATTACATATTCACTTTTAATTACCTCCGGATGTGTTTATTCAATTAGGAACGACCTTACAAACAAACTTACTAAGATCAATTAAATTACAACCATATACAGTATACGCCAGATAGCTAATATATGCATCGATCATAGAATTACGCACACTGATCCTCTCCGTGCATAGTTTCTCCTCTTAACGTAGTGAAATATACTGCAGGTAGCGGTTGGGTACGTTTCTCTACATTATTTACCAAGTCGGGATTTACATATACAAATTTGCTGGGATAGTTATGTGTATAATGTCACATATTATTATTGCCAAGACTATCATGGGGATCTCTGTCTGTCTGTCTCTCTCTGTCTCTCTCTGTCTCTCTCTCTCTCTCTCTCTCTCTCTCTCTCTCTGTGTTCATTCGTTGGTGGTGTAGTCTCTCCACCTGGCGTTACTACCAGAGAGACTGGGGGGAAGGGGATGCTGGGAGATCTGGTAAGGTATAGTTGCTCAGACTCGTAACTATACCCTATTTCAAGAAAGTAGGCCAAAACTCTTCAACATT
Source organism: Paralithodes platypus (assembly GCA_032716605.1). Taxonomy (NCBI): domain Eukaryota; kingdom Metazoa; phylum Arthropoda; class Malacostraca; order Decapoda; family Lithodidae; genus Paralithodes; species Paralithodes platypus. The sequence goes on from CM064573.1 coordinate 64,072,847, forward strand.
AACCTGTATAACTCACAAACAACTAGAGTAATCGAGCTGATATTTCTACCATATGGGAAGGGTTAGCCAGGGAATAGGCATGGGAATTTACGGCCCATTTGTTCTAGCCTTTTTTTAAATACATGGGTTAGGGTTCACGATTTATGGAGGTATCTCCATTACTGTACTTGGATAATCCAGAGATACACAAGTGTAAGCAGGGACTGGAGTTCTCGAAAAGAGGCTCCAGTTCTGAAGCTAATCTTGACTTACAGTGTACTGGCTTAATAATCCAGAAGGGTTGGTAGCATCTGAAGTCCTATTTCAACTAACTAATTTAACAAGTGAAAAATCGTAGGTAGACTTGTGGAGTATGTGATCTTGTGCAGCGCTACCGATAGTATAAAAACTCTGTCCCTGTGGCGGGGCACGAGGGTCCTGGGGTCAGAAGAGCTCCACCCACCACCTGCCATACATACACAACACCACAGGCACACTACACACACACTAAGGTTGGGGCACTTCGCACATTTACTACGCCATGGATCATCTAATAGGCTCCACACACACACACACACACACACACAGACACACACACACACACACACACATACTCACACACACACACGCACAGACACACACACACAGACTCACAGAGAGAGAGAGAGAAAGAGAGAGAGAGAGAGAGAGAGAGAGAGAGAGAGAGAGAGAGAGAGAGAGAGAGAGAGAGAGAGAGAGAGAGAGAGAGAGAGAGATAAAACCTTTATACACCTAGACACAGAACATACGGTAAACTAATAAGAGACGGGACACAATGAGAATAAATCTCAATTCTGTAAAACACAATTGGGTAAATACAATTAGGTAAATACATGTACTCACGTTTTAAAATGCATGAGGGTGAGGACACAGTAAACAGATTCACTATGAAATCGTAACAATTTTCTGATCATTTTACTGGCAAACAATATCATAAGAGACTCTTCGATATATCTCCACCAACGGTGATTGTGAATTAATGAGAGTTTGTATAATTTACAATATTGTAGAATATCTAAAGCAAACTGAATATTAGATCTATATCAATTGAGGTTGTAATATCGCTAAAGTTTAACTGTAGTAATTATGTAGGTAAACTAATACCGAGGCTGATTGAAATATTTACCCAAGAGATCTCGGACTCTGATCCAGAACCACACAGTATTTGTGTTTTATGTACAAGAAGCAGACAAAATGCAAAACTGCATTTTGAGTTGTAGAATGAGGGAAAGATAGATTGAGTTCCAGAGTTTACTTGTTAAGTGGAAGAAAGATTGGGAAAATTGGTTTACTCTTGGGTTAGAGTTGGACTGAATAAATAGGGTGGGAATGTGTTGAAAGGCGGTTACCACCTACTCTCCGTAATCAAACAATGGATCATACACCGTAACACCGTCTGTGTAGAGTACACCTGGTGAGCAGGGTCAGAATACACCTGGTGAGCAGGGTCAGAATACACCTGGTGAGCAGGGTCAGAATACACCTGGTGAGCAGGGTCAGAATACACCTGGTGAGCAGGGTCAGAATACACCTGGTGAGCAGGGTCAGAATACACCTGGTGAGCAGGGTCAGAATACACCTGGTGAGCAGGGTCAGAATACACCTGGTGAGCAGGGTCAGAATACACCTGGTGAGCAGGGTCAGATTCAGGGAGGCGGATCACATGCCCATACAGCCGAAATTGGCATTCATGGACCATGCAACTAATTGATCTTGTTTCAGTTTCACGAAGTAGTCGCTTGTTTGGAATGTAATCATGCCAGCGAATGCCCATGATCCTGCGAAGACATTTAGTACCAAAGGAGTTGATGAGTCTCTTCAACTCACTGTTAAGTGTCCACATCCCAAATCTATACTGAGAGCACCAGTATCTTAAAGATCTGCAGCTTTGTTCTTCAGCACAGGTTTTGACAATGCCATATACCTTTGTTGAGTGAATCCATAACCCCATATGCTAAGCCGAGGCATAAATTGACATCGTAGTCTGGCAAACCACTTTTATGGATCATGCAACCAAATATAAGTGAATTTATCCAAGATCTCTAAGTCCTCACTACATCAATGAACAGATTTTATGTCTATGTGCATGGAGGAGACAAAAGGCAGGTTGCCTGTAACGAGTGTCTCCCCACAAAGTTAAAAGAGTGACAGAGCCAAATTCAAGGGACGTTGGAGTCAAAATGTCTGGACACACAAAGTTTAAAACAGTCCAAGTCATAGGATGAAGGAAATATTGATGGGGGGGGGGGGGGAGAGTTCCAGAGTTCACTTGGTGAGTAGAAGAAAGACTGAGAAAATTTGTCAATTCTTGGGTTGGAGAACTGGACAGATTATTAATGGTGGTAATGATGATAGTGATTAGGACAATAGTCGTGATGATGGGGAAGTTTGTTGTGGTGAAGACAGTGGTGGTGATGGTGGTGAACAGAGTGGTGACGATGGTGAAGGCAGCGGGTCGGGGTAGTGGTCAACCATATCGCACCACCACCACAGTAATTATCCACTGACCTCATAGAAGAACTGCCATATATATTCGGTGACGGTCCTAATTTACTCTTAATTATGAAATGTTTTTTTTTTGGGGGGTTGGTGATTTAAGGGGAGATTTTTACTTGCTTTTTTTTTATCTCCCTCGTGTTTAGCCCCATTAGTTTTGAGATTTCAAGACATTTGCCTCATTAGTTTGTCGAATTTAAGATGATTTGCCCCATTTCTGACAATTTTAAGACTTTAAGTATGATTTAGGGGTTAATGTTTTCCTGGCGAGCGATAGAGAGCCTGCAATTTAAGAGGAATCGGCCTTCGGCCGGGACATTTTTCTACCGAAAAATTTACAAATTAATTTCAAAAGGGAAGTTTTTGAGGTATTGTTTTTAAGCTTGATGGAGGTCTAGGGAGCACACTAAAAATCTCCCCGTAATTTAACCTCGTCCTGTCAACTTCTTCGCTACGGTTGGTTAGGGTCAATTAGTGAAGCGCCACTAATGTTAGGTTATGGTTTGATGCCGTTAGTCTAGGGCATAACATGATTATCATTATTATAAAAATTAGGTTGAGTTGAATTAGGAGAAAGAAGATTGTATCAACTGTATTTTAAAGGGGTAGTGGTTATTTTTTGGTATATATATATATATATATATATATATATATATATATATATATATATATATGTATATTTATTTATATCCTCATTTACTATGTAGTTTCATATATAGAAGGATCTAGCAGGGATTCAAAGGGACCTTGAAGGATGTTTTTCCAGACAGCGGACCGGAAAGGATCTGGGCAGTGTTGTCTTTAATCTGATCATTAAGTGGAGGTTTTTAGTTTGATCCCTAGACGTCCATGAAGCATATAATTACACAATCTAGATCCCCTTTCAAGCTAAATTTTTAAATTTTTCGGTAGAAAAAAGTTCAGGCCGAAGGCCGGTTCCTTTTCAATTCCAGGCTGGCTATCGCTCGCTAGGAAAAAAAATAACACGTAATTGGCACAAAAGGTCTTAACATTTACATTAATGGGGTGAAAGTTCTTAAAATCGGCAAACTAAAGGGGCGAACGTCTTGAAATATCGAAGCAAATGGGCAGAAGGGAGTCTGGAAAAAAAAATAACTCTTAAGTACAAATTTGCCCCTAAGGCACGTTAGCCAAGGGTAATATGCAGAGCGGGGGATTTACAACGCTTGGCCCCAACATTATCCATTTACGAGATGATTGTGGTCACTGGATATACTGCATAACATTGAATTAATTATCGTTTTTAGGCACAATGTTTATGGTTTCCCTCGACTTAAGAATTATTTGATTATTCACACAGGAAAATGAGGTGATATTATGTGACCTGTGGGAGTCTGTATCAATTTACAAATTTACTAATTGCTGCGTGAAATTACTCCAAATTAATTACATGTTGCAAAGTAGTGAATTAATAATGGCTTGAGTTGTAAGAGTTATAGGATGGTGAGATATGGGTACCCGTGTGGTTCAGGGAAGGTAGAGACAGTCAATGGACGAAAGGGAATGTGAATATGGGAAATGAATGGATGAATCAAAGCCTTTTGAATCATCCACACATGCATCACATAGGCATTTAGGGTATAACAAATTAATGACGAGAGTACTTCTCAACATGTATATATATATATATATATATAAGCGCTTAAAAGTATATATAATACACACAAATATTACCCTCGACAAATAGTTACCGGTATATAATTGTTTACAATAAATGTAATAGCTAACATGAGGAACATAATATAATATAATACACTCAGAAATTCTAATAACTTGAATAATGATCAATTATTAAAAAAACGCTTCTAACCTTGTTAAATTGGGTAGAACTAAGTTTACGTGAAGATGGCAAAATTTAAAAAAGTTAGTGAATTAGCTATAATGTGGCCATTGGTGCACATTTGCAATGGCAGGAGAAGTCGACAAAATAAATGGATGGGATTGAGTGAGAGAACAGATGGAAGTTTGGAATAAAGAAATATCTCTCTCTCTCTCTTATTAACCAGTTCACTATCTAATCTCCATCAAACATCTTCTGTGGTTTGCTTCATTAGTTGACCGATATCCGTTGAGGAGACACATCGCTTCCCTCTAGGCTCCCATCAAAGCCTTCTATATATAGTTATCTAGGCTCCCATCAAAGCCTTCTATAATTATATAGTTATCTTCTCAGTAATCAAGGGCTCAGTCAGCCGCAAGCTACTTGTTCTTTGTCTTGGGAATTAGTGCTTCGGGATATAAGTACGATATTATAACACATAAATATATGACACTAGGTAAGCGGAGAATTCATCGATAAAATATTATCTAAATAAAAAGTAAATTTTTTTACGAACATAAAATATAACATGAATACAGAAACATACTTTCATTATTCACACTTTCACAAACATTCATAAACACAGTCAAGAACGTGTGCCCTCCAGCAAACGCACACATACACAACTTGTTATCCAAAGTGCCCTGTCAGACTTAAGGAGAGACTTCCACTTGAGCGATTTTTTTCTTGAACCCTTTTCCCTCGTGTTTAGCCCCATTACGTTTGGTATTTTAAGACGTTCGCCTCATTACTTTGGAGATTTTAAGGCCTTTGGCAGTGCGAGGTCCCTGAAGTATGTTTAGTGTGTGACAGACCAACCTCGATGGTCCCTACTAACACTTTGATCAACTTTTTCAACTCTCGGAAGGCACTCGTCACAGTCAGGTTTGCCTTTTGCCTCCCTCATCCAAATAGAAAACAAAAATGTGTTCATCACCCAGTTTTTTTCTACGCGGAGGAAGTTGACCAGAGTAAGGTTGAGATTGTGTTGCAAGACGGATGCTACATACTCTACGGAGGTGGTATACACTGAGAGAGCTCTGAGGAATACTGATTATTGCAACTGGTTAAAACCTAACCAAACCTAGCCTAACCAATTTCATAGTTGGAATAAGCTAACATTGCATAGACGAAAGTCTTGTTTAGGCGAACATATTTGTTGGCGAAATGACCGGTAACCCGTACAACGTCGTCTGCCTATTATTGCCTGGGTGTTTCCGCTCCGTTATTATCCATCTTCAGGTTGTCAAGAAGTCCTCAAATAGATCCTAGTTTACCTTTCATAATTCACCACATAACACCTTCACTACGGGACCCTCTTAAAATAAATTACATTACTTGGTGGGAGCTGATATAATGCAGCGATAAATTAACATGAAAATACAATTTAATGATTATATAAGCATTTAGACAATAGCATTTACATTCTACACAATTGTACAGTGAGGGTATATCCAAATGTGTTATATACCATATGGCGACAGCCAGATAACATAGATGATATGGGATCGTACTGAATTATATAGAAGTTACTTCTCAGCTTCGTCTAATGTCGAATGAATTTCAGTGATCTGAATTTAATTTGAGTACAAGTGATCAATGTTCCTCATAACACATTCAAAACTATTGTGCAATATGTGTTGCAAAAATCAATGAGCAATTGATTCAATTGACCATACATTAACGCTGAATTTTGTCACTCCAAAATAATGATCTTCTAAAATTTGTCTAGTGATCCCGGCTTACCATTGTAATTTATATATCATATTATATTATTATATTATTATATAGATATACAGTATATTAGTTACGCGACGCAATGATAATGTTTTCATCCAAAAGCATTTAGAAATTATTTCTGTATTTATTATCCATATAACATTATAGCGACTAGCCAAGGAAATTGCAATAATGATAAAACTAGTAATAAGATAAAGGGCATATTATTATCCTATCCACAGGGCAATTTTGTAATTAGAACTATATTTATTATCCAGTTTATATTATTGCTGCTAGTCCGATAAACTATTATTATGACAAAATGAGTCAATACAATACTATACTTCAACTCCACTAGATAAAAAGGCAACACATATTTCACTGCCAAGTATATGGTTAGTAGACAGAGTTGGTGCACCTTTAGGCGTATGAGGATGACGCCAGTTGTTGTTGTGGTGTGTTAGGTGATAAAGGACTTCTAAGATAAGAGGTTACTGGCCTGGCAGGACCTACCTTATATATATCCAGTATATATATATATATATATATATATATATATATATATATATATATAATTATATACATATTTATTTAGTTCATTTTTTCTATTTGTGTAGAGGAGACAAAAGGCAGGCTGTAAATGTAACAAAGCTAACAGCCTTCCATCACAGCCTATTTATTCGTGTATCATGTTACGTCAAAAATATATTTTAACTCAAACTCGCCATATAGAATCCCTTCACGTTGATTTACGATGTAAGTAGATGTAACTTATCTTAATGGAAATTTGGGTGATATCAAATTTGTTTTCATTGATCAACGTTCCTTTCCTTAATCTTTATTTGTTAACAAAATTAGAGGGCAATTTGTTGTAAAATATCCGTGCAAATAATGGTAATCTTGATAGATATAATGGGGGGGGGGGGCGGCAGTCGTTGGCAATGAGGGAATGATAATAAGAGAGAAACACGAAGTTATAATCTGTACATTATTTAAGTTGACACATTAAACCCCCATTCACCTGGGTATTTTTCGTATAAATTAAATATATGCTAAACCTGTACATTTGTATTATCTAAAATGAGTCTTGCTGACAATGAATAAAGTTGACATTGTAAAAATAATAAAGTGAAGGTAACTGAATTTTCGTTGCCAAAGGCGTCTGAGTGTGCAGTCAATTTGATGTCTGTACTTGGAAGGCTCTGTAACCATCACGCCCTTCTAACACTTCTCGTCATAAACAAACTTTATCAGCCCATCGACAATCTCGTTCTTACTCATCACACCATCAATCTTCCTGTGATGGTAGGCTAATAATTCAATTCCCAAAAAATATCAGTTCTAGGTGCAAAGAAAAAATTAGTATTAGGTGGTCTTGGACTAGGTAGCGGTAGGTTTGATAAGACTAAGTGGAATTTGGTTTGAATAAGGTTAACAAATAAATTCAATTTGTGTGTGTAAAAGGTAGTAACAAATTTGTGCCTGATCTTGATTATTTTTGTCTGCACAAGAATATGTAACAACATTACTGTGGCTAAAATGATATATCCTTACTCAATAGGTAGAGTAGCATAGAGTAAGTTTATTTAAGCATGATTATGGTATACGATATTAAACAACAGTAAGCTTAATATATTAGGATAGGTTTGTGCCGGGATTGAAAAGGACCGTGGGATGGATTATAATGAACCCTACCTGTAGCTTCCCTGATGAACAACAGTACTTTAACTACCCCCACATCTTGACTCCTTCATTATGTCTTATCTCGCACACTATACAATTGTTTCTATATTTGGGACTCTGACAGTGAAGCATCAACACCAGTGCTAGAATGACAAATAGGCTCGTTTCCCAAAGTTGAAGTATATGAAGTAGATGTCCGGTGCCTCCTATAATAGATGTCCGGTGCCTCCTATAATAGATGTCCGGTGCCTCCTATAATAGATGTCCGGTGCCTCCTATAATAGATGTCCGGTGCCTCCTGTAATAGATGTCCGGTGCCTCCTATAATAGATGTCCGGTGCCTCCTATAATAGATGTCCGGTGCCTCCTGTAATAGATGTCCGGTGCCTCCTATAATAGATGTCCGGTGCCTCCTATAATAGATGTCCGGTGCCTCCTATAATAGATGTCCGGTGCCTCCTATAATAGATGTCCGGTGCCTCCTATAATAGATGTCCGGTGCCTCCTGTAATAGATGTCCGGTGCCTCCTATAATAGATGTCCGGTGCCTCCTATAATAGATGTCCTGTGCCTCCTATAATAGATGTCCGGTGCCTCCTATAATAGATGTCCGGTGCCTCCTATAATAGATGTCCGGTGCCTCCTATAATAGATGTCCGGTGCCTCCTGTAATAGATGTCCGGTGCCTCCTATAATAGATGTCCGGTGCCTCCTATAATAGATGTCCGGTGCCTCCTATAATAGATGTCCGGTGCCTCCTATAATAGATGTCCGGTGCCTCCTATAATAGATGTCCTGTGCCTCCTATAATAGATGTCCGGTGCCTCCTATAATAGATGTCCGGTGCCTCCTATAATAGATGTCCGGTGTCTCCTATAATAGATGTCCGGTGCTCCTATAATAGATGTCCGGTGCCTCCTATAATAGATGTCCGGTGCCTCCTATAATAGATGTCCGGTGCCTCCTATAATAGATGTCCGGTGCCTCCTATAATAGATGTCCGGTGCCTCCTATAATAGATGTCCGGAGCCTCCTATAATAGATGTCCGGTGCCTCCTATAATAGATGTCCGGTGCCTCCTGTAATAGATGTCCGGTGCCTCCTATAATAGATGTCCCGGTGCCTCCTATAATATGTCCGGTGCCTCCTATAGTAGATGTCCGGTGCAGTCCTATAGTAGATGTCGGTGCCTCTATAATAGATGTCCGGTGCCTCCTGTATAAGATGTCCGGTGCCTCCTATAATAGATGTCCGGTGCCTCCTATAATAGATGTCCGGTGCCTCCTTAATAGATGTCCGGTGCCTCCTATATAGATGTCCGGTGCCTCCTATAATAGATGTCGGTGCCTCCTATAATAGATGTCCGGTGCCTCCTATAATAGATGTCCGGTGCCTCCTATAATAGATGTCCGGTGCCTCCTATAATAGATGTCCGGTGCCTCCTATAATAGATGTCCGGTGCCTCCTATAATAGATGTCCGGTGCCTCCTATAATAGATGTCCGGTGCCTCCTGTAATAGATGTCCGGTGCCTCCTATAATAGATGTCCGGTGCCTCCTGTAATAGATGTCCGGTGCCTCCTATAATAGATGACCGGTGCCTCCTATAATAGATGTCCGGTGCCTCCTATAATAGATGTCCGGTGCCTCCTGTAATAGATGTCCGGTGCCTCCTATAATAGATGTCCGGTGCCTCCTATAATAGATAAGTGCAGAAGAACTGTGATTTGTTGGCCATACTTATGATAGTCTGGTCTGGGGTAGGGTGGCCAGCAGAGCCGTTACGTTTATGTGTGTATGATATTCCATTCATCAATTATGATTGTGGTGGCGGTGGCAAGAGATGCTTAATCATGGACACAAAATGTATGAAGAACAATTGAATAGCCCATACCAGTGGCCCATGGGTTATGAGATGCAAACGTGCTTAATAGCTGTTGGCAGTAGACAATAAGTGTACCCTGCATCCCCCACAAACAAAACACCGCCCACGATAAATACAAATAAATACACCCCCCCCCCCCCCCTTCAAACAACAGCTAGTACTCGTTATCATACACAAATAATGTCATCACTTACCCCTCACCCACCCCAAACTAGCCTCCAAAATCATATCCATACTCAAATCACCCACTGATCCATCCACTCACTCAAAGACAACACTCAGCTACATGCAAAGCCCTCTGAAGTCGGTTCCTCAAAAACCTTCCTTTCCCGTGAGGACAGAATCCACCTGGCTAGGCGGCGATGTGGGCACCATCCAGCCCTTCTGAGTTATCAGAAGAGGCTGGATGACTTCATTCAGGATTCCTGTCCATGTAACACCGCACACTATTAAACACATCATGGAAGACTACATAGCCACTTACGCCAACAACACAATATACATTCCTTTAGAGCATTGTGGTAAAATCCAGTCCCGGTTGTGGCCTTCCTTAGAAGCTCGGGGCTGATTGGGTAGGCAGCTTAGGGAACAACTACTACTACTACTACCTGCCAAGCTTCCCCATTGTTTCTGGTCCAGTGCCATTGATGTCCCTCCTTCCACCCAGCACCCACCAGGATTCACCCCCTTCCCGGGAGGTAGTGAAGTGGACCAGAACATCATGGGCAATCTACCCCATCAACCCGCAAAGCATCCCCATTACTTCCGGCCTGGTGCTATTGACGTCCCTACAACTTGAACCAGCCACGCTAGCCACCCAGCTAGCCTAGGATAGCTCATGAGCCCACTCAACTAGCCTGCGAATTAAGCTCCTAATGTCACCAGAGACCAAAGCAGGTTATTGACCTCTACCTGTTCGAGAATCTGAGATACCTAAGGCGGCTGATCGACCAATACCCCAATTTATATTTCATGCAATTATATAAAGAGTGGACAATTAACCTGACGAACGTCCTGCAAGAGTGGCGGGAGAAGGACAAGGTTAAAGCACAGCAAGGAGATAACCCTAGGTTGTGAGAAGGCTCCATCACGAACTCATTGCTATACTTGGAGAAGTGAAAGTCGACACGAGTACGTCGAACCCTTTGCAGGAGAGGGCAATGTCTGAGACAAGCAATCATACCCCATAGAAGACGACGGTACCCCTGCTGTGCAACTGTGGGAAGCTAAAGTCAGCCTAGAAGTGTGGCCGGCCCATGAGCATTATGACGCCCCAGTAATACACCCTCTACGAGGATTAACGGTTGCCCCAAGACCCTCAGGATCGCAACGGTTCAGCCACCTCGTCAGTACCAAACCTAGAATTGACCCTACCAAGAATTCTTGAAGTTGCCGCTTGAGACACGTTGTTTTGTACTGTAAGCGACCTGGGCCCTTTAAATGTCGATATCCCGCAGTTCTCCACCCTCTCCATCCATAATTCTTAATTATAAGCTACATGTCCTTTCTATAGCTGACACATATTAGTCATTGCAGTATTGATGCTAATTATATGTTAAAGTCACCCATAATATTAAATAACGTATATTTATATTTATACGGAAGAAGGTATTTTCGCGCTTTTTTGTTATGATAGGTAATCATCCTTATAATTTTGCTTTTAGTAATTTCTTGCTACATATGGACATTCCCACGGCTACCATATTATATAAGCACTTAGTGTAGTCATCTAGTATATAGTAAAAACACGCAGAATCGTAAGAAATCGTGATCAACTTTGTAGAGCCTGGGTGTTGACACTTTGTAGAGCCTGGGTGTTGACACTTTGTAGAGCCTGGGTGTTGACACTTTGTAGAGCCTGGGTGTTGACACTTTGTAGAGCCTGGGTGTTGACACTTTGTATAGCCTGGGTGTTGAATCTTGTTTATGTCTACAGTCGTAGCTCTGGCGCTACTTCGGAAGCGTTCACCAGAGGTCTCCGGTGAATTCTTGGTAGCGAGAATTGCTCGCAAGGCCGTACCCCCCCCCCCCCCCCCCCACCCTACACACACTCCTTTCCTTTGAGCTTTATAATTTAACCTTATTCGAGAACCCCGAAAAGGGTTGAAATAGGGGAGCTATCCCCCCGCCAAAGGCGGCTTTCTAGGGCCTTTCCTAGCTGATGCTGAGAGGATTGGGTTCTAGTCATGTGGTGATGGGCTGGTCTATCAGAGTGAGAACTGAGCAATCTCTGCCATACCCATAGCTTACTCTGACTGTTCCTTTTACTTATATATTTTCTAGATCTCAAGTGACGGCGTCTCTAACGTGGATTGACCTCCCAATCTACCAAGATTGGAAGACAAAGCGTCACATTTTTCCCTTGCCCCTCAACTTTCTCTTCATAATTGCTGAGGGGCACAAGGGCCCTGGGTGGGGCTTTGGTTTCCCGGGCGTTTCCGCACCCTCCTCAAGCTCCCCGCCATGGAGTGGCTTCGGTCACCCCTTTATTGTGGTCGGCTGGGAGGGTTCTGTGGGGGCGCTCGGTTATGGCCTTGGCCTTGCTCGGGGCCTTGGGGCTGTTCGGCCAGGCAGCTTGGGGAACAACAACAACAACAACAACCTTATTCGAGAAGTTCTACCCTGGTGACCAATAATTAGAGAGAAATTCCTTCAGTGCCTTCTTAAAAGATTATATAACAATACAGTATATATATATATATATATATATATATATATATATATATATATATATATATTGTAACTGAAATAAATGTAGTGCGAGTCATATCTCCCCTTGAAGTCTGACCTTGACAGGCTCTTCCTTGTACTTTTAGTCGCCCCATCCGACATGCATAAGCCGATATCCCCCTCCCCCCCTCCCCTCCCTGCGTCCCAGGCAAAAGCTTGCCGAGTTAATGTTAGAATATATTGCCCCTTGACTCTTCACGTTCCAATCCAAGGCATAATAATGCCTCTAAGACTCAATTCCTCCTATCTACCCGTTGCAATCTTCCGCAAGACTATCAATGTCTCTTCAAATTAACCCTTTATCTTCACTAAATATGCTTGTATCATCTAATACAGGATACATTAAAAGCCACTGAGGAACCACTCAAGTGGAGAAATGCATTTAGCTAAATTTTAGATTGTGGCAGAACTTTTTTGAATAATTATGACCACAGATTGTGGTTCTCGTAAAGATAATTCAATCTAAAACTAAATGTTTAAAGTTCTATTTGATTCCTCTGTTTGTTCCTCTTTTAAAGCACTGATATCTTTGCAAGAAGTTTCAGTGTTTCCTTCCATTAATCTAATGTCCTTGGCTCCTACTTGTAGACACCAACCTTTTGGTGGGTCTGTATTTTAATCAGCATTTTATCCGCATACACTTAGAATGTCACACACATTCTAACAGCATGTTTTAATGATAAATAAGGTTTATTCCTCTGTATACTAGTATTGTTTCTTATATTGTGTTTTTCCAATGGTATTTGCGGTTGTCTTACTGCACTTGCTTACTTTATATACTGGTATATACAGTACAGTATATATATATATATATATATACGGTATATATATATATATATATATACGGTATATATATATATATCTATATATATATATATATATATATATATATATATATATATATATATATATATATATATATATTTATGTGTGTGTGTGTGTGTGTTCCTTAAAATAGGCAATACCATTATTACAAAAGTTATATTCATATATATTGCTATCGATATAAAGTCACGTCTCATAAGTAGGGTTGCTTGATCTGCCCCACACTGTATCTAGTGAGTCATTAAATAAAGCCTGTGAACTGTTATCAGTGCTTGTAGTCCAATATCCTCTCTTTTGCATGCCAATTTCCCGCTGGGTTAATTACGAATCCAGATTGTGCCCAATAAAATAACAGCACAACAATGATCACTTCAAAATCACCACCATCACCAGCATGCTGTGTTTGTCCCCCTGCCGTAAGTAATAGTGAGTTGGAGCTTATCCTTTACTTAATGGGATTTATTGCCACAATCTTTCTATCTAATATACCTGCAGGCTACCACATTCTTGACCTTGATACAAAGCCAGGTAATGGTCGTTGTAGAAAATTATATTGTTGGTGTTAGTGGTGGCGATTGGTTCCCCACCCCCAGACAACCCAAACACCATCATCTACAGGCCCACAACTCACTGACCTCTCACCTCTCCCTCCACCCCCTTGCTATCACACCCGCTACCAAACCTGGCCTCTTACCACTTTACACACTGATATCATCAACAACAAAGTTATAATTATTATATATACAGCTGTGCGTATCTGGGGAGTGCCTCTGGAATCTCAGTCTAAAGAGTAACTAAACCATTGAAGAAGAGGAGGCGATACATTTTACCAACAGTTTCAGGTATCAGCACATTAAGAAGTAATCTTCTGTGTTCTAGACAGAGAAAGGAGGAGATAAATTTGAAATCTTTAATTTCAGTACAAATTCAGTTATATAATTTGAAACAGAACATATTCTAGTTTGTTTCTCCTAAGTGTATGACAGAGACAAAAGGCAAAGCTGTCTGTATTAAGTGTCTCCCCCAAAGTTACACAAGTAAAAATATTTTCTTTTTTGGTGTATCGGACATAAATGTGGTGTGCTTGTTTGGTGTAGTGAACTTAATAAGAGGAGGAGGTGTTTGTGAGAGTTGGCTGGATTACTCTCTGTGTAGGTGATATACAAACAGAAACAGTGAGGGAGGCCAGACAAATGAAACACGAGTTGTAGCAACTCCTTATCACATGCCTATGAGGCCTGCCCTGGATATTGCCTTGGTCAATTGGTGTCTACAATCTAAGTATCCATTGCTGCAGAGAAAAACATCTAAAAGAATGCGAGGAAGAAATTTCTTTGCAAAAGAAGAGACATCCAAATATATAAGGTCAATATTTTTGTAATAGTTGAGGACTGAAAGTTTTGTCATGGCCGAAATGCTTTTTGACAAGGGATCACCATCTAAACCATTATATTTTGAAAATGTTCACACAAATGTATTACTTTTTTTAGTAACACAACAACTTTACTAGGGGCATAAGAAGAACAAAATCACTAATACGTGGAAAAACGTTTATCACAGTGAAACGGATTAAATTAAAAACAAAAACAGCATTTTTCTTCGAAATATATTGTTATAATTATTATTTCTAGCATAGTTCCTAGTTATCTTAACTACAGCCAAACAGAGAGGCACACAAACACATCATTGCCAAAGTTGTTTTGTCTAACATGTGTAAGTTGAAGCGAAATATAATCTCACTTGAACATTAATTACATTTTGTAAGTATATAAAAAAACTAAATTTGTGTTATTAGTGAGTGATTTGGAAACTTGTAAAGACGAAGTTTGGGTCGAAACTCCATAATTACATGGAGAAGATCGGCAGAGATAACCTTGCTTCTTCCAGTTCTTCTAAAACCCAATTTCTTCAACTTTCTGTTCGCATGTGTGGGGAGGTTCCAACCATACCGCAAGGGTGCAATTAAAACCATTTTGTCTTAGCAACTCACCTCCTGTTACCAATTATCTACACCATCTCGACACGCTGCAATGTTGCATCTCTCTCACTTTTCTACCACTATTACAATAATTCTTCAGAGCTATATCAGTGTATATCTCTTTCCTCACGGAGAGTAGGTGGCACCTGCCATTCAACACATTCCCACCCCTATTCCGTCCAACTCCTTAACGCAAGAGTGAACCGATTTTCCCAGAATGTCTTCCACTAAACGAGTAACGCAACTTGAATGTGGCTCTACCATCCTTTCATAATTTTGATTTTATTTTTATATTTATTTATTTTATTTATTTATTGCCTGAGTATATAGAATAGAATATAGGATAGAATTTATTTATTTATTTATTTATTTATTGTTTATTTTTTATTGGGGGGGGGGGAATTGTTACAGTCAGTTGTGTCTGTTGTCTACTTCATACATACAACAACACATAATAGAGCAGTAGCCTAAAGTATGATCATGACTTTGCTAGTTGGGCGAACAATCTCTCGCCTAATAAATCGTAATATATTTTATTATTTTGTCAAAAGTATAGTGTAGTATCACCCCAGACCAGATGGCTGGAGTAAAATAGGAAAGAAGAGCAATTGGACAGAGGAAGAACAAGCGGTGAAGTGAGAAGTACAGTAGAAGACTGAAAGTTCTCGGGCTCAACCAAGTTGCTTCATTGTCCATTTATAAATCGTGTTTGTTTATTTGTAGATCCCGCTACATTTAAGGTTCTTCCTGGATGCAGTGACTCTTGTTACTCATGTGTGTGTGTGTGTGTGTGTGTGTGTGTGTGTGTGTGTGTGTGTGTGTGTGTGTGTGTGCGTGCGCTTTCGGACGTTATCTATATAAAATTTACACACGCGATATTTGAGGATATCTGATCGCCGATCATATCTGGCTAACTTTCAGGTTAAAATATATCAGCAAACTGTAACATCCCTCCACCGCGTTCTCAACTTTGCACATTTACACTCCCTGTTTTGCAACACTTGTTCACGATTTCACCTCTGTGAGATGGTTGGTTGTTCGATAGGTTGGGTAGTATTTGGATCAGAGATACAGTCATGGCTTGGAAGTAGAAAAAGGACAATTCAAATTAAATCAAACAAAAATCCAAGATGTAAATATCACCGTAACATCACTTCCGTCTGAAATAAAATGCAAACAATATACTAGGCTATACAGTATCTGTAGATTTTTTTTCATTTAATACTTTTATGAGCAATCACACTAACAGCATATCTGTCTGAAATCACAAGTAAAAACGGAAGCAATTTACAGTATCTGTAGATTTGTTTTATGTATATATACTAATATATATACTAATATAAATATTTACAATTATTATGAGCAATCATAACTAAGTCACGGAGAAGGATAACATTGGGTGATCCTAAATCGCCAACTAGGGTTTAGAAGACAGCTTCATGCTCTCTAGACAACAGTAAGGTAAGATTACACTACTGTTTATTACAAGTTTCTAGTGGTGATGGGCTGGTCTATCAGAGTGAGAACTGAGCGATCTCTGCCATACCCATAGCTTACTCTGACTGTTCCTTTTACTTGTATATTTTCTAGATCTCAAGTGACGGCGTCTCTTCCGTGGATTGACCTCCCAATCTACCAAGATTGGAAGCCAAAGCGTCACATTTTTTCCTTTGCCCCTCAGCTTTCTCTTCATAATTGCTGAGGGGCACAGGGCCCTGGGTGGGGCTATGGTTTCCCGGGCGTTTCTGTCGCCCTCCTCAGCTCCCCGCCATGGAGTGGCTTCGGTCACCCATGCTTTATTGTGGTCGGCTGGGAGGGTTCTGTGGGGGCGCTCGGTTATGGCCTTGGTCTTGCTCGGGGCCTTGGGGCTGTTCGGCCAGGCAGCTTGGGGAACAACAACAACAACAACAACACGTTTCTAAAATTTACTATTGGCAAAAGCTCTTCTATCTCAGAGGTCAGGGGGGTCACCGGCTTTTTTTAACTTTCTCTCCTTGTCTCTCTGTCCCTGGCTTGTATCCATTCGGCCCCATTCAGCCAACTGTTTTAAGACATTTATCTTCATTAGGTGTCGATTTCTTCCTGGCGAGCGATAGCGAGCCAGTATTGTATGGAGAAATCCAGCTTCGCCGTTGACATTTTTCTATCGAAAAATGTACAAATAATTTAGCTTGCTGTCAAAAAAAAAATGTACATATGCTGGCTCGCTACCGCTCGCCAGGAAAATATTGACACCTGGATAGGGGTAAACGTCTTAAAACAGTAGGCTGAATGGGGCCGAATGGATACAAGCCAAAGAGAGAGATCGAGAAAAAGAGAAAAACAGCGAGGTGGTTTCCCTTACAAAATTTAATGTTCTCCAGTATTAACCGACCATTACTCAGGGCGAGAAATGAAGTGATAGTGGGTCTGGGGTGCGGGGAAGCAACGCCGATTTACTGATAGGACCAATACAACAGGGAGACTTTTACACCAACCTTAAAATGTTGGATCGATGTTTTCATGTTATGGAATCGTGCTTGGCCGCAGATGATATCAGGCAATAACTTGGTGTATCCTGTAAATTTCCTTACCTTTTATATATATATATATATATATATATATATATATATATATATATATATATATATATATATATATATATATATATAACATTATATACTTCCTTGTTCTTACAGTCTACTCATTGATAAAATCATCTACTTATTTTTTTTATCGGCCACCATGGTGACGTCAAACATCTATTCCCAACCCCCATTTGACTATAAAATAAATCATCACTTTGTATGCACCTTTTTATACTTAGTAATGCATTTTAATACAATGATATACAGTATAATAACAGGATGTCAGCGCCTCTCACAATAACAGGATGTCAGCGCCTCTCACAATAACAGGATGTCAGCGCCTCTCACAATAACAGGATGTCAGCGCCTCTCACAATAACAGGATGTCAGCGCCTCTCACAATAACAGGATGTCAGCGCCTCTCACAATAACAGGATGTCAGCACCTCTCATAATAACAGGATGTCAGCGCCTCTCACAATAACAGGATGTCAGCGCCTCTCACAATAACAGGATGTCAGCGCCTCTCATAATAACAGGATGTCAGCGCCTCTCATAATAACAGGATGTCAGCGCCTCTCATAATAACAGGATGTCAGCGCCTCTCACAATAACAGGATGTCAGCGCCTCTCACAATAACAGGATGTCAGCGCCTCTCACAATAACAGGATGTCAGCGCCTCTCACAATAACAGGATGTCAGCGCCTCTCACAATAACAGGATGTCAGCGCCTCTCACAATAACAGGATGTCAGCGCCTCTCATAATAACAGGATGTCAGCGCCTCTCATAATAGCAGGATGTCAGCGCCTCTCACAATCTTTCCAATCCATGTTAGCACATTTATCGCACATTTGCCCTCCTTTCTCAGGCTATTTAATAATATGACTCAAATCACTCGAGTATGAATATGTATACAAAATATATATAATTATAACATTACATATAAATTCGTCAGTATCATGTGATAGGTGTATTAATAAATATAAGTTATAAAGACGTGGACCAGGCCGGAGACAACTTGATAAAACAAAATTAATATGAAACTATTTCCATACAGATTCTTCTTATGGACCCATGCATAATATATATCAAATATTTTGTTTTTAATGTTCAGAAGCAAACTATGAGGATACTGCTGACTACTGGATATATATTAACAAGTTTCGTTCTTTATAATGACCCTATGATATGATATTCTATTTTGTAAACATTTCTCGTATCAAGAAACTAAACAAATCTGAAAATATAGTTGAAGAAGAATATCGCTTTCTTAATGCTAATACTATTGTTGCTTGTAGCCAGGTAAATTGTACAAGCTACTATATTTAGGATTTAGCTTCTATTTGTTCAATGCGTCTGAAGGAGACAAAGGCTTGCTGCCTGTAATGAGCGTCTCCCTCAAAGGCAAAAGAGAAGCAGAAAGCCAAATTCAAGGGATATCGGGGCCAAATACCTGGACACACGAAGTTTAAAGCATTCCATATCAAAAGGATGAAGGAAAGATTGATTGAGGGAGAATGTTCCAGAGTTCACTAATTGAGTCGAAGAAAGACGGATAAAATTTGCTATTTCTTGGCTTGAAGAGTTGGAATGAATAGAAGTGGGACTATGTTGATATATTGAGAGATGAAGGGCTGATTTGTGTTCTGTGTTCTGTCTTTGTCACGTGACTTTTGAAGTGATTGCATTCTGGGTTCTGAAAAAACTAGTTGAATAGTATAAGATAGAGTCATCAGCTTGTGAATGGATGGGACTAGAGGTACAGTTGAGGAGATCGTTAATGAATATTAGAAAGAGAACTGGAAACAGGACAGAACCCTGAGGAACACCGGAGTTGATAGGTTGAGGAAGTGAGCAATGGCCATCCACAACTGCAGCTATGGAATGGTCAGAAAGGAGAATTCGAGACAATGGCAAACAAAAGAGGAATACAAACAGAGTGAGGGTAGTTTGGTAGTTAGAGATTTGTGCCAGACTCTATCAAAGGCTTTCAAATAACTAGCGCAATACAAAAAAATCTTGCGGAAGTCCCGAAGGGAGGATGACTATGAGTTAGTAAGAGAATCAAGGAGATCACCAGGAGAGCTGCCCTTAACCCGGGAAAGGCGCCGAGACTCTTAAGAGGTTTTCCTGGGCGAAGGCGCCAGGACTCTTAATAGATTAGACATCAAAAATGCCTTTCAAAGCACCCCAGTGGCACTAAAAAACAAAGCAATATGTGATTAAGTGAGATAATTCCCCTCCATAACTTCTATCACTCCTCCACATGTGTCCAAACCCCCCTCCCCCCCTCTCAATTATCACCCATTTTTCCTCTTATTCCCCCTTTTATCGGGTAATTTTTGGTGCAAATTTCCCGCCCGCGGTCTCAGGTTCACAGGGGAGGCAGTTAGATATCATAGCAACAGAGAAACTTCACTTGCAAGACGTCAGTATCGATCGGGAAGTGAGAGAGGGTATACGTCGCGGCTCTCCCCTCCTGATACGATCGGTTGTCAATAACATGTCTTTTTCATTCCCCAAATACTATTCCCACTTGCTTTATTGCTGTTACATGTTAATATCTTCATATTAAACGTAAAATAGGCGCATATGAATAAGTAATAACGATATTTATGATAAAATTACGATTTTCGTCGGGAATGAACCAAGATTCCTCCGCCTGGCGGGACGTTTCAAATAACATAGCTTCGCCGTTTAAAGGTGAAGGAAACCATACTGGCGATCTGAAAGTAGATTATGGAATGACAAAATTAATGCTTAAAAGAAATAGAATTATAAATAGTTTCAAAAACTTTAGAGATGCAAGAAATGAGAGCATTTGGATGATAGTTTGAAGACTGAGAGCGGTCTGCCTTCCTTGGGACAGGTTGAATGAGAACAAACTTCGAGCAAGAAGGAAAAACGTTAGAGAAAAGACAGAGACAAAAGAGTTTGCCTAGGCAGGGATTCGGCATGAAAGAACAGCTTTTGAGTGCAACAAGAGGAACATCGTCCGGTTGGTTCGTATGTCTTCGTAGTATTAAGCCCAGAGAGGGCAGAAAGTACATCCTTAGAAGAGATTATGATATTTGACATAAGTAAGTGAGAGGGGGGAGTGGAGTAGGATGAATAGCACCGGAATCATCCAAGGTGGAAATTTTTAGCGAAAGTTTGAACAAAGAGTTCAGTTTTTTCAGAGGTAGACTTCATGTGACAGTGTCAAGCCATATTTACTGTCTATATTTACTCTGTGGCCCCTTAACTTGAAACTATTTCCTCTGGTAGGGAGACGTGGGGCAAAGGAAAATAAGTTTCCCATGTATACTTTATGCTGTTAAATCCGTTCTTTATTGTTAAACATTACAGTACATTAATTTACTTCTTAGTTGCAGTTTCTTAACTAGGTCAAGTTGAGTTTCTGCAACCTCTCCTCACAACACTCGTTTATGAGAGAAACAAATCAATTTGGTAGCTCTTCACTGCACTGATTCAAACTTGCCAATGTCTTTGACAAAATGGGGTGCCAAAAACTGCACTGCATAGTTAATTTGAAGCCTCACTAACCTATATAACCTACTGTATAGTGGCAAGGTCACTTGTGTTTCTATGTATATAAATATCTATGTACCCTCTTAGGCTGAGCATTGTGATTAGCATATTCAGGAAGGTTGTCCCTAAATGCACGAATGCGCGATGTGCATATTGAATACTTTAGAAATAATTTTGTTAATGAATCATCAATGTTTTCTCCTACAGTATTTTGTGATCATTCCATGAGCAACTATATTATACAAATCACAACATTATTGAGGTAACACATATTTCTCTCTCTTAAAAATAATTCTACGTATTTATACAGAAAACATTAATTTGAGTTTATCTGCACATGTTATTGCTTGAACATTTACTTGAACTAAATTGACTAATTATATCCTTACCGTAATTATATTTTCTAATTGTAGAAACTTCAATGAATATTCACGATGAACATAATATTTGTTACCTACTGGTTTTTTTGCTAATCAAATCCTATTGATATTGAAACGCATATTCTATACAAAATTCAAATGAGTGATATTACACTACATTTGCTGATGGTTTGCAGTTTTATCATCGTCAATCAGTAATAATATATAACTAAGAATTTGCCAAAGTATTTATATTGACAATAAATTACCTATTATAACACTGATAATATAACAATTTGTGCTGTACCTAGTATCAGTGCATTACCACAAGCCCACCGAAACGTCAATAAAATACCCTCATTGTTCCCTGATTAAATAGCACTGTATGAATATTCCCATATTCAAAATATGCTATAGGGGTGCAATGCCTGGTGAGTTATCTGCTCAACAGGTGGCGTTGTGTGTGTGTAAGTGTGAGAGTCCGAGTGTAGGGGGTGAGACAGTGAAGCACGGGAACGAGGTGGCTTCAGAGAGGGGGTCGTTTCGGGCCATGAGTGAGCACCGTGCCTCATGTGAAGGCAAGATGGCAGGTGCTCGTTGTACTCTACGTTCTTCACATGTCTCACTCCCTAGACTGGAACAAGACCTCATGGGCTTCACTGTTCATTGTAAAGCGGTGAATGTTAAGGCTCTCAGCCTATGCCCGAGAGGAAGTAAGTTGGAATATAGAAAAAAAAAAAAAAAAAAAAAAAAAAAAATATATATATATATATATATATATATATATATAATTAAACACGATATATTAATCATACTTTTTGTGCATAATCTCCCAAAATAACCACACAAGGAAAATATGTTCACTTTCTTCATACCCAAGACGTTATCTGGGTTAGCCACGGGCCCTGTAATTACCCTTTAACATATAACCCGTATTTAGTTGTCCGGGTCCTATTACCGATGTCAGGGTCTCTCTGCTGGTCTGAGCTACACTGAACAGGTAAAATATATAGTCTCTCGGTGACTCTACTATAATACCACAACCCAAAACATCACAACTTACAGTATCACCATCTACGACGGTATTGCCTCTTTCAACACCACTACCTACACTCCATCAGTTACCATACACATACCACCACCACCTACAGTATATACATGATCCCCACATATTCTTCTATCAAGACAAGCACAAACATCATTCCTACTCATATAATACACAACCAGAGAGAGAGAGAGAGAGAGAGAGAGAATGTGTGTCTTGACATTGGCCACAGCTTCCATAATTGTGGTAACATTATCTGCGGTTGTCAAACGCTTTGCCACTCGACTTATTCGGAAAGTTTCAAATCCTATTCCCACCAATACCGACTTGGAGGCTTGTTTATTTTGGTTTAGTTATTATGATATTTGTGCTTGTGTTCATATACAGACCTGCTGATTTAAATAACATGGCAATTGTATATTATATTTACTTCATTAAGTTGCGTCTGTTGCAGAAAGACGTGAACAACTTAATGAACAAGCAAATAAACCTATATTCAGATAGATACTCCAATGCAACGAATCATTGGACGTGCCTCCTTAAGGGGAGATCTCCACTTGAGGGATTTTTTTCTTGACCCCTTTTCTCCCTCATGTTTAGCCCCATTGCTTTTGATATTATAAAACGTTTGCCCGATTAGTTTAGCGATTTTAAGAACTTTCACCCCATATTAAGACCTTTCGTGCAATTCAGGTGTCGATTTTATCCTGGCGAGCGATAGCGAGCCTGTAATTTGAGAGGAACCGGCCGTCGGCCGGGACATTTTTCTACCGAAAAATGTACAAATTTATCTTGAAAGGGACTCAAGGGGGTGTAATTTTAAGCTTGATGGAGGTCTAGGGAACAAACTAAATACCTCCCCTTAATGAACAAGAAAATAAACCTATATTCAGATAGATACTCCAATGCAATGCATCATTTGACGTGCCTCCTTAATGAGTTGATTAAATTGATAAGTGATTGAAACAATTATTTATGTTTATAATTAGCAAGGACTCTACATTTAGTCCAAATTATCGGTATCAGGTATTAATCAGCTTGTTTGATGCTGATAATATTTATGGACTGACAAATAATAACGAGAATATGCATTTACCCCGTCTAATATACGACTGGTAGACTGAGTAAAATATAATTACTGTAAATCCATTAATTTACACAATCATTCACCTATACATTAAAAGGGGTAGATTCACTTTAATAATCTTAACTATTAGTATTTATTTTCAGAGTAAAACCACGTAAACAAAAAGTATTATGTTCGTATCTAGTCTTTACTTACTTAAGGGGAGGTTTTTAGTTTGGTCCCTAAACCTCCGTCAAGCTTAAAATTACACCCCCTTGAGTCCCTTTCAAGATAAATTTGTACATTTTTCGGTAGAAAAATGTCCCGGCCGGAGGCCGATTGCGCTTAAATTACAGGCTCGCTATCGCTCGCCAGGAAAAAATCGACACCTTAATGGCACGAAAGGTCTTAAACTTGACAGAAATGGGGCAACATGTCTTAAAATGTCCAAACTACTAGGGCGAACGTCTTAAAATCTCAAAAGCAATGGGGCTAAACATGAGGGAGAAAGGGGTAAAGAAAATAATCCCTCAAGTGGAAATCTCCCCTTAAGGTGCCTCTCAAAACCACGGAAGCATAATTTTCCTTGTAGTTAAGGGATTAGTGGCTGTTTTTATGGTCTATTAATTCATTTTGTGTTTGTGTGTTTTAGTTTCCTCGCTAGACCTCCTTCAAGCTTAGAAAAACCCCTCCTACACACCCCTCCAAGATAAATTTGTAAATTTTTCGGTAGAAAAATGCCCCGGCCGAAGGTGGGTTCTTCTTAAAATTACAGGCTCGCTATTGCTCACCAGAAAAAAATCGACACCTGAATGGCACTAAAGGTCTTAAAATTGACAACGAAATAGGGCGAAATGTGTTAAAATCGCCAAACTAAAGGGCCGAACGTCTTATAATCTTAAAAAAAATGGGCTAAACATGAGGAAGAAAAACGGCCATCTCCCCTCTACTTGCGTGTGTCCGCCGCCCCGCCATCAACACAGGCGTAGACGATTGGTAATTGATACACCTTAGCACCGCGCTAATTAACCTTCAGAGCATTTAGTACAAATTATGGGTTTTTATGAAAGTCATTATCGTCGGAGAGTCATTAGCTTCGTTGGCCTCTGGTAGTGTCTATGCAATTGTTATATTAACTGTTGTAACTGCTTATGGTACCGAGTGAATCCATGTTTCATTGTTATGTTAACTGTTGTAACTGCTTATGGTACCGAGTGAATCCATGTTTCATTGTTATGTTAACTGTTGTAACTGCTTATGGTACCGAGTAAATCCATGTTTCATTAGTAAGGGAGTAAATAATATGAAAGGAGTTAGGCAGTAATCCATGTTTCATTAGTAAGGGAGTAAATAATAAGAAAGGAGTTAGGCAGTAAAATATTAGATCGATTAATAAATGTGGAAAGCAAAATGGTTTATTAGGCTCCTACCAGAATAAACATGAACCAAAAACCAGAAAATAGTCATGCAAGGCCAAGTAGCTTTCAATAAATAGTCATGCAAGGCCAAGTAGCTTTCAATAAATATCATGCAAGGCCAAGTAGCTTTCAATAAATAAATAACTGCAAAACCAATCCACCAAGAATCAATACAGAGAAGCCGAATAGAGTAACATCACCGAGTTCACCACCAGACCTCTATATTTTGGTCTGGGGTGGTCCCATTTGACCACATGCAATAATTGATTGCATACACCAATTAAAGAACATCTAGAAAGTCACCAACTAAATACTCTCATCATGGATTCACGAGGGATCTTTCCTGTCTCACTAATTTATTGACTTTGTTTTCCCCAAATATACGAAGCAAACATACGATTTAATTTATTTAGGTTTCAGTAAGGCAACTATTTGATTAAGTCCCCTACGAAAGATTGCTGAGAAAAGTCGAAGCTCATGGAAGAGGGTAATTTTATTTACATGAATTAGTTCATGGTTAATTGGTAGGAAGGAAAGGGTTAGCGTTAATGGTATACAATCAGACTGGGGTTCAGTGAAGAGTGGAGTCCAACAGAATCTGTTGTAAGCCCTCTGCTGTTCGTCATTTAAATTAACGACCTTGATGCAGTAATAACTAGTAAGATCAGAAAATTTGGGGATGACTCTAAAATAGGAAGAGTTATTCATTTCGATTATAGTATTGAGGCTTTCCAAAGAGATCTATAGGTACACTACACGAATCGGCAGTAAATTGGCAGTTGAATTTCAATATAGATAACATCAGCGTAATAAATTATGGAAACTCGGTAGAAATTGCTGGATATATATTAGATAACATAGATAAAAGTAACTCAGATAGTGAAAACAAATTGGGAATCATCTTCAGCAGTGATCTGAAACCAAGACTTCGAGGCGTCAGTCCTCGAGGTAAGGCAAACAGAGTTCTCGGATTTATATCTAGAAGCGTGAGTAACACAACAGCAGACGTAATCTTGAAACTTTATCTATAGTCTATTCGCTGTAAGTAGGCGAGACATTATGACCTCTATCCTCTGTAACTCAAAAAGGGCTAGAGAAAATTGGCTGTAAATCTCCACATCTATCCCTTGACTGACTCTTCCCAAATGGTAGAACTATTAGCTCGATTACTCTAGTCTTTATTAAGTTACAGAGGTTAGAGTTCATGATTTCTCGACTACTTACAGCGAACAGACTATAGCATTAGTGACGTCTATAGTGGAAAAAGGAGATGTAAACCATTCAGTAGTATGTGGACCGTCGACATTATCTGCCACCGATTTATTACACCTTCATTATGAAACATAATATATATATCGTGTACTCAACCTTGAACTGTGTTGGTGGTGTAATGGTTTAGGTGCTTATGTTCTGGGTGTGGTGTCCCGAGTTCGAATCCCGGGAGGACCATATGCTTTCATTAGTTTATTCAAGTACATTGGGGTTTGTAATTGATGATTGATGTTTAGAACGGGGTGTTACTTGTATATATTATTTTGGTTGTCTTTTTGTTTTATATAATATTGTGGCTCTAGTTTTGCATTACCGAAAACTTAAACCATGGTAAAACGTTGCCCGGTAGTAAATATAAAAGACGTTTATTCTATAGCAGTTGTTTGACTATAATGATTGAGCAAGTGTGTTTTGAAAGACCATGTTCGATATTCCAAGTTATGTTGTGCCTATTCTGGCTCTGTTTTGAGTTGCCCCCCCCCCCCCCCCCCCCATAAATAAAAAAAGGAAAAGTGGGCATTGAGCCTGAGTATATAGATAGATAGATAGATAGATAGATAGATAGATAGATAGATAGATTTAACTTTGTCTAATGAAATATCAGTAGCCTTAACTTTCCTAATATAACATAGCGTTAACATGGTTCCGTGACGTATATAGAAATAGAGTGTTAGACAATTTCATGTTAGATAAAATAAAGATACAACAAAATACACATGATTATTTATATATACATAGGATAATGCAATATTAGGTTTTCAAGAACTCGGTAAAGAAATGATCAGGATGAAGGTACAGCCGCCACAGTCCATGAATGACTATAGTGGCTGCCAGACTAACTATACTGCTACTGTCTTTCCATAGCTATAGTGACTGCCAGACTAACTATACTGCTACTGTCTTTCCATAGCTATAGTGGCTGCCAGACTAACTATACTGCTACTGTCTTTCCATAGCTATAGTGGCTGCCAGACTAACTATACTGCTACTGTCTTTCCATAGCTATAGTGACTGCCAGACTAACTATACTGCTACTGTCTTTCCATAGCTATAGTGGCTGCCAGACTAACTATACTGCTACTGTCTTTCCATAGCTATAGTGGCTGCCAGACTAACTATACTGCTACTGTCTTTCCATAGCTATAGTGACTGCCAGACTAACTATACTGCTACTGTCTTTCCATAGCTATAGTGGCTGCCAGACTAACTATACTGCTACTGTCTTTCCATAGCTATAGTGGCTGCCAGACTAACTATACTGCTACTGTCTTTCCAAAGCTATAGTGACTGCCAGACTAACTATACTGCTACTGTCTTTCCATAGCTATAGTGACTGCCAGACTAACTATACTGCTACTGTCTTTCCATAGCTATAGTGGCTGCCAGACTAACTATACTGGTACTGTCTTTCCATAGCTATAGTGGCTGCCAGACTAACTATACTGCTACTGTTTTTCCAAAGCTATAGTGACTGCCAGACTAACTATACTGCTACTGTCTTTCCATAGCTATAGTGACTGCCAGACTAACTATACTGCTACTGTCTTTCCATAGCTATAGTGGCTGCCAGACTAACTATACTGCTACTGTCTTTCCATAGCTATAGTGGCTGCCAGACTAACTATACTGCTACTGTCTTTCCATAGCTATAGTGGCTGCCAGACTAACTATACTGCTACTGTCTTTCCATAGCTATAGTGACTGCCAGACTAACTATACTGCTACTGTCTTTCCATAGCTTTAGTGACTGCCAGACTAACTATACTGCTACTGTCTTTCCATAGCTATAGTGACTGCCAGACTAACTATACTGCTACTGTCTTTCCATAGCTATAGTGACTGCCAGACTAACTATACTGCTACTGTCTTTCCATAGCTATAGTGGCTGCCAGACTAACTATACTGCTACTGTCTTTCCATAGCTATAATGGCTGCCAGACTAACTATACTGCTACTGTCTTTCCATAGCTATAGTGACTGCCAGACTAACTATACTGCTACTGTCTTTCCATAGCTATAGTGACTGCCAGACTAACTATACTGCTACTGTCTTTCCATAGCTATAGTGGCTGCCAGACTAACTATACTGCTACTGTCTTTCCATAGCTATAGTGGCTGCCAGACTAACTATACTGCTATTGTCTTTCCATAGCTATAGTGGCTGCCAGACTAACTATACTGCTACTGTCTTTCCATATCTATAGTGGCTGCCAGACTAACTATACTGCTACTGTCTTTCCATAGCTATAGTGGCTGCCAGACTAACTATACTGCTACTGTCTTTCCATAGCTATAGTGGCTGCCAGACTAACTATACTGCTACTGTCTTTCCATAGCTATAGTGACTGCCAGACTAACTATACTGCTACTGTCTTTCCATAGCTATAGTGACTGCCAGACTAACTATACTGCTACTGTCTTTCCATAGCTATAGTGGCTGCCAGACTAACTATACTGCTACTGTCTTTCCATAGCTATAGTGGCTGCCAGACTAACTATACTGCTACTGTCTTTCCATAGCTATAGTGGCTGCCAGACTAACTATACTGGTAGTCTTTCCATAGCTATAGTGGCTGCCAGACTAACTATACTGCTACTATCTTTCCATAGCTATAGTGACTGCCAGACTAACTATACTGCTATTGTCTTTCCATAGCTATAGTGGCTGCCAGACTAACTATACTGCTACTGTCTTTCCATAGCTATAGTGGCTGCCAGACTAACTATACTGCTACTGTCTTTCCATAGCTATAGTGGCTGCCAGACTAACTATACTGCTACTGTCTTTCCATAGCTATAGTGACTGCCAGACTAACTATACTGCTACTGTCTTTCCATAGCTATAGTGACTGCCAGACTAACTATACTGCTACTGGTACTGTCTTTCCATAGCTATTATTATCCATAATTCACAAGTTCGTAATATGATGCCTTAGCTGGCGCAAAAGACTGGTAGGATCTTAAGGGGAGACGAGTCGTTTTTCTCGACCACCTTCTTCCTCATCTTTAGACCCATTAATTTGGCGATTTCATGAACTTTTGCCCCATTTCTGTCAATTTTAAGACGTTTCCTGCCTACTAGGTCT
Organism: Paralithodes platypus; assembly: GCA_032716605.1. NCBI lineage: Eukaryota > Metazoa > Arthropoda > Malacostraca > Decapoda > Lithodidae > Paralithodes > Paralithodes platypus. The sequence goes on from CM064573.1 coordinate 64,102,366, forward strand.
CGATTTTTTCCTGGCCAGCGATAGCGAGCCTGTAATTTAAGAGGAATCGGCCTTCGGCCAGGACAGTTTTCTACCGAAAAATGTAAAAATTTATCTTGAAAGGGGGTCTAGGGGGCTTCATTTTAAGCTTGGAGGTTTAGCGAGGAAACTAGAAAAATAATAAATAAATATTTTGTTTTACAAAAAGTGAAGGATCTCCCCTTAAGTCTAATGCAGTGATAAGAAATTATAGCTATTTATCGGAGAAGGTGTTTATTATGGATGAGCTAGTTTAACTCAAGGCCGTTAGTTCATAATGTTTTTGATTAAGCGTTTGATTAATGCTTAAATTCAATGATTCAGAACACAATATAATGATATAAGCACTAGCGAAATATATAGGTTTTGTATACTCCTGATCTCAATTAATTTTAAATGATGGGGTACCGATAAATGTTCACTATATTGGGAGTTCGAACCTTAAGGGGGGGGGGGAGGTCACCGGATTTGTTGATCTTTCTCTACTTTTCTCTCTTTCCCTGGCTTGTATCCATTCGGCCCCATTCAGCCAACTGTTTTAAGACGTTTATCCCCATCCAGGTGTCGATTTCTTCCCGGCGAGTGATAGCGAGCTAGCATTGTATGAAGAAATCCGCCTTCGCCGGAGACATTTTTCTATCGAAAAATGTACAAATTTAGCTTTCTGTCAAAAACAAAAATATATATGCTGGCTCGCTACCGCTCACGAGGAAAATATTGACAACTGGATGGGGGTAAACGTCTTAAAACAGTAGGCTAAATGGGGCCGAATGGATACGAACCAAAGAGAGAGGGAGAGAAAGAGAAAACAAAAAGCGAGGTGGGCTCCCTTAACTTACAAATATTGCTCCTGCCTCGCCTGGACGTACAAATATGAGACACACAGACAGTCATTATCGGGATCACAATCAAGACCCCACCCTCTGATAACACCGGACAAAAAGGTAATTCAACCGAACAATAATTTGATCTTGGCTAAAACATGAGTTGCAGAGATTGATGAGTTGCAGAGATTTATGAACCGTATTATTTAAACAATGAATAGTTATATACTTGGCTGATTGAGGTTCCAATATTATTTGTTTTTTATAGGAATAGATATATAAATAGCGTGCACACTTTATTATCTTATGAATGATTAACTCAAACGTTACACCTACCTATTATAGCAGTGTATATGAACACAATATTTAATGTAGAACAATGGACAACATTTGTTTATGACATATTATAATACAAATGCAGACTCATATTGAAATGTAAGATTAACGTAAGAAGGTCCAGCAAGTTAGTTAGGTACTATAACATCACAAGATACTGAATATTTGAAATTACAGTATACCATATAATTTTCTTCCTTATATAAGACGATATGTATAGGATGCATTTACATTAAATCAAGATTAAAAAAAAAACTAAAAAAAATCTGTGTTAATGATAAAGTTGATTCTAATTATTATCTCAAATAGCATTAAGCGGTGATTTTTTGTTTTTGGACCCCGCTTCTCCCTTATGATTAGCTTCTTTAGTATTGACATTTTAAGACGTTCGCCCCGATATTTTGGTGATTTTAAGACCCTTCACCCCATTCATTTGCCAATATTTAGACCTTTCGTGCCATTTAGGTGTTGAGTTTTTTTCCTGGCGACTGATAGCGAGCCTGTAATTAGGTAGGACCGGCATTCGGCCGGTACCCTTTTCTAACGAAAAATGTACAGATATATCTTGAAGCGGGGAGTCAATAGGGTGTTTTTAAAAGCTTGATAAGGTCTAAGCAGCAAAATAAATGCACTCCCTTAGAGCTGGAGATATTTCTACTCGCAATTAAGTAATGAGTTATTACACACATTAAAGTAATATTGATTAACTTAATTTTGTTTAGTTGATATGAAACTAGTTTGTTAATATTCATGCATTCTCATTTTGTTGATATACATAGCTTTTGTTGCTGAATTATTATTCATTCTGTTCAATCAACACTTTTAGGTAATCTATGAACATTATGTGTGTGAAATTTGACTTGGTTTATTTATAGATTTATTTGTATTCAACTTTAGCCAGAATATAATCTAAACTTTCCAAAATATACTAGGAGATTTGAAATATCTTTAGAAATACTTATGCGAGTATTTTTATATTTGTTTAAAGGTAAACATAATAAACACATACGGTATATAAAGTAATTATCTCCATACAATATTTGTGTCATAATATTTTGTAAATGCAGTGTGAACAAAATAGGCTGAAATTCAACGTAATACAGAACTGAACAATTATTAACAGTTAGCCTTAATATTCTGGAGTTTATTAACATATATTATAAAAAAGTAGATATAGTGCTTATATATAGCGAAAAGTATTCCTATAACTAATTTAATTAGTTTCATCATCCGGGGGTTTATAGTTCAATATATTTGTATAGTTCAATATATTTGTATACACATAGTTCGATGATAATAATCCCTTATTATGGTATACAAAAAAAAAATATATATAATAATATATATACAGTATATAATTTATATATATATATATATATATATATATATATATATATATATATATATATATATATATATATATATATATATAAATGATTAAATGAATGAATGAATAAATAAAATCAAGGTAATTTTACTGTTTCTGTTTTTGTCAACAAACCTACAGCGTCAAAACCGTAAACACAATATCAGGTAAAATCAATCACCGGTATAGTGTAGGATAACCAAATATGAATTCAAGTAGCTTCCTGAGGGTTAAAAAGAAGTTCTATGGTCGATTATCATAGTTACATTCTAATGAAACGGTTATTTTGTTCATAGTTATATTTACAATAACAGACTGAATAAGACGTATAATTATGCCACTTAAGGGGAGGCAGGCCGCTTTTCTGAACCCCCTTCTCCCTAATGTTTAGCCCCAATAGTTTTGAGATTATAAGACGTTCGACCCATTTGTTTGGCGATTTTAACATATTTCGCCCCATTTCGTTGTTAATTTTAAGACCTTTCGTGCTATTTAGGTGTCGATTTTTTCCCTGGCGAACGATAGTGAGCCTGTAATGTTGGAAGAATTGGCCTTCGGCCGGGAAATTTTTCTATCGAAAAATGTACAAATTAATCTAGAAAGGGGATCTAATGGATGTTCTTTTCAATTTGATGGAGGTCTAGGGAGGAAACTAAGAAATATAGGAATACATTAATTTATAGACTACAAAAACGGCCCATCTCCCTTTAAATACATAATAGCACGTAGAGAGAAAGAGTTAATGTGATACACACACACACGCACGCACACACACACGCGCACACATACACACACACGCGCACACACACACGCACGCACACACACACACACACGCACGCACACACACACACACACACACACCTCCCCGTGGCGTAACGGATAGCGCGTCTGGCTCACAACCAGAAGGACCCGAGTTCGAGACCCGGGCGGGGAAGAGACATTTGGGCAAGTCTCCTAACGGTGTAGCCTCTTTTCACCTAGCAGTATAAATAGGAACCTGGTATAACGGGACGAAGTTGTGACGTCCCATCTGGGGTTGGTGATCGGTTACAAGGCGAGATGGGTATCGTACTGGTCAACCTAAGCTACTGGTCAACCTAAGCCTTCGGGTGAGACTGGTACCGTAGTGGGAATGATACCGTACAGATTAACCCTAAGCCTTCGTTTCCAGGTGTCGCCAATTGGTTAAAATACAGACTACACACACATCCACAGCCATTCCAACGATACATAAACACTTAACATGCATTTCACGCAATATATTCCCAGCTAAGGAGGCGCGATAATAATGAGCTTAGCTCGCATTGCGTGGATTCCCCTTGACGAACAAGTAAGTGAATACGCACGCTCGCAATCAGTGAAAAATCATTCCCTGCCTCACTAACAAGCCACAAGTAAACTGTCCAGTTTGTCCCAGAAGTGTCCGCCAGACGGAGACTCAATAACCATCAATATTCCGTCAATTTGACCAGAAACGCTTAATTCATAAAAATGTTGGCAAGATTCTTAGTATTTCACATCCACCATACTTAGTAAAACCCTATCTAACATATTCCCTAATTAAACTAACCTGACTTAGCCTACCACACTCAAAGCCACTTAAACTAACAATGGTTTTATTATACCCTAATCAAACTTTATATTGTCAGGTGTGTAGTAACGTATACTTTAAAATTTTACTAAACACTCCCAATCTTATCTACCTTTTCCTAACCTAACAAAACATTGCATAACTAAGCTGGATTCAACTTGTTGAAACACCAATCCATGTTTGGACGAAAATACGCGCGAACAAAATTTCCGGTAACCCTCAGTAGGACAGATGGGACCAGTGTACGGTTAAGGGGAGATGGGTGTGTGGAGTGACAACAACCTGACTTACAGTCCAGGTGACCAACAGGTGTGGAGTGGCACCAACCTGGCTAATGAGTTGCTCTGATATACGCTCTGCCATTCTGAGCCATATCAATGATTCATGCCTAACACAAAGTATCTAATGAAGCCTCCGATAACCTGGATCGTATCACCGATGACAGGTGATAACACTGGTGCATCAGATAGCCAGTGTTAGGAGTGTGATACCATCTTTATGGCTGCTGATAACACTGGTGCATAAGGTAGCCAGCGTTCGGAGGGTAATAACACCATTATTACCCGGGATAAAAGGAGTACATCGAAATGCTGTCAGCCTCCCAGCAGACCCCAGACACCAAAACCTGCTTATTGATTAATGAATTCCTTTATAAGTGTGTACAATGAAGCAGAGTGTTATTATACTATATGCTACAGTAAAGGGTAAACTAATATATTATAATTCAATTGATCGGTAATAAGTGTAAAACATTGTATGATAAGGTGGCGCAGTGTAGTGTTAGCATTTTAGAAAAGTATAGAGAAACAATGCAGCTGCTGAATGGAGTGAAGTATGTTGCAGTGTGGAATATATTGTTGTAATGTAGTGTTGTAATGCAGCTGATGGATGGAGTGAAGTATGTTGCAGTGTGGAATATAGTGTTGTAATGTAGTGTTGTAATGCAGCTGCTGGATGGAGTGAAGTATGTTGCAGTGTGGAATATAGTGTTGTAATGTAGTGTTGTAATGCAGCTGCTGGATGGAGTGAAGTATGTTGCAGTGTGGAATATAGTGTTGTAATGTAGTGTTGTAATGCAGCTGCTGGATGGAGTGAAGTATGTTGCAGTGTGCAATATAGTGTTGTAATGTAGTGTTGTAATGCAGCTGCTGGATGGAGTGAAGTATGTTGCAGTGTGGAATATAGTGTTGTAATGTAGTAGTTGTGTAGAAATTACAATCATATTGGGTTCATTTCACTATAGTGCGTTTGGTGTTCTTGTTATATATATATATATATATTATACAGTATATATATATATATATATATATATATATATATATATATATATATATATATATATATATATATATATATATATATATATATATATATATATATATTGTAGTGTTCACAAACATTTGTTTCCATGTAAGAATTTGATAATGTTACATAATGATGCACTTGAAAGGATTTACAATGTTGATAAAATAAACATTTCCTCAATGATTCACAATAATAACTGGCTGTAACAACATTATCTGACTGGATACGAGGGTATAAACATAATTTATTAACATTATTATAAAGCCAGACTCAGTATCGTTTGAAGAGTAGCCTCAAACCATATTTTAGTTATATTGGTTTATAATAAGGAGGTACATTCAACAAATAATAGACCTTTCTTCGGTCAAAATTTATATATGTTGAGTCCTCTGAAATGCAACTCATTTCTGCACCCAATATTCTCTCAGCACATTTAATATAGCCTTAATTTGATTCTTGTTTGTCGGTAGTTCCTAAGCCAAGCCTCAGGTTTACCACCTATCAGTGCAAGATATAATCAAGACTCATACAGGGGTAGTAATCCTCAAGGGCCTCTGAACACTGGCGCTATCTGATGTTTCATGTACAGTCGCGCTAATAAGTGATGTCTGGCCACCAAGTATGCTTTGATTAATAATTGGTATCAGCAATATCGAAGCTTCATTTCTTCATATCGAGTGAAATATACAAACATGTTCCTACACTTACCCACCCTATTAAACATCTGACATACATTAATACAACACAGAGCAAGCCAAACGTAATGACCACTGAGACATGACTTATTAGCGCGACTGTACCTGACTCGTTATAAAAGACCATAATGTTGGAGTTTCTGTGAGATGATAGTTGGATCTGAGTACGTGGGGTGTGAAGGGTTTTGTTCAAAGTGGTGTTCAAGATTCGATTACGCTGGTTGACTTAGTTAACCATGACATAGTAAATCCGGTATCACACGAGCGCTTTTTCCCTTAACATTTATCCTCAACACTGGTCTGGTAGCTTATGAGGTCAACATTTATAATATATGGGTCACCTATATTCATCTATCATCAGTCTAGTTTCCAATTCCAGTGTAAAATATCCCATAAATGTTACCAGACAAATGTTGATCATCGCATGTTGAGTATAAAAGCTCTCGTGTGATACCGGCTTTAGTAACTCAGCTGTGCTATTAAGGGGAGATTTCCACCTGGAGGATTTTTTTCTAGACCCCTTTCTCCTTCATGTTTAGCCCCATTGCTTTTGAGATTTTAAGACGTTCGCCCCATTAGTTTGGCGATTTTAAGAACCCTCGCCCCATTTCTATCAATTTTAAGACCATTCGTGCCATTTAGGTATCGATTCTTTCCCGGCGAGCGATAGCGAGCCTGTAATTTAAGGGGAACCGGCCTTTGGCCGGGAAATTTTTCTACCGAAATATGTACAAATTTATCTTGAAAAGGGGTCTTGGGGGAGTAATTTTAAGCTTGATGGAAGTCTTCGGAATCAACTAAAAACCTCCCCTTAATAGAGTATTATTTTCACACGAGTATGATTATATTAATCTCGTTATTATATTAATCTTATTGTAATATGTTTATAATGACACGCATCATTCGTACCATTCGAGTGTTCGGTATCGTACACTATGATCTGCTTATAATACTGGTTCGAAAAAGAATCCTGGTATTTCATCCAAATGGCTTTGGAAAACGGAAGACTTTAAATGTGTGAAATAAAATTGGCATATTTGGAAAGGAGAAACACTTTCCGGCATCTTTGGTTTGGTCTATATATATTTATTAGTTTTTGTTATTATTAATATAATTTTAATTATTATTATTATTATTATTATAATATATAATATATATATACAGTATATATATATATAAACACACATTATTGGCAAGCGAAGGCCACAACAATGAATTTCAAAATGTGTTAGTATTATTTAATCATTATGAAGTTTACTTCTGTGGATGACGATGTTGTATTGTAGAAGAATATACAATACATTAGATTATCACGTTAAGTCGAATAGCTATCGCTCTCTAAGAGGACTAAATCAATATGAAGGATGCATTATTTGTAAGATGATTGTTGGTGATGTTAGAGGCAGTTCTCATACCTGGCATGGCACGTCTTGTTTATAGCACTACCTTAAACCGGTTCGATGGTCGGACCGGTTTGCTGGACCACTTACTCCCTCATGTTTAGCCCCATTAGTTTTCAGATGTTAAGATGTTTTCCCCATTAGTTAGTCGATTTTAAAACCTTTCGCCCCATTTCTTCGTCAATATTTAGACCTTTCGTGCTATTTAGGTGTCGATTTTATCCCTGGCGAACGATAGTGAGCCTGTAATGTTGGAAGAAACGGCCTTCGGCCGAGACATTTTTCTACCGTAAAATGTACACATTAATCTAGAAGGGGGATCTAATGGATGTTTCTTTAAATTTGATGGAGGTCTAGGGAAGAAACTAGAACAATAATGAATACATGCAAAAATCGCCCAAAAAGTGAACCATTAAGAACCATTAAGTGAAAAGTGAAGCCGGTATCACACGAGAACTTGTATAGTCAACATTCGATGATCAACATTTTGCTGGCAATATTTCAGGACTATTTTGCACTGGTATCGGAAACTAGACTGTTGGTAGAATTGTACTTTGCAATAATGATACACAAAACTCACATTGTCAAAACCTTTCGCTGAAGGAATCCTAACCCAGATCAGTAACAAAGCATCAAGTGTTAAGATCAGATTTACATTTTTTCAATCATATCTCCAGGATCTTGATAACACAGCTTCACTCGGTTACACGTCCTTATCGGTTATAAGCATCACACTGATACCACATTATCTCACATAGCGCACGGATCCTTAGCTTAACACGGTGTTTAGCATCGTGGCAATAGTCACTCCTCACTAAGTAGGGGTCTGGGAGGGACGCCTGGCAAGTAGGGGGCTGGGAGGGACGCCTGGCAAGTAGGGGGCTGGGAGGGACGCCTGGCACGTCAAGTGGACATTCAGATATACTATTATGCGATTTACATTAGTGTGAAATGAATGAAATATGCAAATGCAATATACTGTATATAGATAGGTGTATGCTTAGTATGACTTGTAAATGTTTTATAGATTGGACACCTTTATTGGACACCTTTATTGGACACCTTTATTGGACACCTTTATTGGACACCTTTATTGGACACCTTTATTAGACACCTTTATTGGACACCTTTACTGGACACCTTTATTGGACACCTTTATTGGACACCTTTATTGGACACCTTCATTGGACACCTTTATTGGACACCTTCATTGGACACCTTGATTGGACACCTTGATTGGACACCTTTATTGGACACCTTTACTGGACACCTTTATTGGACACCTTTATTGGACACCTTTATTGGACACCTTTATTGGACACCTTTATTGGACACTTTTATTGGACACCTTTATTGGATGTTGTGGGAATAGCGTTATCTATACATAATGGGGGAATGGTCGTTATTTCGGGCCCCCCTTCTCCCTCATGTTATCCCATTGCACATTGACTATAAATAAATTATTGATACTCACTGTATTGCAAGGCCTCTCTGACAGCCATTAAACAGTTGCAATTGCACACCAAAAGCTTCGTGTAGTATAGAGTCACCAGGGGGGGGGGGGGGGCGGGGGGGTTCTTACGTCTGATCCTGCTGACAACATTTGAATAATAATAATAACACAGATTTTCCTACGCATGTCGAAGAACTTGGCATGAGGAGGGCATCTGCTAATATTCTCCTTAACAACAAGTAAACAAGAAAACAACATCCCATAATGTTTAGTCCGTGTTTAAGGGGGGTGACCTGTTTTTGTTCTGTCCTTTTCTATCTTTCTCTGGCTTGTATCCATTTGGCCCCATTCAGCCTACTGTTTTAAGACGTTTATCTCCATCTAGGTGTCGATTTCTTCCTGGCGAGCGACAGCGAGCCAGCATTATATGAAGAAATCCGGCTTCGCCGGAGAAATTTTTCTATCGAAAAATGTACAAATTTAGCCTGCTGTCAACAAAAATAAAAAATATGCTGGCTCGCTACCGCTCACCAGTAAAAATTTTACACCTGGATGGGGATAAACGTCTTAAAACAGTAGGCTGAATAGGGCCAAATGGATTCAAGCCAGAGAAAGATAGAAAAGGACAGAACAAAAATAGGTCACCCCCCTTAACATGCTCGCCAGTGGAGCCCTGCAATACTGGTTCATATAACAACAAACAAACAAACAAACAAACAGCTTCATCACATCACAAAACAGCCTCCCTACCTCGTCTTAACCCCTTCTGTACCGCAACGTCTTTTTCCTTTAATTCTAGCTTTATTTAGAAGACTTTGTACAGTTTAAGAAGGATCATTGGTGGCAAAAAGGGTTAAAGGAGATAGTTCAAAGCCTGTTAATTGCTGTAGACCCTTTTAAAGCTGAATAAAATGGTCTAATAGTACCCAAAGTGAAGTTAAAAGGACGACATCGGTAGTGGACGGGTTAAACCGCCTCATAAATGTGTATGTCAGCGAGTGATCCCTCTAACACTAATTATACAGCATCACCAGCACACAGAAGCCTCCCTACCCATGGTGCTGACAGCCTCACTATAAGTCTATTCGTTGTAAGTAGGCGAGAAATCATGACCTCTAACCTCTGTAACTCAAAAACTACTACAGTAATTTAGCTAATATTTCTACCATTTGGGAAGAGTCCGTCAAGGAATAGATGTGGACATTACAGCCAATTTGCTCTAGCCCTTTTTGAGTTACAGAGGATTGAGGTAATGATTTCTCGCCTATTTACATCGAATAAACTATAGCAGGCAATGTAGTGGACGGTGTACTGGAGGCTGTAAACGTCAACTACAACACATAATTAACGTCAACAAGCTGCCAGGTAAATGATTTACGAGGTGAAGGCATCCTGTCAGCGGCTTTTTTGTTTATCTTTCTCTCTTCTTCTCTCTTTCCTTGGCTTGTATCCATTCGGCCCCATTCAGCCAACTGTTTTAAGACGTTTATCTTCATCCGGGTGTCGATTTCTTCCTGGCGAACGTTAGCCAGCCAGCATTGTATGAAGAAATTCGGCTTCGCCGGAAACATTTTTCCATCGAAAAATGTACAAATTTAGCTTGCTGTCAAAACAAAAATATATATATACTGGCTCGCTACCGCTCGTCAGGAAAATATTGACACCTGGATGGGGGTAAACGTCTTAAAACAGTAGGCTGAATGGGGCCGAATGGATAAAAGCCAAAGAGAGAGGGAGAGAGGGAGAGAAAAAAAGGGAGGTGGGCCCCCTTAACATCAACAAGCTGGCAGGTAAAAGATGTAAGAGGTGAAGGGTTCTTGTCAGCGGCAATATCAAGTTTGCACATTATTTGCCGACATGCTTTGGGGCTGTAGGATGTTGTGTTTGGCATGCAGTATAATCTAATACCTCACAAGTTCTTTTGTAAAGTTAATGATTGCTCTAATGATCAATTTGCTTTGTTCGATGTTAATTATGTACTCTGCACTACTTACTAACAATTTAACGAATACATAAGCATAACTTTCATATGCTCGTAGCAACTCAATATGGACTGACTGAGAACCTTGTAGACTCTCCAAATTACAGTGGCATTATCGACCACACCTATGCACAACTAAACAGGGAACTTTGAAGCTACATTTCCACCCCACCATTATTTCGAAGGAATATATGGTGACACATAGGGTCTATTTTCATCATTATCAATTGTCTTTGTCTCTAACTAATGGTATGGCGGCATATGAGTTGGTTTACGTAATGAGTGGACTCTCTAGGGCTCGTTATATTATTGCTCTGGAATGGGAGATATCCAAATTCACCAGTTTGAGCTCAAATTACTGTTCAACCTCCTAGACTCACTTCATATAATTGATGCAATTTGCTAGTAACAATTGGCAGTTGCTAGAAAATTCCATAACCTTGATTTCAAATACTCAAATACAAGAAATAAGAGAGTTTGGTTTATAATATAATGTATTTGTTGATTTCATTAATTGAGTTTAGAGGTGAAGTTGGTTGGTGGAAAAAACATAATAATTATACGGTGTACGGTCACGCTAATAAGTCATGTTCCAGCTGTCATTACGTTTGGCTCGCTCTGTGCTGTATTAATGTCTGCCAGATGTTGAATAGGGTGGGTAAGTGTAGGGATATGTTTGTATATTTCACTCGATATGAAGAAATGAAACTAAGATATTGCTGATACCAATTATGGGTCAAAATATACTTGGTGCCGAGACATCACTTATAAGCGCGACTGTACTATGGTCTGTATACTGTATATTTGGTCATTACTCACCATGAAATAAGAGAGCCAGCAAATGTATCCAACCAACAACAAAATAAGAGAGCTAGCAAATGTATCCAACCAACAACAAAATAAGAGAGCCAGCAAATGTATCCTACCATCAACAAAATAAGAGAGCCAGCAAATGTATCCAACCATCAACAAAATAAGAGAGCCAGCAAATGTATCCAACCACCAACAAAATAAGAGAGCCAGCAAATGTATCCAACCATCAACAAAATAAGAGAGCCAGCAAATGTATCCTACCAACAACAAAATAAGAGAGCCAGCAAATGTATCCAACCATCAACAAAATAAGAGAGCCAGCAAATGTATCCCAACAACAAAATAAGAGAGCCAGCAAATGTATCCTACCAACAACAAAATAAGAGAGCCAGCAAATGTATCCAACCAACAACAAAATAAGAGAGCCAGCAAATGTATCCAACCATCAACAAAATAAGAGAGCCAGCAAATGTATCTAACCATCAACAAAATAAGAGAGCCAGCAAATGTATCCAACCATCAACAAAATAAGAGAGCCAGCAAATGTATCTAACCATCAACAAAATAAGAGAGCCAGCAAATGTATCCAACCATCAACAAAATAAGAGAGCCAGCAAATGTATCCAACCAACAACAAAATAAGAGAGCCAGCAAATGTATCCTACCAACAACAAAATCATATTTATGTGTAATCATTCTTTACCACTACACCGTCGAGGCAGCTAATGTATGCAATTCTCACTTACAATAATCACCATAATGATGCCTTGCACCTATACTTTCTTACTTAGCCTTAAGGGGACATGGTTAACTTTTTGGGCGATATTTGCATGTATTCATTATTTTTCTAGTTTCCTCCCTAGACCTCCATCAAATAAAAAAAAAAAACATCCATTACATCCCCCTTCTATATTAATTTGTACATTTTTCGGTAGAAAACTTTCCCGGCCTAAGGCCGGCTCTTCCAACATTACAGGCTCACTATCGTTCGCTAGGGAAAAAAATCGACACCTAAATAGCACGAAAGGTCTAAATATTGACGAAGAAATGGGGCGAAAGGTCTTAAAATCGACAAACTAATGGGGCAAACATCTTAACATCTGAAAACTAAAGGGGCTAAACATGAGGGAGAAAGTAGTCCAGAAAACCGGCCCATCTCCCCTTAAACATTTGACTGCGGTTGGGTATGGATCTCACGCATATACTTATAGAACCGGAATTTGCATATGCACAGTGCCGATTACAGCCATTTATCTGTGGATGTGTGGTTACAGTCAGATATTTTGTAGGGATATTAAGGGGAGACTGGCCGTTTGATTGGTCTATTAATTCATTTATTCATATATTTGTTTAGTGTCCTCCCTAGACCTCCATCAAGCTTAGAAAAACACCCCCTAGACCCCCCTTCAAGATGAATTTGAACAATTTTCGGTAGAAGAATGTGCCGGTTCCTCTAAAAATTGCAGGCTCGCTCTTGCTCGCCACCTAAATGGCACGAAAGGTCTTAAAATTGACAACGAAATGGAGCGAAAGGTGTTAAAGTCGCCAAGCTAATGGGCCGAACGTCTTATAATCTCAAAACTAGTGGGGCTAAACATTAGGGAGAAGGGGGTCCAGAAAAACGGTCTGCCTCCCCTTAAGTTGCTGGTGGCTCCCTGGCATTACTGAAGGCCGTCATCCAGTTACTTTCAAATGAGTAGGACTTAAGATGAACCCTAGTACTTTGAGAGACACAGCTAGATATCAAAGGTCTGGCTCTCTCTCTAGAGATCAAAGGTCTGGCTCTCTCTCTAGATATCAAAGGTCTGGCTCTCTCTCTAGATATCAAAGGTCTGGCTCTCTCTCTCTAGATATCAAAGGTCTGGCTCTCTCTCTAGATATCAAAGGTCTGGCTCTCTCTCTAGATATTCATTACACACAGTACTGCATATTCACTACGACGCCAATTACATTTGATTCTACTCTACCATGCAGTCTTGATGTTTTATGAACGCAGAGGGCTAATATTACAGAAGTTAAACCATTTACTGTAAGAAGGCCTTCATCAATTTGCTAAAATTGCCTGAAGGTATATAAGATGTATGATTGATAAGGCATGTTATGAACTCTCTCTCTCTCTATATATATATATATATATATATATATATATATATATATATATATATATATATATATATATATATAATATATATATATATATATGTAACAGTTCTATTCTTTTGGGCGAGATGAAATGTAGCCAGTAGATATTAAGATATATTTCATTGGTTGTAAGAGAACTCTAACAATTGGTAAATATAATATCGAGCCATGTCCCCCCCCCCCCCCCCCTTCCCCCCACACACATTGAATATTTATATTATAACTTTTAACTTATGGGATACTGTGTTAAGCCTTGCCATACCCTTCGTCATTATGTCATATTTTGAGTCTCTCTTCCTCTCGTAGAAATGACAAAAGCATACCCGGTACTAACTTTTCAACCCGGACTAAATCAAAATCGACAAACCACTTGCCTTCCATACTTTACATCAGCTAAATCATAGACTAGGGATTTGTTCATCCTTGGAGTGTCTCGGGTGGCGACAAATTACATCCGTTGTTTATAGACGTAAAAAGGTACAGGTATATTGGTGACCGGTCAACTCAACCAGTAGACCATTTCAACCAGTAGCTCTCAACCAGTACCAAATCAACCAATACGGTTAGGTTAGGTTAGGTTAGGTTAGTACTATATTTTGGCACTGGTTTGGTTGGTCTGGGTTAATTTGGCACTGGTTGAGAGCTACTGGTTGAAATGGTCTACTGGTTGAGATGACATGGAACCAGGTATATTATCTACGGCGTAAATGTGTGTGCTGGTGTCTTAAATTCTTCCTTGTCCTGGTCCTGTGACATTGTAAACTTCCTGGTAGCATCAACCAGTTGTCAACAGCCGCACCTAAGTTGTGTGTTTTGTCGTAACTCATACCTGTTACTTGTCCTCCAGATTACAGCCATTTACATCAGTGAGGAGTCTCTATTCTTCAGGATAAAGACAAAACTCGCATGACACCAGCTTCAGGAGATGTGGCAAGTATATGAGATGAGGAATACGTTATACAAAATATGAATTTAACAAAAAATCGATAGCATAATTTAGTTTCAAGCCATTCCATTTAGTAATCTATCACTTCCAGAACGGGTGGTAAGTTTGTTTGTCAAACAGATCCCTGTTTTGCCTCTAACGATGCCTGCGACACTAGAGCAGACAACTCACTCACCGGCTTGTATACAATCTTGTTTGCTTTTGTTTTCTTCATATTATATTTCAGCCTTAAATGTAATTAGTGTTATATGCTTCAATAGTTGTATTTGCTTGCATGGTAGTGTGGTAGTGTAATATTTTTGACTGATAAACTTCTGTTTATCTCAAAACAACTCCTATAGTTTGTGAGGCAGCAGACGACAAATAAAACTAGTAAACATACCTTATTTTGTATAATATATATTAACTCTAATAGTTATTGACACAGGCAGGCATATACGTAAGATTTCAGCGAGGTAAATAGTTACTTAAACAAATATAAACAGAAAGGCAAGTATGTAAGCACACCCACCCACCCACCAACCCACCCACCCACTGTAGTACTGTTATGGTATAATATGTGTGTCTGGCCAAGGGCAGGTCTGTCATCTGGCTTCCACAGAAATCTCAGGGCCGCTCTAGAGGTTCTTATAATAACTGAGATTGGTCAACTTTTTATGCTGCTGCTTAGGACTCTGAACAATGGCAAAAGGGAAATAAATATTAAGTTTTATTGTGGTGAATATAAAGACCATATGAGGAGGAGGAGCACTTTACTGAACGTTTCGCAGGTAGCTTCTTCAGGTGATATACATACTGTGGTTTGGGCGTTTTAGTTTTATTGTGGTGAATATAAACACCATATGAGGAGAAGCACTTTACTGAACGTTTCGCAGGTAGCTTCTTCAGGTGATATACATACTGTGGTTTGGGCGTTTTTATTATAGTTATAAGATTATGTTGAACGATTTAAAGCTTGTATTGATACATCTTGACCAATAAATAGTAATAATAATAATAATTATTAGAAATCTGACTGCACAAGAGCATGTTGTCACTCTAATTATATAAACAATTAATTATGCCTGTAAATGTATGCATATGACATAATCGAAGTTATATAATAGAAAACTGTTTTCTATCAATTCACAGCCACCAACCCCCACCTACACACCTCAGGGTATAGCGGAAGCAACAGCTGACTTGCCTAGGTAGAAACTTGTAGTGGAAGGAAGGAAGGAAGTTGGTGGTGGTGGTGGGGGAGGGGGGATTTGACCCGTACCCTGGCTAGACAACAGTTAAATGGGAAAATACAAACATTGAGTATCACCCCTCTTTGTATTCGTCTATTTATCTACAGTATGCATGTATCTGTCTTCATGTAAAATCCTTAAAATACGGCAAGGATAGGAAGCATAATATTTATTGTCTGTAGTTCTTCAAATATATTCAATAGTCCAGTAAATATGCTACATATTTTGCATTATCAAATTCCCCACCTCCTGCAGCCACGACATAGCTTCGCAAGGTTCCATGTCCCAGCTAAGTACAGTTGTTACAAGTTATCCTTGGTACAGTACACTACTCAATGATGGACATGAAGCAGTGAACACTAACCATAGAAATGAACTAACTTGGTGTTTGTAGAACCTCATGTACTGTCATTTCGTATTGTTAAAATGTAATGACTAAAATTGTTTAAAATATTGGGCCCGTATTCAGTAATTATTTTCGAACTTTGTTCTAATACATGATTTTCTGGAACTATGTAGTATAATATTTATTATTTGTTTTTCTTTGTTAATATGTCATATTATAGTATATGTTACACAATGATCTGTTATTCAATGTAAAGGTTAGGTTAGGTATTGGATAAGGTTAAGTTAAATTAGGTTAGAATAGATTAGGCGTCACCGAATCAAATTGATATATGAGCGAAGTGACTTTTAGGCGAACTAACTTGTTAACTTGTTGCTGGATATACTATAAACCCATCAATCTACGTCCCCTTCGTTATATCGTCAAGCCCTCTCTCACACACACGCACACATAATGCAAAGGACGGAAAAACATCTACACGGCACAACACACACGTAAACACTACACAGTACACACACACAGCCAGAGTACTACAACACAACTGATAAAAAAAAAAAAACAATCCTAAGCACCACACAGTACTCGCAAACAGCCAGACTACTACAACACAAATCATCACAACACACAAGCACAAAACACACGTAAACACTACACAGTACTAACAAACAGTCAGACTACTATAACACAACTCATCACAACACATGCACAACAAACGTAAACACTACAAACAAACAGCCAGACTACTACAACACAACTCATCACAACGCAAGCACAACAAACGTAAACACTACACACAAACAGCCAGGCTACTACGACACAACTCATCACAACGCAAGCACAACAAACGTAAACACTACACACAAACAGCCAGGCTACTACGACACAACTCATCACAACGCAAGCACAACAAACGTAAACACTACACACAAACAGCCAGGCTACTACAACACAACTCATCACAACGCAAGCACAACAAACGTAAACACTACACACAAACAGCCAGGCTACTACAACACAATTCATCACAACAATTTAATGCACAACAAACGTAAACACTACACACAAACAGCCAGGCTACTACAACACAACTCATCACAACGCAAGCACAACAAACGTAAACACTACACACAAACAGCCAGGCTACTACAACACAACTCATTACAACGCATGCACAACAAACGTAAACACTACACACAAACAGCCAGGCTACTACAACACAACTCATCACAACGCATGCACAACAAACGTAAACACTACACACAAACAGCCAGGCTACTACAACACAACTCATCACAACACATGCACACCAAACGTAAACACTACACACAAACAGCCAGGCTACTACGACACAACTCATCACAACACATGCACAACAAACGTAAACACTACACACAGACAGCCAGGCTACTACAACACAACTCATCACAACAAATGCACAATAAACGTAAACACTACACACAAACAGTCAGACTACTACGACATAACTCATTACAATACACGCACAAATATACTAGCAGCCTTACAAATGCCCAATGTCTGTCCCACGTCTCCCTCCTTCATTATGGAATATCAATATTAGTTTGCAATAATGACTACGTTAATATTTGGCAGCAGGAGGATGGAACCCCTGGCACCGGGCAAGGGAATAATAGAGAAATAACCACAAAGGGTAAGGTATTAGGGTCCTCCCTCAATTCAACAATCTAACATTGTAATTGATGATTAATGTTAAGAACGGGGTGCTACTTATTGTTATCCCACAGTCAGTGCCTCATTACTTTGAATTATATTAGGTTAAATAGGGTTAGGGCAAAGTAAAGCTACATCTCAACTAGGGTTGTATTTGTTTACTCTGCAATGCTGGCGATACTCAACAGGTCAGTTATAATCTATGCTGTTATGGCCGACTTCCAGGCAGTGGAGCTGCTTTTAACCAAGAGTTGTCAATATTGGTTCTGCTGTGTTCGCTACATTGTATACCGTCAGTTGCAAATTATTATTCGTTTATAATGGCATTATTCACATAAGTTATTTTTGCAGACCAACTTTTACTAATTTCTAAAATAAATGTAGAGTATATAATATATGGCAGGAAAATATTGCGTGGGAATAGTTGACAAAATACCTGTATGATACTCTGTAATATTGGTCCTATGACTTGGTAGGGAATTGAATACTTTCTACAAATTAGATTTCTCCATCTCCTGAATATATATAGGAAATAAGTTGGGGAAGACGGGCTGGGGGATTACGGGGACTGGGGGATTACAGATTAGGTGAAGAGGGAGGTGGGATGAGGACAGACAGAACACAACACAAGGAAGGCAACAAGATGACTCTGATAAATCCGGCCGCCAGGTGTCGTAGTCACACACAGGTTGTCGGAAACAGACCTTGATAATGATATGGATCTCGCACACTTCTCACTTCCGTAGCTGCGTATAGGGAACTTGACTTCATTTTTTTAGTGCACTATTTATCCAAGGATGAGATTATTCGAGTTTCTTCAGTGCAATTTCGTCATACATGTTTCCTGACACATATTTTACAGTAGTTATCTGATTGTTTAATCGTGTTGTGAACTTATTTTTAATTACATTCAGATTAAATAATGATCTCTCGTCATGAATTGATAAAAACAAAAATAGGTATATCTATGGTCTGTCGTGATTTTGTAAACATATTTCTTAACAATGATAAGCATAGCACTGGAAAGACTCAACAAACGGAGGAAAAAATGCACTTACATGGTGGATTACTAAATAATGATGTAAACAAACTTAAACAAAGTGACAAAAATATCTGTCAATGAAAGTACGTTTTCATTAATTTCCAATATCTCAAATATAGAACCAAAGTAACTAACTATGAAGGATATAGTTTATTAAACAAACTATAAACTATATAGCAATACGTGTACCGTGTTAAAAATATACCATTTTCTTATTTACATTATCATTTGCGTAATGTTCTAGCTGTAAAATTGCTGCTGCTGAGAGAGAGAGAGAGAGAGAGAGAGAGAGAGAGAGAGAGAGAGAGAGAGAGAGAGAGAGAGAGAGAGAGAGAGAGAGAGAGAGAGAGAGAGAGAGAGAGAGAGAGAGAGAGAGAGAGAGAGATCTTCCTTAATGATACCCTCACAATATATTTTAGACATTACCTGCGACCATCTGCCTCTTCCACAACTTTCTCTCATAATAACATATCATTTAGTGGGTCGTTAGAATGTTTTACTGCTTGTATTATAAGGGAAAGCAGGCAACAACATATATATTTCGGCGTACTTGTTTACTAGTGATTTGCTCTTCTGTAATGGCTAGAGTCTAATCATTATAATTAGTTCAGAAACCTTGACCAGTAACCTCTTAATTATCACCTTCCACAGTATTAACCCTTTGAAGCTCTGGCGCGTTTTAACAGTTTATTTTGGCTATCATTAGACGATTTTATGCAGCTTAGGAAGTATCTGTGGGTATTAATAGGGTAAGTGCTATCTCAATCAACCTTTTGACTTCCATATACCCTTCCTAATCTGAATAAAATCGTCTAATAGTAGCCAGAAACAGAACAGCAACGCGTATTGGAGCTTGAAAGGGTTAAGGGGGGATGATCCTATATATTTGCCTTTTTATTGATATTTTTCTATTATTTTCTTATTTGCCTCCCTAGACAGATGTAAACAGTCTTTTAGCCTACAAAATATATGTTCGGTATTAATCACTGCAGTTAATAAATTCACATTCAACCTAGCTTAGCCTATTCAAAGCTAACGCAATATAAACTAACGCATCTTTAACTTGATTAAGAAACCCAATAACCTATCCTAGTCTAACTAATACTAACTTAACCTAAACAGTATACTATGTAACTATAAACAACTAACAAACTATAGCGTTATCTGAGCTAACCAAACGTATACCTACCTAATCTAAATAAAGATAACCTAACCGAATTCACGATATAGATAAATACAAATTGAGGGTAAACAGATTTGGTGACATACTCGGTTTCATTTCATCTGACGATACATTGAATCCCTTAGCAGCTATTGTCTCGAGACTTTATGAGACAATATGAAACTACTGTACTATGTCTCTGCATCATATTAACATCAAGTTTATATAATTAGCACCATATTTCACTACAAAATCTACAAAATAACGGAGAAATCGTGATGGGAACTTTGCAATTGACCGTCAGTTGAAAAGAAACAGAGTATAGTGGACGAACAAACTAGTGGGCAAACTGACGTGTAAGTATCACAGGCAGCACACGAGAACCATCATCTGTCAGGCCACTTACAGGTCAGCTACAGCAAACAGTCACCAAACAATCAACACAAATCACCGCTAGTTGTATACCACCACCCCTCTATTATGTTCCCTATCAGACCGACACGGGGGAGTTTTCAAGTGTGAGCGATTTGTTTTAAGGGATCAAGTATTTTATAATACAGTATCATATATATATATATATATATATATATATATATATATATATATATATATATATATTATATATACTGTATATAGTATATATATATATATATATATATATATATATATATATATATATATTGTCCTACCTCCCTCTCTGAGTTATTGATCGCCGCTGCATACAATGTTCGCTCAATACAGGGTCCCCGCCTTGTTCTATCGCCACATATCTTATACATATGGTATACGGTACATATCTGGGGATGAGGGACTGTCCCAGAGCCCTGCCACCACTTATGTGATAATAGAGGAGTGTGTGTGTGAGATACATGTGTATTATGATTTTTAGTATCTATAGTTGCAATGTAGGCCTATTCCTGGTCCAATTTGCAGCCGACTAAGCTTGTTGGCATGGTTCTTATACCGTTTCAACATATCGCTTCCAGAAGGTTTATCGCTGTCGCCTAGGAGAACATTTTTGAAGGCTTATCCTATTCCTTGGGTTAAGTGGTGGCCGTCTTGGACTTCGATTACTAAGCAACATCTAAGACATTATGTTTTTATAGCACCGCTATGTCAATCATACTTGAAAACCCCATAATAGACACAACACTCATCCATCTACTATGCTTAAATAAAATAATGTATATTTTCATGATCGGCGGATTTTTGGTGGTATCCATCTTGGATTTCGGCAACTAGGCCACATCTAAAATGTGTTTTGATGGTACCGCTGTTTCAGGCATATTTGAACACCTCATAATAGACACCAAAATCACCCTTTTCCTATATTCTTATCAAAAGTTATATGCATTTGTTGCTTGCCAATGGCCCCATGCCGGCAATTTTTGGAAACTGGCTAATTACTCCCTTATACCATGAATTACTCACTTATACCATGAATTACTCACTTATACCATGAATTACTCACTTATACCATGAATTACTCACTTATACCATGAATTACTCACTTATACCATGAATTACTCACTTATACCATGAATTATACCATGAATTACTCACTTATACCATGAATTACTCACTTATACCATGAATTACTCACTTATACCATGAATTACTCACTTATACCATGAATTACTCACTTATACCATGAATTACTCACTTATACCATGAATTACTCACTTATACCATGAATTTCCGAATTCCACTTAGCCTTCAGAGATGTATGCAGATCTCTATGGTAAGACCAGTACTATAAATAGCCTTTAGTGACAAAGCCAATAAAGCCTGCTGAACAAGCTCTATTCCCTTGGGGTTCCGTCTCATTCACATGTTAAGGGGAAATTTCCACCTAAAGGATTTTTTTTTCTGGACCCCTTTCTCCCTCATGTTTAGCCCCATTGCTTTTGATATTTTAAGACGTTCGCCCCATTAGTTTGGCGATTATAAGAACCCTCGCCTCATTTCTGTCAATTTTAAGACCATTCGTGACATTTAGGTGTCGATTTTCTCCTGGCGAGCGATGGCGAGCCTGTAATTTAAGGGGAACCGGCCTTCGGCCGGGAAAATTTTCTACCGAAAAATGTACAAATTTATCTTGAAAGGGGGTCGTGGGGAAGTAATTTTAAGCTTGATGGAAGTCTAGGGAATCAACTAAAAACCTCCCCTTAATGAGGACCTGCCATGTAAACCTCTGTTGCTCAACAGCATAGCATGGTAAAACTTATTGCTTCGCTCACCTTTCTTACAACCATGTTATGCTTTTTCATGGGACATTTTGTTTTTTCATATTGCATCAGTTACTAGCAAATCTATAGCCTACCCTAATATTAGTACGACCTACATGTTAATTATTGTTAATATTAGTACGACCTACATGTTAATATTAGTACGACCTATATGTTAATATTAGTACGACCTACATGTTAATATTAGTACGACCTACATGTTAATATTAGTACGACCTACATGTTAATATTAGTACGACCTACATGTTAATTATTGTTAATATTAGTACGACCTACTGTTAATATTAGTACGACCTACATGTTAATATTAGTACGACCTACATGTTAATATTAGTACGACCTACATGTTAATATTAGTACGACCTACATGTTAATATTAGTACGACCTACATGTTAATATTAGTACGACCTACATGTTAATATTAGTACGACCTACATGTTAATATTAGTACGACCTACATGTTAATATTAGTACGACCTACATGTTAATATTAGTACGACCTACATGTTAATATTAGTACGACCTACATGTTAATATTAGTACGACCTACATGTTAATATTAGTACGACCTACATGTTAATATTAGTACGACCTACATGTTAATATTAGTACGACCTACATGTTAATATTAGTACGACCTACATGTTAATTATTGTCTACATATATTAGCCATTTATGTTATAATTCATGACGGCCTTCCTTTCTTTATTTATATAATTATTTATTTCAGAGACCAGATCACTCTACAATAATGTAATGGTACTTCAGCCCGCTTCCCTTCCCCTGTCTCGAATCATACACTTCGGTGACCAGATGCCTCATAAACATCTGGATTTAACTCGTGCCCGCCCAAGGTTAAATCCACCAGGATTTCCATGCTTACCCACGGCCACAGAAGGCCCAAGTGGACTAATTATGGCTTTAAGGGAGTCCACCTCGCTTATTTTCTCTTTATCTCCCTCTCTCTTTGGCTTGTATCCATTCGACCCCATTCAGCCTACTGTTTTAAGACGTTTACCCACATCCAGGTGTCAATATTTTCCTGGCGAGCGGTAGCGAGCCAGCATATATATATTTTGTTTTGACAGCAAACTAAATTTGTAAATTTTTCGATAGAAAAACATCTCCGGCGAAGCAAGATTTTTCCATACAATGCTGGCTCGCTATCGCTCGCCAGGAAGAAATCGACACCTGGATGGGGATAAACGTCTTGAAACAGTAGGCTGAATGGGGCCGAATGGATACCAGCCAAGGAAAGAGAGAAAAGGAGAGAAAGATAAAAACAAAAACGGTGACCCCCTTAAATCTTGTTAAATTGATGGGCTGTCACCGCGGCGAGCTACAGCAATTTTTAATAGTCAACAAGACTTAAATAGGGCGAGCTAATATCTGCTGTTGATAAATATATTTGTTTTCTTCAGTTAAATATTTGTGTATATGTTAATTTTGGTATCATCATACTTTGGTCAACGCCTCAAGTAGGACTCCATTAATTTAAACAAATGAGAGCTTTAGTCTGTTGATAATATTTGACTTTAAGATAAACTTCTTACGCTCTGGTATAATATTGTCATCTGTAAAAGCTGAATCATCTTTGAGACACAGTGAAGACCAAAATTATTGTTAGTTTGTTGCAGTGAAAGAAGTCCTGTTAGAAATCGTCTTGCCTATGATACATACATACGAGTTTAAAGACTGCTTCGTCCACAGAGAGTGTGGTTACAGACTAATGTCCTAAATGGCGGTATGCTAGGCAACCCTGTTAAGGGCTGCCTCTGTTGTCAAGTTCTCTATTCGCTGCTACGTGCAATGTCATGCTCATTACAGGGCCCCACCTTGTTCTCTCGCGACGTATCTTATACATACGGATACTATAGTCTCTGATACGGATACTATAGTTTCTGATACGGATACTATAGTTTCTGATACGGATACTATAGTTTCTGATACGGATACTATAGTTTCTGATACGGATACTATAGTTTCTGATACGGATACTATAGTTTTTGATACGGATACTATAGTCTCTGATACGTTTCTGGTACGGAAACTTTAGTTTCTGATACGGATACTATAGTTTCTGATACGGATACTATAGTCTCTGATACGGATACTATAGTTTCTGATACGGATACTATAGTTTCTGATACGGATACTATAGTCTCTGATACGGATACTATAGTTTCTGATACGGATACTATAGTTTCTGATACGGATACTATAGTTTCTGATACGGATACTATAGTTTCTGATACGGATACTATAGTTTCTGATACGGATACTATAGTTTCTGATACGGATACTATAGTTTCTGATACGGATACTATAGTTTCTGATACGGATACTATAGTTTCTGATACGGATACTATAGTCTCTGATACGGATACTATAGTCTCTGATACGGATACTATAGTCTCTGATACGGATACTATAGTTTCTGATACGGATACTATAGTCTCTGATACGGATACTATAGTTTCTGATACGGATACTATAGTTTCTGATACGGATACTATAGTTTCTGATACGGATACTATAGTTTCTGATACGGATACTATAGTTTCTGATACGGATACTATAGTCTCTGATACGGATACTATAGTTTCTGATACGGATACTATAGTTTCTGATACGGATACTATAGTCTCTGATACGGATACTATAGTTTCTGATACGGATACTATAGTTTCTGATACGGATACTATAGTCTCTAGCCCACTTATAAAAATTCGGGGACCCTCTATGTTTTTCTGTATGCAATTATAAGTACCTGGATTGATTTTTGGATGGAACTTTCTTGTCAACAAATAGTATAATTATATAGTTTTGTAGTTGATGTATAGACAATTATATTGACAAGTTGGTTTCCAGAGATATACTTCCATAGTTAGAAATAAGTGACATCCACGAATATTTATGAGTGGGCTAGAGACTATGGAATACGGTACATGTCTGGGGATGAGGAACGGTCATGAGCAAATTCAAATTTTACAATGAAAAACTAAATATTTAAATATATTACTCCGTATCTCGTTTTTACCCTCCTATATCTTTGCTTTGATCTTTAAACTTTCACTTGCATTGCACATCATTTAATGTACAGTATATCTAAGTAATCATAATTGCAGTCAACACTGGTATTAGATTGTTATCTCCGCAAACAAAGTTGAACGGAGGCTATGTTTTCGCCTCTGTATGTCCGTTCATCTGTAAACAATATATTTAAAACAGCTATAAACCGATGTTCACGAAATTCGGTGGACAGCTAGGATGCACAAACAGGAAGAACTGATTTAACTTAGGAGGCGATCGCTAGAGCGCATACCTCCGCCAGTGTAGGCGGCTCACAAAGCTATGAAATTTGGTGAACAGATAGGTTATGCACCAAGGGAAGAAGTGATTCCTTTTAGAAGGTGGTCAGTTGAGCTCATACCTCCGCCAGCGCAGACAGAGATATGCGCTCTCCCAAGTGCCTGTCTTGCTATGTTTGGAGAATGTTTGTAACTTTTTACCATCTATGACGTCCTATTATAGTATAAATGATAATACCCAAGATATATATATTTTTTCTATGTGATTGGGGGAGGCAAAAGGTAGAACTGCCTATAGCGAGTGCCTCCCCCATAGTTGAAAGAGTGACAGGGCCAAAATCAAGGGATGTTCGAGCCAAAATGCCTGGACACACGGAGTTTGAAGCAATTTAAGTCATAGGAAGAGGGAAAGACTGATTCTGGGAGAGAGTTCCAGAGCTCAGCTGTTGAGTAGAAGAAAGTTTGAGAGTAACGTTTCACTCTTGGGTTGGAGAGTTGCACAGAGTAGGGGTGGGATTGAGTTGCAAGACGGGTACCACGTACCTTACGTAAAGGAGGTGGTATACACTGGGAAAGCTCTGAGGAACACTGATTATTATAGTAGCGATAGAATAGCGAGAGAGATGCAACATTGCGGCGGACAGAGAGAGATTGCATAGAGTTAGTGAGTGGACGGGAGTTAATGATACGAAAGGCCTTCCTTTCAACTTTGTTTAGGAGAGCGGTGTGAGAGGACCCTCCCCACACATGTGAACACATCTATGGCCAATAACTTGCAAAAGGAGGCAATTAAAGCCCTTCGGAAAGATAACTCGCAGACAAATAGATAATTATGTTGTTTCATTTCCTTTTAGAGCACCCCATCAATTTAGAGCACCCCATCAATTTAGAGCACCCCATCAATTTAGAGCACCCCATCAATTTAGAGCACCCCATCAATTTAGAGCACCCCATCAATTTAGAGCACCCCATCAATTTAGAACACCCCATCAATTTAGAGCACCCCATCAATTTAGAGCACCCCATCAATTTAGAGCACCCCATCAATTTAGAGCACCCCATCAATTCTCATCCAGGAAAATAATTTTACGACACAGTTTTCGCACATTATAATAGTGTCCGTCCATAAGGCCTTGAGGTGATCGTGAGTGTTCCGTGATTAGTGCAGGTCGTATCAAATTATCCAGCACCACATAATTATATAGTTTGAACAGGTAGCAAATTGAATAGTTGATACATTACAAGAAATGTTTTCCCTAGATGTAGTTTATTGTATCTGTATTATTATTACTATTCTTCTTAAGTTTATTATTTTATTATTATTATTATTATTATTATTATTATTATTATTAATATAACAATAATGCATTTTAATACAAGTACTAGGCTATTTAGACTAAAACAAGTATCATTCACTGTTGTATCGCTTACATTCGGACATTTGTTATTTACCGTAAGACTAATACAACTATATACTATTGCCATACGTCTTCCAAATCTAAATTGCATTACAAACCATGTTTCTCAGTATTAAGGTTGTTCATGAGTTTACAATGATATACAAGCTCAGACAATGTGGTTCAGTATTAATACAAACCAGCTGACACACCAGCCGCAGGAACACTTCAACTTTACGATGACAACCCAGACATTAACCCTCTCCGACATATGACGCGATTTTGAGCTTATTGGGGATACTTTAAAACCTTTGTTACCATCAGGGGTATTTAGAAACCTTTAGTTTAGTTACTTCAACCTCTGCAGTTGTCTTTGAGTTAGCTGTGGGCAGAACACTAATTTTGGAGAGGTAATTATAAGAGTGAGAGAACTCTATTTCTTAATGCTAATCTGGCAACCTCTGCGTCATATGTGCGTGAAAGGGTTAATAACAACATGTGGAGGAACACTAGAGTCTAATGTATATCTGATCCGAGCCTCTCCTGGACTGCAATCTGTTCATTGCCGCTAAAACACGACACTTGCGTCCAGGAATATTTGTATTTATGCTAAAGAAGAGTATTTTAGTGTAATATTATAGTTCATGGCAATATCACTGATACATTATAGTTCATGGCAATATCACTGATACATTATAGTTCATGGCAATATCACTGATACATTATAGTTCATGGCAATATCACTGATACATTATAGTTCATGGCAATATCACTGATACATTATAGTTCATGGCAATATCACTGATACATTATAGTTCATGGCAATATCACTGATACATTATAGTTCATGGCAATATCACTGATACATTATAGTTTATGACAATATCACTGATACATTATAGTTCATGGCAATATCACTGATACATTATAGTTCATGGCAATATCACTGATACATTATAGTTCATGGCAATATCACTGATACATTATAGTTCATGGCAATATCACTGATACATTTGATACAAATCAATGAACTTAAGGGGAGGTTTTTAGTTTGGTCTCTAGATATCCATCAAGCTTAAGATTACACCCCCTTGAGCCCCTTTCAAGATAAATTTGTACATTTTTCGGTAGAAAAATGTCCCGGCTGAAAGCCGGTTCCTCTTAAATTACAGGCTCGCTATCGCTCGCCAGGATAACATCGACACCTAAATTGCACGAAAGGTCTTAAAATTGACAGAAATGGGTTGAAAGTTCTTAAAATCATCAAAATAATGGGGCGAACGTCTTATAATTAGAAAAGCAATGGGGCTAAACATGAGGGAGAAAGGAGTCAAGAAAGAACTCCCTCAAGTGGAAATCTCCCCTTAAGAAAATCAGTACAATACACAGCATAATATTTAGTATCAACGTGTACATAATTGCCTATGTGGAATTATAACATGATACGTACATACAAAGTGAACTAATAACGATATATTATAGTAATGATACAACTACTGTATATGTGCCTTAATGCAAGAGGAACAAATCTATGCATAATAATGTCAGAAAACTGGGAGTCTGCAGAGAGCCGATTGACCTACACAAGGCAGATCCCTTTCAAACTCTATGTATATAATTATACTATAGGCCCAACTCACTAATACTATGAGGACTGATCTCACCAAAATGATCGGTCAACATAAGGAAGAGGAGTGTGCAGAGAGCCGAATGGCCCACACCCGGCAGATCCCCCTCACAATTATATACAGTATATACATACACACACATACATACATAGTGACATTACATACACACACCTACATATACACACACAGACACATATACATACACAAACATACATATATACAATACTAATAATCATTATAAAAAAAGTAAATACATACTGATCATACTTCACGTGTACAGTAGTAATTAGCTACCTAAATCGCTAATATTAAGAGGATTGACCTCACCTAAAGGGTTAGGAGTCAAACTACAAGCTGTTTCAGTCTAGAATCTGACGGTCTGGACATATATTTATAGCTCTGTTTATTACTTAAAGGATTTGACAGAGTAGATATCAGTGCACCAATCATGATTAATAACAATGCTGCAACCCGTGGTTATGGAATGAAATTAATGAGAAAAAAGGCATGCCTAGATGTGAGAAAATGTCTTCACATACAGTGTGGTTAAAGAGTGGAATAGTTTGGCAAGGGAGGTGGTCGACAGTAACTCAATTGATACGTATAAGAAAAGACTGGATGATCATCTGATTAAGATTGGATTGATATGAATTAATCAGTAGGTAAGCGTAATTTATCTTTCAAACTAATTTATTTCTATATTCTATAAAAACTTTCCTTGTGGGCATTTCCTGACCCATAAGGTGACACTTCATCCTATTTTACGGTACGGCTTTTTAGCCGGAGGGTGGGGAGAGAGCCTTCTACTTTGCTGTCCTATTCTTGTAATAAAACTGTCCCTGTCTAGTAGTATTAAGGCCGGACCACCTATTAGGGACCGCAAGGTCTGTGTGGTCTGAGTATCTGTGTAACTCTATATCCGTACAATACTGCCGCAGGTGTGAACTATAGGGGATAATTTTCCAAGTGTCAGTAAGATTGTCAATCCAAAAATTATATTTTCAAATAAAAGAGTATATTGAATTCTTAGCACGTTAAATACTTTCATATTATATTTCCCATTTCGTTGGAGTATGAGAAATGTTAGAGCCATTATCTGGTTACCAGAACAATATTAACTATTACGCAATGTGTTGAGAAACCCCCAATATGACGTCATTGCCAGAAAATCCTGTGATATCGGTTTCCTGTAGGACCTTTGTCCTATATTCATTAACTTGTAACTTATTAACCTCCCTCGCCCTTCTCTTGGCCTCACTTACTTTAACCCATTCATAACAGGCCACTTAGAGACCCGAAATTAAATCAAGAGTCATTTCACGCTGCATTTTCAGTAACCATGAGGAATTTCTAAATTGATAAAGACTCCCTTAAGCCACATAAACATCGCCTTATTTTCCCCTCTGAATATTCACCAAAGTCCCGAGTAGAAAATCGTAGGTAACGCGCACAAAAACGGTAATTAATTCAATTTTGTACAACATAACCAGTGGCCACAAGCATCTCCTAAATGGAAAATGGCGGGGATGTCCTTTGTAAATCCTCCACTCTGCATTATCCTGGGCTAATGTGCCTTAATGAGCGGATCGTTGTGTCCAGAGCCGTATATATTATATCAGGGTGATCCGTTCCGGTCGCTATAATGAACGTGGCCGGGACCCTCCTTGACTTTACCCTCCCACACACCCATATCTCACCTTCATCATGTATATTGACCGCGTGCCCTACACCACCTGATAGCAGCACCCCTGGTGTTCTTGGGGGCCATACTCTGCACCTTCCTGGAATGTCAACACCACCACAGTAATGCCATACATAATACCTGAACCATAAATCACACACCTTCGTAAAGTGAACTTGCACCGAACAAGGTTGAGCCCAGGTGTCATTCTAGGTACCCTTGTATTAACGATTAGGATTAATTTAATCTTACATTGAACTAAATATAAAAGCTGTGTCTCGCAATCGAATTTCACGTTTCATTTACACTATAGACGGCTTAGGATTACTTGGAATGCTTTAACATTATGCGAAATCAAGCAGTACTTTCTAGAATTGCCAGAATCTCTTCAATATCCTCATATAACCCAACATTCATCATTACCTTAAAATGCTACATGGACCAAGCTATTTTTTCATGGAATATTACGATAAGAATAAACAATATATAAATATAATAAACCCTCCATACCCTCAACACATCGCAACTTATCCAGCCTGTATAGTAACCTGGGATGGTGATGTTGCAGGTTTGGTCCTTCAGTAGCTTGCAAGACATTCATGAACTATAACTTATCATGATCTGTTCCAGTTAACATATATGGTGTATGTTCTTACCTCCACTACCATAAGCCTTCGAACTCAACGTTTATCTTCTTAGCTACGGTATACACTTGGCAATTATTATGCTTCTCTTCTTGCACCTGTTATGTACCATGGAAGACATTTATTTAGTACTCAGACGGTTTTAATTTGTCCGCATTACTTCTCTATCTAGCTAACTTAGAATCCTGCCTACCATAAATGATACCTAATTGAGTTTGTAGCAAACCTGAACCCTTACGTATAATGCTTGAGTTAGTATAGAACACCTGATTTTATAAGTAACCTAGCTTTGTGTACCAGCAGGTCAACATGATTCTCTTGGCTGACTGTACGCGGCCAGGCTGCCTCACCGACCACCAGTTTTGACATAATTAAAAGCGGTCGCCAACATCAGGTGTTATTATTTTATGTGAGCGGGTAATTGTGGTGGTGGTGGTGCTGTATGGTTGATTACTGAAATGGTGGTCAGGGTTCACCTCCAGTATCACCATCATTACCATTATCATTATCTTTAACCCTACTATCAATATCACCATTACCACCAATATCACAATTTTTATCACTATCACCATCACCACCGCTATCATCATCACTATCACCATCGGTATCACCATTACCACCACTATTACAGGCATCGCCACTATCACCTTCACCCCATTATCTCCATTACCATCACTAGTGGTTATTTGGTTGCGCGTTTGATTTCCAATCTAAAGGGCCTGGGTTTGATTCCTGGGCAGGGCGAGACGGACGAGCATTCTCCTTACACCCCATGCCTCTGTTCACCTTGCAATGAATAGGAATCCGGAGTTAGTGGATATTTATGACGTCCTATTCAGGGAAGTGAACTGTGAAAACTTGGATAATATGCAGTAGCCCCAGTGTACCAGGCTGGATAACTCACCCAAGCTACACACCACAGGCTCCCCATTTACACATGCACACGTAGACAAAAAAAAAAAAAATAAGTACTAGGCTCCTCAGTATTGTCCAAGCAAGAGACCAAGAGTATGACATGCGAATTGACGCTAATTTTGACGTAGGAGGAAGAAAGAAGAATTGAGAGAGAACAAATTGGAGTAGAGAGGAAAGAAGAGGAGAAAGTGTGAAGAAAAAACGATATAGATGGAGGAATGAGAGATAGAGAGAAGCAAGAGAGCATAGAAAGATAAAGGAGATAGAGATGGAAAACAAAAACTAGAAAGAGAAGCGAGCATTGAGAGAAAAGAAAGGTAGATAGAGAGGGAGGAAATACAGAAAGTAAATAGGTAAGGAGGATAAATTGAAGGAATGACAGATGCATAAAGATACAAGGACAGAGAGAATTGAGGAGGGTGAGAGAATCAAGAAATCATGAGAGAAGATATCTCTCTCTATATATATATATATATATATATATATATATACCGTTTTTATAAGAGAGATTACACAACAATTTCAAAATTCTATATCGCAATTTTGTTTTTGTTTTTGTTTTTGTTTTTTTTCCAGACGCCATAAATCCCGATAAGGGTATACCTTTTGTCTGTGAATGCAAAAACTGCACATCAACTAACTTGTTATCGCCTTATTACTCTTCGATCAGTTGCACAGAGCATGGCTTCGACCTCTTGGTAAGGAATATGAATGGCCACATTGGACACCCCTGAGTCTCGTTCATAAACTAGTAAAGGGGACAAGATATATGGCAACCAGTTTGGCTTGGTAGTAACTCCCCTAAATCTTGTGAATGAATAAGCCTCCCCAACCACGACATTACCTCCTCATAAACAACTTCAAACTTTAACTTATAACTCATGACTGACATCAATTACTTTCCGTCCGAAGGGAGTATCTAATATTCTCATCAGAATTTGCAAAATTGGAGCTACTGTGAGTCCTTTGAAATTCTTGATCATAGAGGAAAATTACTCCATTTTCTCCCATAAATGCTTTAACTACATGTTGGTGCCGTAACGCCTTGTTACATTAGTTTAGCTTTGTTAGGGTTCTATGACCTTTAGCTTTGGTGAGATTAGGGTATCCAATGTATTTATTTCACTCCCAACACCCAACACATCCCAATGAAGTTAATAAAAACATGTGATCCAACCTGGATTACCACATATAATTCTTAAACACTCCAACCATTACACCATCAAGACAGTTTAATTATTTATTTAGGTAGAGCTATATTTTGTTGGATTAGGCTAGGTGTGGGCGAATTTACTCTGGATATTGGTCAAGTGGCTTCGAACGAAAATACCTGTGGCCGAAATGAGCGTTAACCATTAATCCTGGAGGAGCGTTGATCAAGCAGCTTGTTTATGGCTGCTGGAATATAAAGACCATCCAGATAACAGACTGGAACACTGCCGACAATATGTGCCTGGGTTACCATAAACTAATACTAAGGATTACACGATCAATAATGAAGATAACCAATGAACTGAGTTGAACTAATGATGATGATGGTGACGGAGAACATGGTTGACAGGGGTAAGGCTTATTCATTTGCTTATTTATTTATTTATTTGTCAGTATTTTACTTTCTTCCCTAGACCTCCTTCAAGCTTAAACAAAAAAACAAAAACAAAAAACAATCCTAAACACCCCCCTTTGAGATACATTCGTACATTATTCGGTAGCAAATTTCCTGGCCGTAGGCCGATTCCTAAAAAATGTCAGGCTTGGTATAGCTCTCCCGGAAAATGATAGACAC
The DNA here is from genome assembly GCA_032716605.1 of Paralithodes platypus. Lineage (NCBI taxonomy): Eukaryota > Metazoa > Arthropoda > Malacostraca > Decapoda > Lithodidae > Paralithodes > Paralithodes platypus. The sequence continues at coordinate 64,136,319 of CM064573.1, forward strand.
ATAAATGCCACGAAAGCTCTTTAAATTGAGAAAGCAATTGGGCGAAAAGTTTTAAAACTGCAAACCTAATGGGCCGAACGTCTTAAGATCTCTTAAGTAATAGGGTTAGCCATGAGGGAGAAGGGGTTCTAGAAATATAAAATACCTTCCCTTAAGTTAGTTTAATATAGCTAAACTATGCTTTGTTAGGGTAGTCTATGGGTGGTTTCATTTCAACTGGCGGTAAATTGAATCCCTCTGCAGCTGATTTATCGATAATTTACGGAAACATTTGGAAACAGCTATGTCACATCGTCATATTAATGCCAAGTGTTCAGAATTAACAACATATTTCGCTACATAATCTACATAATACCTGAGTAACCAAAATAGAAACATGGCAATTTACCGTCAGTTGGAAAGAAACAGAGGGTAGTATACTGGAGGTCAAGATAGCTATGTTAAGTTAGGCAAGGTTTGGTTGGGTCAAATCGCTAGATCCATGATATTATGTACCGAGTTATCTATAATTATACCACAACATAAACAAAACATTTTATTTGATTATTTAGTTATATTTTAATTGTTTTGTTTGTTTCCTCCTTATACCTCCATCAAGCTTAAAAGAACACCCAAGCACCCACCTTCAAGACAAATTTGTAAATTTTTCGATAGTAAAATGTTCCGGCCAGACGCGGGTAACTACTATATTACAGGCTCGCTATCGTTCGCCAGGAAATACAATCGACACCTTAAATGTATGAGAGGTCTTAATGTTGACAAACAAATTAGGTGAAAGGTCTTAAAGTCGCCAAACTAATGGACTGAACGTCCTAAAATGTGAAAACTAACGGGGCTAAACATGAGGAAGCAGGGTGGCCAGAAGAGGAGCAAACCCACACACTTCAGTCGCCTCGAATTTTACAGCGTTCTGTCTTCCTAATCATTCAGTATCTTGAAGTTTTTAAAATCATATATTATATTATCTTCTTTTCGTGTGTGTTATTTGTTATAAGCTATTTTGTATGTTGCTGGTGTAAAACTTCTGAAGTCTACTAGTCTCGCAAAACCTCTGTATCTCATCATCGTCCCGTGTTATCCCATTCACTACAGATGACGTCCTGTTATCCCATTCACTACAGATGACGTCCTGTTATCCCATTCACTACAGATGACGTCCTGTTATCCCATTCACTACAGATGACGTCCTGTTGACTTTATTCTGGCTACTATTAGACGATGTTATCCAGTTTTAAAAGGGCCTCCAGCAATTAACAGGCTTCGAATTATCTCACTTAACCCTTTTTACTGCCAAAGATCATTCTTAAACTGCACAAAATCGTCTAAATATAAGAAGAATACAATTTCGAAGACGTCGCCTGTACAGAAGGGGTAAATATTAGCTCTTCGCTTCCATGTCTCATTATGTAATCATGAAAGGTAAGTAAGCAATATATATCCTCTCGCTTAATGCTGCTCATGTTATCTTAATGCTGCTCATGTTATCTTAATGCTGCTCATGTTATCTTAATGCTGCTCATGTTATCTTAATGCTGCTCATGTTATCTTAATGCTGCTCATGTTATCTTAATGCTGCTCATGTTATCTTAATCGCATACTATAAAATCATGCTATAATTTGCCTTGTTTAATTATAATTTAGGATCCCATTGATAGTAGTAATACAGAGTAAATTGATCACTACAATCTCCTAGCTTGGTGCTTGACGCATAAGTTTGTTGGTCTTAAGATAATGTAGACATGATGTATTATCCTTGGTGTTTCTGCCCTCCATGTATTATCCTTGGTGTTTCTGCCCTCCATGCATCATATGATGTTGATGGCCTGTCGCCGGTCCATCTCAGCCCCGTCACCTCGTGCACTATGATTGTGTTCTTATCATAATGTCATCTTGTAAAATTACTTGCCGTTTTTTATGATATGAAGAACACCATATGAGGATGTGCTTTTTATTAGAAACAGCCTTGCCATAATAAAGATTCATCTATAAGTGGTTTGTCGTGTACACTTTTGTTATGCTAGTTATATTTCGCGTTCTCTGGTGTCGGCCTACAGTAAATGTGACAAAGCTGCCCAAATCCTTCCGTCACTCTAGTTTGACGTCACCTTTCTCTAGGAGTTAACGATCGTTCAACAATATTGTATCACACCAAAATGATGGCACTATTTAACCCACAATAAACTCAATTGAACTTATACTAATATAACCCGAGCTAATCAAATACAGTATAAACCAACTTTATCTAATCTACATAACTTCACCTTATCCTCATTAATCTACATAACTTCACCTTATCCTCATTAGCCTAAGTTATGTTAGTTTATTTTTGTCGGGCTAAGTAGCCTAGTAAGACAAACCGAGTAAGATCATTTGGAGACACATTATTACACAGGTGCAGCTACTTTTAAGTTTAATACCAGTTAATAGTTATTAACAGAAACATATCTAGAATAAAGTATAATTCTTAATTGTTTACACTATAACTATCAATATAGTAAAGGCACAAATTATGTTTCTCTTGATCAGAACAAATCTAAAGAAAGATGCATGACGAATACAAACAGCACATGAGGAGGAGCATTTTATTGACAACGTTTCGCAGATAGCTTGTTCAGGCCACTGACCTGAACAAGCTATCTGCGAAACGTTGTCAATAAAGCGCTCCTCCTCATATGGTGGTTATATTCGCCTACATACTCCCAGAAGTGGTAGGATGTGGGCAGCGAACCAGGTGGAACCCAGAGGTGGCGCATCCACATCTAACCTCCACAACCCAGAAAGTTTTTGACAGAAACCTCACCAATAGGTAGCTGGGATCGAACCCGCGTTACCAGAGTCAAGCGACTAGAGTATGGTGAATTATTGCGCTCAGCCACTGTGACTGTGAAGGGAGATATGCGTGTTAGATGTTACGGTGTATTGGTCGAGGTCTCCCAAAAATATATTAGACCCTTTTCTCAGGAATACAATATAGCAAAATGGACGAAAAATACGAACGTACAATTATGTACACTTGATAGTGTTTTTAATTCCAAATATATCTGGCCCAGGAGAGAATGTCCATACCCTGAGGACTTAGAGGACACCAACGCTGGTGTTAATATGCAACATATTGTAACCATTGTGCACAATCTAAAAATTCCCAAGATATTTATAATTCCATCATCTTTAGCGATACCCACTAATGATCCAGAGTAGTTAGTGTTTCACTGCCGCCTCATTATGACTCATTAACCGCAACCCTCAGCCTAATGAGGTCGTAAGTATCCTGATAACGTCTCGTAGGGACCACTGTGGGGGCTGCTGAGGGGGAGGAAGGCCGGGATATGCAAAACACCTGAAATTATCTTCCTTTTTATATGCGCTATTATCGTGACCGATACATTTTTGCGTCGTGTTAATTACGGAGTCTTAACATAACTTTTTCCCCGAATCATTGTAAATCATTGTAAATATCAAGCCAAAAATATACCTTTAAGGGGAGAGGGGCCGTTTTCCTGGTCACCCTTCTTCCTCATGTTTATCCGGATTAGTGTTGAGATTATAAGACGTTTGTCCCATTAGTTTGTCGATTTTAAGACCTTTCGCTCCATTTCTTTGTTAATATTAAGATCTTTCGTGCCCTTTAGGTGTCAATTGTTTTCGTGGAGAGCGATAACGAACTTTTAATTGTGGAACAATCAGCCTTCGGCCGTGACATTTTTCTACCAAAAAATGTACAAATTAATCTCGAAAGGGGAATTAATGGATTTTTTTTTTAAAGTTTGATAGAGATTTAGGAAGGAAACGAAAAAATCAATGAATATATTAATAAATTGACCGCAAACAATAACCACTGTCCCCTTAAACTTTAAAATAGGCCTATTGGCCCTAAAAATTGGTCAACATTATTTGTTGTTATAAAGTTGGAATCAGAACGACGAGACGAATCCAAATATGTAATAATATTGACAAGTCAAAATCCGACCAAAATCACCGATTTGCCTGGGCAAGTTTTTTTTACCAAAATATTTTCGATTCTGGGCGAATGGCTGTGCGAAAATGAAATCTACGACCATGTATAGAAGCAGCTCGCCAAGAAAAATCGAATGGCACCAAGTAGAATTCCCTAAGACTTATAGTTTGGGCTACAGAGGACTTTTAAAGTCCAAAAAACGGTCCCCCTGGGCCCTCCAGGAAGGCAAATTCAAAAACGAAATCCTAAACTAATGGTCCGATTTTAATTCTGTTTGCGCCATTTGATTCAGCTTGCCAAAGTGTACTTATGGTATAAATTTAAACAAAATACGTTCAAAAATAACTCGTCTATGGAGTTTTTAAACTTTAAAATAGGCCTAGGGGGCCTAAAAATAGGTCAACAATAAAAACAAAAATATACCGTTGAATCCGCAACGGCGAGACGAATCCAAATATGTAATAATATTGACAAGTCAAAACTCGACTAAAATCACCGATTTGCCAGGGCCCAAGGTTTTTGAGAACAATATTTTCGATTCTAGCCGAATGGCTTTGAGAAAATGAAATCAAAGACCATGTCTAGAAGTCGCTCGCCGAGAAAAATCGAATGGCACCAAGTAGAATTACCTAGGACTTATAGTTTGGGCTACAGAGGACTTTTAAAGTCCAAAAAAACGGTCCCCTGGGCCCTCCAGGAAGGCCCAGTCAAAATCGAAATCCTAAACTAATGGTCTAATTTTAATTCTGTTTGCGCCATTCGATTCAGCTTGCCAAAGTGTACTTATGGTATAAATTTAAACAAAATCCGTTCATAAATAACTCGTCTATGGAGTTTTTAAACTTTAAAATATTCCTAGGGGGCCTAAAAATAGGTCAAAATTAAAAAAATATATATACCGTTGAATCCGCAACGGCGAGACGAATCCAAATATCTAATAATATTGACAAGTCAAAATTCGACCAAAATCACCGATTTGCCTGGGTTTTAAGCCCAGGCAAATCGGTGATTTTGGTCGAATTTTGACTAAAAAAACACTGATTTGCCTGGGCTTAAACCCAAGGTTTTTGAGAAAAATATTTTCGATTCTGGCCGAATGGCTGGGCGAAAATGAAATCTAAGACCATGTCTAGAAGTAGCTCGCCGAGAAAAATCGAATGGCACCAAGTATAATTACCTAGGACTTATAGTTTGGGTTACAGAGGACTTTTAAAGTCCAAAAAACGGTTCCCTGGGCCCTCCAGGAAGGCCCAGTCAAAATAAAAATCCTAAACTAATGGTTTTGGTCGAATTTTAACTAATTTTAACTAATGGTATGATTTTGGTCGAATTTTGACTCAAAATCACTGATTTGCCTGGGCCAAGGTTTTTGAGAAAAATATTTTCGATTCTGGCCGAATGGCTGGGCGAAAATGAAATCTAAGACCATGTCTAGAAGTACCTCTGGCCAAATGGCTTGGCGAAAATGAAATCTAAGACCATGTCTAGAAGTAGCTCGCCGAGAAAAATCGAATGGCACCAAGTATAATTACCTAGGACTTATAGTTTGGGTTACAGAGGACTTTTAATGTCCAAAAAACGGTTCCCTGGGCCCTCCAGGAAGGCCCAGTCAAAATAAAAATCCTAAACTAATGGTTTTGGTCGAATTTTAACTGCCGAGAAAAATCGAATTTTAACTAATTTTAACTAATGGTATGATTTTGGTCGAATTTTGACTCAAAATCACTGATTTGCCTGGGCCAAGGTTTTTGAGAAAAATATTTTCGATTCTGGCCGAATGGCTGGGCGAAAATGAAATCTAAGACCATGTCTAGAAGTACCTCGCCGAGAAAAATCGAATGGCACCCAGTAGAATTACCTAGGACTTATAGTTTGGGTTACAGAGGACTTTTAAAGTCCAAAAAACGGTCCCCTGGGCCCTCCAGGAAGGCCCAGTCAAAATCGAAATCCTAAGCTAATGGTCCGATTTTAATTCTGTTTGCACTATTCAATTCAGCTTGCCATAGTGTACTTATGGTATAAATTTAAACAAAATCCGTTCATAAATAACTCGTCTATGGAGTTTTTAACCTTTAAAATAGGCCTAGGGGGCCTAAAAATTGGTCAAAATTAAAAACAAAATTATACCGTTGAATCCGCAACAGCGAGACGAATCCAAATATGTAATAATATTGACAAGTCAAAATTCGACCAAAATCACCGATTTGCCTGGGCAGGCAAATCGGTGATTTTGGTCGAATTTCGACTCAAAAACCACTGATTTGCCTGGGCTTAAACCCAAGGTTTTTGAGAAAAATATTTTCGATTCTGGCCGAATGGCTTGGCGAAAATGAAATCTAAGACCATGTCTAGAAGTAGCTCGCCGAGAAAAATCGAATGGCACCAAGTATAATTACCTAGGACTTATAGTTTGGGTTACAGAGGACTTTTAATGTCCAAAAAACGGTTCCCTGGGCCCTCCAGGAAGGCCCAGTCAAAATCAAAATCCTAAACTAATGGTTTTGGTCGAATTTTAACTAATTTTAACTAATGGTATGATTTTGGTCGAATTTTGACTCAAAATCACTGATTTGCCCAAGGTTTTTGAGAAAAATATTTTCGATTCTGGCCGAATGGCTGGGCGAAAATGAAATCTAAGACCATGTCTAGAAGTAGCTCGCCGAGAAAAATCGAATGGCACCAAGTATAATTACCTAGGACTTATAGTTTGGGTTACAGAGGACTTTTAATGTCCAAAAAACGGTTCCCTGGGCCCTCCAGGAAGGCCCAGTCAAAATCAAAATCCTAAACTAATGGTTTTGGTCGAATTTTAAATAATTTTAACTAATGGTATGATTTTGGTCGAATTTTGACTCAAAATCACTGATTTGCCTGGGCTTAAACCCAAGGTTTTTGAGAAAAATATTTTCGATTCTGGCCGAATGGCTGGGCGAAAATGAAATCTAAGACCATGTCTAGAAGTACCTCGCCGAGAAAAATCGAATCGAAAAACGAAATCGAAATCGATTTCGAAAATCGAAAAACGGTTCCCTGGGCCCTCCAGGAAGGCCCAGTCAAAATCAAAATCCTAAACTAATGGTTTTGGTCGAATTTTAACTAATTTTAACTAATGGTATGATTTTGGTCGAATTTTGACTCAAAAACCACTGATTTGCCTGGGCTTAAACCCAAGGTTTTTGAGAAAAATATTTTCGATTCTGGCCGAATGGCTTGGCGAAAATGAAATCTAAGACCATGTCTAGAAGTAGCTCGCCGAGAAAAATCGAATGGCACCAAGTATAATTACCTAGGACTTATAGTTTGGGTTACAGAGGACTTTTAATGTCCAAAAAACGGTTCCCTGGGCCCTCCAGGAAGGCCCAGTCAAAATAAAAATCCTAAACTAATGGTTTTGGTCGAATTTTAACTAATTTTAACTAATGGTATGATTTTGGTCGAATTTTGACTCAAAATCACTGATTTGCCCAAGGTTTTTGAGAAAAATATTTTCGATTCTGGCCGAATGGCTGGGCGAAAATGAAATCTAAGACCATGTCTAGAAGTAGCTCGCCGAGAAAAATCGAATGGCACCAAGTATAATTACCTAGGACTTATAGTTTGGGTTACAGAGGACTTTTAATGTCCAAAAAACGGTTCCCTGGGCCCTCCAGGAAGGCCCAGTCAAAATCAAAATCCTAAACTAATGGTTTTGGTCGAATTTTAAATAATTTTAACTAATGGTATGATTTTGGTCGAATTTTGACTCAAAATCACTGATTTGCCTGGGCTTAAACCCAAGGTTTTTGAGAAAAATATTTTAGATTCTGGCCGAATGGCTGGGCGAAAATGAAATCTAAGACCATGTCTAGAAGTACCTCGCCGAGAAAAATCGAATCGAAAAACGAAATCGAAATCGATTTCGAAAATCGAAAAACGGTTCCCTGGGCCCTCCAGGAAGGCCCAGTCAAAATCAAAATCCTAAACTAATGGTTTTGGTCGAATTTTAACTAATTTTAACTAATGGTATGATTTTGGTCGAATTTTGACTCAAAAACCACTGATTTGCCTGGGCTTAAACCCAAGGTTTTTGAGAAAAATATTTTCGATTCTGGCCGAATGGCTTGGCGAAAATGAAATCTAAGACCATGTCCAGTAGCTCGCCGAGAAAAATCGAATGGCACCAAGTATAATTACCTAGGACTTATAGTTTGGGTTACAGAGGACTTTTAATGTCCAAAAAACGGTTCCCTGGGCCCTCCAGGAAGGCCCAGTCAAAATCAAAATCCTAAACTAATGGTTTTGGTCGAATTTTAACTAATTTTAACTAATGGTATGATTTTGGTCGAATTTTGACTCAAAAACCACTGATTTGCCTGGGCTTAAACCCAAGGTTTTTGAGAAAAATATTTTCGAATCTGGCCGAATGGCTGGGCGAAAATGAAATCTAAGACCATGTCTAGAAGTAGCTCCCCGAGAACAATCGAATGGCACCAAGTAGAATTACCTAGGACTTATAGTTTGGGCTACAGAGGACTTTTGATGTCCAAAAAACGGTCCCCTGGGCCCTCCAGGAATGCCCAGTCAAAATCGAAATCCTAAACTAATGGTCCGATTTTAATTATGTTTCCGCCATTCGATTCAGCTTGCCAAAGTGTACTTATGGAATAAATTTAAACAAAATCCGTTCATAAATAACTCGTCTATGGATTTTTTAAACTTTAAAATTGGCCTAGGGGGACTAAAAATTGGTCAAAATTAAAAACAAAATTATACCGTTGAATCCGCAACGGCGAGACGAATCCAAATTTGTAATAATATTGAGAAGTCAAAATTCGACCAAAATCACCGATTTGCCTGGGTTTTTGAGAAAAATATTTTCGATTCTGGCCGAATGGCTGGGCGAAAATGAAATCTAAGACCATGTCTAGAAGTAGCTCGCCGAGAAAAATCAAATGGCACCAAGTATAATTACCTAGGACTTATAGTTTGGGCTACAGAGGACTTTTAAAGTCCAAAAAACGGTACCCTGGGCCCTCCAGGAAGGCCCAGTCAAAATCAAAATCCTAAACTAATGGTCCGATTTTAATTCTGTTTGCGCCATTCGATTCAGCTTGCTAAAGTGTACTTATGGTATTAATTTAAACAAAATCCGTTCATAAATAACTCGTCTATGGAGTTTGTAAACTTTAAAATAGGCCTAGGGGGCCTTAAAATAGGTCAAAATTAAAAAAATATATATACCGTTGAATCCGCAACGGCGAGACGAATCCAAATATGTAATAATATTGCCAAGTCAAAATTCGACCAAAATCAACGATTTGCCTGGGCTTAATTAAAACTCAAGGTTTTTGATAAAAATATTTTCGATTCTGGCCGAATGGCTGGGCGAAAAGGAAATCTAAGATCATGTCTAGAAGCAGCTCGCCGAGAAAAATCGAATGACACCAAGTAGAATTACCTAGGACTTATAGTTTGGGCTACAGAGGACTTTTAAAGTCCAAAAAACGGTACCCTGGGCCCTCCAGGAAGGCCCAGTCAAAATCGAAATCCTAAACTAATGGTCCGATTTTAATTCTGTTTGCGCCATTCGATTCAGCTTGCTAAAGTGTACTTATGGTATAAATTTAAACAAAATCCGTTCATAAATAACTCGTCTATGGAGTGTTTAAACTTTAAAATAGACCTAGGGGGCCTAAAAATAGGTCAAAATTAAAAACAAATTATACCGTTGAATCCGCAACGGCGAGACGAATCCAAATATGTAATAATATTGCCAAGTCAAAATTCGACCAAAATCACCGAAACCCAAGGTTTTTGAGAAAAATATTTTCGATTCTGGCCGAATGGCTTAGGCGAAAATGAAATCTAAAACCATGTCTAGAAGCATCTCGCCGAGAAAAATCGAATGGCACCAAGTAGAATTCCTTAGGACTTATAGTTTGGGTTACAGAGGACTTTTAATGTCCAAAAAAGGGTCCCCTGGGGCCTCCAGGAAGGCCCAGTCAAAATCGAAATCCTAAACTAATGGTCCGATTTTAATTATGTTTGCGGCATTCGATTCATCTTGCCAAAGTGTAATTATGGTATAAATTTAAACAAAATCCGTTCATAAATAACTCGTCTATGGAGTTTTTAAACTTTAAAATAGGCCTAGGGTCCTAAAATTTGGTCAACATTATTTTGTGTTTATAAAGTTGGAATCAGAACGACGAGACGAATCCAAATATGTAATAATATTGACAAGTCAAAATTCGACCAAAATCTCTCTCTCTCTCTTTCTCTCTCTCTCTCTCTGTTTTTGTCAGTCGTCATTACTCCCAGGCACCCCATCAGCATAACCCAGACACTCACATAACACTACATTACACGAACAAAATATAAATGCTAACTTACACACGACCACATAATTATGTTTCGAAAATCAACGGAAATTGTTAACTGTTAATTGTTAACTGAGATGGACTTCAGTTAAATAGAACATGTGCAGACATAAAACGTTAGTGAGGGTAATAAAGATCCGAGAGAAAAAAATAGAAGCTAGGTGATTTGACTTGTTTGAAGTATATATAACTGTAGCTATAAAACTGAAACAAACCTGAATTGCCTAGAATGAATAATAACAATGTGCTTGTGGAGGATGGAAGTACGCAACTTCTTTTCAACAACTCGTGTAGCTTCAAATACAGTGTTATAACAATTCCGACTTGTAAAATAATATACCGCCATAATAGTCTAATTTACCCTCGCAAAATAATATCGAACTATTGACGGACAAAAAGTTGGCTGGAAACAGTAGTGTGATTCCTGCTTAAGGGAGCTCACCTCGTTTTTTTCTCTCTTTCTCTCCCGCTCTCTTTGGCTTGTATCCATTCGGCCATATTTCAGCCTATTGTTTTTAGACGTTTACCCCCATCCAGGTGTCAATATTTTCCTGTCGAGCGGTAGCGAGCCATCATATATATTTTGTTTACAGCAAGCTAAATTTGTACATTATTTCGATAGAAAAATGTCTCCGGCGAAGCAGGATTTTTCCATACAATGCTGGCTCGCTATCGCTCGCCAGGAAGAAATCGACACCAGGATGGGGATAAACGCCTTAAAACAGTTGGCTGAATGGGGCTGAATGGATAAAAGCGAGAGAAAGAGAGAAAAAAAGAGAAAGAGAAAACAAGCAGGTGACCTCCCCCTTCACTAGCTCTTGGTGCGCAGCCGTCCGTGTCAGGCTGGGGGCGTGGAAGCTGTGGGTAACACGTGTGACCGGCAGTCAACAGGTTACCCAAGTGTCTTAAGGATTGTACAGTCGCGCAATTGTACCTGTTTTTTCAACGGTGGTCACGGTAACTAATATTAATCCAAAATAATGTAAGTTAGACTAATTGAATTCCATTTAATATATTCCGATTTTATAAATACTAATTAAGCTCACCTAATTTAATCGACTTGAACATACTTAATATTTACTTAACCTAACCTTATTAAATTTACAAGAATTGTTTCCAAGGGTTAGATTTGGTTAGGTTATAGAAGGTTACCCCAGTAGTGAGATGTATTGCACCCATCCAGCACTAGACTTGAGAAATGTGCCACCTAGGATGATAGTAGCGCGCGAGAGTGTTGTGATGCTGGCCAGGCCCCGCCCACGCTACCTGCCCAGGTATATAAGTGGGAGAGGGCACGGCCCGATCAGTATATACCCAACCCTGCTGTAGAGCAGACGCTTTGTTCATTGTGCTCTTGATTCTTGAGCTGAGGGGGCCAAATTCTGTAACTCGTGAACTGCCGTGACAGTAATGGAAGGTGCAAGTGATGCATACCAGCAGATGGTTCACACCTTCACTGACGCCTATACTGCCGCCCTTTCCTCCTCAAGCCCACTCACACCTGATAGTGATTACGGATCATTAAGTTCAGTTTCCAGCCCGCCCCCAAGTCCCACCCGTAGGTGTCCTTCTGTCCTTACTTGTGCAGCGTCCCCAGCCCATCTCGGTGACTCTTGGGTGCCCTTTAAAATGGTCCAGCAGACCAGTACAGTTACTGTCAGTTACCCAGACTACACGCAGCTCTACACCACTCCAGCCACCACCACCGTCTCCACGCCAACAATATATTCCACAACTGAGCCAGTCGTCAGTCCCCAACTCTCTGGAGGTCAAACTCATATTAAATCTGAAGACTACCTAGTGTGTAGTTTCCAAAGCAGCAGAACCTTGGCACCAATCAAGGTCCCTTCAGCAGTACCTCTCGTCATCAATAACAAGACGGATCAGCGGCTTGCTTGTGACCCAGGATCTCAGCCTATAAACAAATCTCAGAAGATGTCTCGTGGCCGAAGTGCCGTCCGTAAGCATCGGCCAGGCAGGGACGTGACGGACGGTGTCAGGAAGAAGAGGAGGCTGGCGGCCAACGCCAGAGAACGACGCAGGATGGACAGCCTCAACAAAGCTTTTGATCGCCTTCGGTCAGTCCTGCCTCAGGTGTGTGACGACAGTCAACTGTCCAAGTACGACAGCCTCCAGTTGGCTCAGACCTACATCACCACCCTGGCAGAACTGCTCTAGCTGCATCGTTCAGGCCCTTCTGCCTGCTATAACACCATAACGTGTGGAAAACGACAATAGGTGAGTACTTGCACGATTACCATACTTATAATGGGTGAGTGAAAACATGCAAAGAAAAACTGTATTATGTAGTATGACCTGGAGAGGTGAAACTAAATTATAGGAAGATTGTGATGTACAGGGTTGTATTGTGGATTGAAGGTCTGTGAATGGAATTTCAACAGGGCGCTTAAAATAATTTGTGAAGGTGTGTGTGTGTGTGTAAGGACGCACAATGGGTGTGTAGTACTAGCTGATTACATCAATATATTAGGAAGCTACAGTACGTTAAACAAAATGTGTGTGGGGGAGAAAGAGAGAAAATAATGCCATACACAATAGGAAGCATCATCGTAAATGTTATATGGAAAGAAAGAGTTAAGGGGGTTCACCGGTTTTTTTTTATCTTTCTCCTTTCTCTCTTTCTCTGGCTTGTATCCATTCGGCCCCATTCAGCCAATTGTTTTAAGAAGTTTATCCCAATCCAAGTGTCAATTTCTTCCTGGTGAGCAATAGCGAACCAGCATGGAGAAATCCGGCTTCTCCGGAAAATGTACAACTTTGGCTTGCTGTCAAAACTAAAATATATATATGCTGGCTCGCTACCGCTCGCCAGGAAAATATTGACACCTGGATGGGGGTAAACATCTTAACACAGTAGGCTGAATGGGTTTGAATGGATACAAGCCAAAGAGAGAGGGAGAGAAAGGGAAAAAAGCGAGGTGGGCTCCCTTAAAATAATATTATTGACAAGTAAATGCAGTAACTCCCTGTTTAGAATGTTACATTTTGACCACTCCCAATTTATTGAAGTGTCCGCTAATATTATTAAGCCAGTGTCACACGAACACATTTTCCGTCAATTTTCGATGAGCAAGTCTTTCTCGTACTATTTTGAGGCTCTTTCACATTGGAATCGGAATCTAAATCGGAGATAGGTTGTGTTACGTAGTTTAATTAATATGATTCTTATAGTTTGAAGCTGCCAGACTACAATTGTCCGTAAGAATTGACGCAAAAAATTGCTCGTGTGACACCGCCTTTACTAATAATTTTGAAAAGTGAAGTATGTGATCGAAAAGTGTCTTTCGTGAACACGAACGCACCCATAATCCATGTTTGTTTGTGTCGTACTCACGCACACGCCACTAACAAATGCACTTCACACACACACACACACACACACACACACACACACACACACACACACACACACACACGGGTACGAGCGCACACATACATACACCCCCTCCCCCTCCCCCTCACACACACTAATCCACGTTCCCACACCCATATACCCCTCCACACCCTTCCTCCACATACACACGCACCCCTGAACTCACATATTCACCCACGACATCAATAGACAATTGACCACTTGCGAGTTTCAGGCTATAATGAAGTTGGAGCCGTGAACATCGATATTAAACAAAAATACAATAATAATTTAAGGGTCTGATGGATAATTGGTATGTTGAATTGGGTTTTATGTATTTATATTTGTACTACGACCGTATTGTCGCTGTAAATTATGTTAAATATCGTTGTCTACAGCTCCAACTTCCTTATAGAACGAAACTCGCAAGTCGGCAATTGCCCCACCACTACACACAAACACCCTTACGTACAGTACGACACATGTAATCCTCACACATGCACCCTTCATATCTGCACCCACCACTCATATGTACCCTAACAAACAACATACACTCCACAAACCAATACTGTAGTCCACACACAGCATGCATCTCTTACTACACAAACATGCAGCACCTCATACCCACATATACTCCACACAAACATGTAGCACCACATACATATATACAGTATACCTCACACAAACATGCAGCACCACATAAATACATGTACCCCATACAAACATGTAGCACCACATACATATATACAGTATACCTCACACAAACATGCAGCACCACATAAATACATGTACCCCATACAAACATGTAGCACCACATAAATACATGTACCCCATACAAACATGCAGCACCACATAAATACATGTACCCCATACAAACATGCAGCACCACATAAATACATGTACCCCATACAAACATGTAGCACCACATAAATGCATGTACCCCATACAAACATGCAGCACCACATAAATACATGTACCCCATACAAACATGCAGCACCACATAAATACATGTACCCCATACAAACATGCAGCACCACATAAATACATGTACCCCATACAAACATGCAGCACCACATAAATACATGTACCCCATACAAACATGTAGCACCACATAAATACATGTACCCCATACAAACATGTAGCACCACATAAATACATGTACCCCATACAATCATGTAGCACCACATAAATACATGTACCCCATACAAACATGTAGCACCACATAAATACATGTACCCCATACAAACATGTAGCACCACATAAATACATGTACCACATAAATACATGTACCCCATACAAACATGCAGCACCACATAAATACATGTACCCCATACAAACATGCAGCACCACATAAATACATGTACCCCATACAAACATGCAGCACCACATAAATACATGTACCCCATACAAACATGCAGCACCACATAAATACATGTACCCCATACAAACATGTAGCACCACATACATACATGTACCCCATACAAACATGCAGCACCACATAAATACATGTACCCCATACAAACATGCAGCACCACATAAATACATGTACCCCATACAAACATGCAGCACCACATAAATACATGTACCCCATACAAACATGCAGCACCACATAAATACATGTACCCCATACAAACATGCAGCACCACATAAATACATGTACCCCATACAAACATGTAGCACCACATACATACATGTACCCCATACAAACATGCAGCACCACATAAATACATGTACCCCATACAAACATGCAGCACCACATAAATACATGTACCCCATACAAACATGCAGCACCACATAAATATTTTGATACCACACAAATATGCAGCATCACATACATGCATATACCCCACACAGATATGCAGCATCACATACATTACACTTTCCCGACACAAACATGCAGCACCACATGCACCCCACACACACATATAGCATTACATACATGTATGCCACACAAATATGCACCATCAAATACACACATGTACGCCACACAAACATGCACTACAAAATGAATAACTCTTCCTACTTTACTGTCATCTGCAAATCTACTGATCCTAATAGATATTCCTACATCAAATCTACTGATCTTAATAGATATTCCTACATCAAATCGTGTATATACATAACATGAGGAACAGCAAAGGGCAACACATTGATAACCTAATGGAGCCTAACATATCCAACTAATTTACAATAGCCTTCTGTTCTAACTTCAAGGATCCTACCCTATACTAAATAGTGGAGAAGAATGAATAAGAATTGTACTTTTCAAGGACATTCTATTAATAACGAACATGTTTTTGTTATCTCAGGGTGTGTGGAAGGAGACCTGACATGGACTGATAAAGGGAAGGCCGAGCACCAGACTGTACTGTGGTGAACCTCACCTACAGGTAACAACAGCCGCCTCTCTCGCTCATATATATATTATATACTGTATATAAAAACAAAATTATGCATAGATCTACTATATGAAGGGCACTTTCTGCCTGTTGGTTTAACGAACTACTCCATACTTGGCATGCATACTAAGGGGGTGCCAGAATAGGTATTAAGCACAATTTGTTTTGTTCCCTCACCCCCCTGGTATGTGGATACTATGCTCCCGTAACCAGGCAGAGTCTACATGTATATACCAATACGAAAAAATAATAGTATTTCCTAATTGAATTCTTATAATCACAACCCCCGTCACTGGTTCACTATAGTTGGTCAAATACTGACGGACCATCGCAACAATAGTGTAGTTGGGCTATGGCATCAATGAAGATGGGGAATAATAACAGTGCCGGCACATACCTGGGATATACAAAAACGGATACAAGAAAATAGCGTGGTACACGGCACACAAAACGTATGGCACAAATACTAACTGGGTGACCAGGTGCTAATTACTTAAGAACCGATTGAATAAGTAAACTTGTTATTAAGCAGTTAATTATAAAACAATTAATTAAACAATTACACGATAAAAGAAACATATGGAAGCACCTGAAGGGGTTAAAACATAAAGGGGCACGAAAAAACACTCACCTATGGTTGTGGACTATACTCCCAGACCGGTGACAACTCTCCAAGAATTCCGTGGCACTAAAACATCCTGGTATGGTGTTAAATCCAGGGGCACACGACGGGAGCTGGTCTAAGCACAACCAAGGTCTATTGAGCACAACCACAGCCTGGAGTACAACGATTATCTGTTCAACCCCGGTCTCACACCAAAAACCATGGGCGAGGCCATTCAAAAGGCAGGGGAGGTCATCCACACCAAGTGGAACTATGTAATACACCACCTTATTCACTACCTACACACACTATACCCATCTATGACCCTTAATCTGTCCCCCATGACATCAGAAAGCACGATATTACTCCGTAAATCGGTAAATCTATAGATATGCCTTATAAACCAGTAAACTACCGAACAACCTTTTTTGCCAGGTATGTTGAGACAGGCTCCCCTCCGATTTCCACTGAAGAAGGGTAGTGGGGAGTCCCAAAGACACACGCTACTCGTATTTCTAGTCGTGATAACAAGAAAGGTCATAGAACAAAAAGTGACACAAATGAATTGATTAGATTAATGTTAAAATATCAGGAAGATCCGATGAATAATATAGGAGTTAGAAAATACGGCCCTCCTAATCTGAATATAAAAGCCAGAAGTAATGACAGGACAAATAGATCCAGATATACATCACTTCATCAAACATACATAGTTTAATTACAGACACAATGTATGATGATGTACCTGTACTAAAATGATAGTTTTGTCATAACCTCACAGGAGTAATTACACGCTCCTGTGACAATATATATATATATATATATATATATATATATATATATATATATATATATATATAAAGAGAGAGAGAGAGAGAGTTAGATATATATATATATATATATATTTTTTTTTTTTTTTTTTTTTTAATACATACAGTACGAGGTTGAAAGAAATGGCAATTTCTGCGATAGATATACACGTTTTGCGTGTGCGATATTGACACATGTCAGCATAACATAGGATACGTATTTAACGATGACATAATATTGCAGTTAATTACCTATCTTTGTAGACAAGCAGAATACAAACGTGTTTACAAAGGATTGAATCTCAGAAATTATAAAATAAATTTAATTACAACAATATTTAATTCACACCAGAAGTTGTGTTTTATATCCCCTTTTATCTCTCTTCTACAGCATCGCCTGAGGGTGGATCACGCAGAGTCCTTGTTACTGTCACCTGTTAAGATCAACACAATAGAACACTTCTCACCTACAGCATTAAACTACAGGTCAGTTCTTAACTCTTCTGTAAAGTTTAAATTATTATTATTAATATTTTATTATTTGTATTATAATTTATTTATATAATAATAATTATTATTATTATTAATATTACTGTATTATTATAATATTTAGTTTCTCTTCAAAGGATTATATTTCTTCACAATGCGACTGAGTAGTAATCCTTATACAAACATTATGAACATTTTGAAAGTTATATTCATAAATGACGGCAGTGGTAATTAGAATTGTTTTAGTATTTTGACAATTGTGGCTGCTGCGAAACGTCTGTATTCAGTATAAGGCGTAATGCATAATGTGCGCGGAATTTCGGTGTGAGTGTCCTAGGTTCGAGTCCTTGGAGTGCCTCATGTATTTGTTGATTTCATTAATTGAGTTTAGAAGTGAAGTTGGTTGGTGAACAAATATAATATATATATATATATATATATATATATATATATATATATATATATATAATCTAAGAGTTTGTTCTAAAGCCTTCGTAAGATAACACTTTTCTGTATTTTATTTTAAGTTTTATAATTAATGTAATCGACATTTATGCTCACCACGCCCTGTAAAGTCATTCTTGTTACCAATTGACACACTGTACAGGTGCTAGTGATTGACACACTGTACAGGTGCTAGTGATTGACACACTGTACAGGTGCTAGTGATTGACACACTGTACAGGTGCTAGTGATTGACACACTGTACAGGTGCTAGTGATTGACACACTGTACAGGTGCTAGTGATTGACACACTGCACAGGTGCTAGTGATTGACACACTGTACAGGTGCTAGTGATTGACACACTGTACAGGTGCTAGTGATTGCATATTTGCAAATGATGGTGTTTTTGTGTGAATTTTAGCGATTTCTATATTTGTTACATTGTTTAATTGGATAATGTAATAGATACAAACACAACTTTACAAGCTGTTACAAAATGATATAGTAACAGCAATTCCAGGTATGGTAGATTCCAGGTATGGTAGATTCCAGGTATGGTAGATTCCAGGTATGGTAGATTCCAGGTATGGTAGATTCAATATAAAAATTAACATCATGTGCGAAGGCAAAAGTTTAGGAATGTGTACCAGGTTTAACCCCTTCATAACCATGACGCCTCTTTAACTTTGATTCTGGATAACACTAAACGATTGTATGCGCAGTTAAGGGGGGTTACCAGTTTGTTTTTTCTTTCTCTCCTTCTTTGGCTTGTATCTATTCGGCTCCATTCAGCCAACTGTTTTAAGACATTTATCCCCATCCATGTGTGGATTTATTCCTGGCGAGCGATTGCGAGCCATCATTGTATGGAGAAATCCGGCTTCGCCGGAGAAATTATTCTATCGAAAAAGGTACAAATTTAGCTTGCTATGAATTTGATTTGCTCGCCAGGAAAATATTGACAACTGGATGGGGGTAAACGTCTTAAAACTGTAGGCTGAATGGGGCCGAATGGATACAAGCCAAAGAGAGAGAGAAAAAAAAAAGCGAGGTGGGCCCCCTTAAAGAAGGACCTAAAGAATATCATCCAATTGCAACCAGAATATGATGAAAATTACGTCATGGTGGTGAAGGGGTTAATAGTCCCTAACTGTAATTAAGGTTAACGAGGCCATTAGGTATAGACCTTGTAATACATCATAAACCCAGTGTAGTATATTCTTCATCACGAGATTAAACCACAAGAATTATACGGAGTGGTGTATCCGTAGTCTTTCCACAGTAGGGTAAAACAAAACATAAACTTTATTTGTATGTAACATGTGTGATGCACATAAATAAAAGGGGATGTGTCGGATGGTTGAAAGCCACAGTTGCTCGCGCGTTTGGGGCTAGCAACACGTATTATGAAAAACATGTATCCTCCTTCATTCACTGTCCCCCCCTTCACTCACTCAACCCCACAATTTGCCGGAGGATAACAGGTTTTTCACAATACGTAGACGGAGGTCTTTAAAAAAAAAAAAAAAATCCAATGCATTAACAATTTCAAATCATGAATGTTGATTTATATTCTGTGCATGGGCGTCATGAGCATAATTAAAACATGGTTGTCTTCTGCATGTTAATAGGTGACTGTACTTGGTGATGAAGTAATACACAGTCATTATGGTATTAAAATATAGTTTGTCTTGATTTAATTTATATATTTTATATTTCTTTACTTTCAGAACTGTCCGTGGTTCCCATAAGAGGTGACGGTCTCTGGCGGAGGTGGTTCCCTGGACAACAACAGAACCACCAGAGTGTTGTCCGGTTATTGTTATTATTTATAGGTCTACTTGTTCACCAATCTAAAGATATTTAACTGATACCAAAGAAATTTGAAATCCTTGTACAAATAACCTTATATAAATAAAGGAAACACAATATAAAAATAGTATTATTCATTAATCTTGATTATATATTGTCACTGAAATTAATTAGAGAAAGTTACAATATATTACTCTATAATTATAAAGCAAAATATATTTATTTTTATAATGTAACCGTGTACAATAAACAATCAAGTTAATAACAAAGGAAAAACATCAATTTGACTTCCCAGTTGATTATTCACCAATGTATATGGCTATATACAGTATACGGTATACAATATTTGAATATCTTGTTTAACATTCAATTTTTCTAACATCTTAGACCTTTGATTAACTCAAGGAATATACCCTACTCACTAATTCACTATTATTGTATGTTTGTATGAATATACTCAGGCACATACCCCATTACTGGGGATGGCCTACTCGAGATAGAGCCCGAACAGAAACAACAAAATTTAATTCACAATTTATAATACCTGATATTTGTGTTCTTTCTCCATCAAAAGGATGTAGACATTATATATATAATACACACACACACAAATATATATATATATATATAATGCATTTATGCATCTGTGTATCAAAGAGACAAAAGGCAAAACTGCTTGTAACAAGTGCCTCACCCTAAGTTGAAAGAGTGACAGCGAGTAAAATTCGAGGTACAAACAGTTGTTGTATTGGAAGTAAGAGTGGTGTGCTTGTTAAATGTTGGCAACAAATAGGAGAAGGAGGTGCATGTGAGAACTAGCTAGATTACTCTCTGTCTAGGTGAGACACAAACAGAGACAGTGAGGTAAGCCAGACAAATGAAACAGGAGTTCCTGCAATACCTTATCACATGCCATGAAGCCTCTCCTGGGTATTGCCCTGCTCGATTTGTCTACAGTACAATCTCAACAAATAGAAAACAAAAGTATTATGAATAAAACAAAAATATTAATTTTGAAAGTAAAAAAACAAAAAAAATCAATATATATATATATATATATATATATATATATATATATATATAGTAAGGGGTGAAGGGAGTAGTGGGGGAATGTTAGAGAAGAGGAGATAAGCAATTTGGAAGGAATATAAGTGTAAAGTGGAGAGAGTGTAAGAAATTGTTCTGGAAAGAGGTCAAGAAAGTTAGGGAGGGTGGCAGGGAAATAGTAAGGGAGTGAAAGATAAGAATAGGCGAGTGTTAGCAGATAAGCAAGAGAGAGAGTAGAGAGATGGAGGGAGCACTTCAATAAAATGTTGAATGTAGGGAATGAAATGCCGGCAAACATAGACATAGTTGGTTTGGGTATTGGCGGGAGAAACAGAGAATTAGTGGAGGAAGATGTGGGGATTAGGAGGTCAGAAGTGTGTGAGGCCTTGGAAAGGGTGGAAAATGGAAAAGCATCATGAATAGATTTAGTGTGTGGGGAGATCTTGAGGTATGGTGGTGAGATAGTGGTTCAATTGGTATGCAATATGTGTAGAATAGCATGGAAGAAAGCAAGTTTGCCCGAAAACTGGATCACAGGCAAAATAGTCCCCTTGTTTAAGGGGAGGTATTTAGTTTGTTCCCTAGACCTCCATCAAGCTTAAAATTACACCCCCTTGAGTCCCTTTCAAGATAAATTTGTACATTTTTCGGTAGAAAAATTTCCCGGCCGAAGGCCGGTTCCTCTTAAATTACAGGCTCGCTATCGCTCGCCAGGATAAAATCGACACCTGAATTGCACGAAAGGTCTTAATATGGGGTGAAAGTTCTTAAAATCGCTAAACTAATCGGGCAAACGTTTTATAATATCAAAAGCAATGGGGCTAAACATGAGGGAGAAAGGGATCAAGAAAAAACTCCCTGAAGTGGAAATCTCCCCTTAACAGTAAAGGGGAGAGAAGAGTGTGTGGCAATCAAAGGGGGATATGTCTCCAATGCATAGTAGGTAAGATGTACAGTACATTAGGGTAGTGATCAAGAGAGTGAGAGTCAGAACGCAAAAATGGGTAGGTGAGGAGCAGGGCGGGCTTAGGAGAGGAAGAGACTGTGTAGAACAGATTGTCTCCTTGAAATATGTTGTTGAAAACTATGTGGAGAAGGAACAAAGGTTACATGCTGCCTTCATGGACTTGGAGAAAGACTACGACAGGGTTTATAGAAAAGGTCTGTGGAAAGTATTGAGAATATACGGAGTATCTGGTAAGTTTCTGAAAGCTGTTAAGAGTATGTACGAGGGTGCAAAGGCAGTAGTGTGTATTAAGAATAAGGCTGTCGAAGGAGGCAGTAGGCACCAACCAAACAGGGTGGTACTCCCGTCCAAAAAATTTAATTTGACAGGAATGTGGGGTTGGAGCGGCTGCAGGGGCGTGTGGATGTATTGTGTTAGACTTGCACTGTAGAGGTTGTCGGGGATGCTGGGGGTGTCGGTACTAGCTCGGATTCTCACTTAATAGCAATACAGTAATAGTACATGAGATCCCCCAACCTCAAGAAACACATTGGGAAACAATATCCAGTCAGGAAAACCTGTAAGTAAATGTGAGTAAGCCGGTATCACACGACCATTTATTTCCCTCAACATTTATTCTAAATGTTGGTCTGTCAACTTGGGAAATCATTATTAATTATAATTCAGTCTACTTCAGATACCAGTGAAAAAGATACAGAAAAATTCCGACCATCGAAAATTGAGGATAAAATAATGTATCTCGCGTGATAACTGCATTAATATACATGGTGCCTAGTGCAATCCGTTGAATTGCAAAGGTCAGGTTACGGAGAAGCTTTTGTGCTGAGAATGAATCATTATAATATATAAAACACAGAGTTTGATCGAAATTAATGGAACACATGATTTATGGTTCATGCTCACTAGGGTTTTTGCTTACCCTTTCAGTATTATGACGTCATTCTTAATAGAATTATGGCTATCATTAGACGATTTTTTCATCTTAGGAAAGATCCTTATGTATATAAACAGGCAAAAAATTATTACTTTTAAATGATTAAAACAATCTTACTTAATCCATTGAGTCCATAATAAAATATTTTAATAATGGACAGAATAAAATTATAGAATGCGTCATATTGTGATAAAAGGGTAAGTTACCAAGGGGACTGTATGCATAGAGTTGTCCAGCCTCTTGTTAGTACAGTGTCTACAGTGGCCATGGTTCACATATATATTGTTGTCGATTTACTGTGGTGGTTCACATACACCCATAACCATGGTTATTATATAATTATCACTATATATTAACACACACACTAGCCAACAAATATTTTAGATATGTATTAATTTAAAACGTACATTTATAAACATTATTTGCTAGAATACTTTATGACAATTTGTCAGAATAAGTAAACCAAATTAGAAACTTTGTATTACGATTAACTAGGCTATATGTAAGGTTAGGTTAAGTTAGTTTATACTAGACTAGCTTAGGTATGCTAGCTTAGGTTGACTAATACCGGTTTTGCTACATGTGGATAATCTTCCCGACCGGACATATAAAAACCGTGCCTTCTGGAGCCAACACCCAAACACCAGAGAGTAAGTTATCCAGCTGGCGCCTCAAACACCATCATCTGGACGGCCACAACTCACTGATCGATGTTGACCTCTCACCTCTCTAGATTACGGCCGGTTTCTGGACCCACTTTTAGCTCATGCTAGCCCCATTAGTTTTTGGCATATTATGATATTTGCCCCACTAGTTTGGCGATTTGAAGAGCTATCGTGTCATATAGGTGTCGATGCAATTTAGGAAGAACCGGGCTTTAGCCAAAGGGATCTTGAGGGTCTTTGTTTTTAAAGCTTGATGGAGGTCTCGGGAGGACACTATATAAATGTTAAATAGATAAATAAGAACCCTATATAAACAATTTACAAGTATGTCTTCACTTGAGGGGACGTTAGCCACACTTTTTGTTTTGTGTGTGTTTTTGTTTTACCCATTTTTGTTTTATATCAACTCTTTCAATATGCTGTGTAATATTCTTCCCGGTCGTGTACCAACTGTTATCTGTAATGCTTAATCTTTCCGTGATTATTATTATTATACACAGGCGACTTGTTATACAGCGTTAAGCATTCAAATAATATCATACCTTAATTATTAATATTTTTGTGTTCCTAGGTAACCTATGTTCATATGGATCATCGTTTCTCCATTTTAAAGTCGTATCTCCTTTAACCAATGTTGGCCGCATGCTCTAGTTAATCGGAATATATGTATTTTAGCATTTCCTTAACTTATTGAAACCTAATTACCCTAACTATAATCTACCCAAACACTACGCAGCAGAACCTAGCCATCATACCCTGGTGAATCGAATTTAATCGTGGGGGAAGTGAATTTGGCCGAAATTGACTTGGACGAATTAACCGAATATAGCCTAAGGTAATCCAGCTGTCTTGGGGACGTTTTACTTAATTTATCCAAGAAGATCACAGAGTTGAGTACTTGAACATTCATGATCAAGACCAGTTTACCAGGAGGACATAACTCTTTGAACTGATAACAACTAATACTTATTTTCTGGTTAAGGGAAGCTGTAGTACCCAACTGTTAGACTCGTTTGTTTAATAGCGATTGTCGGTTCGGTCATAAATGGCTCATTGAAAATTCCTGCACGATATTGTTTTTTTGGCAGTTCAATAAAGTAGAGACTGCAGGGTACTAGAGACTGCAGGGTACTAGAGACTGCAGGGTACTAGAGACTGCAGGGTACTAGACCAGAAGGAATTAAAATATGTTGTGAAGAGGTTTGATAGACGTTATTTTATGTTTTTACGTAATGTTATTGCACATAAATTGAAATGTTGCAGTTTTAGAAAATATGATAGAATATCATTAGAAAAAGCAACCAAAATATACAACATCCAATTGATGATACTGAAGACCAGCTTCTTTGGAAATATGGTCCCAATTTTGAACACATAAGCTCTTTCCTTCTTCTCAATCAGATTCGCCTCTCTCTCTGTCTCTCTCTCTCACTCTCTCTCTCTCTCTCTCAACTATTAACTATCGACCTGCAAGGACTAATTAGAACTTCAACACTTTCCTTTTGTCTCTAATCCATTCTCTACTTGCCAGTATCTTTCGGATGTAAACAACATTGAACATGGCATTGCAAGGGGTAATTGTGGTAAATCTCAGTTACCTTCATTATGTTAGAATATTGCCCATAATATTTAAATGTACAGTTAATCTGAGGGGCGTGCATATTTACAAAACACATTAGATATCTCACAACGGTATCGGTATTTACAAACACATTAGATATCTCACAACGGTATCGTATAGTTATTATTTACAAACACATTAGATATCTCACAACGGTATCGGTATTTACAAACACATTAGATATCTCACAACGGTATCGGTATCGTATAGTTATTATTTTGTGACACTGGATTAATAGTAATAGTAGGCTACAGGTATAGGTAGCGCCAGCGAACTTGGCAAGAATTTCGATCCCTGACCTCTTCGTAACTCAAAAGGGCTTAGAGCAAACTGGCTGTAAATATCTACACCTCTTACCTGGTGGACTCTTCCCAAATGATAGGAATTTCAGCCTAATTTCTTTCATTCATTGTTTAGTTATAAGACGTTATGGGATCCAGATTATTGTCAAGTTCGTTGGCGCTCCCTATAGTTGGGGTAGACATAGTTGGGGTAGACATCCCCGCCAAGGGAAGATCCACCACCTCACTTGTCAGGAGACTCAGGGAAGTACCTGGATTTTATTATCTATCATAGGCCATTGATTGTTGGATAAAGTTTTGTTTATTTTTCATGCACACTAGGGATCAAGTTAGCTGAAATTAAACAACACTCTCATCCAAGTATAAACAATATATTTACCTGCTCATTAAACATACAAAATTAATGTATTACAGCACGGTAATGCAAGCTGACACTATCTCGGCGTTGTTGTTCATGGTTTTAGGGTGATGTTTATGAAGTGGACTTGTCTAAATAGGTGTTGTGGACCAGATATATAATTATTAATTTTTGTTATACTATTAGACGGCCCATGGATCTAGTTTGGTCTTTCCTATATGTTATAGAAAATTTGATAACATTTTTGAAGGGTTGGAATATTTTTGTTCTAGTGATAAAATTTATTTAAATATTTTACATTGGGGCTGGGGGAGGGGGGGTGGGGGGGTGTAATTGTAACCAAGGGAATAACACTCTCCTTCCGAATTTGGAACATTGTGTCCATTTTTGGTCACCATCCTGTACAAAAAACATTGAAAAACTAGAGAGAGTACAACGGAGAGTAACTAAAATGATTCCCCAACTAAGAAATAAACCATATGAGGAACTACTAAATGAGTTAAACCTATTCATCTTGACAAACTGCAGAATAGGAAAGGACCTAGTCCAAGTTTTAAACATTATCAAGGCCATGACAACATGGATGTAAATAAATGCTTCACACTAGATAACTCAAAATATGCACAGAGTAGTGGTTACATAATTTTAGGAAAGGCGTTTCATTCACATGAAGCGAAGCATATTTGTTCAACAGAGTGGTTAATTTGCGGAATACATTGCCTAGAAATGTTATATTGTGCCATACAGTCCAGAAATTTAAAAATCGCGTTGATAAATATCTTGCCATGAATCCCCGACTGACTGTGTCTGTAGCCGAGTAATATGACCGTATCAGTATCGTACATAGTACTAGAGTTTTATTTTATGGACCACAGTCATTCCGAGTAGCCCTTCAGTTGATGGCTGTTGCCTAGTGAGGACTATTAGGACTGCTGTTGCTTGTTTTCCTTTGTATTCCTTTGTAGTGAAGCCTATAGCAAATTTTGTTGATAATATGCTGTCTATTGCGAGTTTTGGTCTGGGATTTGTGAAATGTAGTGCCACAAAGAAGTTTGTCAGTAAATCCAACGTCACTTCTTTGACAGCGCTAACTAAAATGTTAAGCACTTCTCGTCATTAAAGGAAGCATTTAGTCCGTCAGTCAGTCAGTCAGTAGCCAAACCCTTTTTCCCTTAAAGGGGTAGGGAGGATCAGCCAGAACTGGGTCCTTTGCAGGCAAATGGCCCATCTCCGAGGCTTGCTAATCCAGCAGTGGGAGTTAATTCTGGAGGTGGAACTCCCAGGCCTAACCTCCAGGGGCTATCTGCACCACACAAATGACGGGCGATGGGGTCGCCACATCCCTACGCCAAAATTTGGTTTTATATCCTACATTCCACTATCTAAAAGTTGCATGTATCCTCTCCCACTAGCAAGGAGAGTGAGAAACTTAAAGCGTTATATTGTCTGCTGGATACCGAACATTTTACTAAAACCCTCCTTGTAAAACGTATCTACTGCCTCGAGTTTGCCTGTTATGGTGTGTTTGTGTGTGTGTATGTGTGCTTAACTGTGTAGTGTGTGTGTGTGTGTGTGTGTGTGTGTGTGTGTGTGTGTGTGTGTGTGTGTGTGTGTGTGTGTGTGTGTGTGTGTGTGTGTGTGGTGCTAAATTTAACCGTGTAGTGTATACGAGCTCGCGTTTGTTATCTCTATTTCCCAATTTACCTTGGTTAGCTCCAGAGTACTTTGACTTGAGGCTATCAAGTTGTTGAGGCAAAAAGATCTATCTGCCACTAACAGCAATTTTGTGTTCATCTCGATAATACAATAATTTGGGCATCAAGAGACTCCAGTGGTTATTAGACCATCGTTATAGCCAAGGGCAGAAAGGGGCGCCAGACAAAAGATATACATGAAGTTTGAAGAAGCAACATAAAGGAAAACGGGGCCTTGGTAAACAAAATAAGCAAACAAAATGCAACAAAAACAAATATTATAAACATGCAAATACAATACGTAGGAGAGAGAGAGAGAGAGAGAGAGAGAGAGAGAGAGAGAGAGAGAGAGAGAGAGAGAGCAGGTATATATATATATATATATATATATATATATATATATATATATATATATATATACCGGTATATATATATATATATACATACATACATACATATGTATATATATATATATACCGGTATATATATATATATATATATATACATACATATATACATATATATATATATATATATACTCTATATATATATATAAAGGTAAGCCAAAAAATATCCAGTAGCGAAATTTACGATCAATTTAAATTCAATTGATAATAATTATGATACTATTGCCAATGACGTCGGTGTTCCTGCTTGCACAAACAATAGGAGAGATAATGACCAAACCTATATCCCATCTGAATAATAAATATGAATGCTTCATTGTTTGGCCAAAATGTTTGTTTGTATCTAAAGTTATTTTTTATGACACAGCTTCACCTGTAGATGTGCAACATATTTGTAATAACTATATTAGGTGCCTTTTTAAGAGAGGTCACTCACAAAAGGCTCAGCCAGGACTATTTTATTATTTTTAATATAATGTGCATATTTTGTGTCTGTATTCCTTAATGGCTAATAAAGACTTAAATTTGAATTTGAATTTGATTTTTATTTTCTGTAAGCTTAAAGGGCCTCATCAACCTAAGTATCACCGCTAATTTAATGAGCACAAAAGCTTCCCACGTATTATTACTGCCTCCTCTCTTGATATTCTCCAAGAAGATCAACATACCCGACACTGCAGTCAAAATATTATTACTAAAGACTTGAAACAAGATAAAAAGTGTCTGATTGGCTCTTACTTACGAAAGCATACTGTGTTACGTGTAAAACATTTGATGATATCATTTTGACGGATGAGCAGGTTTGCAAATATACTTTCTGTATTTGTTCCCTTTCTTGTTTTTTTCAGCAGATTAGGTCAGGTGAGGATAGTCATATACTGTATATTTTGTTTATAAATAACTATATGTGAATTTGTGTTTGGTTTTTGTGTGTTCAATGTTTTCTGTTGTGTTTTGTGTTGTCCCTATTCTTGTTCTGTCTTGAGTCCCCCCCCCCCCAAAAAAAAAAGAGGAAAAGTGGGGATTGGGCCTGAGTAAATAGATAAATAGATAGGAATTACTTTACTTAGTAGGCTACATACCATTAATTCACCTGAAATAGAATGTGTTGTTTTGAATCTAAGAAGCATAGAAACACAAATGTAAGAAGGCATTTGCTAACGAGGAAAACCGAGCAATAAAAACTATTTTTACAAATTGGTATAATGGAAACACCAACCTTCCTCGTAATGTAAACTTCATCTATATGTTTGGATTTTTCCGGCATGGTCGTCCGTTACCACTGAGCGATAATTGCAGTACATTGTAAAGCCCGAGGCCGAGGTAATGACAGGACGGTGCACAAGGAAGATCTGGGAGTAAACAACAAGATCACTGCTGGCTAGACGCTCACCAAGAAAAAAAACAAAAAAACAAAACAAAACAAAACAATGAGAAACTAAGATATACAAGTATAGAGGTACCTCTAACTCCTGAACGAAGGTAATTGCTTCATTATAATAATATATGCCCTCTAGTGTTTGAGGTGAAAAACGGAATTTGAAGGTAATTGCGGGGAAGAGCAAGGTTATGGTCTTCGAAAGGGGTGAAGTCACAGAGTGTGAAGTGAAGCTGAACGGTCAGGCTATGGAGATCGTCAACTCTTTTAAGTATCTGGGCAGTGTGTTGCGTAAAGATGGGACTACGGATGAAGAAGTGCGGAAGAGGGTACAACAGGGGAAGAGGGTTGTAGGAACGCTGAAAGCAGTAACACGAAATAGGGTGGTCAGTATGGAAGTGAAGAAGTTCTTGCATGACAGTGTGGTAATCCCGACACTGACTTACGGAAGCGAAGCATGGACGTTGGTTGAGAGACTGAGACCAAGAATAAGAGCAGTGGAAATGAATTACTTAAGAAGTGCGTGCAGAGTTACATGGAGGGATAGACAGACTAATGAGGAAGTAAGAAGGAGGTGTGGTTTGGAGGAAGATGTGCTGGAAAGTGTGAAAAGGAATAACTTGAGTTGGTTCGGCCATATGGAACGTATGGAAAGCGAGAGAATGACTAAGAGGGTGTACGAGAGCGAGGTGGAGTGACTGAGAGGTAGACCGAAAGAGAGGTGGAAGGATGGAGTGAGGAAGTATATGAACGAAGGCGGTGCTGGTTGGGGGGAGGGGCGTCGACTGACTGGGGACAGAGGTGCATGGGGGCGGTTCGTTCGTGCCCACCCCTTCGGGGATCACGGCGTCAGGCAATAGATAGATAGATAGATAGATAGTGTTTGACAAAATATAAGTTGTTACGAATGACCAGACAAGTCATTTGAAACTAGTTTGACATCTCTACTATGGCATACAGTTTGGGGCAAAAGTCAGTGCTTAAGAACTCTAATGGAAACTAATTGATAGGGGGCTGCCAAAGCCAATGCGGAGTAAACCTATGATGTCCCAATATCTAATTTTGATTACATTGACTATTTGATTGTGTGTGCCAATTTTGATACTTTTATCACAAAATGAACAATCCTTCTGATATTTTGAGCTATGCCGCCCCACTATTATGTGTCTGAGCCCGTAAAGCTTTTGTACCCCGAAGAACTTTCATATCCGTCACTGTCATGGAGCCGCCTCACTGTAAACTAACCACGGACAATCCTGTGACCAATTAGTCCAGACAGGTAACAAGGTGGGGGTAACTCTGATTTATCACATGACTCTTGAGTCTTCCCTTCACAGGTCTGTTCATCTACAAGTCTTTTAATCCATACTCGAATTAATTTGCCTACAACAAAATAATGGTTAAGCGAGGTCAAAGGGAGGTTAGTTAGGTTAAGCTAAGTTTACGCTAGATTAGGATAACGTTGGATCAAGGTTATGTTAAGTTAGGTTTTGGTAAGTACGTGAGGTTTAGTTAGGTTAAGGTGAGACAAGGTTGACTTAAGAGTGTGGTTAGGTTAGGCGTGAACAAATTTACTATTAATGTAGGTGGAATGATTATGGTCGAAAACACTTACGATAGAAAAGGATTAAGTCGATACATAATGTTACGGACTCTCTAAGGAGCTTTGTGGGTCGCCACAACGCACTCTCACTTATCCGTGTTTTGCTGATGCAGAAAGACGACCTATAGTTTATTCGCTGTAAGTAGGCGAGAAATCATGACCTCTGTCCTCTGTACCTCAAAAAGAGCTAGAGCAAATTGGCTGTAAGTTTCCACATCTATTCTTTGATTGACTCTTCCCAAATGGTAGAAATATTAGCTCGATTAATCTAGTAGTTTTTGAGTTATAGTGGTTAGAGGTCATGATTGCTCGCCTACTTACAGTGAATAGACTATAGTACGGACTCTTGACCCTTTCACGCACAGAACGCAGTTTGCGCCCTTTCCGGGTTATTTAAAAACCTTTGTCATCATCATGGGTGTTTAGTAACCTTTAATTTAGTTACTTCAACATCTGCTAGTGTCTTTGAGTGCGCTGTGGGCAGAAAACTAATTTTAGAGAAGTAATTATTAGATTCGGAGAACTCTATTTCTGAATGATAAACGGCAACCCCCGAGTCCACAGGATACCGAGAGGGTTTAGCTTGCTACACACTCGGGAGCATTTGACACTTTATCTTTATGGGATGAAGTTTGTTGATAGTTACGGTGAATAGACTTCTTTGCAGAGGAACATTGTTTAATTTCACTATTCCACCAATTGGTTTAGCATTAATGGTTTTGTCTTTTGCAGTAAGACACACAGTTCTACAGTTGCAATGCCCTATGCAACATTGCATTTATAAACACAGACATCTCCGATGCCATATCAAACCTAAAATCCAATAAATCCCTTAGACCCGATATATTTTCGCTAAAAGTCAAAATAAAGCAATCTCAAAGAACTTTCGATTCATGTGGTAGATGAAAACAGGGCTAACTCAATCAATAACAAGGCGAAACGTTAACAAAAAACTAAACAAAACCAACAAAACCCAGACAATAAAACAACACCACAAAGTATTACATACACAATTCATATTGATAGCCCGAAACTTGTTATTTGTTTTACATCAGCAGTTTTAACACCATTTAAATAGTCACATAAAATTAAATTGGAGTGTAATTTTCTCGGAATGAATAATGTTATATATTAAACTACAAAGGCACACCAAGTGTTAAGCTGAGTTTCGGCCACTGTATAATTGACGCGTCCTTACAGCCAAACATGGTCATCATCTAATAACACCTACAGTGATAATATACTGATAAGGCTGCTTCAGGCTATAATAATACTAATTGGTAATTGTACTGTATCTATAGAGATGTACACACCACAATGGTAGGAAGGTAGCGATTAACCCTTTTATCTTATACCTACTAGAAGTCTTCTCTGAGCTTGATATAATCGAAATCAATATAATCGGACTTACCAAATAATTGAGTGTTTGTGTGTTTGTGAGCGTGTTTGTGTGCGTGTTTGTGTGCGTGTTTTAGCTAACACAAATAGCTTAGTGTAAACTAGAAAAAGTAGAAAATATATAAATTAGTAAATATATATATATATATAAATGAATAAATTCATAAATAATACAAATCATTACGGTTTAAGCTTGATTTAAGGTAGTTCAATACCCTCTGCCTATGAAACGTCTTCCCTTAATTTTAGACTCATTATATTTATGTAAGTCCTCATAGTGAAAGAGTTTAGGCGATATAAAGGGAAATTTATTGCCAAAATATTTCATAGTAAATACTTCCCTATACAGTATATGGACTGGCGTGGATAACTAGAGAAAATTTTCCAATCCTGAAAAGGTCCACATCACAAGACCACCGCCGCTCTAAAGCTCATTACCCAATATTCCACAACGAACCGTGACTGATTTGTGAACAACTAGAATAACTACATGGAGATTTGTGGGTTGGCCTGAATGTTGATGACTTTTAGTTTCTGATTTTTTTCCCCAACAGTAACAGCATAAATCTGGAATAAGATTTAGGTCAATAGTGTGAAGGTATTTTAGTTCCGTTTGTGGAGTTGCGTAATCTCACTATAAAATCCAGTGAGCGAATCATCTGACGTGTGGACAAAGGCACCTGATAATTGGTTACTGTGGATAGTGGTTGGTCAGCCTCTGGGATGTGACCACTTGCCCCACACACCATCACCAGGCCAACCTAATTGTCCTTTCACACAAAGAAGAGTTGCTAGTATTCGAGTTACGTTTTGAAATGAATACATTTTGAAATTAATAAGATTATTATTTGCTCATCTTGGTTAAGATTAGGCTTAATGTCCACTAAGGTTAGGCTTAGCTTGAATTAAGTTTAGGCTATATAGTTATGTGTGGGTGGCTAGAAGTTGAGTGCGAGTGAAGGATATTTGGGCGAAAATACCACAAACCTCAATGTCACACTATAAGTAATAAACAAGCCTACTGAATGTTCACCCTAAATATTGGCTGAGATGTAAGGAACTAGAACCTCTCGAAACGGCATGTTGGAGATCAGAGGTGATATTTGTGCTTCACAGTTCTTCAGTGGTTGCATATATGTATTCGAAAACATTCTTGTCTGACAACATAGTTTTGCAGCAACGAAGTACATCCATTGTCCAACTCTGGGTCGAGGACATGAGCAACTCTTCATTTTGGAGTTTGTAGTGTACAATACAAGTACTGCTGTCTTGCTCAAGCTAATTTATATCGAAGCAGGCAAAATTACTATTACTCGAGGGATAAAAACAGACAACCATCATGCATCCATGTTTGCTTATGTCACTCGTAGTTTCATACGGAAAGCAGCAATAAAGACTTGCTAGATTTTTACAATTTTCGATCACCAGATTATATTACCCGTGTGACATGCCCTGACAAGATTAGCACCCCTAGCATACACAGAGATTCCCCCTCCCTTATGTGTTCAGACGCCCCTAAGCTGCCTTCAGGTCCAGACTCCCAGCATTACTTCTCGCATCATAAACCCTAAACTTAATTACACTCTTGAGTGGTCAACATCCTGTACCTCAATAATTATCTTCTTGCACCACTCCTCAATCGTTGGACAAAAAATCGATGACTGCCAAGTGATTGACCAAGATGAATGTTAGTCTGTGTGAGCGTGGGCGAAAAGGACCTAAATTACTGGTCATTATGAAGACTGTTCGGTCTGAGACACAATGGTCGGCGCCCTATTATAGCCCTGCCCGGACCCTCACCACAAAGAAGGATCTCGGTGTCCCCGGATGGTCAAGTAGCCCGCAACACTCCAGAATCACTGGGTCCCCACTCCGGGTAATGAGGTGATCATGAGTGGTCATATCTCATATGTACCTGACTTTGGTAGTAGGAATCCACAACTGCAAATTGGGCATATAATATAACTATCTCCTTAGGTCAATCTTGAAAACTTACCTAAATCTCAAGCCATAGTACAAAATATCAATATTGGTTAGATTCTATACTCAAAATTTCTCACCGAGCATATGAAAACTACCAGAAAGCTAAATTAGCATAATTGAAAAGAAAGACAAAAACAAACTTTAGCTAACCCAACATTGCCTAGCAGAATCTAACCTAACCCTTGTTCATCTAACATAACTTTCCATTCCCTAACCTAGCCTAACCCAACATAACCTAATGTTTCTGAAATGTTTAGATTAAAACATAAGTAAGTGATCAAGTAAAGATAAATTCGGTATTGTTAGGTTAGGCTTGGTCAGGTATTGGCTTAGGTTATAATTATTAGGTTTGGTTAGGTTAGGTTTGGCTAGGTTAGGTTAAGCCAATGACTTTTGATTAATAATCTCTCTAAAATCACCCTTAACACTTTGTGATTGCTTTTGGAATTTGAGCCTAACCTATACAGATAAATATAAAAAAATGCTAAACCAAAAAGGGATGCTCTAGCACTTATTCCCCAATATTACATTATCGTCCATTCCAAGGACGGACTCCCCACCTCCTCCATCACTATTTATCTTTCTACAATCACTGCTCACCTTTCCAAATAGTGCCAAGTAATGTCTTCATCGAACCGTCCAATTCCCTGCGCCATTGCCATTTTTGTATGTAAAAGGTATCTGCTTTATCCCGGATAATTAGTTTAATTCTACGGTTATAGTTCTCACAGCTACGCATTTGTTCATTCTTATTGCAAAGGAATACGCATTTTTTTTAAAAATATGCATACCTTTCTTTTGATGCAACATTCTTTTTCTTCTGAATCATACTTCAATTGTCAACTACACTAGATGTTCATACACTATATATCCTCTCACCCAGGGAAAACTGGTGATTGTGTGATAGGTGAAAACAGTGTGACCTATTTTGATAAAGGCACTGTTG
Organism: Paralithodes platypus; assembly: GCA_032716605.1. NCBI lineage: Eukaryota > Metazoa > Arthropoda > Malacostraca > Decapoda > Lithodidae > Paralithodes > Paralithodes platypus. Next base: position 64,171,867 of record CM064573.1, read on the forward strand.
TTGTCTCAAATGCCCCCACACTCGCCCGACCTTCCTCCTACTAATTGCATACATTGAATCTCTTTGCTGCTGATTTATCGATAGTTACTGGAAAAACATGAAACTACTATGGCTCTGTAATCCTAAAAATACAAAGTTTTCATAATTGACAATATTTTGTCACCATAATAATTTCGTAACAGCTAAATATATTAGGAAAGAACATTGCAGTTTACCGTCAGACGAAGAAAAACAAAAAAACAGGTATAACACCAACGTTGCTACACACTTAAGGGAGCATGGGCCGGTTTTCTGGACCACTTTCTCCCTCATGTTTAGCCCCATTCATTTTCAGATGTTAAGATGTTTGCCCCATTAGTTAGTCGATTTTAAGACCTTCGCTCCATTTAGTCGTCAATATTTAGACCTTTCGTGCTGTGTAGGTGTCTATTTTTTCCCTGGCGAACGATAGTGAGCCTGTAATGTTGGAAGAACCGGCCTTCGGCCGGAACATTTTTCTACCGAAAAATGTACAAATTTATCTTGAAGGGGGGTCTAGGGACTGTTTTTCTAAGCTTGATGGAGGTCTAGGGAGGAAACTAAACAAATGTATGATTAAATTAATTAATAGACCAAACAAACGGCCATTCTCCCCTTAAGTTGAAGGGTTCCTGGACACTATCACTTCTCCGCGCTGTCTGACACAAGCTAAAGGCTGTGTCCTCTGATTCAACACCGCTGACCTCTAATTTTAGTCGCTAGTGTTTGTCAGTGTCAATATTCCTGTCCGTCACTTGCAGCTTAACAGTATATCTTAAAAATATTATGCATTTAAGTTCTAGGAATGTTTCAGTTACGCGAGAAACATATGAACAAAACAAACACTTAACCCCCTGAAGCTCTGACGCGTTTTAGCAGTATATTTTGGCCATCATTAGACGATTTTATGCAGTTTAGAAAGGATCTGTGAGTATTAAAAGGGTAAAGTATCTCTCAATCAACCCTCTGCCTTCCATATACACTGCCTAATCTGAATAAAATCGTCTAATAATTACCCGAAAACAAAACAGAAATGCGTATTGGAGCTTGAAAGGGTTAATATTATAGTCTTCAGCTTTACAAATATATCAGACGCTTCTTTGTACGCCATACAGCGTGACTAAAACGAATGTAATCACTATCACTCTCACACTTGTAATCACTATCACTCTCACACTGTCTTGTAATCACTATCACTCTCACACTTGTAATCACTATCACTCTCACACTTGTAATCGCTATCACTCTCACACTTGTAATCGCTATCACTCTCACACTTGTAATCACTATCACTCTCACACTTGTAATCACTATCACTCTCACACTTGTAATCACTATCACTCTCACACTTTTAATCACTATCACTCTCACACTTGTAATCGCTATCACTCTCACACTTGTAATCACTATCACTCTCACACTTGTAATCACGATCACTCTCACACTTGTAATCACTATCACTCTCACACTTGTAATCACTATCACTCTCACACTTGTAATCACTATCACTCTCACACTTGTAATCACTATCACTCTCACACTGTTTTGTAATCACTATCACTCTCACACTTGTAATCACTATCACTCTCACACTTGTAATCACTATCACTCTCACACTTGTAATCACCATCACTCTCACACTTGTAATCACTATCACTCTCACACTTGTAATCACTATCACTCTCACACTTGTAATCACTATCACTCTCACACTTGTAATCACTATCACTCACACTTGTAATCACTATCACTCTCACACTTGTAATCACTATCACTCTCACACTTGTAATCACTATCACTCACACTTGTAATCACTATCACTCTCACACTTGTAATCACTATCACTCTCACACTTGTAATCACTATCACTCTCACACTTGTAATCACTATCACTCTCACACTTGTAATCACTATCACTCTCACACTTGTAATCACTATCACTCTCACACTTGTAATCACTATCACTCTCACACTTGTAATCACTATCACTCTCACACTTGTAATCACTATCACTCTCACACTTGTCTATATTTTGACTCACAACCTCATTCCAAGTATTTCTGGGTTGCCACCATACCCTTACAGAGCAGGAAAACTATTTTATAAAGCATTTTTTCTATGGCTTGTAATATTTATACCATAAACAAAAATCCATTGCAAGTGTGTGTGTGTGTGCATGTGTGTGTTTTTGCTTGTGTGTGTGTGTATGTGTGTGTCTTTGTAATTATTATTATTATTATGTTTTATTTTTTTTATTTTTTTCAATGTGTATGGTTTATCGTCTGCAAGTGCTCCGCTTTACTATGTCGTATATTGTACTGTTATATGAGCCGAGTAATTATTGGTATTGGAATATATTTAACTTTAATAATATAATCTACTCACTATATTTAGGTTAGAACTCATGATCATTAACTTGCTATAGCTGAAAGCGGGGTAAGGCCAGTACCCTGTAAATCTCCACACCTAGTTTCTATTTGATTATTCTTGAATGGTAAATATATAAGTTCTAGTCTTTTCAGAGTTTAATAAGGGGAAAGTGGTCAAGGATTTAAGTCTAATTATACTGAATAAACTAGAGGTAACATGACGCGTATTACAAGAATGACATACGCTTCAACATGACGCGTATTACAAGAATGACATACGCTTCAACATGACGCGTATTACAAGAATGACATACGCTTCAACATGACGCGTATTACAAGAATGACATACGCTTCAACATGACGCATATTACAAGAATGACATACGCTTCAACATGACGCGTATTACAAGAATGACATATGCTTCAACATGACGCGTATTACAGAATGATATACGCTTCAACATGACGTGTATTACAAGAATGACATACGCTTCAACATGACCCGTATTACAAGAATGACATACGCTTCAACATGACGTGTATTACAAGAATGACATACGCTTCAACATGACGCGTATTACAAGAATGACATACGCTTCAACATGACGCGTATTACAAGAATGACATACCTTCAACATGACCCGTATTACAAGAATGACATACGCTTCAACATGACAAGTGTTACGGTATGATGTGTGTTACAAGTATGAAGTGTGTTGTACAACTACTTATTTTACAACCTTGATGTACACTGCACTATAACCTACAGTATAATGCACTTGTTGTAATGCTAACAATTGATGTGTGCCGACAGACCCCACACACTAGGAGGCCTCATCTCGTGAATTGTATTTATCTTCTGCCAGTTATATGTTATTATAGAGTTAGTGGAGGTTGCTTGTGGGGCCGCTAATATCATGGATACCGGTTCTTCTTAAAAGAGCCCACCTCGTGTTTTTTTCTCTTTCTCTCCCTCTCTCTTTGGGTTGTATCCGATCGGCCCCATTCAGCTTACTGTTTTAAGAAGTTTACCCCCATCTAGGTGTCAATATTTTCCTGGCGAGCGGTAGCGAGCCAGCATATATATATTTTTGTTTTGACAGCAAGCTAAATTTGTACATTTTTCGATAGCAAAATGTCTCCGGCGAAGCCGGATTTCTCCATACAATGCTGGCTCGCTATCGCTTGCCAGGAAGAAATCGACACCTGGATGGGGATAAACGTCTTAAAACAGTTGGCTGAATGGGGCCGAATGGATACAAGCCAGGGAAAGAGAGAAAAGGAGAGAAAGATAAAACAAAAGACGGTGACCCCCTTTAACTTGTAAAAGACCAGTGGTTATCGGTTGTCTCGCCCACAACTCCATCCGCCCACACTAGAGTTGCTTTGTCCGCAGCTTGAAGTTAGGAGGGCAAGGTTAGACTAAAGTGCCCCTAGCTAGATATTATAACAGCTGTTACACGAATTAGGCTTTGGTTAATGTGGGCGTTAATGTGGGCGTTAATGTGGGCGTTAGTTGTCAAGTTTGCTCAAGTCAGTCCAGGATATATTGATTTGTTATTACTATCCTACACTCTATTGCGGGGCAGCAGCAATTGTCTGATAATCAAGGGGTTCGGCCCCCATGATGATAATCAAGGCCTGCAGGGAGGGTTCATAGCAGTTAAGGGGAGATGGGCCGGTTTTCTAGACACCCTTCTCCCCTCATGTTTAGCCCCATTAGTTTACACATTTTAAGATGTTTTTCCCCATTAGTTTGTCGATTTTAAGACTTTTCGCACCATTTCATTGTCAATATTACCTTTCGTGCTATTTAGGTGTCATTTGTTTTTCTTAGCGAACGATAGTGAGCCTGTAATTTTGGAAGAATCGGCCTTTGGCCGGGATTTTTTGTTCTTTCATCAAATGTTCAAATTAATCTAGAAGGGGGATCTAGTGGATGTTGTTTTAAGTTTGATGGAGGTCTAGGGAGGAAACTAGAGACACAAAAATAATAATAATAAATGAAAATAAAAAAATAAAAAATAAAATGTGAGCCATTCCCCCTTAAATCAAGTTTGGTCGGGTGAAAAACTCCCCGCCTTCTGAGCTAGATAACACATTTGGTAATTCTGTTTAACTTTCCCACGACACTGAGAAAGAGGAGGTCATTCGTTCATCATTCCTGCCCTCGTGGATATAAGGAGAGTCGCCCCGATGATATCTACTCGTGTTCATGGATATGTAGTAAAAGGTGAATTAATTGTTATAAAGGGAAACAATGATATTATGATTCTTATTGGCGAATCATTTTTATTACTATTGTCAATAGCCGTCGCCTTTAAAGGAAGTTTAGTAAATACATACATAAGACAAAGAAGTTACCTATAGTAGTGCAGTAAGTAAATACATACATAAGACAAAGAAGTCACCTATAGTAGTGCAGTAAGTAAATATGACATGTTCCTTAAGGGGAGGTATTTAGTTTGTTCCCTAGACCTCCGTCAAGCTTAAAATTACACCCCCTTGAGTCCCTTTCAAGATATATTTGTACATTTTTCGGTAGAAAAATGTCCCGGCCGAAGGCCGGTTCCTCTTAAATTACAGGCTCGCTATCGCTCGCCAGGATAAAATTGACACCTGAATGGCATGAAAGGTCTTAATATGGGTTGAAAGTGTTTAAAATCGCTAAACTAATGGGGCAAACGTTTTATAATATCAAAAGCAATGGGGCTAAACATGAGGGAGGAAGGGGTCAAGAAAAAAATCCCTTAAGTGGCGATCTCCCCTTATGTACTGTAGCATTTTATCTTAATGTCTCTGCTTGTCGATACTCTCCATGATATAGTTTCAGAGAATGCACTCACACAAAAGCTCATATATAAATTCTTATATAATGTCAACGTATAACTGATTTAGAACACAGCATAATTGGATTTTTTGTTTTTTTTGTTTTTTGTTTTTTTTGGCCTCAAATACCACCAGGTAGTAATCATCATCATTTGCATTAAGGGGAGATCTCCACTTGAGGGATTTTTTTTCTTGGCCCCTTTCTCCCTCATGATTAGCCCCATTGCTTTTGATATTATAAAACGTTTGCCGCATTAGTTTAGCGATTTTAAGAACTTTCACCCCATATTAAGGCCTTTCGTGCCATTCAGGTGTCAATTTTATCCTGGCGAGCGATAGCGAGCCTGTAATTTAAGAGGAACCGGCCTTTGGCCGGGAAATTTTTCTACCGAAAAATGTACTAATTTATCTTGAAAGGGACTCAAGGGGGTGTAATTTTAAGCTTGATGGAGGTCTAGGGAACTAACTAAATACCTCCCCGTAAGTTTGGGATACGTAGAAGAAGCCGCATAATTGTGTCTAAATGCGCTCTAATGGAGACTACAGGTTCTCAATAATTAGTGAAATGGTAGTGAGGAATGCTGCTCCTGAAGAAAGGTTCATAATTATGTTTATATAAGCTCATTAGATAGGTAGAAACATGTTGGCGAAACATTTTGCTCTTTGTATGGTAACACGACTTTAGAACGACGACAGGAATCAAAGGGTTATCATTTTAGTGTACACGTTCGGTATATTGGGAGATCAGTAGAGGGCCGGCGATTTTAGTGTACACGTTCGGTATATTGGGAGATCAGTAGAGGGCCGCCGATTTAGTGTACACGTTCGGTATATTGGGAGATCAGTAGAGGGCCGCCGATATTTGGCAGCATGGTGTTGTTGGGAAGGTAGAAGGATTAGGATAACAGTGGATTGGAAGAGTTAATTATCATACAAACTAAGCTACTATTGTCTAACTAACTTATAATATTGCTCTTGATAACACGTTCCTTGTTTTCATACCAGTGATTACCTGATAGGCCTTATCCACACACACACACACACACACACACACACACACACACACACACACACACACACACACACACACACACACACACACACACACACACACACACACACTCACACAGACACACACACACACACACACACACACACACACACACACACACACACACACACACACACACCACACACACACACACACACACACACACACACACACACACACACAACACACATAACACACACACAAAAACACACACCACACATAATACTCAGCACACAACACGTGTTTTCCTTTATTCTGGCTAAAGCTAAGCAAGTTTACTTAACTCACTTGTGTAGTGAAAGTGTGACCAAATCATAACGTTGCCCAATTTCTCGTATAGACAGCGTCTACCTTCCTATGTGCAGGTGTGTCTGGTGAGGGACTGTCAACCACCTGTGTATTGGATTATTTTGATCTACGGTATAATTATAAATCAGTTCCGTGTCAAGTTTCTACACGGAATAGTTGTCTGATAATGAGGAACAGGGATTTAATAGAATGCCATATGAACAAAATACAAAGTAGATTGAGTAGTTAGAATTGCGGGTGGTCGGGGGCCGGGGGAGTGCCGGAGGGAACTTGGTGACCCTGGTCTCTGGGTCTTTTCCTGGATGACCTAGATGTGTGTGAATTTGTATTTTGTTTTCGTGTGTTCATTGTTTTCTGTTGTGTTGTCCCTATTCTGGCTCTGTCTTGAGTCGTCCCCCCCTCCCCACCCAAAAAAAACAAAAAAAGAAAAGAAAAAAAAAACAAAAAAAACAAGAAAAGTGGGGATTGGACCCGAGTATATAGATAGATAGATACATAGAATTGCTTGCAGTCGTTTTCCTGCAGGCATATCTATATTTAGGCTTCGATTTATGATGCACTATAAAATATCAGAACACACATTATATATATATATATATATCCCAAGGTCAACAAGGATACAAGAAACCACAATCCACTCAAGCAGTCGGCCCAGTATTAGTGATTCACGTCAGACCCACATTAATCATAATTTATTTGCTGTTACCCTGCAAGGTACTTCAATAACCTGCTGATAATGGCCGAGATTGGTCCTAAGATTGTCGTTGTTAAGCTATAATGACTCTCGTTATCGACGGAGTGATCCCGAACCACCACGATCACTATCTAATATTATCACCCATATAACTCTATTATAAGCGGAGGAGGACCCCAGGACGGTGACTTTGGTAAATAGACATTGGACAACTTATTATCAGGACGCCATTGTGTGTACTAGTATCCCCTGTACGGTTGTCCATATAAGTCCGGTATCCGCTGTCATTACGCTTTGCTCACTTTGTGCTGTAGGCCTATTAATGTCTGTCAGATGTTGAACAGGGTGTGTAAAGATAGGAACGTGCATATCTCACTCGAAACGATGAATTAAGGGGAAGTATTTAGTTTGTTCCCTAGACCTCCATCAACCTTAAAATTACACCCCCTTGAGTCCCTTTCAAGATAAATTTGTACATTTTTCGGTAGAAAAATTTCCCGGCCGAAGGCCGGTTCCTCTTAAATTACAGGCTCGCTATCGCTCGCCAGGATAAAATCGACACCTAAATGGCACGAAAGGTCTTAATATGGGGTGAAAGTTCTTAAAATCGCTAAACTAATGGGGCAAACATTTTATAATATCAAAAGCAATGGGGCTAAACAAGAGGGAGAAAGGGGTCAAGACAAAAATCCCTCAAGTGGAGATCTCCCCTTAAGGCTTAGATAGCGCTGATACCAATTATTGATCGAATAATACTTGGTACCGCGACGTCACATATTTGGCCGACTGTATCATTATAGGCTATTAATTGATATGAAATATTAATTGATATGAAATATTAATTGATATGAAATATTAATTGATATGAAATATTAATTGATATGAAATATTAATTGATATGAAATATTAATTGATATGAAATATTAATTGATATGAAATATTAGGTGTTATCGTGGTCATTAATGCTGTCTACACATTTTCGAAGCTATTTTGGGATGGAATAACTTTCCTTATTAATCCTTTAGCGAATATTCCATTTGTCGGATGTTTATTTAATTAACCCGCTGGGGATTATGACGTGTTTTGGTAGTTTGCTCTTAGTATTATTAGACGACCTTATTTAGATTAGGAAGGGTATAATTATGCATACCAGAGGGCTAATTGACACTGTCTTTACCCTTTGAAATCCCACAGATCCTTCCTCACCTGTATACAATCGTCTAATGATAACCAGCGTATACTGTAATAGCGCATCATGATCCTCAAGGGGTTAATCAGTCCATGGCTCAACATTTATCACAAGTATCCACCGCGACTGAACATTAATAACATTTGTTTATTATCTTCCATAGTGGCTTCATACATTTCTAGTTCGATATGTTGTCGTGTAATTTATTAGTATCAGTGATATTTTGCGGAAGAACTGCTATAAATATCTACAGTTGTCCAGTCAATCATGTAATATAACTTTGTTCAGACTTTTGTTGTAGTAATGAGAAGAATAAAAACAGCCACCATTGTAAACATGAATCATCATATACAAAATATTTACATTAACACAATTGTATAACAGCAGTATTTGGTTTGTGAGCATAATTTAAAAATACTATTGTTTTATGCTTGTGTGCTGAAATCCCCAGTAAAGTGCATTTTGTTAGAGCTGACCGATCTTTGACTTCTGCAGGATTTCTGCCTCCGACAAAGGAGGCAGCACACGAACAAGGTGTAATGATAAACTATATCTTTAGATCTAACACACGACTGCAGCTCTACGATTGTCGGCTGAATGATTATAATAATTATATATATACCAATGAGTCTAAACCAGGTCAGAACAGAATGTAGGTTTGAGGTATATTATTAAATATTATTAAAAGCCTTGTGGTTTTCATTATACAAGATTAGTTTATGATAGTGTTTTGCCAAGTATTAAAACATTTACATTAATGACAATAATTAACCTCACTACAAGCCCAACAACATAATATGGAATGCTCTTGTTGGTGACAATAATATACTACAAGTATTGTGCCCTTGACAACCGATAGTAGATTTCGCTGAAGGTGAACTCTCGTAATTAACCCATTCAGTATCAGGGACATCCTTTTCATCATATTCTGGCAAATATTAGACGATATTGTTCCACAGGGGAAGAACGTCTAGCAATAATAAGACTTCAACATATCTCAACCAACCCTTTTAACTACCACAGATCCTTCCCAATCTGCATAATATCGTCTATATACTGTATAGCTAGAATAAAATATAGCACACGTCGCTGGTACTCGAAGGGTTAAAATGTTGTTGATTTATACCATCTCGCCTGCCTAGAATATTTTGTCTCTCCCCGCACCCCCTACCGTTCCACCGTCAACCACAGTCCCCTTATTTTTTTTGACCCATAGGTGGGTCTAAGGGGGGGAAAAGAGAGGGGGGGGGGGTGAGAGGGAAGAGAAAGGAGGATAAGATATGAAGGAAATGTAGGAGAGAGTAACCAGGTTGGTTTGGCGCAGACCACCTTGCTATGTGTTGTTTGTTTTGAAGACATAATGGTTTTTAGTGGTTGGGGCAATTGGTGTATTTTCTTTATGTTTGGTGTGGTTTGGGTAGCTAAGGTACGGACGAAAGTGTGATTGTTATTATTATCATTATTTTTATATTATTAGTCCTGTTTTGTGGTATAGTTGAGTTCACTATTTTTCTTTATTGGTTTGAATTTTTTTTTTTTTTTTTTTTTTTTCTTTTTTTTTTTTTTTTTTTTGTTGTTTATTAATATATTGGATCTGTGTGCTCCTCTATGTCATTTATTATCTTAGACTACTTTTGAAAACGCAGTGTGGTTGTCTGAAAGGTAAGGGGGAGAGTCCTGTGTCTTGTTTACAGTAATTCATGTTTATTTTTGTAATCTTTATCGTACAATATCGGGTGCTTGGTAAAAGGGGTTCCTAGTCCCTGCTCGCCATATTTTTCGTTGCCTGGTGTGGTGCGTAATATTAAGTGGGTAGAGTGTGTGTGTGGTTTCGTGGTATCTGGTAGTTTGTCATCGTATAATGGTACGTTGGGTTTTAAGTGGCCAAATCTTAGTAGCTTTAATTTTTGTCATTAATTATGTAGTTTTCCTGAGTTGGTGGTTTTGACTCAATTTGTGTAAGGTACGGGGGGATAGTCTAGGTATTGGTATAGTGGGAGTTGTTTTTTTACTAGGTTGTTTTTTAATGTTTGTGTTAAGAGCTGCGAAAGCGGTCTAGGTTTGGTTCAAGGCTAATTGTGTGCTAGGTTTTTTCCTCTCTGTTACATTATTTGGTGTGTAGCCATTATTGTGCTAATTGTTAGGCCAAGGAGTCCCTTCCATTATTTTTTTCTTCGTATTTGGTTATTGATTTTTTTTGTATATTTGGTGGGTTTCTTTTTTTAACTCCTAGTTGTTGGTAATGACTGTGAAATTTATTGAACGGTTCTGGTTGTTTTTAATAATTTTCCAGTTATGTCCTCATAAGTTGTTTATTATCTCTGCGTTCTTCTTTGTGTCTTCTTGTCTTAGCCATGATGGCTTTCTGGATTGGCCCTCCGTATCCTCCGAATCGATCTGGTTATATCCTCTGCATATGCGATGTTTGTGCCTGTTTTTGGGAGGGGTTGTCGCTTGTGTATATGGTTTTGAATGGTGGGTTGGTGATTAGTACTGATCCCTGAAGGGACAACACACAACTTATGCTGATTTTTGTCACTTAGAATGGTTTGTAGGTTGTCTTGGTATTTTAATTCGGGTCTGAGCGGTTTACTAGGAAATTATTCAGTAGCTTTTCTATTATTATTGGGAGATTTAGGTAGTCCCCCTACCGTCTCTCACCTCCTCTCATGAACCAGTCTCTCCACCCTCCCTATAATAATCTATAAATAACATATACGTCTCTCACCTCCACCCCCTCTATAAATCGGCTCGCACGCCTCTATAATAATAAAAAAGACCGTCTCATCAACCCCTTCGTAACCGTACTCTCCCTCCCCTCTACCGTCTCTCACCCCCTCCATATCAATAAACCGTCCGCACACCTCTCTATACCGTCTCTCCCCTCACCCGGCCGCCCTCTAATAACCGGCTCTCACCCCTCTACACAAGAGAACAAAACCTCCTCTTCTATATATACCGTCTCTCACCCACCACCCCTCTATAATACCAGTCTCTCACCCTCCTCTATACCGTCTCCTCCAAAACCACTCTTCTATAAAAAAAACCCGTCCCTGCATCGTCACCACCCAGTCCTCTCTATAAAAATAATCAATAACCGCTAATATACCCGTCGCTCAACATACCCTTCTATAAATAATAAATATTATACCGTCTCTCCCAGCCCCTCTAATAATACCGTCCCTCGCTCAAACGTCAACCGCTCTTCTATACCGTCTCATCACCCCCGTTCTATAGAACGTCATAAACCCTATAATAAACCGTCTCTCAACAAACCACCAACACTCTTCTATAAACCGTCTCTCAACAACCCTTCTATAAACTATACCGTCTCTCACCCCTCTTAATAACCGTCTCTCCACCTGTCTCCGCAACCCCCAGTCTATATACCGTCTGCTGACCCCCTCTATATTATACCCGTCTCTTCTCACCGCCTCCTATAACGGTCCACACCTCTTCTATACCGTCCTCTCAACCCCCTTCTTAACCGTCTCACACTCACCGCCTCTTCTATACCGTCTCTCACCTCTTCTCATACCGTCTCGTCAACCCCCTCTATACCGTCTCTCAACCTCCTCTCTCTACCCTTCCTCTGCAAACATAACCGTCTCACACCATCAGTCCCCCAAACCGTCCTCTCACGCCCCTCTATAAATAAAAAGAGCCTTCTCTCATTCATCTCAAAACACACACACACGACAAGAGACACGCCCTATAATACTAAACGCTAGGGATAGACCGTCTCTCACAGAACAAACGACAACACCTCTATGTAAAGGTGTCCAACTCCGCGGATACATAAACAAAACAGCAACAACATCTCTCATAAAATCACATCCCTCAACGGGGGCGGGGAGGGCTCACTCTCACCGGGTCACGCCACTCACAAACACTTACTTACGAACAACACACAAAGACCAAAAAACATAGGGGAGTACACAACAAAAACAAAAAACAACACATGCTCCATCCCCTCTATCTAACACCGTGCCTGCAATCGCGTCATTACACAGTCCGCAACCGTCTCTCACTCTCATCCTCATAACACCCTCTAATAATCATCTCACAATCACAACACCCTCATCACACCCGGGTCACACAACACACACGCACACAAGAGCGTACAACTTGCACACTGTCTTCACTACAAATCACAACAGCTCTCACCAACGAGGACACTCTCAACAAGACTCTCCATCAAACAACCGCTCTTCTCACACCAGTACACACACTACAACCGTCTCTCACTACCTCCTTCTATACCGCTCCCCACATTCTCCAAACCCCTTCACTCCCCCCCACCCAATCATCCTTCCTCCCTCCCCCTCACATCTCCCCGTCTCCCACACTCGCCAACACACACAACATCAAACACACAAAACTTCTATTCACACAAACCATCGAACCTGTCCCGCACTCAACCTCAACTTCTATACCAGTCTCTGCCCCCCTCTATCGACATAATAAACTTCAACCCACACCGTTCCCACTTCTCCTCCTCACGAACACTGGCAACAACTCTACAATAAACAAAGCTCCCACGCACAAATATTATACCAAATAATAACACCAAATGAAATCCAGCTACAACCACACCTCCTGACACACCACAACATCACCTCTTCCATCACCGCTCTCACCAAAATACGTTCTCTCACTCATACACGTCTCAACATACACTCGTCACTCGATTAAATATACCGTCTCTCACACCATCTTAAACAACAAACGTCTCTCCGTCCTCTCTCTCTCTCTCCACCCCCAACCTCGCCCGGGACTCCTAAACCCCCTCTCCAACCACTCACCGTCCCTGCACAAAATCCCAGCTCACCACAGTCGCACTTCGTCCGTCACTCAACCACTGAATTCACCACGTCTCTCACAGACCCCTCGACCCGTCACTCTCAAACACACCAACTAAACCCACAACTACACTATATACCGTCTCTCACACACATCGACACACCCCTCTATCCACCATACCGGACTGACCACCGATGCACGACAACCATACACTCCACAGCTACCAAAACCACAGCACACATCTGTGCATCATAATTAACCTAGCTCTACATCAACGAGCCTGCTCACCACCATCTCCATATAACACGTCAACAAACTTTACTTCAGTCCCCTCACTAATACACAGTCTGCACCCACAGCGTCAGTCTCACCACATCTCAACATACAAAACAACGGTCTCATCACTCAACTCAATCTCTCAAACTCTCAACAGCGGACAAGGCTCACCCAAAACCCCTATAAACTAACCGTCTCTCCCACGCCTGTCCTCTCACCTCTCACACTCCCTTCTAACTATACCGTCTCTCACCCACCCCTCTATAAAATACCGTCTCGCACAGGCCCTCTATACCTTCTCTCCACAACCTCTTCTATAAAACCGTCTCTCACCCAACACTTCTCTACGTCTCACACCTCTTCTATAATATACCGTCTCCCCAACCTCTTCTATACCGTCTCTGACCCTCTATACCGTTCCTCAGCCCCCCTAAACCGTCTCTCACTCCCAACAACAAACCGTCTCGCACTCTATACACAATAACCCGTCTCTCAACACAAACACCTCTTCTATAAAAAAGGGCTGCAGTCTCTCACTCCACCCCCCTCTATAAATACCAGACCGTCTCTACCCCCTTATCTACTACCGGTCACCTGCAAAATCGTCAACCACAGTCTCTCCCGAACCGTCTCACCCCCCTCTATACAGTCTCTCACCCCCCTCTATCTATATAAACCGTCTCACACCCCCTCTATACCGTCTCTCAAACCCCCCTCTAATAAAATCCCGTCTCTCACACCCCCTATAATAAACCGCTCTCCTACCCCCAAATCTTTACAACACCGGTCTCTCACTCCACAACCCCTCTTAAGTAAAAAAACCGTCCCTCTCAACCAAATAAAAAACAAACCCTCTAGTAAACCGTCCTGCCTCAACACCCTCTTACCGTCTCTCCTCGTCACCCAACACAATCCTCTCTAACCGTCTCACACCTCTTCTATACCGTCTCTCACCCCTTCTATACCGTCTCTCACCTCTTCTATACCGTCTCACACCTCTTCTATACCGTCTCTCACCCCCTCTATACCGTCTCTCACACCCTCTATACCGTCTCTCACACCTCTTCTATACCGTCTCTCACCCCCTCTATACCGTCTCTCACCCCCTCTATACCGTCTCTCACCCCCTCTATACCGTCTCTCACCCCCTCTATACCGTCTCTCACACCTCTTCTATACCGTCTCTCACCTCTTCTATACCGTCTCACACCTCTTCTATACCGTCTCTCACCCCTTCTATACCGTCTCTCACCTCTTCTATACCGTCTCACACCTCTTCTATACCGTCTCTCACCCCCTCTATACCGTCTCTCACACCCTCTATACCGTCTCTCACACCTCTTCTATACCGTCTCTCACCTCGTCTATACCGTCTCTCCCCCCCTCTATACCGTCTCTCACCCCGTCTATACCGTCTCTCACCCCGTCTATACCGTCTCTCCCCGATCCACGAGGGAGATTTTCACTTAAGTTATTTTTTTCTGGATTTCCTTCTCCCTCGTGTTCAGCCCCTTTAGTTTTGAGATGTTAAGACGTTTTCCCGATTAGTTTGGCGATTTTAAGACCATTCGCCCAATTTCTGTCAATGTTAAGACCTTTCGTGCCATGGTGTCTATTTTTTCCTGGCGAGCGATAGCAAGCCTGCAATTTAAGAGGAACCGGCCATAGGCAGGTGTGTAATTTTAAACTTGATGGAAGTCTAGGGAACAAACTAAAAATCTCCCCTTAATTAACTGAAGGCCAACTAAATGGCACGAAAGGTCTTAAAATTGACAACGAAATGGGGCGAAATATGTTCAACTCGCCAAACTAATGGGCCGAACGTCATATAATCTCAAAACAAATGGGGCTTAACACGAGGGAGAAAGGGGTCCAGAAAAGCAGCCCAAACAAATCACGCGGGGGGGGGGGGGGGGGGGGGCGCCCTGATGTGTGAGCGGTAGGAGAGCTTATCTGATCTACCACCTCATAACTCGCATCGATTCTCAATTCTAATTTCACACTGAATCTTAATTTCCTTGGGTCCAGTAGTCTGTGGTTGCCTTCTTTCACTTATGCAGGTGCTCTCAAACTTACCTTTCCCTTCACTTCTTCCAAGTATATATACCAATGAAGCTGGTTACTTACAGTGCACTTTATATATTCCATAGACAAATCTGAGATCGAATTATGAACCTACTTTAGCTTGACATTATATGGTTGACCAGTTAGATTACGAATACAATCTGGTCTGAGGGCCTTTAACAGTACATAAACAGCTTCGGGAACATTTATTGATGGGACGGACAGAGTACACTCTACACAACATAATACTTGTTCCTAAAGTACATAACACAATTAATAAATGTTCGTTTATGTGCCCTGAACACATTCTACAAATTTACGCTAAATATTTTAGCTGATTTATTTGCCTCCATCTCTTCTCTAAATTATTTATATCATTCCACGTGTCCCCTTACATCAAAATCCTGCATGCACTTAGCTAACTATCTCCATTTCCCTACTCCCCGTCCACACTTTTGATATATCATTAGCTACCTATATCTTAATACATTATATAGTACTCAATATAATTAATGATATTAATTATCCATTGCATGGATTAAGTCCTTCTTTCATAAAACATATACCCTGAAACTGATGCCCTATTGATTCTCACGCACTACTCAATGGCAGTGCCCTCTGAGCCTCCATCATGAGAAGGACTACATCCATTATCTCTACCAACACCACCACCATGCCCCCAACAATTACCACCACCATTGCTAGACATGTTAAGTGGTTTAATGTCAAGAGAGAATAATATATGGTTTCATCACCAGAGATGCAGGGGAGATATTTTTGTCCTTGCTAGAGGTATCTCCAACCCAACCCAAGCTGCACCAAACCCTCTCTGGCCGACAAGGAGAGGTTAACATTCAAAATCAAGACAGCACCGTAGGGAGAAGAATCCACCAATGTCTCAGGCCCTGAGGGAGAAATCCTGAAGGGCTCGAGATATGCCAGCAGAATGACCAACTGCCCTCCACCACCCAGTGATCGATCTACTATAATTCAAGTAGTCGTCATCACAGTCATCATCCTTGCAAATGGGGACCAGAACCTCCTGCAGGAGAACCTAACAGCACTCCTGATGGCCAACAACTTACCTTCCATCAACATTCCAATTCTCCCGAAAAGCAAGAAAAACACAGGCTACAGACCTAATACCCACTCAGGTCCTGAAGCCCAAAACCACTCCCAGAACGCAACTGTTCCTGCCACAACCACTCTCTAAGAACAACCAAGCAGAGCCACCAAAAACCACCGAAGAAGCTGCCAAAGAAACCATCCCAGCCTCTACCATCGCCAAAGAAGCTACTATAGTCACCATCTCAGTCCCAAACATCACCAAGGCACAGGAAGAAAGAGCATCGGCCACTCCCATGGAAGTTGACAAGGCCCCTAAGACCCCGCCTCTCCCTTCCAACCCCAGACTACCCAAGAGCCTATCAACGATTTCTCCAATCACATCAATTCAAGGAGAAACGGCTGGCTATCGGCAAAGAGCACGCAGAGCTGGTGCCTCCATAATACAGCAAATTTACAATATGGTGCGCGGACTGCGTAGTCCATGTACATGACCGCAGCGGAAAATGGATTCTGAAGAACACGATCGAAAACAACAATGAATTCCTGAAGAATTTTAAATAAGTGAAGACCACCCAAACACGATAACCCTACCACCCCCCCCCACCCCCCTCGGCTCACTCTCACACACACTCTCTCTCTCTCTCTCTCTCCTTTTGTCTGTAGCATTTGTGTGCTTACTTGCATATATTATACTGTACTTCAGTTAACAACAATACATCACGCTTCTCCACTGATTATGTGTGTTCTAGAATTGTAGAGCCTCTATATTTCACAGCATGAGCAAGGAATAAGAACACCTGCACGTCACTCTTTCCGGTTCATGGCTGCCCAAAAGTCCGCCACACACCTGTTCCTCTCTTAGCTCACAGTAACACACTTACACACGTCACAAATAATGCTATATTATAACGGTCTTAATAGCCTAATGCTTAGTGTTCGGAATTTCGGTGTTAGTATCCTAGGTTCGAGTCCTTGGAGTACCACATGTATTACTCACTTTCACTGATTTAATTAGTTGGGTTTATTTGTAAATTAATTGGGGAGTTGGTGAAAACAAATATGAAAATATTACACCTGTCACACGTCACTACCACTCTTATACACCACCACACAGAGAGAGAGAGAGAGAGAGAGAGAGAGAGAGAGAGAGAGAGAGAGAGAGAGAGAGAGAGAGAGAGAGAGAGATAGAGAGACAGACAGAAACAGAGAGAGAGAGAGAGAGAGAGGGAGAGCAGCTGTTTCCGTTCACCTGAGATACAAAGAGTGACTACCGTACCCTTGGTTAGTTGTAGTGGCAGATTAGTACCTTACCTGCCCACCTCCACCATCACTGTTCTCAACTTGACCAACTTTCTCTTCTGTCTGTGTGTGATAACCCAGGTTCGAATACCGGTGGATCACATATATGCTTTCATTAATTTCAATGGAGGTGTTTGGTGTTGTGGTGAAATTAATAAAAATATAGATTTGTATTTTCACTCTAGTTGTTTTGTTTTATCTCTCCAATGTTGGATACTATATCTATTTACCTATTTCTATATCCATCTATATCCTTTATTTCGTTATTCTATGCATTTATATTCTCATTCTTCTTTTAATTCTCTTTATTTTGACATACATAATTTTGTTTGGATGAATTGATTATATATTCGTGGTTTTTTTATCTTCATGTTATTGTGTTATATTTTCATTGTAATATGTATTTTATCACTATATTTTTCTCATATATCCATTTTGTATGGTCTTCATTCACATCATTAGTATACGATGGATAGTCTTTGCTCAACGTTATCCGTCTCTGTAGCACCCTCACCTTTCACCTCCACTGGACCATCTGCCACCTGTACTTCCTGTCTCCACCCTCACCTCTCTCTGTTTACCACTCTCATCACTACATCTTCTGATCTTCTCTTTTCTCTTCTCTATTTATCCTATTTCCTATATTTTTGTTTATCTTATCATATTCGCTATATTGCATATTTTTGTCCAATGTCAATGACTATAAATTATGTTTTTCTTAGATGCATTTGTTTGTCTACGTTAATAAATTTTATCTGCCTACTTAAATCACAGTGAAGTGTCTAGGTTAAAATAGTGAACAAATATTATTCATATCCTTTGTCTGCAAATTCAATAGAATGAAGTAAAATAATTTGAGTGTCTTAGAGATATTACACGATAACATTAGTTCAAAATGTTAAAATAATAAATAGATATATCCTAAACTACAAGTTGTCCTAGAAAAACACGATATCAAATAATCCTATTGGATAGAAGGAGATCAGTTGATATACAAGTCATTAGAAAGTATTTCAGGAGTTCAAAGTCGTGGATGTTAAAACGCTGCCAACAAATACAGAATGAAGAACTACCGTACCGTACTCTGCTGTTATATGCAGCACTGGGCGAGAATTTTATGAAATCTCTATAACCAGAGTTGCGAAGGGGCACTTGTGAAAAAGCCTTTATGGTATCCTGGAATATTGATTAATTTCCACTCCAGGGAGGGAGATTAGCGATCGGAGTATGGCGGTGCCAAATTGCGCGTTTGCTAGGACCGTAAGGAACAAAATACGTGCGGCAAACACTCCACTATTAGACGTTACATTTTATATGGGACAGGTTTAACAACAAAACCTTAATATTAACAAAATAACTATATTTGAGAAGAAAAACAGCAGCAACATGATTAACAGAATACAAGTAAATATAAGCATTAATAGCTAGATGATATGCAACATGGCATAGACGAGCAGCATCAAACAGCATTAATATAAGCATTAATAGCTAGATGATATGCAACATGGCATAGAAGAGCAGCATCAAACAGTATTAACATAAAGCAAATCATCATCAGAGAGCATAAAAGGCACTTGAGTCAGGAGAGACCAGATTGCCGGTACTGAGGACCATGACGCCACCAACCAGCTTCCCATATGTCAGGCCCATATGTCAGGCTCAATCTTTACCCGAATATCGTTTCGTCAACAGTCATTTCGCTAGCATTCACAATTCTAGGGTTCAATGCTATAAAGGCTATTATCAAAAGTGAGATATTTAGACATAAGATACTGACGTGACTGTTGTCCACATCTATTCCAAACCGGTTTTATTTATACCACCGTAATTTTGTCTAACAGAAGCTACATTAACACGATGACGTACTTTTCATCATATTCTGGTTACCATTAAACGATTTTATTTAGCTTATAATCAACCTCTATGACTCAAGGGGGTAAACACGATCTCAATAAACCCTTTGAATAGCATAGGTCCTTTTTAATCTGTAGAAAATCGTCTAATTTTAGCCAAAATAAAAGGTAAAGCGGCGTCATCGTGCTGAAGGGGTTAATACACGATTACATTAAGCCTAACCTATTTGATGTCAGAATGTGAACAAGCATTTCTAGAACGACCGCCAACGCTTGTGAAAGAAAAACAAAATGGTAACCCCTCCCCCGCTGGTCATTGTGGCCCCGAGGCATTAAGGCCAAGACCACTTTGTCTAGACCCCCTTCCCAAGACGATCCCCCCCCCCCTCCCCCACCCCCCTATCTCTCTCTCTCTCTCTCGCTCTCTCTCTCTCTCTTATCGTCATAATTAATGCTGAAAGTAGACTGTTTGCGCTTAGAGCCGTGGTCCTCCCTGGGAACCGTGTACCAAAGCTCTTTATAAGGTTGTTAATTGCATATTGTGATGACCTGTTGCGTCACTTTGTCTCAGGATCCAGCTGCACATACAGATTATTTCTAACAACTTCATTAATATTTTTACTTGCTTTAATAAGAAATAACACTTTAGAATTCCATAACAAAGCTGGCACCACTCCTTTACTTGTCTTTTTGATAATAAACATTGCATTATATTTATAAAAATACACTAATGATAACATCGACAGGGTGAGTTGGGACAATAGTCGGTGACTTTATTTCCGGCCTCCCTCCGTGTGGGTTTGTTTACAAGCCGCCCAATTTTAACCTTGGGGGAGGAGAACCTAGGCGGGGGGCGGGCGTCAGGAAGGGGGGAACAGGAGAGGAAGATTAGGGAGAGGAAATAGAATAAACAGAGTAGACAGGACAGAAATATGTAAGGAACGAAGCAGCGGTGTGATGGTTGTGTATCTTGTAATTAGGATTGATGATCAAGAGTAATTTGACTTCAAGCATATATATATAAACCAGTATGTACGTTTTATATCAGTGTTTTAGTTATGTGAGACGTTTGATATTAATCTCCCAAGACCCAATCCCATACAATCATTACTTTCTCGGTTACATTGCATTACATTAAGGTCTTTTCCACAAGTTTATTCCCTCACTCTTAAGGTTGCTACACTCGAACTTTAATGTTGTTTTAGGTTTTAGGTTGGATAGGCCTGATGTAATAAACTTGCAAAATATATATTATTTCCTTTCCTTCGGCAACCGTAGACTGCAGCAGGGAATCATACAAAGATATTTCAATGCACAGAGAGAACGTTATCTAACTCACATCAATTTAATAGAACTGCTTCCATCATAAATCTCATGTTTATTGATATAGTCTCCTTTAATATATTTTAGTTAATATTACAGTATGATTGAATGCATCAGCGAATTAGCTTAAGATTAAAAGTCTATAAATAAACATACAATGAACCGAGATGATTTGGTGTGGTAATAATGTATACACTCCTACTTAGCTCTACATTGAACAAACACTCTCAACGCAATGTCACTTTCCAACGGACTCATTATTGTTGAACAGCTGTTTTGTTTTTTGCTACATTATTTCTTCCGCAAAGTGGGAATGGTGATATATTTCTTCCGCAAAGTGGGAATGGTGATATATTTCTTCCGCAAAGTGGGAATGGTGATATATTTCTTCCGCAAAGTGGGAATGGTGATATATTTCTTCCGCAAAGTGGGAATGGTGATATATTTCTTCCGCAAAGTGGGAATGGTGATATATTTCTTCCGCAAAATGGGAATGGTGATATATTTTTAGTTGCCATGCCTGTTTGATACAATTATAATTTAATTGTATTGCTTATTTGATCATAATTATACAGTGCTGAATAATGTTCTTAAATTGGAAGTTAATGTTTACATTTTCTATATATTTCTTAAATCCCTCTATTTATTAATGCTAATTAATTACAATGTTCAATAATTAATGCTTTAACTAATTTGACCCCCCTATTATAGATCACCATATCATCGTTAAGGGGGTACGACTCGCTTTTTCTGGACCTCCTTCTCCCTCATGTTTAGCATATTAGTTTTGAGATTATAAGACGTTCATTCCATTAGTTTGTCGATTTTAAGAACTTTCACCCCGTTTGTTTTCAATATTAAGACCTTTCGTGCCATTTAGGTGTCGATTTTTTTCCTGGCGAGCGAAAGCGAGCCTGTAATTTTAAGAGAAACCGGCCTTCGGCCGGGAAATTTTTCTACCGAAAAATGTACACATTTATCTTGAAGGGGATCTAGGGGGTGTATTTCTAAGCTTGATGGAGGTCTAGCGAGGAAACTAAGCAATAAATAGAATAGACCAAAAAAATAAGGTGTTCTCCCTTATAAAGGTATAAGGTGTGCTCCCTTATAAAGGTATAAGGTGTGCTCCCTTATAAAGGTATAAGGTGTGCTCCCTTATAGGTATAAGGTGTGCTCCCTTATAAAGGTATAAGGTGTGCTCCCTTATAAAGGTATAAGGTGTGCTCCCTTATAAAGGTATAAGGTGTGCTCCCTTATAAAGGTATAAGGCGTGCTCCCTTATAAAGGTATAAGGCGTGCTCCCTTATAAAGGTCTAAGGTGTTCTCCCTTATAAAGGTATAAGGTGTGCTCCCTTATAAAGGTCTAAGGTGTGCTCCCTTATAAAGGTATAAGGTGTCCTCCCTTATAAAGGTATAAGGTGTGCTCCCTTATAAAGGTATAAGGTGTGCTCCCTTATAAAGGTCTAAGGTGTGCTCCCTTATAAAGGTATAAGGTGTGCTCCCTTATAAAGGTCTAAGGTGTGCTCCCTTATAAAGGTATAAGGTGTGCTCCCTTATAAAGGTATAAGGTGTCCTCCCTTATAAAGGTATAAGGTGTGCTCCCTTATAAAGGTATAAGGTGTGCTCCCTTATAAAGGTATAAGGTGTGCTCCCTTATAAAGGTATAAGGTGTGCTCCCTTATAAAGGTATAAGGGGTCCTCCCTTATAAAGGTATAAGGTGTGCTCCCTTATAAAGGTATAAGGTGTGCTCCCTTATAAAGGTATAAGGTGTGTTCCCTTATAAAGGTCTAAGGTGTGCTCCCTTATAAAGGTATAAGGTGTGCTCCCTTATAAAGGTCTAAGGTGTGCTCCCTTATAAAGGTATAAGGTGTCCTCCCTTATAAAGGTCTAAGGTGTGCTCCCTTATAAAGGTATAAGGTGTCCTCCCTTATAAAGGTATAAGGTGTGCTCCCTTATAAATGTATAAGGTGTGCTCCCTTATAAAGGTATAAGGTGTGTTCCCTTATAAAGGTATAAGGTGTTCTCCCTTATAAAGGTATAAGGTGTGCTCCCTTATAAAGGTCTTCATAATCATGTGCTATTCAAACTCCATCTTCTTTGCCCTATCGCTGTTCCATATCTTTGTCTACATTCTATATTATCAATGGGATCTATTTCAAACGTTGATTTTCCTTGGTAAGGTACATCTTACATGTGTGTGTGTGTGTGTGTGTGTGTGTGTGTGTGTGTGTGTGTGTGTGTGTGTGTGTGTGTGTGTGTGTGTGTGTTTTTCGATCTGGTGTGTCTGCAATGAATTGTTGGTGTCTCCTTACCTCTCATTTTTTCTGACTTGGCTATTGATGTATCTATTTGTTTAACTTACAGATTTATCTGTAACATTCTAGCCGAACTAGATAAAATACATTAATGCTTTTGTGCAAGAAAGAATAAGTCTATAAACATTATCGGTGAATTTACCTCCTCTCCTCCAACCGGATGTCGGTAAAAATAATAAATAAACACCTTGATTTTAGCTCGTGCCCGCCTGAGGTGCGGTCCGCCTAGGCCTGCCCACGGTCACCCAAAGTAGGCCTAAGTGGTCTATTTTGTGGCCTTAAATCTTGTAAAAGTGTCGGTCTGCTACGATGACGAGTTACACCAACTTTTACCAGTCATCAGAACGGCTGGGGAGGAAGGTGTGTGGTCTACAATCTGCACAATCATGTTCAGTTGGGTTTATATGGCTTGTCCACCTTCACAAAACTGTACACAAAATTAACAACACCCTTAGTACAAAGTGACTAAATACTAAGGTTACAGAACAGTGTGAACTTGTGAGGGTTTGCGATCGACTTGGTGGTATATACGAGGGTCTCACACAAATCTTCACTCTGCAAACACACTACTGTACTACACTCGGAACAAATCTTGCCTCGGGTTTACATGTCAAATTGAACGAATCCGACAACACTATCATCTGCAGAGTTGTATAACTTCTATCAACCAGATAAAACCAGATAATACAAATAATATAATTCCCGTTCCCACCAACAACATCTTCATGCATTCCGATTTAATAAACCTCCCACTCTCTCTCTCTCTCTCTCTCTCTGGTTCTGTTAAGTCTACTTAATCTTTCTCCCGCTGTTTCTCGCTTCCGTATTTATCAAGATTGTCCCCAGGGTTCCATTTATCCTTTTATCATTTGTTCACCTTTTCACAGGCTTTAACAAATGTTTGATAGAATAATTCTAAGCGTGCGGTCACAGCCTGTTGACCGAGATCGTATCTATTTGCACCAGTTGTCTACAATTAGGTTTTACTAAGATATATCAGGTAAAGTAAAAGTGGTTGAATTGGATAATGAAGGTTAGTTTATGGTCCTTATCGTAGGTAAGTAGTATAGGTTGACAGGACACTGAACCCACCTCAGACCATCATTTATTTATTTATATATATATATATATATATATATACACACAGTATATGCTGGCTATAATATATCATCAACGTGGTCGTATAGAATACAATATATTACAGATGCCAGTGTAGGAAAAAATAAATAAATAGTATTTAAGTCAAGGTTACAATTCAAGGTCAATGATGAATCAATATATATTCTTTCCTATAAGTTTATTTTCCTGAATACGTTAAAGGCCTATTTCAAAAGTCAATGTGACATAGTTGGCCATCCAGGAGTTTTTGAGCGAAAAACTGCACTTCCACATTAATTTATTTGTTATTTTACTAGGGATATTATTTACCAGCTATATAGCCTACTATTATTTCCTATGTGTTTTTGATTATGCTAATATTTGGCTACCAGAATGCGTTCTTAATTTTCTAGTACATTGTCTGACTAGAGATGCTCATCACTCTCCTCTCTCCTCTCTCTCCTCCTAAGTCTCTCTCCTCTCTCTTCTTCTCTCTCTCTTCTCTCTCTCTCTTCTCTCCTTCTCTATATCTCTCTCCTCCCTTCCAATCTTCTCGTCCGTCTGCACCTCCTCATATCGTCTGTCTCTCTCTCTCTCGGTCTCTCTACTCTCGTCTCTCTCTCTTCGTCTCTCTCTCTCTCTCTCTCCTTGCTCTCGTCCTGGAAGCGTTTTTGTATCCCTGGTGGTGGTGTGGATGACGTAGTTGCAGCAGTTGACGAAGTATCAAAGCTGGCCCCTGCAAATACAATGTACGTCATCCACGTTGGATCCAACGATATACAGCGAACCCGGTCGGAAGATTTGCTTTTAAAGTACCAGCACCTGATCAAGTCGTTTAAGGAGAAGTCATCAAGGATAATCGTCTCAGGAATCGTGCCCGGCTCGGTGTAGAGAGCCGATTTTACAACATAGCCACCAGCACAAATCGTTGTCTAGCAAACCTCTGCAGGAAGGAGAACGTGGGATTCGTCGACACCTGGGACAATTTCTACTACGATTACTATTTGTTTTCGGATGATGGAGTTCATCTGAACCAGGTGGGAGCAGCGCGTTTTGGGCGTCTTCTCAACGATGCGGTGAAGGATTTTCGGAGAAGAAATCGACTCAGCACAGGACAACCAGGAAGGAGGACCGAAGACAGCGAGGACGGCAATCTACAAAGGAATTAAATACTAATCCGTCAAGAACCGCGAATTTGGATAAAGCTCCACCAACACGACCCAAATTCAAAACCGTCATGGATAACGACCGAGGACCGAGGACAGCCATGAATGTAAATGTAGATCGACCAGAACCAAAAATTCGAGGAAAGAACGTTCGCCGAGTTCAAAAACCGCAACTTAAAAGGTTTTCTAGGCAAACGCTCGTATCATACGCAATAAATTTTCAGATTTAGAGGAACTAGTGTTTACAGAAAATTATGATGTGATTGGCATAACAGAATCTTGGCTCAATACACAAGATAGAGACTTTTTAGCAGAGTATTCACTTCCCGGTTATGTAATGTTTGAGAACAGCCGAATAAATAAAAATGGAGGTGGCGTTTTATTTTTATATCAAAGAAAGTCTTAACCCGACCCTCGTGTCAAAACCTCAAATTGTGAACGTCGACACATCTTTTGTGCTAATAAAGAATAATAAAGGTACAAAATAATACTTGCGTTAATATACAGACCTCCAGCTCAATCAGTGCAAACTGACCGAGAAATTTACGAACAAATTGCAGATGTAAGTAACTCACAAGATACCGTAATTTTTGGCGACTTTAATTTACCTGTGACAAGTGGGGCGATACTCTTACTTCACACTCCGGACATGACTTGTATACGAACTTGCAAGAGAGTTCGCTTTATCAATTTGTTTCGAATGCCGACCCGTGGTAATAACGTTCTTGACATTGTACTTGCAACAAAAGAAGAATTGATAGAGAATTTGAATGTTGGTGATGAATTCAGTAACAGCGACCATCGTACGATAACTTCACTTTAAAGTTTACTAGTAACGAACCAAATAGTAGCATCGAAAAAGTCCCTAATTTCAAGAAAGCAAACTTCCATAAACTTAGAGCTATGTTTAAAGAAACTGACTGGAGCGTTTTAATTAACAATAACGACATAAATACATCTTGGAAGTTATTCGAAACCACTTACCTAAAAGCAGTGCAAGACTGCATACCATCGAAAATACGGCGTCCAGGCCATAATAATAAGCCCAAATGGTGGAATAAAGATATTTCAAACTGCCTGCTTGCTAAAAAATGTGCTAATGATAGATTAAAATCCTCACAAAATGACGAAGAACCGGTGAAATTTGTAGAGCTACGACGCAAAGCCAAAAAGTTAATTAAGCAAAGTAAAAAGACCTTAGAGTTACATATTGCGAATCAAGTAAATCAAACCCGGAAGAATTCTATAGTTATATCAGAAAGAAAAAAGTAGTTACTTCAACTGTTGGACCGTTAGTCGATGAAAAAGGAGAATACACCAAAGACGAAGTACAAATGAGTAATGCCCTCAATACCTTCTTTGCATCAGTTTTTACAACAGAAGACCTCAGTGATATCCCTACACCATCGCCGATTCAGATTGATAATTCAGATGTTCTAAGCAATATCACCGTTACAGAGAGAGAAGTATTGAATTGTTTAGAAAAAACTCAAGGTAAATAAAACGCCAGGACCTGACACAATCTCGCCTAGAGTTCTAAAGGAAGCTAAGAATGAGCTCTCCAAACCACTGACATTACTATTCAATAAATCCTTGCAGTCTGGAATTATGCCTGATCAGTGGATCTAGCCAACGTAACAACCGATATTCAAAAAAGGCAAGCAAATCCCTACCCAGTAACTATCGTCCAATTAGCTTAACCTCAGTTGTATGTAAAATGCTAGAAACGGTCATACGAGACAGACTCGTAAATCACGTGGAGGAAAATAACATACTTAA
The DNA here is from genome assembly GCA_032716605.1 of Paralithodes platypus. NCBI lineage: Eukaryota > Metazoa > Arthropoda > Malacostraca > Decapoda > Lithodidae > Paralithodes > Paralithodes platypus. The sequence goes on from CM064573.1 coordinate 64,199,370, forward strand.
AGATACTCAACACGGCTTTCGTAAAAAACGTTCCTGTTTAACAAACCTCTTAGACTTCTTCCACGATATCCTCACCTCTACGATGAGAGTAAAGCTGTAGATATTATATACCTTGATTTTCAAAAGGCCTTTGACAAAGTTCCCCCCACAAACGTTTACTG
>CM064573.1:64199630-64266950 GCA_032716605.1 Paralithodes platypus
TGGGGGGTGGCCGACTCAAGACAGAGCCAACATAGGGACAACACAATAGAAAACAATGTACACACAAAAACAAAATACAAATTAACACACATCTAGGTTCAGTACACACCATTCAGTAATATGTGACTGGACAACTGCCAGGATTTTGTGTCTGTCATCATAACAACACTCTACGATCACGGATATATTATAGGCTAATACCCAACCTACTGTATCAACTACAACGATATGTTCACCTAATATGTTACTCTTTCAACTCTGGAGGGAGACACTCGTTACAGGCAGCTTTGCCTTTTGTCTCCTTCACACATAGACAAATAGTACCCGTCCTTGGCATCAAGTGCCTATCATATGAGTTACATATGCAATTTTTATATTCTCCAAAGCATCTACAATCACGCAGAACACTTATTCATAGGTTAATACCGTGTAATAATTTACCCAACCAAAACAGTCAAACGATTCTCACGAAAAGAATCCTCGACGTTTCTCTTATTTACTTGAGATTACAAAATAGGCTTCGATGCTGTTTTTCACAAAAAATACTTATTTGTAAAAATTAATATATTAAATTAGTTAGTCTTGGTAGTCATTACCGATAACATAGGTTGTAGAAGTTACGTTCAACATTGCTATAATCGATGCCAATGTTATAATCCTTGTATCCAAAATTTCTTCGCTATGAAAAGTTGGCCAATCTCCGTGTCTTAAATGTTTTCCAGTGTTGGTGCACCATCACTCAGGGACAGCAATGAAGTGATAGTGGGGTGCGAGGGAGCAGCAACTATTTACTGATAATACCCACCGACCAGGGCTACTTTTACTCCTTTCTAAAATTACAGGATCTATTTTGTTATTACGGGGTCGTGTTTGGCCGGGTATGATAACGGACGGCCCCTTAACGTACCCTACACACTCCCTCTAATTACGTAGATTGTTGCACATTGTATTTTATTTATATATTTACTTTATTGTCTTTCTTAAGTATGCTTTGTTTTTAATTTATGCTACACATAGAGAATCATCTGTAAAAATAAACTATCGTACATTCATCTCTTTCACACTCCAAACTATTTCGAATGTTCTTCATTCCTGCCTACACTCTCTGATCATATCATCTACTTATGTACATCTTAAATATAGACATGGTCGCGTGACACAGTTTGGTATAACCCCGATTAAACTAAAAGACGTTAGCACACCTTTTTTTTTTTTTTTTTTTTTTTTTTAAGAGACAATGAAAGGAGGAAGGAAAAACACAGATAAAACAAAAAGGTCCATGTGCCTAAAGGCATCCTCCATTCATAAAATGTTTGTAACAACTGTATTTACACATTTGTAGATTGTAAGTTTGTGGAAAGCAATTCGAGGGAAGTGAATTCCAAAGAGTAGTAGTTCTAGGGATAAATGAATTCTGATAAGCAGAAGTTCTGCATTGTGGAGGAGAAAGTGTAAATTCATGGGCGCTCTCAGCTGCCCTAGTTCTACGGGGAAAGATGTGGAGAGGCGGCACAATTGAAGCAAGTTCCTCGGAACAATTGCTGTGAAAATACCTGTAGAATAATGCAAGGGATGCAACGTTTCTTCGTATGGATAATGTAGGAAGGTCTAGGCTACAAATAACAGGTAATGCCTTGTATCACAGTGAGTCATAATCAAGTGAACATTTTCACTAACAGTACTGCATACCAAACACTGCCAGCACTTGTCACAAAAATTCCCTTCCCTTCCATCTCAAATTTCCTCCCCCCCTCCCCCCCTCCTTACTTTTTTACTGCTAAACAACAAAGTGTTATGACTTGCATATTTACTTTTCCTCATATAACGTTATTATTATTTTTGTTTTGATTTAATTTTACAATATATATAATGACTTTTTATCGTTTAAAATCAACGAATTCATCTTTTGATCTTCCTTACGTTTCACATATTATCATTCTATTTTTCTTGTTGCAGCTTCTTCTAGGCTTGGATTGTTAAACTGCAGGTATTAGACAACGATTCTAATTTCTTAATTTTGTGCTAACCTCTAATCAAACCTAACCCCCCCCCCCACCCACCCACCCACACACACACACTAGCCTAACCTTATCAACGTTGGCCGATTCGATTAACAATTACGTTTTGTGGAGAATGTGTGTGCTCTAGTTAATTTTAAGTTTATACTGTAAGGCTTCTATCCTCTTGGTATGAGTGTTATAGGCGGTGGAAGGAGAGAGAAAGGGAGAGAGAAGGTGGGTTGTGCTTAGGCGATGAAATAATGGGAAACTATTAGTAAATGGGCACGGAAGACAGAAGGCCCCATTTTATTATATTCTCTCTCTCTCTCTATATATATATATATATATATATATATTCTGACATACGGAGCCCTGTATGTTAATTTAAGAGTTAGAATTAGAGTTGAAGGAGCCCACTACCCAAAACGGTGAAGCAGACTAGCGAACGAGCGAGTGGGCAAACCATCTCGCCCCATACCAGCATGCTAGCCTTCACACCTCGATGACCGATGCTATGACGTATGATCGACGCCAGGAGCTGTGAGTGGACCGCACCTGATATGCGAGGAGCTATGATTGGAGCAGGCACGACCCGCCGCCTCCTGATTCGTTCCTACACCATCATTGTTTGGTATATAAGACCCGAGTTGTGGGCATTCAAATCAGTCTCATTTGGAGTTGGGGAAGGTGAACTTGCAGCTGGAGGAAGACAGGGTGAAGTATTATAATGGGATTGTGACTGTCAGTCAGATTATATAAATGTGTGTTAAGTGTGTCCGGTGTAAACACTTAAGTTATGTTGGTTAGTGAGATATGTGATTGGGAATTAACGTGAACGCTACTATTATGTGTTTAACTATTTAATTGGGAATTAACGTTAACGCTATTATTATGTACTTAACTATTTTAGTTGACTAACTTGTGGACTAAAGCAACTCTTTAAGTAATTGGGTTATGATGAAAGTAATACTATTGTTTTATATAAATACTTACTAGTTCTTTCATTTTCTTTGAATTAAGCTTACAGTGCTTAATGGTGCTTAGTACGGTGATGCTATTGTCTCGTATTAGTAATATCGCCTTAGACTAACATGGCTGTGTTAATATTACTTCTAGTGATTTCCTAAGCTGAAGAAAATTCTTTTGCTTCAAAATATTATATTTTGCTTTTCATATTGTTTGAGTGAGACCTGAATCGAATCTATGAAACGATCCTGTAACTTTATTTACTCATAATCAAACCTCAATGTTACGTGGTTAAGAAATACATTTAACTAATTATTAAATATATATCTAACTTTTTATGTGACTTTGATATAAACCCTGATGATAATAATAATATAATACTATTAACGTAAGACAAGAACCAAGAATAATTACATTAAATATAAATAAAAGGACATATAAGAAAACTATCTATTCATTTCAAAAAGCGTAAGAGACAGAAATATTCTTACTTTAATATTTATCTTTCAAGACTTTTTATAAAATTAATAGTCCTTCTTTAGCTATAACTTATTCGGTTCATAACCATAGCCTACTAAGCTTCGGTTAAATAATAATTCTTTATAAATACTACATGACTTTAATTAGTTTCAGTATTTTTTATAATTAAAGAGTATCAGTCAATAAAGGATGCTAAGTCCTAAGATCCAAAAGGAAAGGAAGCAACAACAGGAAATTATTTTATTAGATTTTACTTTTGTTTTGCCTTCAGCTGACTGATACCTTAATATATATCTCTGTGCTATCTAGATTCATCAAGTTAACCACTTGAGGATCAAGATACGTAACAATATATATATATATATATATATATATATATATATATATATATATATATATATATATATATATATATATATAAAGTATCGGAAGAACAAATTGGAAACCGTATGTATTAATGCAAAATTAAACAGTTATTGCAGAACTATTTCCAAAACTTCAGTTCAAGGGTGTGAAGAGTCATCGAATTTGAACCAGCATATACAAGAATCCGCATATATTTTAAGGATATTCTGGTAACAAACAAACAGGTAGACATTTTACCTACAACTATCGTTGGCAGAGCTAATTGAGATGAGAATGTAGAGATGTTAGAGTGTAGTCAAGGCAGTCTGAGCGTCGATACTGCTGGTGGAACTGTCACATTCACCAAAGTTGATCTGCCCTATAGTGTATCGTGATGGAGGTATTGGTTATCCTGCTATGGGGGGAGGAAGGCAGGGGGGGGGGAGGGGAGTCTTCGTAACTCACTCCTGCGGAAGCTAATCTGCTGCCTCGAGCGATCCGATGCTCAATAATCAAGAGGCCCACTCAAGATTTTTGTTGCGAACTTCGAGATGAATTTATATATTTTTCGGTGAAAATATATACAGTACAGCCGAAGGCCGATTCCTCCTTAATGACAGGTTAGCTATCGCTCGCCAAGAAAAAAATAGACACCTAAATGACACAAAAGATCTTAATATTGAAAAAGCAATGAGGTGCAAGGTCATAAAATCGCCAAACTAATTTGATGAAAGTCATAACATCTCTAAACTTATGTGGCTAAACATAAGGGAGAAGGGGGCCCCAAAACCTATGTGGCTAAACATAAGGGAGAAGGGGGCCCCAAAACCTATGTGGCTAAACATAAGGGAGAAGGGGGCCCCAAAACCTATGTGGCTAAACATAAGGGAGAAGGGGGCCCGAAAACCTATGTGGCTGAACATAAGGGAGAAGGGGGCCCCAAAACCTATGTGGCTAAACATAAGGGAGAAGGGGGCCCCAAAACCTCACCTTAATTTACACTTCTTAAGGGGAGGTATTTAGTTTGTTCCCTAGACCTCCATCAAGCTTAAAATTACACCCCCTTGAGTCCCTTTCAAGATATATTTGTACATTTTTCGGTAGAAAAATTTCCCGGCCGAAGGCCGGTTCCTCTTAAATTACAGGCTCGCTATCGCTCGCCAGGATAAAATTGACACCTGAATGGCACGAAAGGTCTTAATATGGGGTGAAAGTTCTTAAAAATCGCTAAACTAATAGGGCAAACGTTTTATAATATCAAAAGCAATGGGGCTAAACATGAGGGAGAAAGAGGTCAAGAAAAAATCCCTTAAGTGGAGATCTCCCCTTAAGTTGTAGTCTGTTTTAGACATGATTGTAGTTGATGAGGATAACATTAATTTAGCTATAGTAAATAATTTCAGGACGCTCATTGTTGATTTAAGTTGCGCAATTGTTTTATTTTTGTATCGATATTGCTTATTAGGTAATTTATAGCCTACTTTTTTACTATATATGTTTTATGAACAAATGCTAATAGGATTATCAAATGCTAATATGATTATCAAATGCTAATAGGATTATCAAATGCTAATATGATTATCAAATGCTAATAGGATTATCACATTTTTTCATATATTAATCTATATTGCATTTATTATTACTCCCTAATTTCCAAAATGGCGTCACCAAGAAAGGTTTTCTGAACTGTAAGCTTAGCCAGGGCCCCCAAGTGTTGGCAGAAACCAGATATATTCTACCAATAAAGAGATAGCACAACTTCTCGCCATATTAACATTCAGGATGATTAAAGGGATAATATGATCATGCATTGGGGGTTGAAGACCATTATTGGATTAGATATATTAATATATTGGTTTTCTCGGAGCCGACTATAAAAGCGATGGGGTAGAAACTTTGTATTATTGTACTATTGTTTAGTTGTTGCCACCTGTGAACATATTGTTATCGAAATAATAGAAGAGCAAGTTACTCTCAGTGAATATGTGAATAATGAAGAGCCAATATGTTAGCTACATAATGCTGGTATAGTCCATCCATTATAGCTAGGCAAAACATCTTGACCACTAACATCTATAACTCATAAGCAACTTGAGTAATCGACCTAATATTTATACCATTTAGGAAGAGTCAGCCAGGAAATAGGTGTGGAAAATTACAGCCCATTTGCTCCAGTCTTTTTTTTAAGTTACAGAGGTTAGGGGTCACACTTTCTTGGCTACCTATAATGAATGGACTATAGTAACCTGTCAGTTTACCCCTCTCTGTTTACACGAGTGTCTGTGGAGGTAACCGGATCCGGCTACTGGACCACAAGAACCACAACCCCCGGAGAGCGGCCACCACCGTGACAATGTCCGCGGTAACCTGGCATCAACTTACCCTAATCTAAGGTGCTGAGGTAAACGTATCACCTGAGATGAGGTGGACGTGAAAGGGGAGAAACTAGGAGATGAAAAGAACACTGAATGAAGGAGAGTTAAGGGGAGATGGGTCGTTTTTCTTGACCCACTTCTCACTCATGTTCAGCATATTGGTTTTGAGATTTTAAGACGTTTGCCCCATTAGTTTGTCGATTTTAAGAACATAAGAACATAAGCAAATGGTAGTATGCAGAAAGCCGATTGGCACACACAAGGCAGATCCCTTTCACACCCAACCCTAATTATAAGGCCTAATTATAGGCCCAACTCACTAACACTGTGAGGACCGACCTCACCAAAACGGTCAGAGGTCAACATAAGAAAACGGGAATCTGTTGAGTTCTATTTTTTTTTTTTTTTTTTTTTTCTATATTCCAACTTACTTCCTCTCGGGCATAGGCTGAGAGCCTTAACATTCACCGCTTTACAATGAACAGTGAAGCCCGTGAGGTCTTGTTCCAGTCTAGGGAGTGAGACATGTGAAGCACGTAGAGTACAACGAGCACCTGCCATCTTGCCTTCACATAAGGCACGGTGCTCACTCTTGGCCCGAAACGACCCCATCTCTGAAGCCACTTCGTTCCCGTGCTTCACTCGGACTCTCACACTTACACACACACAACGCCACCTGTTGAGCAGCTAACTCACCAGGCATTGCACCCCTATAGCATATTTTGAATATGGGAATATTCATACAGTGCTATTTAATCAGGGAACAATGAGGGTATTTTATTAGCGTTTCGGTGGGCTTTGTGGTAATGCACTGATACCAGGTACAGCACAAATTCCATCCCAATAATATCTTCCCATTGATACATCGGGATTTGAACCCGGGACCTTTGGATTACCAGGCCAGTGGCAAGACCACTCCACCACACCTCCCCTTTTAACCCTTTCACGCACATATGACGCAGAGGTTGCCAGATTAGCAATAAGAAATAGAGTTCTCTCACTCTTATAATTACCTCTCCAAAATTAGTTTTCTGCCCACAGCTAACTCAAAGACAACTGCAGAAGTTGAAGTAACTAAACTAAAGGTTTCTAAATACCCCTGATGGTAACAAAGGCTTTAAAGTATCCCCAATAGGCTCAAAATCGCGTCATATGTCGGAGAGGGTTAATACCTTTCGCCCCATTTATTTGTCAATATTAATAACTGTTGTGCTATTTTGGTGTGATTGTATTCCTGGCGAACGATAGTGAACCTATAACTTTGAAAGAACCGGTCTTCGGCCAGGAAATTTTCTACCGAAAAATGTACAAACTAATCTAGAAGGGGGTTATAATGGATAAGTTTTTAAGTTTGATGGAAGTCTAGGAAGGAAACTAAAAAAAAATACATTTATGAAATAATCGACCAAATAAAATACCCTTCCCCCTTCAGCGTGAATAATGAAGAATGGGTAGAAGTTACTAGGAAAATTAGACTATAATCTACAATATATTAGAGTAAAGTAGTTTACAAGCCTTCTCTTACCCGTGTTATGCGTTTGTAATGGGAAAAGGAAGGATGGAACAGTTATCTCTAGTCAGTTGGATTAGCGCATGCGAATTAGTTGTACTGGTTTTCAACCTCTCAATAATTTCCCATCCCAATGTATTAACAATATGATAAACACGAGTAGTATAAAGCATCGAACAATTGAACGCTGAACGAAGGATGAAAAGATAATTATATCTAAGATAATATAATTATAGCAAGGTACCGTTGGAAGAGAAGAATTAAAGGGACGTTATTATTTTTATATATTTACTTTTATGTGTACCGGTATATACTTTATATAGATTTGTTTTAGTTGGCTCCCTAGACCTCTATCAAGATTATAATAAAAAAAAAAAAAAAAAAAAACACACACACAAACACTCCCTTTCGAGATAAATGTGTACACTTTTCGGTAGAAAAATGTCTCGGCCGGAGACCGGTTCCTTTTAAAACACGACTCCCTATCGCTCGCCAGGAAACTCTGGTTATCCAAATCTCGTCTACCCTACCTGACCCTGCTTTGCGTTCTGACCTTTTTTCGTATTATTATTTTTTTCTTCTGAAACACACATTGAGTACCTTCTACTACCGCCCTTTATTACCTTATTCCTAGGAAACCATGACCAGTTACAGTGTCGCAATTCTCGTATTAAATTCCCTGTCCTCTTTTAGCGTCCTAGTATCGCTTACAAAAAACACCAGGTTTTCTCGGATAGGGTCTATATTTCCTAAACACAGATTTTGCATCGGATGTACAAGCCACCCCTTAAATTACATTATACCATGGATATTCCTACAATGGTATCATGATATAACCTACAGCATTATGTGAAAAATATCAAATCCTCCTTTAATTCCTACTATCCTAATTTTCTCAAACAAATCAACATTAATGCATAGGAAAAATGGGGATTGGGCCTGAGTATATAGATAGATAGATAGACGTCCTTCTCTACACTGCCATAACGCTATGGCTGTTTGTAGTGTACGGGACCGGGATTTACTATATGAACTTGACAATATTCTTGACCTCTGACCTTTATGTAACTCAAAAAGGCCAAACACAAATTTGCTGTAAATATCCACACCTATTTCCTGGTGGACTCTTCTCAAATGACATACGTTAGCCCTATTGCTTTCATTAATTTCAAGTTAAAAGAAGTTAAGGGGTCAAGACTTTTGCCAAGTTCGCTGGCGCTACCTATTACTAAGGTACGATCAAAAGTACCCACACAATAGAGTGGAGATATTACAAGATTAACTCCTTGGGTGATCGTTCGTTCCTTATAGTCTCTCCCACTTGCAGTCACTATTAATCCAACCTTAGTTAGAGGCGATTAATATATCTTGGTCCTGGTCTCTACAGTACCCGTCCTACCTCACATTAAGGGGAGATGGTTCATTTTTTGATCGATTTTGTTCATGTATTTATTATTATTCCAGTTTCCTCCTTAGACCTCCTTCAATCTTTATAAAACCAACCCCAGGAACCCCCTTCACGATATATTTACCGAATTTTTTTTCGACCGAAGACTGGTTCCTTCTAAATTACTAACGTCTTTAAATATGAAAACTAAAGGGGCTAAGCATGAGGGGGAAACGTGTCCAGAAAAACAGACCATCTCCTCTTAAGTCTCGTACCCGACCACAACAACGCTAGCGGGTCTCCTCGCATGTTGCACTGTAATTATCAAGTTAATACCCTGGACATAATGGTTACACAAGCCTCCTGGACACTAATAGCCACACCTCGCCAGGTAATACCCTCCACCACTTAAATCATAATTAACCCTTTCATTACCGGTGCCGTCTTTTTAGCTTAATTTTGGCTATTATTAGACCCATATTGTAATATTTTGAAATTTAGATAATTCGAGACCTTGGCAAGAAACTTATACCTGCTAGTTGATAACAGATTACATCTGTTAAGTGTGTTAAGTAGACACTGTTTTGGAAATAGTCCTATCAAAATATAAATGTCTTGTTTCAGTACATGTTTGGCAATAAAAAAAACAATTACATTCAAGTAAGGGACGATGTTACGTTAGAAATATGAATAGTATTTTGAATTGCTTTTTGAGAGCGATTATTAGGGATAATAACCAGTCATCAGAGTTTTCTGATGTCTTTTCATTAAGATAAAGTTTAAGACCAGATATATTTCCCCAAAAAATCCAAATAGTTTATGTTGAGAGGCTGAGAGAAAAAAAATCATAAATTGTATGCAACGATATTTTCAAATCAGTTAAAGCATATTAAAACTCTAGACAACTTTGTGTTGGTCTATAGGACAGATAGCGACATAATGCAGTGGCCACTTTAGAGGGGTAAGTCATAACACGGGCCAACCATTCCAGACTCACATTACGTTATAAATTACTGGTGAACGAGGTACAGATAACCCTGAGATAAATGTTGGCAGTTAGATGGTTATCAGGCCGTAATTGATCCCATTCATCAATAGTCGTGTGGCTGATATTACAAGAAGCGTTATTGTCCTGCTGTGTTTATCTCTCCTTTATATTACAAGAAGCGTTATTGTCCTGCTGTGTTTATCTCTCCTTTATATTACAAGAAGCGTTATAATTGTCCTGCTGTGTTTATCTCTCCTTTATATTACAAGAAGCGTTATTGTCCTGCTGTGTTTATCTCTCCTTTATATTACAAGAAGCGTTATTGTCCTGCTGTGTTTATCTCTCCTTTATATTACAAGAAGCGTTATCATTATTGTCCTGCTGTGTTTATCTCTCCTTTATATTACAAGAAGCGTTATTGTCCTGCTGTGTTTATCTCTCCTTTATATTACAATAAGCGTTATTGTCCTGCTGTGTTTATCTCTCCTTTATATTACAAGAAGCGTTATTGTCCTGCTGTGTTTATCTCTCCTTTATAATACAAGAAGCGTTATTGTCCTGCTGTGTTTATCTCTCCTTTATATTACAAGAAGCGTTATTGTCCTGCTGTGTTTATCTCTCCTTTATATTACAAGAAGCGTTATTGTCCTGCTGTGTTTATCTCTCCTTTATATTACAAGAAGCGTTATTGTCCTGCTGTGTTTATCTCTCCTTTATATTACAAGAAGCGTTATTGTCCTGCTGTGTTTATCTCTCCTTTATATTACAAGGAGCGTTATTGTCCTGCTGTGTTTATCTCTCCTTTATATTACAAGGAGCGTTATTGTCCTGCTGTGTTTATCTCTCCTTTATATTACAAGAACCGTTATTGTCGTGCTGTGTTTATCTCTCCTTTATATTACAAGAAGCGTTATTGTCCTGCTGTGTTTATCTCTCCTTTATATTACAAGAAGCGTTATTGTCCTGCTGTGTTATCTCTCCTTTATATTACAAGAAGCGTTATTGTCCTGCTGTGTTTATCTCTCCTTTATATTACAAGAAGCGTTATTGTCCTGCTGTGTTTATCTCTCCTTTATATTACAAGAAGCGTTATAATTATTGTCCTGCTGTGTTTATCTCTCCTTTATATTACAAGAAGCGTTATTGTCCTGCTGTGTTATCTCTCCTTTATATTACAAGAAGCGTTATTGTCCTGCTGTGTTATCTCTCCTTTATATTACAAGAAGCGTTATTGTCCTGCTGTGTTTATCTCTCCTTTATATTACAAGAAGCGTTATTGTCCTGCTGTGTTTATCTCTCCTTTCAATGATTAACGTTATTCGTCTTGTATTTACAATAAACCCAATATATGAACAGTGTATATATTACCTTTCTTCACTGTACATTATGATATTATGAATATATATTCCTACTAGTTTTATCTATATTATTGAAAGTTCACTTTTGTATCTCTATTTTTTTAACATCTCATACCTTACTTTGTATTTGAATGTTAGCTTCTCGCCATTTACAGTGCCCTCTATTACCCGCCACATTCGTGTATACTTCTGAGCAATCAATTCCTTCAATGGGCCCCTGATAACCGATGTCGTTTGACGTTTAGGTAATTGATATAGTGGATATATTTCCCTGCAATATCTTCTAGGTTCAATAAAATCGGGTTTTAGTAACAAGTTGTTTATAAATTATTGGGCCGCAAGCTATATACATATAGTGTACATAACTTGGGGTTATATACATATAGTGTACATAACTTGGGGTTATATACATATAGTGTACATAACTTGGGGTTATATACATATAGTGTACATAACTTGGGGTTATATACATATAGTGTACATAACTTGGGGTTATATACATATAGTGTACATAACTTGGGGTTATATACATATAGTGTACATAACTTGGGGTTATATACATATAGTGTACATAACTTGGGGTTATATACATATAGTGTACATAACTTGGGGTTATATACATATAGTGTACATAACTTGGGGTTATATACATATAGTGTACATAACTTGGGGTTATATACATATAGTGTACATAACTTGGGGTTATATACATATAGTGTACATAACTTGGGGTTATATACATATAGTGTACATAACTTGGGGTTATATACATATAGTGTACATAACTTGGGGTTATATACATATAGTGTACATAACTTGGGGTTATATACATATAGTGTACATAACTTGGGGTTATATACATATAGTGTACATAACTTGGGGTTATATACATATAGTGTACATAACTTGGGGTTATATACATATAGTGTACATAACTTGGGGTTATATACATATAGTGTACATAACTTGGGGTTATATACAATCTCTTCTCTGTTGACCATAGCTCAACAGTTGATCATCAGGACCTTGCTATCAGCCACACACTCCGGCCCACAGCTTGATCATCTATAAGTAGCTGTAATTTATGACCACCGCTGCCTGTCAACCCAACAATAATGTGGTCTGGAGGTCCTTTACAATACAGAGGAACAACAAATCTTAGCCAATAAGCAACTGTGCAGCTGTACCGCGGACTCGGGATTCAATAAGCAACTCTGCAGCTGTACCGCGGACTCGGGATTCAAAGGATGGTCAAGCAAAATTAGTAATTATGGCAAAGTAAACATATCTCAAAGCAATATTACCTTCTGATTCCATTTAGTAAACTATTTTGGTATACACATAACCCAGTGATAAAGGAGGTATACAAAGACAAATGATACAATTTGGAATGACAATTTCGATTAAATAAAATGCATTAATCTTCAAAGACATTATTGCGATATGATTGGTGTATTTTAATGTTATTGGAAGCCTAAAGACAAGTAGGTAAGCAATGTATAAGCTGATGTGGTGTCTGTTGCCTTAAAGGATTATTGTGTGATGTTTTTAACCGTACCCTAGTACATTAGGTGTGATATATATGGCGCCTGGTCTGCCTCATCACGACACTCCCTGAATACCCGCCATCATACCAAAACATTTAAGGGGGGTCACCGGCTTTTAAACTTTCTCTCCTTTTCTCTCTTTCCCTGGCTTGTATCCATTCGGCCCCATTCAGCCAACTGTTTTAAGACGTTTATCCCCATCCAGGTGTCGATTTCTTCCTGGCGAGCGATAGCGAGCCAACATTGTATGGAGAAATCCGGCTTCGCCGGAGACATTTTTCTATCAAAAAACGTACAAACTTAGATTGCTGTCAAAACAAAAATATACATATGCTGGCTCGCTACCACTCGCCAGGAGAATATTACTACCTGGATGGGGGTAAACGTCTTAAAACAGTAAGCTGAATGGGGCCGAATGGATACAAGCCAAAGAGGGAGGGAGAGAAAGAGAAAACAAAGCGAGGTGGGGCCCCTTAAGGCAAGAGTGATCGTCGGTGGGTTGTGCCGGACCTCGGGGATGCCTGGGGTCTTTTGAGGGCTGATATTATGATCACTGTGACAAATGTCCGGATGGTGGAAAAGGAAATGGTGCTACGGAGGTCGCAGCAGGGAACATACAATATTTACGCTTGATCTAAAGAGATAAAGGTGTCCCTCAAGCATGTATTTATGCTTGTCCTCCCTTCTTCTCAGTTGTGTGGGAATTATTTTGCTTTATGTTCTACAGACTAACAAGGTCGCCACACACACAATAGCCCATTACTTAAAAAAAGCAAGTAACTGAGATCACGGATGTTTGCCTAACAATACCATTTGTTGTAGTTGTATTGTTATTTAACCCTTTGAGTACCAGCGACGTGTGTTACATTTTATTCTAGCTACATTTGAACGATAGTATGCAGATTGGGAAGGATCTGTGGTAGTTAAATTGGTAGGTTAAGATAGTTTGAATCCTTATTATTGTTAGAGGTCCTTCCTAAGCTAAATAAAATCGTCTAATAGTTGCCAGAATATGATGAAAAAGACATCCCTGGTACTGGACGGGTTAAGTGTATATGAGTAGGTGGATAATCTTACGATGTCAAGCTAGACATACCATGCATTTGTATAATGGTATTTTAAGAAAAAGAATGAAGCTTATGTATCATCGTAATCGTGAGTAAATGTTATGATATAAATTACGTCATAGATAAACACAATATAATTTCTTGACCCGTACCCATGGAGACCTACAGCTATTAAGGGAGCCCATCTCGATTTGTTTCTCTTACTCTCCCTCTCTCTTTGGCTTGTATTCATTCGGCCCCATTCAGCCTACTGTTTTAAGACGGTTACCTCTATCCAGGTGTCAATATTTTCCTGGCGAGCGATAGCGAGCCAGCATATATATATTTTTGTTTTGACAGCAAGCTAAATTTGTACATTTTTTGATAGAAAAATGTCTCCGGCGAAGCCGGAATTCTCCATACAAAGCTGGCTCGCTATCGCTTGCCAGGAAGAAATCGACACCTGGATGGGGATAAACGTCTTAAAACAGTTGGCTGAATGGGGCCGATGGATACAAGCCAGGGAAAGAGAGAAAAGGAGAGAAAGATAAACAAAAAACGGTGACCCCCTTTAAAGGCATGTACGGTGGTTCCCCGGGATATACATACCCTATGTTCCCTCTCGTACCCTATGTTCCCTCTCGTACCCTATGTTCCCTCTCGTACCCTATGTTCCCTCCCGTACCCTATGTTCCCTCTCGTACCCTATGTTCCCTCTCGTACCCTATGTTCCCTCTCGTACCCTATGTTCCCTCTCGTACCCTATGTTCCCTCTCGTACCCTACGTTCCCTCTCGCACCCTATGTTCCCTCTCGTACCTTATGTTCCCTCTCGTACCCGAACCAAGTACACCTTCTGTAAACATGTACGGTTCCCCGGGATATACGTACCCTATGTTCCCTCTCGTACCCTATGTTCCCTCTCGTACCCTATGTTCCCTCTCGTACCCTATGTTCCCTCTCGTACCCTATGTTCCCTCTCGTACCCTATGTTCCCTCTCGTACCCGAACCAAGTACACCTTCTGTAAACATGTACGGTTCCCCGTACCCTATGTTCCCTCTCGCATCCTATGTTCCCTCTCGTACCCTATGTTCCCTCTCGTACCCGAACCAAGTACACCTTCTGTAAACATGTACGGTTCCCCGGGATATACGTACCCTATGTTCCCTCTCGTACCCTATGTTCCCTCTCGTACCCGAACCAAGTACACCTTCTGTAAACATGTATGAAAACCTCGTAAATAAAAATAATATTACTGTATTTAATGGGGAATGGTTGTTTTTCTGGTCCCCCTTCTCCCTCATGATTAGCTTCATTAGTTCTGAGATTTCAAGACGTTTGCCTCATTACTTTGGCGATTGTACGATTCTTCGTCCCTTTTTTTTTGTCAATATTAAGACCTTTCATGCAATTTAGGTGGCGATTTTTTCCTAGCGAGGGACAGCGAGCTTGTAATTTAAGAGGAATCTCGAAAAATGTATACATTTATCATGAAAGGGGGTCTTGGGGTTGTATATTTGTGTTATGTATTTTTGTTTTAACTTTATGGGCGTCTATGGAGAAAAAACAATAAAAAGATACGACAAATAATCAACGAAATCTGCCCTTCCCCCCTTAAGGGGAGATGTCCACTTGAGGGATTTTTTTCTTGACTCCTTTCTCCCTCATGTTTAGCCCCATTGTTTTTCTAATTTTAAGACGTTTGCCCCATTATTTTGACTATTTTAAGAACTTTCAACCCATTTCTGTCAATTTTAAAACCTTTCGTGCCATTTAGGTGTCGATTTTATCCAGGCGAGCGATAGCGAGCCTGTAATTTAAGAGGAACCGGCTTTCAGCCGGGAAATTTTTCTACCGAAAAATGTACAAATTTATCTTGAAAGGGGCTCAAGGGGGTGTAATCTTAAGCTTGAAGGATATCTAGGGACCAAACTAAAAACCTCCCCTTAAATGTTATTGGTTGTCGCCGGTGTGGTTAAGAAGGAAGAGTTATAGTGATCATAAAGCGTCTGACCCACACCTCGCACCATCAACTGATATTAAGAGGGTAGTGCTTGTTTTGGCGGTTTATGCATTTATATATTAATATATTCTTTAGCTTCCTCGCTAGACTTCCATCAATCTTTAAAAAAAAAAAAAAAAATAGACCCCCTTTCAAGATGTATTTGTAAATTTTTCGGTAGAAAAATGTCTGGGCCGAAGGCAGGTTCTTTCTAAAATTACTGCCGGGAAAAAAATATCGACACCTAAATGGCACGAAAGGTCTTAATATTGACAAAGAAATGGGGCGAAAGGTTTTAAAATCTATAGAATTATATAATACAGTCCCTGCAACACCATGATAAGATAGTGTAAAATGTGTATCTGTATATTCTAAGAGGGACATATATTTGCCAGTATTCTAAGAGGGACATATATTTGCCAGTATTCTTTTGTTAGTATGTTCACTGGGTATTCAAGATATACCTGGAGAAGGAGAGGCAGGTTGTTTGAGTTCACCATGACTAATAATATGTATTTGAAGGTTCACACGTTTTCCTCCTGCTCTTTCAGTATTGCAATATATTGAGCCACATGTTAAAGGGCGTTTGCAACAAGTATAATTATAATACCCGATTTCTGTCCACCTTTATGAACATGTTTAAGTTACGATGTTTTCCTGAATGGTTTTTGTACATACTTAGCAATTAGTAATGGAATTAAAATCAGGTGCTTAAAATAATGCACAGGTATATACTATCTGGGCAGAACATTGCTGTACATGTTTATCAGCCTCAAAACATATATTTTGGATAACACAAACAAATCCAAGTGTATTTTGTCTAAAGGATTTACAATATTTTAAATGTAGCGTGAAGGGTTTTTGTCTTTCTGAGCTAGTATACTTCTGACAGAATTATTATGTTTTTTCCACCCACAACTTCACTTCTAAACTCAATTAATGAAATCATCAAAAGAAGCCGGTTATAAGGGATAGGAACCGAATTGACCTCTAACCACTTTTTCAGCTACATTAAAAAAAAAAATAAAAAAATAAATTCCTGTTCTATGCTCATGTGAAGGGTTAAGCAACAGCAGCCCAGGTCCTCTTCTTAAGGGGGAATGGGCCGGTTTTCTTGACCATTTTCTCCCTCATGTTTAGGCCCATTAGTTTTCAGATGTTAAGATGTTTGCCCCATTAGTTAGTCGATTTTAAGACTTTTCGCCCCATTTCGTCGTCAATGTTTAGACCTTTTGGATTATTTAGGTGTCGATGTTTTCCCTGGCGAACGATAGTGAGCCTGTAATGTTGGAAGAATCGGCCTTCGGCCGGGAAATTATTCTACCGAAAAAATGTACAAATTGATCTAGAAGGGTGTTTTTACTGGACGTTTTTTTTAAATTTGATGGAAATCTAGAGAGGAAACTAGAAAAATAATGAATACATGCAAAAATCGCCAAAAAAGTGAACACCGACGGAAGGGAAACACTACTAAGACGAGTAACCTGCCAATTACAATTTTTACACGCCATGTTCAAGCCGGTTATAATCTCGGCTTACTTGGTGCTTTTTGAGCCCGGACAGCATTTTTTCCTTGCATTCGTTCTGCGTCACCGTCCTTCGGCAAAACCACCGTGGATGAATGGTTCCATGGCGGTAACATGGCCAAAGCTTTGATATTAGTATAATCCTGGACAGTTTATCGGGTCGTTAGCTTTCATTACCGTGTTTACAGCTTCAGAATCACAGGATGGTGAGGGGGAACTGATATTAAGGGGAGATGGTTCACTTTTTGGGGCAATTTTTGAATCTATTCGTTATTTTTCTAGTTTCCTCCCTAGACCTCCATCAAATTTAAAGAAAAAATCCATTAGATCCCCCTTCTAGATTAATGTGTACATTTTTCGGTAGACAAATTTCCCGGCCGAAGGCCGGTTCTTCCAACATTACAGGCTCACTATCGTTCGCCAGAGAAGAAATCGACACCTAAATAGCACGAAAGGTCTTAATATTGACTAAGAAATGGGGCGAAAGGTCTTACAATCAACTAACTAATGGGGCAAGCATCTTAACATCTGAAAACTAATGGGGCTAAACATGAGGGAGAAAGTGGTCCAGAAAACCGAGCCATCCCCCCTTACGTACTGTAGGCAGTAACTTTACGTGATGTAGTGGAAGCTGCCCTATAGGGTCTTCAAACCAATGATGTGTTTTTTGTTTTTTTTTCTCTATTTTTTTATTGAAGCTCCAGATTGTTATTATTTAGTTAAAGAAAACCTTTAGTAGTCAGGGAAAACTAAACAATTATCCAAATAAACCCTTGCAATCCAACGATGAATTATATAACATTTTATTCTAATAATTATATATTGCATTGCACGCACAACTAAATGCAACCTCCACAACCCCAACAATTCCTCATATATGGTTTAACGGCTCCCGTATACATATACCGGTATATATATATATTGTAGACCAAACATTTGTTTTTCTCGATTAATTATTGGATAAAATCCGTAGATCATATCGGGCTTAATAGACGTATCAATAGTTGGCCACTCGCTTCATGAGAAACAAATCCAGTCTTGTGTTGTGGGTTCTGACGTGGGCGAGAGGCTTAATATTTTATTAATTCCTTCTATAGATGCCTACAGTAAAACGAAACAAATTATTTGCTTATTTGTAACATTTATTGATTAGGTTACAAATACTTAAAGCCAAATTATATTATGAAAGGGAATATTAAAGTATATTAGTTTTGAATTAAGCATGAACAACCATACTTGACCATAACGAATGCATACAAGAGAACATCAGGATAAAGGAACACTTGGGAAAGTCTAATATACTTGAGTATGCCCGCCTCCATTCCTAATAATCAACGACGAATACAACATGGAACATTTTTAAAACTACATACAATACCGAAGTGACCATCGTATGAAAAATGTACATCTTAAAGGTTTCTTAACGAAGGGACTCAAAGTTTGTTTTCTTCATATTAATTAAAGTTACTTACATAATAATTGTTCGTAAACTTGTAATATAATACTTCATCATACGATGATGCATCCCATTAATGGAATTGTTAGTGATGTTGACAAAAAAAATACAATTCTGTCTATAATAGACTTGTAGATACTAGATAAAATAATACAATTCCCAAATTATGATGTTATTCCTACCTGTTTGTTTTCTATATGTCTTAATAGAGATCAACAGGTAATAGTAAAATTAACACGTCCATGCTTAATATATTGATTTAATTAAGGAAACGCATGCATAAGGAGGCTCATATGTAGAATGGGATATAATTGGTGGAGAAAGGAGTGATGAGTCTAGGAGAATAGTGAATAAGTATGAGGGGGAAACAGAGGGAAGAATTGCAGGATAGCACATATAAAAAGAATTGAAGGATAGCACATATAAAAAGAATTGCAGGATAGCACATATAAAAAGAATTGAAGGATAGCACATATAAAAAGAATTGAAGGATAGCACATATAAAAAGAATTGAAGGATAGCACATATAAAAAGAATTGAAGGATAGCACATATAAAAAGAATTGAAGGATAGCACATATAAAAAGAATTGAAGGATAGCACATATAAAAAGAATTGAAGGATAGCACCTATAAAAAGAGTAATGCAAATAATTAAGAAGTGGAACTGATGAAACAAGTGTGATAAAAGACAATGAAGAAAGGGATTATAGAAGACAATGAAGACAATGAAGAACTGGGATTAAAGAAGACAATGAAGAAAGGGATTATAGAAGCCCATGAAGAAAGGGATTATAGAAGACAATGAAGAAAGGGATTATAGAAGACAATGAAGACACTGAAGAAAGGGATTATAAAAGACAATGAAGACAATGAAGAAAGGGATTATAGAAGACAATAAACACAATGAAGAAAGGGATTATAGAAGACAATGAAGAAAGGGATTATAAAAGACAATGAAGACAATGAAGAAAGGGATTACAGAAGACAATGAAGAAAGGGATTATAGAAGAACATTGAGGAGAGGAACAATTGCCGACTTGCGAGTTTCGTTCTATAAGGAAGTTGGAGCTGTAGACAACGATATTTAACATAATTTACAGCTAATATACGGTCGTAGTACATTTATAAATACATAAAACCCAATTCAACATAACATTTATCCATCAGAAACGTGCATTATTATTGCATTTCGTTTAATATCGATGTTCACGGCTACAACTTCCTTATAGCCTGAAACTCGCAAGTGGTCAATTGACGGGAATGGATAAGATTACAAAGTTAGGATAAAGCCGCGGTCACACGAGCGATATTTCCGTCAATTGTCCATGAGCAAATTTGTTCTCGTTTTATTTCGAGACTTTTTCGCACTGGTATCGATAACTAGACTGAAGGTAGAGTATGTTAGGCGGTTGAATTATGATAAAGTGTCATTTTTGAAACTGCCAGACCATAATTGCCCGTAAAAATTGCTCGAAAAACGGCTCGTCTGACTTCGGCTTAAGTAGCGAAAAGTATTGTAATAAGACAATTAAGAGCTTTACTAAGAACTAGGTCTAATTGACACAACTTAGGATTACCTATTATGAAGTTAAGAGTCATTATGTAAACATCTGATTGTAGAAAATAATAACATATATTCAAACTATATGTTTGACTAATGTTGATAGTTTGATTTATATAAATATCTTAAGGGGGTATTTCTGGCCCCCTTCTCCCTCATGTTGTCCCATTTTTTCTTCAGAATTTTAGGTATCCGGCCCATTAGTTTGGCGTTTTTAAGACCTATTTGCACCCATTTCTTTGTAAATATTAGGCTATTTTGTGCCATTTTGGTACCGTATCCATTATCTACTGGCCAGCGATAGCGAGCCTGTAATTTTAAGAGGAACTGTCCTTTGGCCGGCACATTTTCTACCGAAAAATGTAAACACAAGTCTCGTAGGGTGTTTTTTAAATTTGATGGAGGTCTAGCGAGGAAACTAGAAAGTATATAAATAAATAACTAAATAGACCAAAATCTAACCAGTACCCCCTTGCACGTAGTAGTGTGTTGGTTCCTGGCCGCTCGTATTAGCATTCATATATGCGGGTAAAACTGTAGCCTATTACCCGGTAGCCTCCATGAAGGGCTACATGTCCGGCCACAGCGGGGGGGGGGGGCCCTAGGACAGGAATACAGGGAGGGGGGTTGTGGTGGTAGTATATGTGTATCTTCTTAAGGGGTTAGTGCTTAATTTTTGGTCTATTCATTTATTTAAACACTTATTTTATAGTCGCATCGCTAGACCTCCATCAGGCTTAAGAAAACACCTTCTAGACCACTCTTCAAGATATATTTTTTACATTTTTCGGTATAATAATGACCCGGCCGAAGGCTGGTTCCTCCTAGAATTACAGGCTCGCGGTCGCTCGCCAGGAAAAAATCGACACCTAAATGTCACGAAACGTCTTTATGCGGACAAAGAAATGGGGCATAAGTTCTTAAAATCGCCAAACTAATGTAACGAATGTTTTAAGATCTCAAAGCTAACGGTACTTAGGGAAAAATTAGCAACTATACCTCCCCCTTAAGGGGAGATCTCCACTCGAGGGATTTTTTTCTTGACCCCTTTCTCCCTCATGTTTAACCCCATTGCTTTTGATATTATAAAACGTTTGCCCCATTAGTTTAGCGATTTTAAGAACTTTCACCCCATATTAAGACCTTTCGTGCCATTCAGGTGTCAATTTTATCCTGGCGAGCGATAGCGAGCCTGTAATTTAAGAGGAACCGGCCTTCGGCCGGGACATTTTTCTACCGAAAAATGTACAAATTTATCTTGAAAGGGGCTCGAGGGGGTGTAATTTTAAGCTTGATGGAGGTCTAGGGAACAAACTAAATACCTCCCCTTAAGTAGAACATGTATGAATATTAGTGGAGGGCTCTAGAAAACTGCTGAGTCTGTAATTCCATATTTAACTTATTATTTAGGTTTGCATCTTTAGCTCCGGCCCGCACGTAACCCCTTCAACGCGATGACGTAAGTTTCCTTATATCCTAGATATCATTTGCCGAGTTTATTCAGCTTAGTAAAGATCTCTGGAAGTCAAAGGGGTGACATGAAAAGAAGGAATACAGGAAGGTACAGGGATGGGGAAACAAACATGATATAAATGGAGCAAAGTGGAGATAAGAGATAGTATGACATCAAAATAGGGTGATAGAGATCATATTGGTACAGGAAGATTCGAAACAAAACTATATAGATTAATTACAAGACCTAATAGAAATACTGGTAAGAAGAATATGGAGAATGAAACATTACGAACAAATTTACAAGAGGAATTAGTTAACATTTGTGTAAGAAAATCTGAACATAAAATCATATAATATGAGGTGGGTAAGACTGATGGTGTGTTGGAAGGGCTGAGAGGTTGGTATGCAGGTGTCAGACAGGGGGGAAGAATACATATGATGGATCGACTTTTACTTTGACTGCTTAATGCTCGCGGGAGGAGGCGACCAAATTGTTAATGACGACGAAGAAGAGATATCTTTAATAAAAAGGGAGGAACATATAGAGAGAATTACAAGGAATGATTAGTATCTCAAAGGCCTTGCGGTACATTTCAGGGAAATATTATAGTTGAAGTAATAATAAAGATTTTGTAGTCAATATTTTCATTTGAGTCTTTTAATACATGTTATTGGTAAAACGTGATAACCTAATGGTAATGTGGTAATAGGCAGTTAATAAGAACAACATTCAAATAGCGAGCTGCTTCTATCTAGATTGAACACAAGTTGGTAATTTGGAAACAGTGGTTAAGTCCGTTTTATTTCAAATTGCAAACATATATTTACAACAAAAGATGCTAAGTGAAAACATCCATTGTTATCATAACATTGGTATGAACCCTGCAGTTACTCATATATATGCATGCTAAAGTTCAGTTCATTATTTCAAACAAATTTAGCAAAAATTTAAACTTTTTTCATTTCAATAACATGAGCACAATCCAGTATATAAAAATCCTACCGTTGAGTGAGGCAATTGACTGATCTGGCAACTGACGCCTAAATCGTTTACCTCAAATCCTGACAACATAAGTATATAAACAACGTCATCACGATAAAACACACCCTATAGTTTGTAAAGATTGGCGGGGAAATCGGCTGTCGGTCGGTCATAATGAGATGCAAAATACTTGTCAGCCAATATTTTTCACCATCAGAATCTTCCTTTTCCTTGTACGTGTTGTTGGTTTATGGGTTCAACCCTTTAAAGCCATAATCAACAGCGGGTTTTAGTATGTCGAACCTAACTTTTATTTGACTTGACATCATATCATAAACTCCTTAAAAAAACAATGTGCTGCATTGAATTGATAATGTCCTTAAACACATTAAGGATACTATGCAGCATTCATCGAAAACAAAAATCAGCGGCGGAATTTCGTAGAGTTACGGAATCAGAATATACAAAATATTTTAGTGGAGTCAATTATTGTTTTATAATGTAGGTCGAGACATTATGGTAAACTCCTTACAGAGAAGCAACAAAATAGCCTTTTCCAATGAAATTTGAGTTATATTTTCAATTGTATTGATAACTATATCTATATTATTGCCAGACGCCGTGATCCCCGAAGGTGTGGCCACAAACGAATCGCCCTATGCACCTCTGGCCCCAGTCAGTTGATGCCCCTCCTCCCATCCAGCACTGCTTTCACGCATATACTTCTTAACTCCATCCTTCCACCTCTCTCTCGGTTTACCTCTCCCTCTTTGTCCTTCCACTTTACTCACGTACACTTTCTTAATCATTCTCTCGCTTCCCATACGTTCCACATGACCGAACCATCTCAAGGTGTTCCCTTTTACACTTTCCAGCACATCTACATCCACACCACACCGCTCTCATACTTTCTCATTCGTCTGTCCATCCCTCCATGTAACTCTGCACACACTTCCCAAGTAACTAATTTCCACCCCTCTCACCCTTGGTTTGTATCTCTCCCAAAACGGCCATGCTTCACTCCCATACTTCAATGTCAGGATTACCACACTATCATATAAGGACTTCGTTAGTAAAGAGGTTTTGATTATTGAGGCTATGAATTATAACTTAATATGAAAGACATTTGGTTGATAGATTTATTAATAGGAAATTGTCATTTGGAGAGGTTTATAATTGTTGAAAATTTACCGAAAACCAACAATTGATAATTAACAATAGCAAAACAATAACAAATAAAATAAAATAAAAACAGCACTGCCTTCGTTCATATATTTCCTCACTCCATCCTTCCACCTCTCCTTCGGTCTAACTCTCCCTCTCTGTCCCTCCACCTCGCTCTCGTACACCCTCTTAGTCATTCTCTCGCTTTCCATACGTTCCATATGGCTGAACCATCTCAAGTTGTTCCTTTTCACACTTTCCAGCACATCTACCTCCACACCACACCTCCTTCTTACTTCTTCATTAGTCTGTCTATCCCTCCATGTAACTCCGCACGCACTTCTTAAGTAATTCATTTCCACTGCTCTCACTCTTGGTCGGAGTCTCTCAACCAACATCCATGCTTCACTTCCGTAAGTCAGTATCGGGATTACCACACTGTCATGCAAGGACTTCTTCACTTCCATACTGACCACCCTATTTCTTGTTACTGCTTTCAGCGTTCCTACAACCCTCTTCCCCTGTTGTACCCTCTTCCGCACTTCTTCATCCATAGTCCCATCTTTACTCAACACACTGCCCAGATACTTAAAAGAGCTGACGATCTCCATAGCCTGACCGTTCAGCTTCACCTCACACTCTGTGACTTCACCCCTTTCGAAGACCATAACCTTGCTCTTCCCCGCATTTACCTTCAAATTCCGTTTTTCGCACACTGTTCCAAACTCATTTACCAGACCCTGCAACTCCCATTCATTATCACTCGTCAGAACTGTATCATCCGCAAACAGCAGTATAGGTAGCTTCCATTAATTTCCCTCCCTTTTCAGCAATACACCAACATCCACTGCTCGTGATAGTATTTCTTTCATGACTCCATCCATATACACATTAAACAACCACGGGGACATCACACACCCCTGTTTCAAACCAACATTCAGCTCAAAGAACTCGCTCTGCTCACTCTCCACACGTACTGCCGCCTTTGCACCCTCATACATGCTCTTCACTGCTTGCAGCAACTTGCCATCTACTCCGTATATTCTAAGTACTTTCCACAAACCTTCTTTATCCACTCTGTCTCGGCCTTCGGCCGGGACATTTTTCTACCGAAAAATGTACAAAGTAATCTAAAAAGGGGATCTAATGGATGTTTTTTTTTTTTCTAATTTGATGGAGGTCTAGGGAGGAAACAAGAAAAATAATGAATACATGCAAATATCGACCAAAAAGTGAACCATCCCCCTTAAGTTAAGTTATTATTGTATAAACAAGGAAAGCCACCCAGGCCACCAGGACCAATGATATATTATTACCAGAGGCACGAGGACCACAGCCCCGTCATTTCACTATAAACGATCGATGCGGTTTAATCCGGGGTTTACCCTAAATTTGAGCATGAAGGGACACCGGAGGCCTTTCTAAAGCTCACAGAGTAGCGGGCATATTTTAGATCGTGCCTGCTATATTTGATTATATTATATTGATGTATTTATTATTATTATTTTTTTTTTTTGGTTATGCATATATTTATCTATTTACTTATCTATTTATATACATATTTTTTTGTTTCTTTGCTTGTGGGGAAAGCGATCATGAGGCGCTTCCTGCTGGCTGCTGGTAAATCCTTATGAGGTGAATTCTTAGTTCCACACCTACTCTAAGTAAAACAAATCACAGCCATATCACTGTTCACTATTAACGTCTTCTTGTTTCGCCTCCTGCTCTTTGTCCCCCTTCAACCCCGGAAGTGAGTCTTCCTAATTTTCATTAACCCCTTCTTTACCGACGACGTTTTTTCCATTGTATTCTAGCTTTATTTAGACGATCTTGTGTAGTTTAAGAAGGATATGTGGTAGTAAAAAGGGTTAAGAGAGATAGTTCGAAGCCTGTCACTTGCTTGAGGCCGTTTTTAAACTGAATAAAAATGTCTATATATAGCTAGAATACAATTAATAAGGCGTCGCCGGTACAGAATGGGTGAAATTTCCTTCTTCTTTCCCATGTTATCCCCCTTGTCCTGGGCCACCCACCGACAGACCATCATTCCTCATCCCTGCCTCACCGTATCTTCCGCTAACCTTTATGGTTCATCACGAAGGGCTACTCTCACCACGTCAACTTTTTGTTTTCTTCTCTGTCATATATATATATATATATATATATATATATATATATACTGTATACTGTACTGTATATATACACTATATATTTTTGTTTTAACAATCATCCTGTATTCGCAATAACTAGTTAACCTTATTTAATATAAGTACCACTATATTGTCCTCTAATAGCGATTATTTTGCTTCATTTAAAACCTTTATCAATAATCCTTTCAGTAACGCGTGAAGGTCTTTATTGTTACTCATACAGTGCCACAGCATTTTAGTTTGCAGTGTTTCTCAACCTTTTTCTGGTCGTGGCCCCCTTCAATCCAATGCAAGTTCTTGTGGCCCCTCCATGCCAACTTTGAGTTCTTATTCCCCCCCCCCCCCCCCCTCATCCGTCCCTCACCTTAATACGCCTAGGGAAGTAGGTATATTAATGGTTCTAGTTTGAATAGTACCATGTACTCAAAACACTAACTTCAGGCATAAATCAAATAACAATATTAATTGGATAAATATTTTATTTTAATACTTATTGATTTACAAAAGGAATACAAAACCAGGACATGTACAATTGTACATGTAGGTACAATTGGCTGTATCTTGAAAGGTTTCAGTGGGATCCCTGTGACTGGTGCAGGGCTGCCAACTTGTCAATGTTTGGCTTGAAAGCTGTCAGAGAGAGACTTAAATCGATTTTTTGTTTTTCTATGTCAAGGCGATTTCGAGTCTTTTTCTGTGGCCCCCCGTGGCCCCCCATTTTTCAAATTTGGCCTTGTGGCCCCTGAAAAAATCTCATGGCCCACGTTGAGAAACTCTGCTCTACACCATGCCACGGACACTAGTTCCAGGGCAGTAATTCCCTTTCCAATGTTCCCTTACCCACTCTAAACCACTGTTTGGACACTTGATCCTCAGTGTTTTGGAGGACGAGCAACCTAGAAGGGTCACTAGATCTGTTGTTGCTTGATTTCCTTTGTACTCCTTTGTACCATCGTATCATAGATTCACGACTATTTTACATGTTCTAGCACCTTTAAACATTTGATATACAGTACATATATTACCATGATCATTACATTATATTTAATTCATATTCTACATTTGCTTTGCCAATATCACCTTCTCTCTTGAAAACCTTGAGTATAACGCTCCTTCTGACAACTCTCATTCACCATACAATGCCAATTATTCTTCAACATTAAGCAAATCCTTCCGTATAATATATACATTAATTTCGGTCTGATGCTTGTTTCCTCAGTTACTTTCTCTTGCGTTGCTAATAATGCAACTGCATATTACTTGCCGAAGTTTCTTCGTATGGCACCCTGCAGTCCGAATGCAGTCCAAATACCCCTCTTACCCCCTATAGTCTATTCGCTGTAAGTAGGCTAGACATCATGACCTCTATCCTCTTTAACTCAAAAAGGGTTAGAGCAAATTGGCTGTATATCTCCACGTCTATTCCTTGACTGACTTTTCCCAAATGGTAGAAATATAAGCTTGATTACTCTAGTCGTGTTTGAGTTACAGATGTTAGAAGTCATGATTTCTCGCCTACTTACAGCGAATAGACTATAGTATTCCTCCATGTCCTCGCCCTGCCTCTCATCGACGCTACAGAAGCACTCATCAAGTAACCACTACTTCCCCCGTATATAGTGATTACTCGGTGTACTGAAGTCCTTAGGGGTTGGTCTGGTCGGCTTTGGACTGATCCAATGCAGATTGCAGATGTTATACCCGTCGATTCGCACACAAGTCTTTTCGCCAACACTCGAGTTGCTATGACCACACTTCTAAATCACTATGGTTAGGATGAGTTAAGCTTAGACTAACGTTAGGTTGGGCTTGACTATGCGAGATTAAAATCGGGAGAACTGAACTACAGTCTACTAGGCCTGAGTACAGTAGGTTAGTACTAAACTATGTTATGTTCGGCTATGGTAAGCTAGGATACGTTTAGGTGTATTGACTTTGAATGTGGGCAAATTGATCTAGGGCAAAGAAAATGTTACTTACATTTACGAGCGAATAGACTTGAATATGAGTGAGATCTTCGGAGGTGGTTTGTGTGTGTGTGTGTGTGTTGTGTGGTGTGTATGTGTGTGTGTGTGTGGTAGTCCCCAGGCACCTCACGACTTGTCCCAGTATTAATCAGCCAGAGAGCCAACAACCGGTCACGGCTGGCGTATTTACTGCACTAATTATAAGTCTGAAAATGATGATGATGATACTGCTGGTGCTGCTGCTGATGATTATGATGTTTCATCATTGGCTGTAGACTACTGTAACTCTGATTTCACCAATATTATAGCGCTTTCATCCACCACTGGCTACAGTGTTATTTAAGGGGGGTCACCTGCTTTTTTCATCTTGCTCTCCTTTTCTCTTTCTCTGGCTTGTATCCATTCGGCCCCATTCAGGATTTTTTTTTAAGACGTTTATCCCCATCCAGGTGTCGATTTCTTCCTGGCGAGCGATAGCGAGCCAGCATTGTATGGAAAAATCCGGCTTTGCCGGAGACATTTTTCTATCGAAAAATTTACAAATCTAGCTTGATGTCAAAACAAAAATATATATATGCTGGCTCGCTACCGCTCGTCAGGAAAATATTGACACCTGGATGGGGGTAAACGTCTTAAAACAGTAGGCTGAATGAGGCCGAATGAATACAAGTCAAAGAGAGAGGGAGATAAACAGAAAAAAAGCGAGGTGGGCCCCCTTAATGTACAAGTGTAATATGTCTGTCACGGAACACTGGCACAACACAATATGCCTTATATGCTTTATACTATAATTATATAATTTATATATCTTGTCTACAGAAATAGTAATACACATTTGCAGTGTCTGTACCGCTGTTTTCGTTAGTATTGCAGCAGTGTTCATCTATCATGTTAATACAGCTGCTGCTACTATCAATATTACAGTAGTTTCCACCTTTTGCTGTGGTGATACTCATAATTATTAAGGCTGCTGCTAGTACTTTCACCGACTCAATAAATATAATGCCATCAACATTACAACTTCTACTCCATTTGCTTTCAATTTGGTTGCACTACATGTCTAATATTTCATTTGTGGCTACTGGTGACTCCACCTCTGGCCGTACCTTTTGTTTCCTTCAGTAGTTGACTACCACAACTAGACAACTAGACAACTATATTATACTTCCTGCTTTTGCTTTTGTATATATCTGTACTTATGATGTTAACAATGACAAACCTATTATTGTAATTTATGTAAGCTTCGATAAGGTCCCACACGAAAGGTTAAGTTGTCAAGCAGTTTTGATTTATTGCCAAACCGTAATTATAACCTGCCACATTGCCGTCTCAGGAATTAATGTTTTCTACAAGTTATCTGGCATTTAATTCCAGTCGTTGGTACGTCAACATCACTGTTATTGTTTTTCACTATCAAGCACTCTACGCGCCGCTGGTAGCCTAGCGTAGCGGAAGGGAGATACAATCACTCTTGTGTATTAAATTTGGTTAATGCTGTCAAAAGGAAATTTTGGAAGAAATTTTATGCAGTGTGTGTTTTGTCATTTGGAATAGATTCTATGGAGATTGTGTTGTCATAATGTGTTGTCACCAAAATACTTATATCGCCTCTTTGTAAGGTATAGTCAACGATCAAGCTAGCATACAAGGAAGGTGTGGCCTAATTATATAACAGTTATATTTTCAATAGAGCTATTATTTGAAAAAAAAAAAAAAAAAAAAAATCGATTGAAATATAGTAGTCTTCCAGAAGCTCTGTGATGTTCGCATGAAACACCCTGGTTACCGACAAATACATATTTTCCCATGAGTTACAATAATCTTAATATAAAGTATGTGAAAATTATGTTGTAATATCCTTATCTTGATTGCTGATCTATCTATCTATCTATATGCTCAGGCCCAATCCCCATTTTGGGGGTAGCCGACTCAAGACAGAGCAAGAACAGGGAAAACATAAAAACAACATAAAACAAAAAATAAACACAGATCAAAAACACAAACTCACACACATTGCTGATCTATGGCAAGACAAAACGAAATTATATGCTAATTATTAAGAAATGACATTGGCAGAAGTTATGTATGAAATTTTCTTATGCATTTAAATATATACATATTTGCTGGAAGAGGAGGCCAAATCTTCGCCTATAATTAATTAACAGAACATAGTTATACTGGTGATATGTCTGAGCATATAATGCAGCAACTTTACGATAACGTTTTGAACTCGTGTTTTAGCTTTGACGCGGAGGTGGGTCGAGGATGGCAAACTAAGATCCCCAAAATCCTTCAACGTTGATGGTCACCTGAAAAATCGCTCCCATTACTTCTGGTAATAACTTCGCTGTGCCCGTATAGACAGACTGACGTTAGAACCATTAATCCCAATTATCAGTTAAGGAGATAACCCGCGACTACCGTACACTGCCAAGATTAACGATGTTGACCCTTTTGATGACCGCCACCATTAACTTGAGTCCGTCTAGCAGCCAAAAAACACAGCCATTATATCCTATCGTTTTTTTTTTTTTTTTTTTTTTGCCAGCTGACGGTAAACTGTGATATCTCTATCTTGATTACCCGGCTATTACGAAGATACCAAAATATGTTGTTAATTATTAAGACCTGGTACTGATGCAACACATATATATATATATAGTAGTTACATATTTTGTTAATAAGTATCGGGAACGCAATTGCTATGGAATTTACTTTATCGTCAGCTTAAAACAGACTATATTGTACATCTGGCCGGCTCCAGGAAGTATAGTCACAAATCCATACTAATGACACACCTACTTAGTCAGTTAGTATAAGACTTCAGAGGCTATTAACCCTTATGTACACTCGGTCAAAAAGTATCTGCACCCCTAGCCTGATAATCTGGTGTGTACAGCTTGGTAGTATAAGTTGTAGGTCGTAGGTAGTAGGTCTTAGGTAGTATAGGTAGGTAGTAGGTCTTAGGTAGGTAGTAGTATAGATGGATATAGCTTCTGGCAGAGATGACAACCCTACAAAGCTGTACACACCAGATTATCAGGGTAGGGGTGCAGATACTTTTTTGACCGAGTGTACTATTATGCCAGCACACTGTAAGTCAAGAATAGCGTCATGACTGTAGCCCCTTTTCGAGAACTCCAGTCCCTTGACACCTAATTGAATCTTAGATACTTTAAAGACAAACTATGAAGCACCAATCTGCTAGCCAATGGACTGTTTTGTGTACTTCATGATGATATTTTAAAGATTGGTATAATACTGTATATAGGCCAATCATTGTGGAGAGTTGGAAGCGTATGAGTAATGCTAACTTTGAATGACATCATGTGTGTGTATGTGACATCAGGGAGAACTTCCACTGCGTATCGATACCTGGATGGGGATAAACGTCCTATAACAGTAGGCTGAATGGGGCCGAATGGATACAAGCCAGAGAAAGATAGAAAAGGAGAGAAAAACATCAGTTGACCCCTCTTAACGCAGATGATCTTCTTCAAGTTAGAAATGCCTCCTTATGGTCCAAGGCTTAAAAGGGATCTATCGTGACACTTCCAGTTTGGTACTTAGCTACGATAACCAGTTACATTTCTCAAGTTGAGTGATAGAAGAGCTAATGTCCAGAAGTACTAATTAACACGAATAGATTAACCCTTTGAGTACCAGCGACGTGTGCTATATTTTATTCTAGCTATATTTAGACGATATTTTGCAGCTTAGGAAGGATCTGTGGTAGTCAAAAGGGTTGGTTGAGATCTTTTGAAGTCTTATTATGGCTAGAAGTCCTTACTAAGCTGAATAAAATCGCTTTATGGTTGCCTGAATATTATGAAAAGGCCGTTCCTGGTACTGTACGGGTTAAACTATGTCAAAATTATGTTTCTGCTGTCAAAATGCCAACTGTCTTCTTCGTTAGTATCATTCATGCTACATTGAAGGAGGAAATTGTATTTTTGTTTAATTAAAATGGACACATCATTAGGCATGAATTAATTGGGCAAAGTCTATATTTGCGCTTTGGATATTGTCCCTGCTTGCACTGACCCGTATATATGAGAAATGCTAGCTTCTTATTCTTAGTTCAATTTACCTTGACAACACTATGAGAACTCACAAGTTAAACTACTTCCCATAATAGTGAAGTACCATCAATACCAAAATAAAGTCATATAACATGAAAGTGGTCTTTCGTTAAAGTCGCACTTGTGACACCGGCTATAGTTTAATTAATATGCACTTAGTCATAGAATAAAAACAATAATTTACTGAAGTATTGTTAATTGGCTTGAATAGCTTAAAGTCTTCGATATTTACAATGGTAAGTTTTTACCTAAAGCAAAATGAATCGTCATTTTCACCTAACAATGTAACACAAAGCTAAATATGTATACAACACAAAGCTAAATAAGTATACAACACAAAGCTAAATACGTATACAACACAAAGCTAAATACGTATACAACACAAAGCTAAATACGTATACAACACAAAGCCAGGATGGTCATTACAGGTACTGGGATACGAGAATCGTGCAACAATGTCATCAACTTCATTGTCGTTAAAATCGACCATGACGATTCCATTGAGACAAACTTGTGCTTCAGGAGGTAATATATTGGTGATTGTGTGTTTTGTTGTCATTAATCTTAATTTGTTAGATTAATGGTCTTGGTATCCCATGGGTACCCTGGTTTAGTGTATTTGTTTGTGTGTATGTGTGTGTGTTAGTAGCCTATGGATAATTCACTATGATGTAGTAATGTAGTCAATATAACCATTCATACATTATATATCTAGCAGTTGTTAATATGACACTGATTAAGTAACATACCTTGCCTCTTATGTGTTATATTGTAGCTTACAGTACATTGCACTATTATAATTATGCAATATGTTGTATTATAATATGTGTATCATCAGAGGGCTGGATGTGATGGAGATGAGCTGCTTGAGGAGTATGTGTGGAGTTACTCGTAGAGACAGATTGAGGAATGAAGAGATACGTAGGAGAGTGGGGCAGCAGGAACATTTGTCAGCCAGAGTGGACAGAAGGGTGCTGAGCTGGTATGGTCATGTTGAACGAATGGGAGATGAAAGGCTTACAAAGAGAATATGTGAGTCAGGTACAAGGGGAGATAGAAGGGCAGGAAGACCCCCATTGAGATGGAGAGACTGTGTAAGAAAGGCTTTGGATGATAGAGGAATGACTATAGATCAGGCAGGGGAAGTGGTGGTGGACAGGAGTGAATGGAGAATGCTTGTGAATAGTTGAGTGAACACGTGGTCATTTGGAGTAAGGGGTCGGGCGCAAGTTCGACTAGATAATAGTCCATCAGGCGCCTGGCCCGGGGAGACGATTAATATGAAGGGTGTGCCTGGAAGTGTGGTGGGAGGGCTTGTGGCTTTGGCTCCGCTGCATGTCTGCTTGCCGAGATCAGAACCTCTCCGGGTGGTCAGGGGCCGGGGGAGTGCTGGAGCGACCTTGGTAACCCTTGTCTCTGGGTCTTCTCCTGGGTGACCTGGATGTGTGTGAGTTTGTGTTTTTTATCAGTGTTTATTTTTTGTTTTATGTTGTTTTTGTGTTTTCCCTGTTCTTGCTCTGTCTTGAGTTGGCTACCCCCAAAATGGGGATTGGGCCTGAGCATATAGATAGATAGATAGTATCATCATAACATGTAATTCATAATGGCGAGCAATAAAATAGGAAAGTACCTCGCATAAATGTATAATTTCCTATTATTTTAAATAATTTACCGAATCTAAAGAAAATACACAATGCCTCACCAATTTTACAAATGACCGGTGAATGCACTTCATGATGACACAATTACAGCGCGCCAAACATATCCCCTTGAGTTTAAACTTATTTCTTTTATATCGTAGGATTGTGTATAAACCTTTAGCAGTCTTAATAGCCTAATGCTTAATGTGCGGAATTTCGGTGTGAATATCCTAGGTTCGAGTCCTTGGGTACCACATGTATTAATT
Source organism: Paralithodes platypus (assembly GCA_032716605.1). Classification (NCBI taxonomy): domain Eukaryota; kingdom Metazoa; phylum Arthropoda; class Malacostraca; order Decapoda; family Lithodidae; genus Paralithodes; species Paralithodes platypus. The sequence goes on from CM064573.1 coordinate 64,233,886, forward strand.
ACTTTCATTAATTTCATTATTTGGGTTTATTTGTAAATTGATTGGTGAGTTGATGCAAACAAATATGAAACTATTATTATTATTATTATTATTATTAGGGGTTCGACCCCTACGGGGAACCCCTATTGTAATCATTAAACCCACTTATTCATGCAAATTCTTCTTACACGCCGGTTTTGACGCAATAACTCCAGAACCGCTTTTTGGATCAGGATCAAACTTTCACAAGAGGTGCGTTTTTGTATTGGGCAACTTTTGATATGCTAAACATCCGGCTTAGCGGCCAAACAGGTCCGTGGCAGCCACTTTCCCGAAAAATTTGACGCCTAAATACCGTCTCTCCCACTCATAGGAAACGATTGGGCTTTGGCATATGGACTCCACTACTAATGCTCCACAAATATTATAGAGAAGGTTTTGCTTTTGCACGTGGGTTGTTTTCCGGCAATCTTGAAAAAAACTCGAATTCCACTTAAAATTCCACATCTTGAAAACTACGCCGATGATCAAAGCCATGTTTGCGTAGTTGGGTGAGGCTCGCGATTCCGAACGTTTTGATACCAAAAGAATATAAATGGGTGGAATAGTTTGGCCGCAGCATTGAAAACTGTCTATTCTTCAATGACTTTAACACCGTATTCGCTACCCACACAAAGTTTACCGTCTACAGTCTATAGGCTTCCATGCATCCCCCTGTTTTGCTTAATAACATAGTCGATTTATTATTCAGATCTATTATTTATTTTTTTATTTAACTCTCTCAAAACAGTTCGAGTCCCTACGAATTCCACCAATTATTTAGCCAACCTACCTATACATACCTACCCTACCAAATAATAATGATAATTCAAATTTATTTTTGGTGAATAACAGAGTATTGGCTAAGGTTTTTAACAATTCTTCCCTTTGCCAAATGCTTTGTTTAATAACAAAGTTCTAGACCTTCAAAGTTTTGACAATTTTTGGTGTGGTGTGACTTGCCTTTCCTCCTCCCTCAAACAGCAAGCAACGTTAGCAGGGCTTCAAGTAGTATTGCACGCTTCCATAAAAATATATATAGTCCAGTTTTTACGCAATAACTCCGGAACCGCTTGTCGGATCGAGACCAAACTTTGACACAAGGTGCATTTTTGTATTGGGTAACTTTTGATATGATATCCAAAATGGTGGCCAGACACGCCTGTGGCAGCCTTTCACATCCAACCCATCTCGTCCTATCTAATTTTATGTTGAACTCTATTGTTCTTGATCCCACTAAAGGACTCGGTAGCCTATTCCACATATCTACAACTCTGTTACTAAACGAATAGAGGCAGATCCCTTACACACCCAGTCTCTCTCTGTCGCTCGTTTGCTTGCACACCGGTACAAATGAGGCAGATCCCTTACACATGCAACTAAGATGAACATGGGAATCTGCAGAGAGACAAGTGGCCCACAAAAGGCAGATCCCTTTCACATCCAACACATTTCGTCCATATGACTATCTGATTTTATATTGAAATTTTCTATTGTTCTTGATCCCACTATATGGTAGCCTATTTCACATTTCTACGACTCTGTTACGAGAGAGGCAGATCCCTTACGCAGATAATCTCTCTCTATCTCTTATAGGAAAAACAAAATTGCACACTGGTGCAAATGTGGCAGATCCTTTACACATGCTACCAAGATGAAAATGGGAGTCTGCAGAGAGCCGACATTACTACCTTATTCCAACATCTGACAGACATTACTACCATATTACAACACCTGCCAGACATTGCTACCATATATTCCAACATCTGACAGACATTACCACCATATTCCAACATCTGGCAGACATTACTACCATATTCCAACATCTGACAGACATTACTACCTTATTCCAACATCTGACAGACATTACTACCTTATTCCAACATCTGGCCGACATTACTACCATATTCCAACATCTGACAGACATTACTACCTTATTCCAACCTCTGGCAGACATGACTACCTTATTCCAACATCTGACAGACATTACTTCCTTATTCCAATATCTGGCAGACATTACTATAATATTGCAACATCTTACAGACATACCTACCTTATTCCAACATATGACTGACATTACTACCATATTGAAACATCTGACAGACATTACTACTGTATTCCAACATCTGGCAGACATAATTACCACCTTATTCCAACATCTGGCAGACATTATTACCTGATTGCAACATCTGACAGACATTTCTAACCTATTCCAAAATCTGGCAGACATTTGTACCGTATTCCAACATCCAGCAGACATTACTACCGGTTTGAAACATCTGACAGACAATTTTACATTCCAACAACTGGCGGACATTTCAACAATATTCCAACATCTTACAGACATTACTACCTTATTCCAACATCTGGTAGACATTACTACAATATTCCACAATCAAAGACATGAAGGATATCGGTCAGACAGAATTCATGTACGAACATCCGGCAGACAGAAAAACAAACATCGACATTGGGCAGACACACAAATATCCAGAAAGTGAATGCTTATGCCATCTAGTGACAATAAATGGAAACTAGTAATTAATCCATAAAAGTGAAGGCGTATGCCATCTAGTGACAAAAATGGAAACTAATGAATAAGCCCCAAAAGTGAATACCTACGCCATCTTGTGACAAAAATAGGAACTATTTATCTATCCCAAAAAGTGAAGGCCTATGCCATCTAGTGACAACAAAAGAAACTAATAAATAAACCCCAAAAGTGAAGACCTACGCCATCTATTGACAGAAAAATAAACTAATAATTCAGCAAGCAAAGTGAATGATTATGCCATCTATTGTCAGAAAAAGAAACTAATTATTAAATCTGAAAAGTGAATGCCTACGCCATCTATTGGCGAGATAATAAACTAAAACACATCTCCAGAAAGTGAATGCTTATGCCATCTATTGGAGGAAAATAGAACTAATATCTAGGAGTACAGAAGCGAATGCTTACGCCATCTCCTGGCAGCAAATGAAACTAATTAGGTTAGTATATTTTCTTACCACTAGATGGTGCGAGCATTCAGTTTTTGGGATATTTTATTAGTTTCCTTTTTTGTCACTAGATGGCGTAGGTCTTCACTTTTGGGGTTTATTTATTAGTTTCTTTTGTTGTCACTAGATGGCATAGGCCTTCACATTTTGGGATAAATAAATAGTTCCTATTTTTGTCATTAGATGGCGTAGGCATTCACTTTCATGGCATATATATTTGTTTCCTATTTTTGTCACTAGATGGCGTAGGTATTCACTTTTGGGGCTTATTTGTTAGTTTCCATTTTTGTCACTAGATGGCATATGCCTTCACTTTTAAGGGTTAATTACTAGTTTAATTTTTTGTCACTAGATGGCATAGGCATTCACTTTCTGGATATTTGTCTGTCTGCCAGAGGTCGGTGTTTGTTTTTCTGTCTGCCGGATGTCAGACATTCTGTCTGACCAATGTCCTTCATGTCTTTGATAGTGAAATATTGTAGTAATGTCTGCCAGATGTTTGAATGTAAAATTGTCTGTCAGATGTTTCAAACATGTAGTAATGTCTGCCAGATGTTGGAATAAGGTACGAATGTCTGCCCGATGTTGGAATAGGTTAGGAATGTCTGTCAGATGTTGCAATCAGGTAATAATGTCTGCCAGATGTTGGAATAAGTTAGAAATGTCTGACAGATGTTGAAATAAGGTAGTAATGTCTGTCAGATGTTGCAATATGGTAGTAATGTCAGTCGGATGTTGGAATAAGGTAGTTATGTCTGTCAGATGTTGCAATATTTTAGCAATGTCTGCCAGATTTTGGAATAAGGAAGTAATATCTGTCAGACGTTGGAATATTGTAGTAATGTCTGCCAGATGTTAGGATACTGTGGAAATGTCCGTTAGATGTTGCAATCACGCAGTAATGTCTGCCAGAATTTGGAATAAGGCTAACGTCTGTCAGATGTTGGAATATGGTAGTAATGTCTGTCAGATGTTGCAATAATGTAGTAATGTCTACCAGATGTTGAAATATTTTAGAAATGTATGCCAGATGTTGAAATAAGGCAGTAATGTCTGCTAGATGTTGGAATAAGTTAGTAATGTTTAGCAGTTGTTGGAATAAGGTAGTAATTTCTGTCAGATGTTGGAATAAGGTAGTAATGTCTGACAGATGTTGGAATAAGGTAGTAATGTCTGTCAGATGTTGGAATAAGGTAGTAATGTTTGGCAGTTGTTGGAATAAGGTAGTAATGTCTGTCAGATGTTGGAATAAAGTGGTAATGTCTGTTAGATGTCAGAATAAGGTAGTAATGTCTGACAGATGTTGGAATAAGGTAGTAATGTCTGTCAGATGTTGGAACAAGGTAGTAATGTCTGTCAGATGTTGGAATAAGGAAGTAATGTCTGCCAGATGTTGGAATAAGGTAGTAATGTTTGGCAGTTGTTGGAATAAGGTAGAGATGTCTGCCAGATGTTGGAATAAGATAGCAATGTCTGCCAGATGTTGCAATATGGTAGTAATGTCTGCCAGATGTTGGAATAAGATAGTAATGTTTGGCAGTTGTTGGAATAAGGTAGTAATGTCTGTTAGATGTTGGAATAAGATAGAAAAGTATGCCAGATGTTGGTATATGGTAGTAAATAATGTCTGCCAGATGTTGGAATATGGTAGTAATGTCTGCCAGATGGAATAAGGTAGTAATGTCTGCCAGATGTTGGAATATGGTAGTAATGTCTGCCAGATGTTGGATTAAGGTAGCAATGTCTGTCAGATGTTGGAATAAGTTAGTAATGTTTGGCAGTTGTTGGAATAAGGTAGTAATTTATGTCAGATGTTGGAATAAGGTAGTAATGTCTGACAGATGTTGGAATAAGGTAGTAATGTCTGTCAGATGTTGGAATAAGGTAGTAATGTTTGGCAGTTGTTGGAATAAGGTAGTAATGTCTGTCAGATGTAGGAATAAGGTGGTAATGTCTGTTAGTTGTCAGAATAAGGTAGTAATGTCTGTCAGATGTTGGAATAAGGTAGTAATGTCTGTCATATGTTGGAATAAGGTAGTAATGTCTGTCAGATGTTGGAATAAGGAAGTAATGTCTGCCAGATGTTGGAATAAGGTAGTAATGTTTGGCAGTTGTTGGAATAAGGTAGAGATGTCTGCCAGATGTTGGAAAAGGGTAGCAATGTCTGCCAGATGTTGGAATATGGTAGTAATGTCTGCCAGTTGTTGGAATAAGGTAGTAATGTCTGTTTGATGTTGGAATAAGGTAGAAAAGTCTGCCAGATGTTGGTATATGGTAGTAAATAATGTCTGCCAGATGTTGGAATATGGTAGTAATGTCTGCCAGATGTTGGATTAAGGTAGCAATGTCTGTCAGATGTTGGAATATGGTAGTAATGTGTGTCAGATGTTGGAACAAGGTAGCAATGTTTGCCAGATGTTGGAATAAGGTAGTAATGTCTGTCAGATGTTGGAATAAGGTAGTAATGTTTGGCAGATGTTGGAATATGGTAGTAATTTCTGCCAAATGTTGCAATAAGGAGGTAATGTCTGCCAGATGTTGTAATAAGGAAGTAATGTCTGCCAGATGTTGGAATAAGGTAGTAATGTCTGCCAGATGTTGGAATAATGTAGTAATGTCTGCCAGATGTTGCAATCAGGTAATAATTTCTGCCAGATGTTGGAATAAGGTAGTAATGTCTACCAGATATTGGAATGAGGTAGTAATGTCTGTCAGATGTTGGAATAAGGAGGTAATGTCAGCCAGATGTTGAAATAAGGAAGTAATGTCTGCCAGATGTTGGAATAAGAAGGTAATGTCTGCCAGATGTTGAAATAATGTATTAATGTCTGCCAGATGTTGGGATCAGGTAGTAATGTCTGTCAGATGTTGGAATAAGGTAGTAGCCTAATGTCTGCCAGATGTTGGGATCAGGTAGTAATGTCTGCCAGATGTTGGAATACAGTAGTAATGTTTGCCAGATGTTGGAATAAGGTAGTATGTCTGCCAGATGTTGGAATTAGGTAGCAATTTTTGGCAGTTGTTGGAATAAGGTTGGAATGTCTGCCAGATGTTGGAATATGGTAGTAATGTCTGTCAGATGTCGGAAAAAGGTAGTAATGTCTGAGAGATGTTGGAATACAGTAGTAATGTCTGCCAGATGTTGGAATACAGTAGTAATGTCTACCAGATGTTGGAATAAGGTAGTATGTCTGCCAGATGTTGGAATAAGGTAGTAATGTCTGAGAGATGTTGGAATACAGTAGTAATGTCTGCCAGATGTTGGAATAAGGTAGTAATGTCTGCCAGATGTTGGAATAGGGTAGTAATGTCTGCCAGATGTTGGAATACAGTAGCAATGTCTGCCAAATGTTGCACTAAGGTACTAATGTGTCTGTCAGATGTAGGAATAAGATAGTAATGTTTGCCAGATCTTGGGATCAGGTAGTAATGTGTGTCAGATTTTGGAATATAGTAGCAATGTCTGTAATATGTTGGAATATGGTAGAAATGTCTGTCAGATATTGCAATAAGGTAGAAATGTCTGCCAGATGTTGCAATAAAGTAGTAATGTCTGTCGGATGTTGCAATCGGACAGTAATTTCTGGCAGATGTTGGAATAAAGTAGTAATGTCTGTCAAATGTTGGAATATTTCAGAAATGTCTGTCAGATGCTGCAATCGGGCAGTAATGTCTGCCAGGTTTTGGAATAAGGTAGTAATGTCTGCCAGATGTTGGAATAAAGTAGTAATGTCTGTCAGATGTTGCAATCGGGCAGTAATGTCTGCCAGATGTTGGAATAAAGTAGTAATGCCTGTCAGATATATAAGATATGGATTTGTAATTGCTTATACGGAAATGAAATTGCCTGAAACGATCTTGAATAGTATTGTAAACAAGATTATTGCTTGAACCCTTCCCTCCCGCCAGACACACAGTTATGGTAATTACCCACAATCCTCCAGTGTGTGTGTGTGTGTTTATGTGTGCGCACTTGAATTTTTTTTCGGAATATACAGGCGTTTGAGATAAATTAAAACTATAGGCTTACCTTACGCCCAACTGAACATCACATTGCTTAACCTGACATACTAAAAGCTTAAGGAATGAGCCAGTTCTCCTTATCACTGAATATTTAGTGTTACAACTAAACTACAAATAGAAACTCCTCCAGCCCCGGACCACACACGAACATCCAACTAAAACTGCAGATTTATTCAATGTTTTCGTACTAAAGAGCTGCAGAGCTTCGTGGTTCATTGAAGGTTTATGTTGTCGTCTTAAATTATCTTTAAGGGGAGACTGGCCGTTTTCCTGGACCACTTTCTCCCTCATGTTTAGCCCCATTAGTTTTCAGATGTTAAGATGTTTGCCCCATTAGTTAGTCGATTTTAAGACCTTTCGCCCCTTTTCTTCGGCAATATTTAGACCTTTCATGCTATTTAGGTGTCGATTTTTTCCCTGGCGAACGAAAGTGAGCCTGTAATGTTTGAAGAACCGGCCTTTGGCCGGGACATTTTTCTACCGAAAAATGTACAAATTAATCTAGAAGGGGGATCTAATGGATGTTTTTTTTTTATAATTTAATGGAGGTCTAGGGAGGAAACTAGAAAACTAATGGAATACATGCAAAAATCGCCCAAAAAGTGAATCATCTCCCCTTAACTCAGCCCCGTCACGCCTCAAGCACTACTTTCCGTGGTTGTGGTAATTACTGATACCGATTATAGCGATTACTGGCCACTTACGATGCAGCACCGCGCTCGTCTGGCGAAGAACAACAGAAACCTGTGTTGAAATGATAATTATGTACAAATAATGGCTTGAGTTTACTGCCTCTTAACTCTAAGTACTACAAGGAATGCTGATATCCTTTGGGGGGGGGAGGGGGGGTATCCTAATCAAGGTGAATGGCCTACTGCAAAAGTGTTGAATTAAATAAAGTTTGTTAGCTAATCAAGAGGAGATTTCACAAAATGTGTGTGTGTGTGTGTGTGTGTGTGTGTGTGTGTGTGTGTGTGTGTGTGTGTGTGTGTGTGTGTGTGTGTGTGTGTGTGTGTGTGTGTGTGTGTGTGTGTTCACTTACGATCTTGAGGATCCTTGGGGGGATCTCTCACCATACCCTCCCAGAAGAGAGCTTAGAGCTCATATTTTCCGATCATCGGGTAAGGCTGAGGCCTTTTCACACACCACACACCCGGGCAGCGACGTCACAACTCCTCGGTACCTATTTTCAGCTAGGTAAACTGAGGCTACCACGTGAAATGAGACAAGCCCAAATTGTCCTCACCCGGCCGAGGATTCGAACCCCAGACCTCTTGATTGTGTGTCAGATCTAAGTTGTAAACACGTGTGCTGGTAATGAACACACTGGTGGACCCAAGTGTGTATGGTAGCAGAATCAAAAGTGTAAACTAACATAGCATATGAGACTAGCTGTTATAGAGGCAATGTCAGACTAACAAGTCGAGTGATGAGTAATATTGAAGTCAACGAATTCGAGTGAACATATGTTGTACTGTAGTCCAATTCGAGTGAACATATTATGTTGTACTGTAGTCCAATATTCAAGTGTATCCAATTCAATCTTTGAAGTGTTTCATATCCAGTCACACCATAGCTTAAATATATATATATTTTGTTTCCCAGAGGATATCATCTATTATAATTAAGGGGAGATTTCCACTTGAGGGATTTTTTTCTTGACCCCTTTCTCCTTCATGTTTAGCCCCATTATTTTTGAGAACTTATGACGTTCGCCCCATTACTTTAGCGATTTTAAGAACTTTCGCCCTATTTCTGTCAATTTTAAGACCTTTCGTGGCATTTAGGTGTCCATTTTTTCCTGGCGAGCGATAGCGAGCCTGTAATTTAATAGGAATCGGCCTTCGGCCGGGACATTTTTCTACCGAAAAATGTACAAATTTATCTTGAAAGGGGGTCAAGGGGGTGTAATTTTAGGCTTGATGGAAGTCTAGGAAACGAACTAAAAACCTCCCCTTAAATTCTACACATTTAAGTAGCCAACTGCATCACAAGTAACATAATTATCTATAGTATTGACTAGGACTCTCTGATAATGTACACATTCTAGTGAAACCTGACTAAAATATAGCAACATAATACTGAACAATGGTCATAAACTAATACTGAACAATGGTCATAAACTAATACTGAACAATGGTCATAAACTAATACTGAACAATGGTCTTAAACTAATACTGAACAATGGTCATAAACTAATACTGAACAATGGTCATAAACTAATACTGAACAATGGTCATAAACTAATACTGAACAATGGTCATAAACTAATACTGAACAATGGTCTTAAACTAATACTGAACAATGGTCTTAAACTAATACTGAACAATGGTCATAAACTAATACTGAACAATGGTCATAAACTAATACTGAACATGGTCAACTAATACTGAACAATGGTCATAAACTAATACTGAACAATGGTCATAAACTAATACTGAACAATGGTCACTAATACTGAACAATATACTGAACATGGTCATAAACTAATACTGAACAATACTGAACAATGGTCTTAAACTAATACTGAACAATGGTCATAAACTAATACTGAACAATGGTCATAAACTAATACTGAACAATGGTCTTAAACTAATACTGAACAATGGTCATAAACTAATACTGAACAATTGTCATAAACTAATACTGAACAATGGTCTTAAACTAATACTGAACAATGGTCATAAACTAATACTGAACAATTGTCATAAACTAATACTGAACAATGGTCATAAACTTGACTAATATGTATATAACTGGTTAGAGTTTGAAAAAGAACATGTTTGATATTATTAATACCGGTAACTGTTAAAAGACAACCGAAAAGAACGAAAACAGTTTAAATCGATACTAATTGTTCAATTAATTAATTTGCAAATGTGTAAACTGACGAAACAATAATCGATTCATAAACTTGTACAACAAAATTAAAAGCTGCTTCAGGGGAAACAAACTAAAAATTTCAATTTAATGGTCCACACGTGCCGTATTAGACATATTTCCCTCTTCCCAATCGGTCACTCTAGGATGGTAGGTAGGGGAGATGATAGACAGATGGGGAAGAGTGTTCTCAGAGGATAAAGTGAAATAAAGTGTAGAAAAGAAGAAGGAAGTTTAAGAGTAAAGGTTGAAGAACTGTCCGTCTTGCTATTTTGATAATGGACTCAATTTAGTTGGTTAAACTAGGACTTCAGAGGCTATCAACCTTTCTGGATTAGTAAGCCAGCACACTAGTCAATTGAGCCCCTTTTCGAGAACTCCCATCCATTGATTAACTCAACTTTAACCTAAAGAAATGGACAAGTAATGGCATGCTGTTTGTGCCAATATATAATATTCATATATATTTATTTATTATTTTTTATTTTATATATTTTTATTTTGTTTTTGTTAATATCCGTACAGCATATCAGTACTATTTTCCATTTGCCAGTAAAATTATCAATGCAAATAATAGATTTTCAAATATATCCTGATTTCTTAGTAATTAAACAACTTTATCCTATGACATTTTCCATCTCAGTAGAATAATACTGAGAACGATAAATGTTGGAGTAATTACCTGGTTACTAAAACTGTATCAACGTGATCACTGTAATCTCGGATGTCTGTCCTGTATTCACTATCTTCCAACTTATTAACCTCCCTCACCCACTTCAACTCATTCATAATGCACCACTTATTAACCTCCCTCACCCACTTCAACTCATTCATAATGCACCACTTATTAACCTCCCTCACCCACTTCAACTCATTCATAATGCACCACTTATTAACCTCCCTCACCCACTTCAACTCATTCATAATGCACCACTTAGAAACCCGAAATTAAATTAGAGTCATTTCACGCTGGTCATTCAGTAACCATCAGGAATTTCTAAATTAATAAAGACTCTTCTAAGCCACATTAATAACCCAACTGAATATTCACCAAAGGTCCGAGTCGAGGGAGATCATAGATACCGACCCTAAAAACGGCAATTAATTCAATTTTACGCATCATATCCAGTGGCCGCAAGCATCCCCTAAACTGTTAATAGCCGTGCTGGCCGTTGTAAATCCTCCGCTCTGCATATTATCCTTGGCTAATCTGCCTTAATGAGCGGATCGTTGTGTCCAGAGCCGTATATATATCAGGGTGATCCGTTCCGGTCGCTATAATGAACGTGGCCGGGACCCTCCTTGACCTTACCCTCCCACACACCCATATCTCACCTTCATCATGCATATTGACCGCGTGCCCCACACCACCTAATAGCAGCATACTGCACCTTCCTGGAATGTTAAGGAAGCCCACCTCGCTTTTTTTTCTCTTTGTCTCCCTCTCTCTTTGGCTTGTATCCATCCGGCCGCATTCAGCCCACTGTTTTAAGACATTTACCCCTATCCAGGTGTCAATATTTTCCTGGCGAGCGGTAGCGAGCCAGCATATATATATTATTGTTTTGATAACGAGCTAAATTTGTAAATTTTTCGATAGGAAAATGTCTCCGGCGAAGCCGGATTTCTCCATACAATGCTGGCTCGCTATAGCTCGCCAGGAAGAAATCGACACCTGGATGGGGGACAAACGTCGTAAAACAGTTGGCTGAATGGGGCCGAATGGAAAGCCAGGGAAAGAGAGAAAAGGAGAGAAAGATAAACAAAACGGTGACCCCCTTAACACCAGGCAGTGCACTGATTAACCCCTGCCATTAATTACCAACCAAAATCACACTAAGTCACATATTTGTGTGAATTCAACTTGTCTGAAACATGGGTAAGGTCTTTGGCATTGTTTTGAGACTGTTACAGTACCGACCAAAAATTACCTTATTCTTACTTTGATAAATATAAACACAGAATTTGCATCTCACATTCGAATATGACCTTCAGTTTGCATTAACTATATTCTGTTTAAGATTCGATAGAATGCTTTTACATTCTTTGGAATCATCCAGTACTTTCTAGAATTGTCAATATACCTTCAATATCCTTATATACAGTAATTATATATCATGATAAGCCTTCACATAGTCCATGAAATCATATATTTGTCCTTAAATCTTACAAAATACTAAAGGATAATTTTAGAATCCAATATAACCACAGCACACCAAGGTTTATCCAGTCTGCATAATAACTTAACATGGTAATCTTGCATCACCAGTACTTCAGAAGCTCAGAAGAAATTCCTGAGCCATAATTTACCTTGATCTGTTCCTCTTGACACACATGGTGTATAATTTTACCTCTAGGACCACAAACGACCAAACTCAACGTTTATCTTCTTCGCTATGGTATACGCTTGGCAATTATGTAATGCTACTCTTCTTGCACCTGTCTTGTGCCATGGAAGGCAATTTTAGATCCCACACACTTCCTTTTGCCTTTAATTTTATCTTATTTTACTTTATTTTATTCGTATGTATTTATTTTTATTTATTTTAATCTCCATCAAGTAATAATGAAACTAACTTAGAATACCGCCTATCAATAATAATGCCTTGTATATATTTTTGTCTATGTGTATGAAGGAGAAAAAAGGCAAAGCTGCCTGTAACAAGTGTCTCCCCCAAAGTTGAAAAAGCGATAAACATTTTGTTGGTGTATTGGACAGAAGTATGGTGTGCTAGTTTAGTGTAGTGAAATTAATAGGAGGAGGAGGTGTTTGTGAGTGTTAGCTGGATAGGAGGAGGTGTTTGTGAGTGTTAGCTGGATAGGAGGAGGAGGTGTTTGTGAGTGTTAGCTGGATAGGAGGAGAAGGTGTTTGTGAGTGTTAGCTGGATAGGAGGAGGAGGTGTTTGTGAGTGTTAGCTGGATAGGAGGAGGAGGTGTTTGTGAGTGTTAGCTGGAGGAGGTGTTTGTGAGTGTTAGCTGGATAGGAGGAGAAGGTGTTTGTGAGTGTTAGCTGGATAGGAGGAGAAGGTGTTTGTGAGTGTTAGCTGGATAGGAGGAGGATGTGTTTGTGAGTGTTTGCTGGATAGGAGGAGAAGGTGTTTGTGAGTGTTAGCTGGATAGGAGGAGCTAGGTGTTTGTGAGTGTTAGCTGGATAGGAGGAGAAGGTGTTTGTGAGTGTTAGCTGAATTGATCTCTGTGTAAGTAAGACACAAACAGAAACAATGAGGGAAGCCTGACAGACGGAACAGAAGTTCCAGGACCTCCTTATCACAGGCCTATATGACCTGAGAGAGAGGTACCCTGACCATGATTCGAACCCACTCACTCCAGTTAGATTTGGGAGAGTTGGGCACCGTAACCACTCGACCGTCAGCGGATATAAGAGAAGCAACCTTAGTTCTTATTTAATGAACCAAGTTTATAGTCTCATGGAGGACTATGCCTTTGTACACGTGGCGAGGTGGTTAGACTTCAACCATGACTATTTTGCACATTTACCCCGCCAATTCTGCCAAGTGATACTTTTTTAGTATCCTGGCACTATTATGGAACCTCTCTGATGACAAATATTTAATACTAATTGTCGGACAAGTTCGGAGAGAGGTAGCCTGACCAGGATACCTGCGTGATGGGCGTAGCATTATGTCCGGCACACCTGTAATCCATAGTTATATTGAAAATCCATCTTAGCCAGGATTTGTAGAAGATCCCATGCCATATACATACGCAAATTTTGGGCCAGGAAGGCTGTCGCGAACCGTGGCATAGTCAGTAGAGTGTGTGCTGCTGATCAAAGGGTCGGCGGATCGAGCGCTCACTGTCAAAATGTTATTGGTAGATGTCAAGCCCAGGCAACTTGACCTAGCAATTCGCGACACACGCCTAATGTTAATGACCACCCCTTCTCGGGAATTACGGCGTCTGGCAAAAGAAAAGAAAAACAAGGCTGTCCAAACAGAAAATGTTCAAACATACTGATACCCGGGAAAGTGTCATCAAATGTTAGGGCCTACGCTGGTGCAGGATGGGTTAAACTCCATGTTACTTGGGCAGTTTAGAGAGCAACGATACCTCGTTGAGATAGCTATAGTTCAATTTTTTTTTTTTTCTATGTGATTGAGGGAGGCAAAAGGCATAACTGCCTATAGCGAGTGCCTCCCCCATAGTTGAACGAGTGACAGGGCCAAAATCAAGGGACGTTCGAGCCAAAATGCCTGGACACACGGAGTTTGAAGCAATTTAAGTCATAGGAAGAGGGAAAGACCGATTCTGGGAGAGAGTTCCAGAGCTCAGATGTTGAGTAGAAGAAAGTTTGAGAGTAACGTTTCACTCTTGTTGCAAAAGGGCAACCGTTATTGTTTTACAGACGTTGCATATAATTGTCTGCGGGTTTAAGTTACACTACTGAACGATACAACTATGGCATTGAGGGTTAGCTAATGAACCACACTGACTCGATTATTGAAGCCCATTTAATAACTTTACAGCATTGCGTCCACGTGTCTGAACTCTTCGACAGAAAGTATACCACGAATATCTGACCTCATCTGTACTTAGAGTTAACGATAATTTTTCATACTACGAAGTATCTGTTAATATTACACTTTTAGCAATTACAGACACCATATTTTAACGGCACATAATTGCTTACTTTATCTGCAAACAGATTTCAATGACTGACTAGATAAAAGAAAAGTAGCCACGGAGACTACCCATCCGTATCTCTCTGTATGAGAATCGAACCTAGGAACTTAGGTTGTTAGCCGACCAGGTAGTATCATTTCAATGCGATCCCATAATTCAAACTAAACCTATAGGTGTTTTTTGTTTTGTTTTTTCCTGAATGGTTGTATTCTGTATAATAGTATATATCAAGTGGGGTTTTTTCTATAACATTTGTTCATATAGTTCTAATTTTATTGGATTACACAATACATATTCTGTTGCCAACATTGAAGAGAACGGGTTCAAAATATATTCAGTAAAATATACCGTTAGAAATGCTACAAACATGACCAACACTCTACGAAGTTATTAAGTGCTATTTAATGAAATCCTACCTAAATTCAGTGTTATCAGTTCCAATTGGGACATATCTTTGATGTTTTTGTGTGTGTGTGTGTGAGTGTATGTGTGTGTGTGTGTGTGTGTGTGTGTGTGTGTGTGTGTGTGTGTGTGTGTGTGTGTGTGTGTGTGTGTGTGTGTGTGTGTGTGTGTGTGTGTGTGTGTGTGTGTGTGTGTGTGTGTGTGTGTGTGTGTGTGTGTGTGTGTGTGTGTGTGTGTGTGTGTGTGTGTGTGTGTGTGTGTGTGTGTGTGTGTGTGTGTGTGTGTGTGTGTGTGTGTGTGTGCGTGCGTGTGTAAATTGGAAAAAGGGTTAAACTGGGTAAAAAATTACCCAAAACGAATCTATTGGACAACACATTATATATATCATCCCAAGTATGTGAACGCTAAGATGATTAATCTTATTCTCCAAATGACCACTTGGGTACCTCTGCGGCCCTCGTTCCGCGCCAGATGATATATTATTAACAGAGAATCACCACTTTCAACCTGAAATTTAGCGGTAAACAGCCGATGAGTCTTAATCTGTGTATATTCTGGTGTCTGGCGTGAAGAACAGTAGGTTTTATATATATATATATATATATATATATATATATATATATATATATATATATATATATATATATATATATATACTAGTATATATGTAAAGGTTGTATAAAAACTACACCATCTTGTATGGAAAGCTGTATCAGGACAGAGTGGCTTGGAATCGTTCTGTTGCAGGGATCACATTAAGGGGAGGTATTAGGTTTTTCTGGACCTCCTACTCCGTCATGATTAGCCCCTTTAGTTATGAGATTTTAAGACGTTCACCTCATTAGTTTGACTATTTTAAAGCCTTACGCTTCATTTGTTGTCAATATTCAGACCTGTTGTGCCATTCAGGTGTCGATATTTTCCTGGCAAGCATTAGGGACCCTGTAATTTTAAGAGGAACCGGCCTTTTCGCCCGGAAATGTTTTCTACCGAACAAATTACACATTTGTCGTGAAGGGGGTTCTTGGGAATGTGTTTTAATGTGTGATAGAGACCTAGCGAGGAAACTGGAAAAATCAATTATTGAATAAATAGATAGACCAACAAGTAACATAGCGTCTCTTTAGCCCTTCCCGGATATGATAACGCGTTTTTCTTTTAATTATGCCTATGTTTACATTATATTAGTAAGCTCAGGAAAGGTATGTAGGTGATAGGGAGTTACTGGAAATATTTGTTACCCCATATAATTCGTAGATATCCCATCGTATAATAATAGCCTGAATAGGTTTAAAAATGCGTTATCGAATACAGAAAGGGTTAATTTAGACCTGTGATTTTATGATACACTATAATTTATCGAAACACGAGAACAACTTAATACAAAATCGGACTTAAGAAATATAACAATATAAACAGAAACCACAATCCACTCATTCAGTCGACCCAGTTTCGATGAACCTCAGATCACGCCAGACAACTTTAATCGGGAATTACTTGCTGCTAACCTTCAAATAACTTCAATAGCCTGGTGTTAGTGACTAAGGATGATGCTAAGATTACCGTTGTTAAGCTGGGATTACTCTCGTTACCCCCACAATCTCTGTCTAATACTATCATCTACACAACTTAATCCCAATAGATGCGGACCCGTGGATGAACACTTTATAATACAGAGATCGGACTACCGGTAACTTTTATTGTAACGCCATCTTGGGCACTCGAATAACGAGCTTAAAATTAAATGTGGACTTTGAAATATACCGATATTTATTCCTCTTAATATTTTATCAGTATCATTTTATATGTACCAGTTAATTATTCTACAGTAGAAAACTTCACTATGAATAGTGATATATTGCAATCAACTAAAATGCAATGCCTAGTAGAAGTTCGTCTAGTCACTAGATACTAAAAAGTATTTACCTCCTGAAACAACTATCCTTTGCTCAGATACTTAAAAAAGAAAACAATTAATAAGCGACATCATGTTTAGCCAATATCAAAGTATATCAACCAACATTTATATATTTCAATGCCCATCCTATTAAAACACAAAGTGCATAAAATTATCTAAGAATCTCATTTCAGGTTATCAAACATATAAAAATCATTGTTTACAGAGAACCTAAGCGTTTTTTGTATTGTCGAAAACAATTCCTCCTGACAGAGGACTCACCCTCAGCACACGACCCAGGTGTAATGATAAACTATATCTATAGATCTTACACACGACTACTGCTCCACAAGTGCCGCTGGATGAACATTATTATTGAATCTATAATACATACTGCATTCATTTGTTTCTAGCTTTTATTATGGTATAGATATAATTATTATGTTTTATTATGTACCCTCCAACAACCGACTTTTATACTGTAATTTGCATAATACCTCTTGGGGAAAAATTTAAGTGCCTCATTCTAACTACGAACTGTTTGCACTGCGTACAAAATGCAACTACCCTAGTCTAATATCCAAAGGTTTCTTGCTACGTAGATATTTGTTATCTCTTTGCATCTGTGCATTCATTATTTACACTACCGTTTATTCATCTTTCAATCCATTAATTTGTCCATGCCAGTACCTTCTCTCACCCCTCCCCTTCCTTTCCCAACTTAACATAGATAAACAAAAATACAAGAGATCAATTATAGATACGTCCACAAAGCAAACATATGATAACATTCCCTGGGGGTTTCGGATAGAATAATAAATCAAAACACCATATTCAGTAATAACAAACTGTCGTCCATGGCCAAGAGAGATTATGAAGGGCCACTCAGAAAAGAAAACAGTCGGGTGGGGATTATTGTTCAGTCTAGTTCAGAAGTTGAGTAGCTTCTTTAATTCAGGTTCAGCTTGGCCTGTTATACCTAAAAACAGACGTCTATGCATTAATATGAAATAATGTCTAATGCATATTCCGTTACTCAACTTTTTAAAGGATAATCTAAATTTTCTTCTATAATTAAAACTTGTATCGAAATTATGATATTGCAACATAAATAACATATACAAACACCATTTTGACGTAACTGTATGTGTATAACCTTGAGTCTTGTGGCAATGGAACTGTTTTGTGACGGGATCGCATTTTTGTTTTCCAAAAAGACTGATAGATGATGAGATGCTACTGGATAGATGATGAGATGCTACTGGATAGATGATGAGATGCTACTGGATAGATGATGAGATGCTACTGGATAGATGATGCTACTGGATAGATGATGAGATGCTACTGGATAGATGATGAGATGCTACTGGATAGATGATGAGATGCTACTGGATAGATGATGAGATGCTACTGGATAGATGATGAGATGCTACTGGATATTTTGTAGCCCCCTGTGGTTGTGTATTTTGCACTATTGAGCTCAGGTCTCATATGCTTAATTAATGATTTTGTAAAGAGTAGATTTTGTGATCCATTGATTTTCCATATGGTGTGAAATATTCCAACACACACACACACACACACACACACACACACACACACACACACACACACACACACACACACTCTTATGTTTCAGTCATCCCGACGGAGAAGGATGGAATCGTGGTTCCTTCCTAGCCAAGCTGCTATCAGCTTGTGTCAGCCTACACGTAGTGTCACCATTACAATGTGCATCTGCGTATGTACTATGGTTGAAACTCGGCTTTTCACGGTCGTCAAAGTTCGTATGTGACCTCGTAGTTAAGGTATAATAAGCATAGCACTGTACTTAGGTTTAAAAAAAATAATAATAATACATATTCAGCCTCAGAGCTGTAATTGAACAATAAACCAAAAATTATTATTATCAGTATTATTATTATTATTATTATTATTATCATTATTATTATTACACACACACACACACCAAATAATGTACACATATTACGGTATTATTATTATTTTACTTAATAATATATATTAAATAATCTTAAATTTCCATCAGCTTTTGTTCTCACACTTGCTATCGCTCTTAACACTTTCTTACTTTTTCATCTTCCTCTATTTTTCTATTAAATCGTTGAAAGCACACACACACAGATATACGTACACACACACACAGCTTCTCTCTATCTCTATGGAATCTCTATAACCAGAGTTGCATGGGGATATTTGAAAAAAAAAAACTATGGTATCGGGGAATACGGATACTGCGACTTGTGCATGCATTGAAATACATTCTCCAAGTAGGATTTCCCTTCTCCATATATATATATATATATAGAGAGAGAGAGAGAGAGTGAGAGAGAACCTTATAATAATGTCGTGTCCGAGAAGATATATTATAGATTGTTGGCATTTGGTTAGAGATAGATTAGAGAGAGAGAGAGAGAGAGAGAGAGAGAGAGAGATGAGAAGAGAGGAGAGAGGAGAGATGAGAGAGAGAGAGAGAGAGAGAGAGAGAGAGACCGCTACCAACTCTTTGCTATAAATGCTTCTAGGGATTGCAACTCAGGAACCAGATGTGTTTAACGCAAACACAAAGAAAATTATCTCCGACATTCAACTGAACTGATCTTATGGAATCAATTGCAGGTTTGAAAAGTGGTTTTATACTGAAAAAGGTACATGATCTATAATTGACCAATCTCTGATTATCGAAGGGCCTTTATATTTCACAACACATGAAAGGAGTTAGAACACCTGCGTCTGTTTCCTTCCGGTCCATGGCTATCCAAAGTCTGCCACACACCTGTCCCTAACTCAGTGCACACCTGTCACACTTTATAATTGCATAATTACAATTTCTGAGACTGCAGACTGCTTTGAAACTGCTTTGAAAACTAGAGGGGTACTCAGGGAGAGCGCGTACCTCCGTCTATGCTAGCGTAGGTATGCGCTCTATCAATTGTTTCTTGAACTGAATCACTTCTTCCTTGCCACATACCCTAGATGCCCACCAAATGTGGTGAAAATCGGTTAATAACTTTATGAGCCACCTATGCTGGCGGAAGTATGCGCTCTACCGATCGCCTTAAGTGATTCACTTCTTCCTTGCCATATATTCTATCTGCCCACCCAAAATTCGTGAAAATCGGTTAATAACTTTGTGAATCGCCTTCGCTGGCGGACTCTACCGATCGCCTTCTAAATTGAATCACTTCTTATTTGGCGAGTATCCGATCTGCCCACCAAATTATTTTGTTTGCCTTTTTAAAAACTGTTGTAATTTGTTGACTGGGTTTTAAGTTACTCGATATTATTGCTCTCAAATCTGTTTATCTGTTTACACTCTTAAGCTAAGTTATATTCATTGTATAGTTTGCCTTCTCGTTTTAGGTCCTGATATGGATTACTTTACATTTATCCACATTAAATCTAATTTGCCAAATTTGAGCCCAACATGACAGCTTTTCTAGGTTATTTTTCATATGTTCTACATGTACCCGGATCATAACGTTTGTCCATTTTGATGCTTTACCATTTGTGACTACCCTTTGTTACTTTCACTGAGCCGAGAGAGAGAGAGAGAGAGAGAGAGAGAGAGAGAGAGAGAGAGAGAGAGAGAGAGAGAGAGAGAGAGAGAGAGAGAGAGAGAGAGAGAGACAGAGAGAGACAGAGAGAGAGAGAGAGAGAGAGAGAGAGAGAGAGGGGCATCACCTGTTTCCGTTAACCTAAGATAGAGAGAAAGACTACCCTTGGTTGGTCGTACCGGCAGATTATCTTACCCTGGCCACCTCCACTGCTATCCTCTCTTACTCTCTTTCTATTCTCTATCGATTTCTTTATCTTCACTTTGTTTTTGTTTTCTGCTCATTTTCTTTTTATTATATTCCATCTTACTTATTTGGTATTTGATCATCCTCATTTTGTTTGTTCTATTCCTCATACCCACCATTCCCAATATAATTATTAGGGCCTTTCTCTTTTCCTTTCCTATAAATTTATAACAATACCTGTATGTTTGCGTATCTGTTGTCACCGAAGGCACTATCCATTTGTAAAGATTAACCATTTGATCCTATTATCTTTGTTGTTTGAATTTGGTTATTATTTGATTGTATTATTGGAATATACAGTATCATCAATTATGTTATCCCAACTATTGTTAAGGTTAACTCTTCTCCGTCCTTATTTAAACCATTATTATATTATAAGTTAATCTCTATTGTTTCCTCACCCTTTTGTTTCTTTGTACAGTTGGCCAAATAAGTCGTGCCCCCGATGTCATTACGTATTACTCGCTGTGTGCTGTTATTAATGTCTGTCAGATGTTGAATAGGGTGTATAAGAGAGGAACATGTTTGTATATCTCACTCGGAACGATGAATTTATGCTTAGACAGTGCTGATACCAATTATTTATCAAAATATACGTGGTGCTGCGCTTTCACTTATTTGGCCGACTGTACCACCCCCACCTTATTCCCCCACTGGACCATCTGGCGCCTGCACTTCCTGTCTCCACCTCAGTGTAGCCAATTTAGCTACTTTCCTGCTAGATTCAGAGGTATTTACTTCAATCTGGAGGCAAAGTTTTACATCTAACGGCATGAATTATAGCGATATTCTGGAGATTTGAGCCATTCTAGATATTGTGTCATAATTATAGCGATGTTCGGCATTAGTTATTATCTAGCGGACTTGAAAATATATGGTAACCCTGTCCCCCCCCCCTCTCTGTTTACCACTCTCAGGCATCATCATACGATCTCATCTTCTCTTCTCTGTTCTCAATTCACCTTTGCTCTCGGTCAGTCAACATTTATATTTTACTATTTTATTTTAATTGTGTGTGTTTTTTTTGTTTTGTTTTTTTTCTATATTCCAACTTACTTCCTCTCGGGCATAGGCTGAGAGCCTTAACATTCACCGCTTTACATTGAACAGTGAAGCCCGTGAGGTCTTGTTCCAGTCTAGGGAGTGAGACATGTGAAGCACGTAGAGTACAACGAACACCTGCCATCTTGCCTTCACATGAGGCACGGTGCTCACTCATGGCCCGAAACGACCCCATCTCTGAAGCCACCTCGTTCTTATGATCTTATGGTATGATCTTATTACCTAGTTCATCCCCCCCCCCCCCTCTCTCTCTCTCTCTATCTCTCTCTCTCTACCTATCTATCTATCTATCTATTTATCTTGTAGCTGAATTATTGTATAGATTATTGCATCGAAGTGAATTGTTGTCTGCCGACATCCACTCTGTGGGGTGATAAATATAGATTATTAAGTCAAGTCAATTCTCGAGCGAGTTCATAATTTGGTTTCTCTCCCTTCCAAGTTTCTATTTTAATTAGTGAATGTTTAATTCACACCATGTTACTGCATACATAAGAACATAAGAACATAAGAAAATGGGAGTCTGCAGAAAGCCGATTGGCCTAAGCAAGGCAGATCCCAGTCCCACACAACCCCAAATCAATTACAAAGCCCAATTATAGGCTCAACACTCTAATGCCCTGAGGATCATCTTACCAAAACGGTTAGAGATTAACGCAGGATTATGGGGGTCTGCAGAGCGCTGATTGGCCCAACCCGGCTGATCCCCCTTCACACCCAACCCTTCTCGTCCATATGCTTATCCAATTTTATCTTAAAGCTCCCTACAGTTTTAGATCCCACTATAGCACTTGGTAGTCCATTCCACCCATCTACAACTCTGTTACCAAACCAATATTTGCCTATATCTTTCTGAAACGAAATTTATCTAATTTGAAACCATTGGTACGAGTTCTTTCGCTATCACTGAGCTTTAGTACATTTGTCATGTCCCCTTTGTTAATCCCACTAACCCACTTGAACACCTCTATCATATCCCCTCTAACTCTGCGTCTCTCTAACGAATGTAAACCTAATTTCTTCAACCTTTCTTCATACGGAAGATTTCTAATATTATGGATCATTTTTGTCATTCTACGCTGTACTCTCTCCAATGAATCTATGTCCATTCTGTAATAAGGACACCAAAATTGGACAGCATAATCCATATGGGGTCTCACTAATGACAAGTAAAGTTTTAAGATAACATCAGCAGTTCTGTTACTCACACTCCTAGAGATGAACCCGAGAATCCTGTTTGCCTTATTACGAACGCCTATACACTGTTTTCTAGGCTTCAAATCATTGCTAACAAACACACCTAGATCTTTCTCGCAGTCTGAATTTTCTAATTCTAAATTAGCTAGTTTATATTTAACATTTGTTTGCATCTTCCCTATCTTTAATACCTTGCATTTGTCAATGTTAAACTTCATCTGCCAATTTACTGACCATTCATGTAAGGTATCTAGATCCCTTAGGAGGCACTCTATATCGCTATCTGAATCAATTGATCTCCCCATTTTAGTATCGTCTGCGAATTTACTTATCCTACTAGTTATACCTAAATCTAGGTCATTTATGTATATAAGAAACAACAGGGGACCTAATACCGATCCCTGGGGGACACCACTTTTGACTGCTCCCAACTCTGACTTGGTACCATTTATGCTGACTCTCTGTTTCCTACCAATTAGCCATGACCTAATCCATCCCAACAACGCCCCACCTATTCCATGTGCCTCAACCTTTCTCATCAATCTCTCATGAGGGACTCTGTCGAAAGCTTTACTGAAATCTAAATATATTATATCGTATGTCTTGTCATTATCTACTGCTTCATATACCTCTGAGAAAAAACTAAGCAAATTAGTAAGGCAAGAACGTCCCTGTGTGAATCCATGCTGAGAAGAATTGATTAAGTTAAATGTTTCTAAGTGGTTTCTCATTTTCCTAGCAATAATTGACTCTAGTAGCTTTCCTATGATTGAAGTGAGACTAATGGGACGGTAATTGGATGCTATTGATTTATCACCTTTTTTGAAAATCGGAACTACATTTGCAAGCTTCCAAGCTTCTGGAACTATACCTGTTTCTAATGAATTGTTAAAAAGAAATGTTAATGGGTAACTTAACTCATCTCTGCATTCTTTTAATACTCTGGCATATACCTCATCGGGACCAGGCGATTTCTGAGGTTTCAGTCTGTCAATTTCCTTAAGCACATCATTTCTACTTATAGTAACCGTACTTAACCTATTTTCTATACTATCTCTATAACCTTACGGACTTCTGGAATCTGTGCCAAATTTTCATTAGTGAAAACGGATAGAAACTGACTATTTAATGTACTGCACATTTCTAAATCACTTTCTGTCATTTCTCCTATCGAAGTTTTAAAGGGGCCTATTTTATCTCTAACTTTAGATTTATATAGCTGGTAAAAAGCCTTAGGGTTATTTTTTGAGTCATTGGCTATCCTGATTTCATAATTTCTTTTGTCTGTCCTTATACATTTTTTAACCACTCTTGATAGATTCTGATAGTAAGCAAGTAGGTGAATTTCGCCCTTCTTTATTTTTCGATATATTCCTCTCTTTTTTCCTAGAAGGTCTAATAGTCTATTATTCATCCATTTGGGTTGGTTCTGTGTTGATCTAAATTTTCTTTTGGGGATATATTTATTTTGCGCATTGTGGAGTGAAGAAATAAAATTATTATATGTAGCTGTCAAATTATCCTGAGTTAAGACAGGTATCTGAGAGAGAGTATGTTTATTAGCGCACCTGGGTCCACTTAATAGTTTAACCATAGGATCGACTCTTAAGGCTCGTCTTAATCCACCATAATTGGCTTTTCTGAAATCTGGGATAAGTGTCGTATTCTCTTTAGCCTTTCCTGTCCATTGTATGTTAAAATAAATTGATTTATGATCACTATTTCCTAGTTGGTCTCCTATCTCTACATTATTTATCATTTGTTCATTATTACTGAGAACTAAATCGAGGATATTATTACCTCTAGTAGGCGAGTCTATGAATTGAAATAAAAAAACTATCCTGTACCGCCTCAATAAACTCTTCTGAATCTGAGTCGCCGATTTGATGCTGCCAATCAATATTCGGAAAATTGAAATCCCCTAATACACACACATTGCTAAACCTTGATGCTATTTTCACTTCCTGCCATAAAGCTGTACCTTCGTTTCTACTCATATTTGGTGGTCTATAAATAACTCCAATAATTATGGTCTCACTACCTTCGCTAACCTCAACCCAAACACTTTCGTTATCAGTATTTAGTCTAATACCTGATTTAATACAGCTTTTTAAAGAACTCCTGACAAACACTGCTATTCCGCCGCCCCTCCTACTTGTTCGGTCGCGTTTAAACAAACTATATCCTGGTATATGGAATTCTGCTAAAAAAATGTCTTGATTCTGTATTAATCCATGTTTCAGTCAGTGCTATAATGTCTATATTTTCGTTGCTAACAAGTGCTCTAAGTTCATCCATTTTGTTACATAAACTCCTACAGTTTGTATAATATAATCGCAATGAATTTATTTTACTGGTATCGGATTTACCTTTATTTCTAACTGAATTCCCATCTTCTGTTACACCTTTAATATTTCTACTAGCAGTACAATTAAAATCCTGTGACTGATATTTTCTATTCCTATCTGATGTACCAGTACGGCAATTTACCCTATCTAGACAATTATTCTTACTCATATTCTCAGGCTTTATTTTCAGCGAAACCCCGCGACAATCCTATCTATTGACCTAGCTAAATTTGCCACCCCTAGCCGAGAAAGATGAACCCCGTCCTGTGCGTACAACTGATTTTTACCATAGAAACGGGTCCAGTTATCAAGGAATGGTATTGCATTTGCATTACAGTATTTTTCCAGCCGACAATTGATACCAATTGCCCTAGATGACCATTCCTTGCTGACCCCTCTCCGTGGCAAGATACTGTGTACTACAGGTATGCCTCCCTTCCTCCTAACTTTATCTAACACCTCCCTGTACTGCCGAAGCAGTACTTCCGTCCTACCTTTACCAACATCATTGCTCCCTGTACTGAGACAGATAATGGGGCTATCTCCAATATCTTTCATGATGTAATCAATGTCCTCTAACACCTTCCCAACCCCGGCACCAGGCAGACAGACAAGCTTCCTAATATCAGTACAGGTGGACCTAGCTAAGTGTCTGACCATGGAGTCCCCAACAATTGAGAAGGACTTATATACGATGGTATATATCCCCTCTATTATATGTATATATCTTAAACATTGGCGAGTTCATTGTTTGGGCTATGATACTGACCCAACCGGTTAGTTGCTTGTGGAAACACTGAACAAGATTCGCGTTAGAGGGAGTGTGAATCCTAAATCCCTAGTCACACAGGCACAATTTCTGACAACTATTGATAATGTTTGTTCTGGAAAATGTGTAATGTTTTTGTTTCATCATCAAGAGGTGCTGCATACATATAAAACTGTAATGCTGAAGCGGACAGATTTGTGTTGTTAAGAATATTTTCAGGAACAATCGTTAACATGACTCGACCTTTATAACATGATTTCATATTGTGGACAAAGATCAGACTCCAACACGCGCTACTGACACGCGCCACTTTCTCATGCACCAGCACGCGCTACTGACACGCGCCACTTTCTCACGCACCAGCACGCGCTCTTCTCCTCCAACACGCGCTCTTTCAGTGATTCTGGAAATCTCGCATGATAGAGACAGAGGATAACTTT
Organism: Paralithodes platypus; assembly: GCA_032716605.1. Classification (NCBI taxonomy): domain Eukaryota; kingdom Metazoa; phylum Arthropoda; class Malacostraca; order Decapoda; family Lithodidae; genus Paralithodes; species Paralithodes platypus. The sequence goes on from CM064573.1 coordinate 64,260,387, forward strand.
TCTCCGTGATGACATTCTTGTTTCTTAAACCTTTAACCTTCTCAGCACAATGACTTGTTCCTGCCTTTTAGTTTGGTTATCATTATGCAAGCTGTTCCACCTATGAGTCGATCATGTTGAGGGTTAAGCAATCCAATATAACCCATGAGACAAATTATGCATTACTGTAATGCTTCACATTATTATTGTTAATTACTTATATTACCTCGCTGAATTTGTTGACATGTGAATTATCAGATATTGGAAATAATAATAATAGCCATGTTGCACGCGTGATCAGGTAATAGCAGTACATAACTCAATGACCCCCATGACATAATATTCAATCTAGCATCATCAGTAACAACAGGGAGATGATCAACAGTATTGTATTGAACCTCTTAATCACGTAGCCATGTCTTGGGGGTATTTTAAGCTTGATAGAGGTCTAGGGAGCAAACGAAAACAAATATATACAAAAACAAGCAAATCAATAATATAACGCCCCCTTAAGGGAGGGTTTTTAGTGTGTTTCCTAGACTTCCATCAAGCTTGAAATTACACTCCCTTGACCCCCTTTCAAGATAATTTTGTACATATTTCGGTAGAAAATTTTCCCGGCCAACGGACGGTGCCTCTTAAATTACAGGCTCGCTATCGCTCGCCAGGAAAAAATCGACCCTAAATGGGACGAAAGGTCTTAAAAGTGACATAAATGGAGTGAAAGTTCTTAAAATCGCCAAACTAATGGGGCGAACGTCTTAAAATCTCAAAAGCAGTAAGGCTAAACATGAGGGAGAAAGGGGTAAAGCAAAAAATCCCTCAAGTGGACATCTCTCCTTAAACTAAATACACAGCGATCAGTCGTTATGTATTACGACGAGATTTTAATGCACACAGAGAAAGTGATCTAATATGATAGGTGAAATAGTGAATGGGCAATAATGCTTTTGGGTAGGATTGAATAGGTCTGTACAAATCTGCTATTAGAAAATGGATATTAATCGTGATCGTGTACTCAACCTTTAACTGTGTTGGTGGTGTAATGGTTTAGGTGTTTATATTCTAGGTGTGGTGTCCCGAGTTCGAATCCCGGAAGGACCATATGATTTCATTAGTTTATTCAAGTACATTGGATTTTGTAATTGATGGTTAATGTTCAGAACGGGGGGTTACTTATACAGTATGTGAATTTCTCTACTCTCCCCCAACCGGATGTCGGTAAAAATCATGAAAACCCACCTGGATTTTAGCTCGTGCCCGCCTGAGGTGCGGTCCGCCTAGGCCTGCCCACGGTCACCCAAAGTAGGCCTAAGTGGTCTATTTGTGGCCTTAACTCTTGTAAAAGTGTCGGTCTGCCACGATGACGAGTTACACCAAATATTTACCAGTCATCAGAACGGCTGGGGAGAGAGGTGGTGTGTGGTCTAAGGTCTGACATGTATGCTCAGTTGCACTAATAAAGCCTCACCACATTCACAAGATAAAACCAATGTTCTACCGATTTGCTTTAACTTCAGCCATATTTCGTCCGAGGAAGGGGGAGGGAGTCTTTTTGGAACTCCCTGTGTCTTTCCATTAGTTTGGCGATTTTACGACGTTTCACCCCATTTGTTTGCTAATAATAAGACACTGCACCCCATACAGTTGTTGATTTTGTTTACGGGGCTAGTAATAGCGAGTCTGTAACTTACAAGAAATCGACCTACGACCGGGACATTTTTCTATCGTAAAATGGGCAAGATTAGCTTGAAGGGGGTCTGGGTGGGCATTATTTACTGCAAGGGAAGTCTGGGAAGGCGTATTTGTTAGCCTTGGGGACAAACTAAAAAACAATGCTCGAAAATGGCAACAGCAAGTAATATCCTCAATAACAATTTAACAGTTGCTCTCTGACCCCTGACCTGTGCGGACGTCCCCAGTGACCGCTAGTGAACCTGTTTACCCTTAGTGAGGTCCTAGTGAACTTTCATAGTGATGGCTGTTGTTGATGAGTCTGCTGTCTCCTCCCATACTCTCCAGCTTTGTCTTGCTTTGCAAGAGAGACTGGAGAGTGTGGAGCAGGAAATTCAGTGTCTCAAAGATGAAAATTTGGCCTTGAGACTAGCTATGGCGGAGAAGAAGTGTGAGGCTACCGGAAGTGTTCCCAGGGATCGTGAAGCCCCTTGGAAAGTGGTGTCAACTAGTGCAACGGCCTGCAAGCTGAAAAGGCAGCCAGTCAAGACCCACAACAACTTCAGCACCTTGGCTGATGAGAGGGATGGCGATGAAGTGGCGATCATCGAGGCAGTGAGAGGGGAGGGGGGGAAGTCTGCTGCTGTTGCTGCAACAACTGCTGCTACACGCCGACAAAAGGAAAAAGCTAAGTCTGTTTTCATTGTCGGTGATTCATTGGTTAGATACCTTGGCAGGGCAACAAACACTCAGGTTGGTAAAGTTGTCTGCGTGCCTGGTGCCGGAGTCGGGAGGGTGGCTGAGAAGATAGATGCTGTCATGGAAGTGAGTGGGGAGGACCCCATCATCTTCCTCAACGCAGGGAGCAACGACATATGGAGATGCAGGACTGAGGAGTTGCTCTCCAAGTATCAGGAAATGTTGGAGAGGATCAAGGAAAAAGGTGGAGTTCCTGTGGTAAACAGTATCCTGCCTAGAAGAGGGGTAAGGAAGGAATGGTCCTCCAGGGCTATTGGTGTAAATAGCCGGCTGGAGAAGTATTGTAAGGCAAATACTATTCCATTCCTGGATAACTGGTCCCTCTTTTATGGTAAGGATGAACTGTATGCCCAGGATGGAGTACATCTCTCTCGACTAGGAGTTTCGACCTTGGCCAGCTCACTCGACAAGATTGTTGCGGGGTTTCGTTAAAAAAAACCTGGGTGTGTAAGTAAAATACTGTCTCCATATGGAGCAGGTACTTCATGTGACAAACCAGTGAGTAAAATAGAAATAATCAGTCAAGATAGTGCGGTAATAGTGATGAGTAATAGTAGTATCGATAACACTACACATGTAAACTGATAGTAAAGATGAGAATACTGATAGAGTAGAATTTCCGTCTAGAGCTAGTAGTTCAACAGGAAATAATAAGTTAGCTAAACACAATAGAAAATTAGTTGCAAATAAAAGTAATAGGTTGAGGGTATATTATACAAATTGTAGGAGTTTATGTAACAAAATGAACGAACTTAGAGCACTCGTTAGCACAGAAAATATAGACATAATAGCGCTAACTGAAACGTGGATTAATACAGAATCTAGGCATTTTTTAGCAGAATTTGATATTCCAGGATATAGTTTGTTTAAATATGACCGAACAAGTAGGAGGGGCGGGGGTTATAGCAGTGTTTGTCAGGAGTACATTAAAAAGCTGTATTAAATCAGGTATTAGACTAAATAATGATAATGAAAGTGTTTGGGTAGAGGTTAACGAAGGTAGTGAGACCATAGTTATTGGAGTTATATATAGACCGCCTAATATGAGTAGAAATGGCGGAAAATCGTTATGGGAGGAAATTAAAATAGCATCAAGGTTTAGCAATGTGTGCATTATGGGGGATTTTAATTTTCCGAACATTGATTGGCAGCACCAAATAGGCGACTCCGAGTCAGTAGAGTTTATAGAGGTAGTACAAGATAGTTTTTTATTTCAATTCATAGATACGCCGACTAGAGGTATTAATATTCTTGATTTAGTTTTCAGTAACAATGAACATATGATAAATAATGTAGAGATTGGTGACCACCTAGGAAATAGCGATCATAAATCTATTTATTTTAATATACAATGGACAGGGAATGCTAAAGAGAATAAGACACTTTTCCCAGTTTTCAGAAAAGCCGATTATGGTGGGCTAAGAAGAGACTTAAGGGTGGACCCTATTGTTAAGCGATTAAGTCAGGATATGCCAGAGTTAAACTTGCCACCTACATATAACCAGTTTATTGCTTCACTCCACAATGCTCAAAATAACTATATCCCTAAAAGAAGATTTAGATCCACGCAGAACCAACCAAAATGGATGACTAATAAGCTAATAGTTCTTATAGGAAAAAGAAAAGAGAAATATCGAAAAATAAAGAAAGGTGAAAATCATTTACTTATATACTATCAGACTCTATCAAGACAGGTCAAAAAGGAAATCAGGAAAGCAAAAAGAAATTATGAAATAAGGATAGCCAGCGACTCAAAAAATAACCCTAAAGCTTTTTACCAACTATATAAATCTAAAGTTAGAGATGTAATAGGCCCCCTAAAAAAACTTCAATAGGAGACAATAACAGAAAATGATTTAGAAATGTGCAGTACATTAAATAGTCAGTTTCTTTCCGTTTTCACTAATGAAAATTTGGCACAGATTCCAGAAGTCAATATGGTATATAGTGATAGTATAGAAAATATGTTAAGTACAGTTAGTATAAGTAGAAATGATGTGCTTAAGGAAATTGACAGACTGAAACCTCAAAAATCGCCTGGTCCTGACGAGGTATATATGCTAGAGTATTAAAAGAATGCAGAGATGAGTTAAGTAGTCCATTAGCATTTATATTTAACAAGTCATTAGAAACAGGTTTAGTTCCAGAAGCTTGGAAGCTTGCAAATGTAGTTCCGATCTTCAAAAAAGGTGATAAATCGATAGCATCCAATTACCGTCCCATTAGTCTCACATCAATCATAGGAAAGTTGCTAGAGTCTATTATTGCTAGGAAAATTAGAAGCCACTTAGTAAAATTTAACTTAATAAATTCTTCTCAGCATGGATTCACTCAGGGACGTTCGTGCCTTACTAATTTGCTTAGCTTTTTCTCAGAGGTATATGAAGCAGTAGATAGTGACAAGTCATATGATATTATATTTAGATTTCAGTAAAGCTTTCGACAGAGTTCCTCATGAGAGATTGATGAGAAAGGTTGAGGCACATGGAATAGGAGGGTCGTTGTTGGGATGGATTAGGCCATGGCTAATTGGTAGGAAACAGAGAGTCAGCATAAATGGTACCAAGTCAGAGTGGGGAGCAGTCAAAAGTGGTGTCCCCCAGGGATTCAGTATTAGGTCCCCTGTTGTTTCTTATATACATAAATGACCTAGATTTAGGTATAACTAGTAGGATAAGTAAATTCGCAGACGATACTAAAATGGGGAGATCAATTGATTCAGATAGCGATATAGAGTGCCTCCAAAGGGATCTAGATTACCTTACATGAATGGTCAGTAAATTGGCAGATGAAGTTTAACATTGACAAATGCAAGGTATTAAAGATAGGGAAGATGCAAACAAATGTTAAATATAAACTAGCTAATTTAGAATTAGAAAATTCAGACTGCGAGAAAGATCTAGGTGTGTTTGTTAGCAATGATTTGAAGCCTAGAAAAACAATGTATAAGCGTTCGTAATAAGGCAAAACAGGATTCTCGGGTTCATCTCTAGGAGTGTGAGTAACAGAAGTGATGTTATCTTAAAACTTTACTTGTCATTAGTGAGACCCCATATGGATTATGCTGTCCAATTTTGGTGTCCTTATTACAGAATGGACATAGATTCATTGGAGAGAATTCAGGCTAGCATGACAAAAATGATCCATAATATCAGAAATTTACCGTATGAAGAAGGGTAGAACAAATTAGGTTTACATTCGTTAGAGAGGACGCAGAGTTAGAGGGGATATGATAGAGGTGTTCAAGTGGGTTAGTGGGATTAACAAAGGGGACATGACAAATGTACTAAAGCTCAGTGATAGCGAAAGAAACTCGTACCAATGGTTTTCAAATTAGATAAATTTCGTTTCAGAAAAGATATAGGCAAATATTGGTTTGGTAACAGAGTTGTAGATGGGTGGAATAGGCTACCAAGTGATATAGTGGGATCAAGAACGATAGGGAGCTTTAAGAAAAAATTGGATAAGCATATGGACGAGAAGGGTTGGGTGTGAAGGGGGATCAGCCGGGTTGGGCCAATCAGCGATCTGCAGACCCCCGTAATCCTGCGTTAATCTCTAACCGGTTTGGTAAGATGATCCTCAGGGTATTAGAGTGTTGAGCCTATAATTGGGCTTTGTAATTGGGGTTGTGTGGGACAGGGATCTGCCTTGCTTAGGCCAATCGGCTTTCTGCAGACTCCCATTTTCTTATGTTCTTATGTTCTAACAAAATATCATAGTAACCCATAAGAAGTCGGATAAGATAGTGCTAAAAGGACATCTAATATCAAACAGACTAAGCAAATATTATATTAACTTCACTGAACCAAGGGGGTCTTTCTTTAGCTAAACACGTGCTTTATCTTATTTGATTCAATAATGTATTTTACAACAATCAGTGTTTTTCAGAGCTCTCTCAGTGCATACCCCCTCCCTTGCGGCAAGTGTGAGGCACCTACCTTACAACACAGTCCCACTCCAGCTATTATGTCCAGCTCTACAAACCAAGAATTAGCCAAAATGTTCAGTCTTTCGTCTACTCAACAATTAAACTCTGGAACTCTCTCCCTCAATCAATCTTACCTCCATCCTATGACTGGAGCTCCTTTAAACTATGTGTGTCCAGGCATTTTGACCCCACCGTCCTACAAATTTGGCTCTCTGTCAATC
>CM064573.1:64267050-64457050 GCA_032716605.1 Paralithodes platypus
TTGGCTTTGGGGGACACTTCCTTGAAAGTTTGGGACAACCCGGTCTCGGCGTGGGCCTTCCTAAGAGCTCGTGGCTGTTCGGCCCAGCCTAGGGATACGAAATATATACACTATATACATTACCATCATCCAGACCACAAACTCACAAGACAGGTAACTTCTTCATCCTGCCAAACCAATCTACCGTGAAATTACTCGAGCTGCAATATACAGTATAACTAAAGTGCTTCATTGCCGGTCGTATTGTACCAAGCAGTATTAAATGTTCCCTTCTTCACTATGTCCTAAGTCGATGTCAACAGTTAAGAATAATCTCTATAATTATAAACCACTACTTCTATGTATACTTTTTCTCGAGGTTTAAAATATAATTCCTTTTAATCATGCTCGACCACTGCTCGAATACAGAAGCTTTGTTCGCGTGTTTTAAGCTGATATGTGTTGCTAACTCTTGAATATAGCTTAAGGGGAAATGGTTCACTTTTTGGGCGATTTTTGCATGTATTCATTATTTTTCTAGTTTCCTCCCTAGACCTCCATAAAAAAATAAAAAAAACATCCATTAGATCCCCCTTCTAGATTAATGTGTACATTTTTCGGTAGAAAAATGTATTCGAAGGCCGGTTCTTCCAACATTACAGGTTCACTATCATTCGCCATAGAAAAAATCGACACCTAAATAGCACGAAAGGTATAAATATTGACGACGAAATTGGGCGAAAGGTCTTAAAATCGACTAACTAATGGGCCAAACATCTTAACATCTGATAAGTAATGGGGCTAAATATGAGGGAGAAAGTGGTCCAGAAAACCGGTCCATCAAGTTAGAGTTGCTAAGGTCTTCAACTTTTTAACCAAGCTGTACAGTTGCCAGCATAATTCCTCCCTCCTCATTCCCAGAAATCATGTAACCAGTTGACAGTGGTTGTGGTCATTCAACTCATCTAACAAACGTCTCGAGGCAGTGATCCATTATCATCCACGCTATACCACGCTTTGAAAACATACGTAAAGTGCCCTCAATCACCACCAAGAACATGTCAGGTCAGGTCAAGGTATTGAGGGATAAGCCTGTACAACGGTACCTCGTATCTACATTCTACTGTTCCTATTTTTCTGAAGAGTGTAGAGAGAGAGAGAAGGGGTGTTGGAGAGAAAGGAAACTAGAACATGCGTAAATCACCGGTTGCTGGAGCTCACGACTGTTTCTTTCCATTGTTTTGTCAGCAGCCTGGCTATGTTCACAGGAATTAAAGGTACCACACACAGCCCGTACACACATAAACACACACACTCACACACAATCAGAGAGAGAGAGAGAGAGAGAGAGATAATACAAACAATCCCCCTCCCCCCTTTTCTGCTTATGTCCCCCCCACACATACGCATTGTGGGACCATTAACATCGTAATGAACCGTGAAATTGCACACCGTAACCACAGACCTGGGCGTGAACATCTTCAATAACTTTGTTATTGCGTAGGGGGGAATTGTGCAAATAATATTGTGGAATGCAGAGGTAATGTAATGACTGTGTGTGTCAGAGAGAGAGAGAGAGAGAGAGAGAGAGAGAGAGAGAGATGTACTATGAATCGAGTATTTGGGTAAACTTACATTATTTTTGTCGATAACTAGTATATAATATGAAAGTCAAAGGAATAAATTATAAGATAATTCTGTTGTATCTCTATATGTCAATGTCAGATATTTTACAAATTAACAGTAGAAGATTATATTTAGTATGCAAAGATTATTAGATTAACCTTTTGCGTACTAGCGACGTGTTATCTTTTTTATGCAGCTTAGGAAGGATCTGGGGTAGTTGAAAGGGTTGGTTGAGATAGTTTGAAGGTTTATTATTGCTAGAGGTCCTTCAAAATCTGGATACATTTTTTTAAGAGTTGCAGAAATATAATGAAAAGAACGTCCCCGGTACTGTATGGGTTAAGTCCGAGGTGCTGTGTTGGCGCCTTGAGTGACGGTTCCATTATCACTGCCTACCATTACTACCATCATCATCCAACTCTTATCATAGTTGTTCATCCTACATCATCTACTATTCAACGGGTTTGATTATTCTATTAAGTTAATGATCCCGACTTCCAGCTTATGTGTATATCATTGTATAATTTGTATAAAGTCACAATTATCCTTACAGCTTCCCGTTCGATCACATCTAAGGAGTTTTTTAGTTTCTCCCTAGACTGCCATCAAACTTATAAAAAAAAAAAAAAAAAAAAAAAAAAAAAATAAAGAATACCGTCAGGACTGGAACCCCTTTACGAGAACACCAGTCCCTTGTATTATCCCCTCCCAATAGTTATGCCTACAGTATTAACTTTTCCAATTTGTTCTTTTATACTTGGCTTTATGTTATTTTACTTATTTAGTTTTTCTCTTACTATTTCCAGTGTTGTACTAATTGTATTCCCCTACCTTCTCAAAATTACACCTCAATATATTAACACCTTCCTTCCTTCTTTTCTTCCTGCAATTACTGGACCAATATTGACCATCCCACCCCTCACCTTCCGCCTACCATCACAAATCTTGTAGTCTACCCCAGGGGAAGCACTCTTTAATTAACCAATAAGTAAGTACCACCCTCTCTCTCTCTCTCTCTCTCTCTCTCTCTCATATACATAATCAGTACAAGTTATATTAATTACATTTATCGATGAATGTTCTATTGTACACTTGCGGACAATTAGACTCCAATACAATGGCAATGCACACACCTTGCAATAATACACAGGAACCTCCAATTTACTAGGTTGTACTGTAATATCTAAACACACCCACACACACACACACAGGCCTACACTCTGGTACCTGGGTGGTGGTGGTAGTGGTCACACCTTTAATAACTCCACAGAAAGGCAGTGATGAAGGCGAGAGCCGAGGTGTGAGGACCAACACCCTCTCTTTGTTTCCAACCAAAATATTTTCACTAACTTTCTCTGTGTTCTACCTTTCTCTTCTCTCTCAGTTGTCTACCGGGTTTCTAACCATATTCACATGTTTTTATTTTCCTTGCTCGATTTCAAATATTTTTAACTCCTTCAATCTTCTAACCCGTTTAGTTTTCATTCCTTCTAAAGGCAGCTGTCTATTCCCATCATCCTTGCAATGTTATTGTATTAGCGGAAATGGATCTTTGAACAGTATGTATCTCTTTACTATTGCTTGTCCCTCACAGGATGGTGAGCGCTGCTCAATAAACTCGTCGCTCGGGACAATATCAATCGATCTTTGTATCTCTCTTATACACACACACACCGCAACCACCCACCCACACCTACACACACACACACACACACACACACACCGCAACCACCCAACCACCCACCCACACCTACACATCACCTTTGGCAAATTAGTTCATTCATCTTCTGTCCCTTAATGAACTGGTGTAGGCTGACCATTACATCAGCCCCCCCTCCCCCCTCCCCCCCCCCCCCCCCCCCCTCTACCCCACTCCATTCTTCGTAGCGCAATGGATAAATGCACTGAATTTCGGTGTGAGCATCCTAGGTTCGAATCCCCGGACTGCCACATGTATTTGTTGATTTCATTAATTGAGTTTAGGAGTAAAGTCGGTTGGTGAAGGTAACATAATAATTTACCCAACAATAAACAGGGATCGGCCAGCTTCTGCCATATTCTTGAGACTAGCCTTTTTTTTGTTTTGCATTAACGCATTTCTAAACATTAAGATATCTCTCTCTCTCTCTCATATATATATATATATATATATATATATTGTGACATACGGAGCCCTGTATGTTAATTTAAGAGTTAGAATTAGAGTTCAAGGAGCCAAACTACCCAAGTGGTGAAGCAGACTAGCGAACGAGCGAGTGGGCAAACCATCTCGCCCCATACCAGCATGCTAGCCTTCACACCTCGATGACCGATGCTATGACGTATGATCGACGCCAGGAGCTGTGAATGGACCTCGCACCTGTTATGTGATTCGAGGAGCTATGATTGGCGCCGGCACCACCCGCCGCCTCCTGATTCGTTCCTACACCATCATTGTTTGGTATATAAGACCCGAGTTGTGGCATTCAAATCAGTCTCATTTGGAGTTGGGGAAGGTGAACTTGCAGCTGGAGGAAGACGGGGTGAAGTATTATAATGGGATTGTGACTGTCAGTCAGATTATATAAATGTGTGTTAAGTGTGTTCGGTGTAAACACTTATGTTATGTTGGTTAGTGAGATATGTGATTGGGAATTAACGTGATGTGTTATATGTGTGTAATGTGTTTAACTATTTAATTGGAATTAACGTGAACGCTACTATTATGTGTTTAACTATTTGATTGGGAATTAACGTTAACGCTATTATTATGTACTTAACTATTTTAGTTGACTAACTTGTGGACTAAAGCAACTCTTTAAGTAATGGGGTATGATGAAAGTAATACTATTGTTTTATATTAATACTTAAGAGTTCTTTCATTTTCTTTGAATTAAGCTTACATTGCTTAATGGTGCTTAGTACGGTGATGCTATTGTCTCGTATTAGTAATATCGCCTTAGACTAACATGGCTGTGTTAATATTACTTCTAGTGATTTCCTAAGCTGAAGAAAATTCTTTTGCTTCAAAATATTATATTTGCTTTTCATATTATTTGAGTGAGACCTGAATCGAATCTATGAAACGATCCTGTAACTTTATTTACTCATAATCAAACCTCAATGTTACGTGGTTAAGAAATAAATTTAACTAATTATTAAATATATATCTAACTTTTTATGTGACTTTGATATTACTCCTGATGATAATAATAATATCAACTATTAACGTAAGACAAGAACCAAGAATAATTACATTAAATATAAATAAAAGGACATATAAGAAAACTATCTATTCTGTTTCAAAAAGGGTAAGAGACAGAAATATTCTTACTTTAATATTTATCTTTCAAGACTTTTTATAAAATTAATAGTCCTTCTTTAGCTATACCTTATTCGGTTCATAACCATAGCCTACTAAGCTTCGGTTAAATAATAATTCTTTATAAATACTACATGACTTTAATTAGTTTCAGTATTTTTCATAAGTAAAGAGTATCAGTCAATAAAGGATACCAAGTCCTAAGATCCAAAAGGAAAGGAAGCAACAACAGGAAATTATTTTATTAGATTTTACTTTTGTTTTGCCTTCAGCTGACTGATACCTTAATATATATCTCTGTGCTATCTAGATTCATCAAGTTAACCACTTGAGGATCAAGATACGTAACAGAAGAGTGGCGACCTTGCCAGGATTCGTTTCATACAGTTTCACTCAGTTTCATTAACGTTTCACTACTTAACAATCAAATATTAATCATGCCTCAACTAATTAATGAAGAAGATGCTAGAGTTTTCATAGAATCAGAACCCACATCCCCTGATATTGACTGTCTGTCAAAATATGAACTGAAAGTGCTTGCCTCACATCCCCAATTAACTGCCTCAATCATGTCTAAAGTAGAGGTGGCGCAGACCATAAAAACGCACCTGTTCCCTGTAGAAGGCGGGGAGGGTGACGGAGCAGTTGGTGGGATCCCGAGTAAACCTAGCCAACTTGATGAACAATTGCCACCTGGTTTTACAATTGATCAATTATTCGAACTAGAACAAAGCAGAGCAAAGACCGAACAAGCCAGACTAACTAGAACTAGCCAGAATAAATACCGAAGAAGCCAGCATAAAGCCAGAGCAACGACCGAACAATGTGAATATCAATATCGTACGGCTCAACTAAATGTCCACACAAATGCTCCCGAAGTGCTCCCCCTCTGGGATTGACTATGACTAGTCATTCCACCTTTCACTGAGGATAATGTGCAGGATTTCTTTGTTTTGTTTGAGGAAGTTGCTGGAGGTATGAAGTGGACAAGAGATCAATGGCCTTTTATGTTACAAACTGTTTTGCCAGGGCAGGCTCGAGCCACGTATTTGTCAGAAGTAGCAGAAGTTAGGCGGGATTCTGACAATCTCAAAGAAGCTATCCTAAAAACCTATCAATTGCAGCCTGAGGCTTACAGGCAATCTTTCCGTAAAAACCAGAAGAAAGTAGAAGAAACCCATAAGGTATTTGCCAGGACCATGACTAAAACTTTCAATCATTGGGTCAAGAGTAAGAAAGTCACAAGCTACAACGATCTGAAGGAGTTGGTCCTGTTAGAAAATTTCCTATGGAAAATTGATTCTTCTGTATCCTATCATTTAAAGGGGAAAAAGGTAGATTGTCTTGCTGACGCTGCTGACATGGCTGACACATACGTGCTCAACAACAAATTTCGTGGAAAGAAGCCCTACGATAATTCTAGCTCTAATTTTAAGTATCCCAATCACAAATCTGACAGACCCAGTCACAAGCCTATAACGTCTTCCCCAGCTAGCCAAAATAGAATTGTTCCCCCAACTAAAAATGCGACTCAGGGCAATGGTAACAGAGGTGGGCCCCAAACTAATAGTAATGCTCAAAGAGGGAACTTTCCCGTATCCCCTAAAGTATGTACTTTTTGTGGCATGAGAGGCCACCTAGCTTATCAGTGCTGGGCCAAGGAAAAAACCGAGAGATCGGGGCAGACAGTTGCCGCCGTATCTCAAATTCCATGTGTGCCTTTAATGCAGGGCTCCCGACAGAAGGAGTACCTAGCACCAAATGTTCCTTTAATGCAGGACTCTCGACAGAAGGAGTACCTAGCACCAAAAGTTCCTTTAATGCAGGACTCTCGACAGAAGGAGTACCTAGCAGCTAACGTAAATCATCTAGACAGGGGTGTAGTAGCATGTGTGGTGCAACCCACAAGGGTTAAACCAATAATAATTTCACCATCAGTGCAGGACAGTTACCGTCCCTTTATTTCATCTGGCAACGTGAGATTAAATGGTTGCATGCATGAGGTAAAAATTCTGAGAGACACAGGTTCTACTAGCACCCTCATGGTGAATCCTTACACTGAGTGCCCACCTGGCGAACCAGTTGTAATGAGAGGTGCTGGAGGCCAGTTTTATGCATACTTGGTAAAAGGCGAAATTGAATGTGATTTACTCCAGGGTGAGGCCACCATAGCTTTGTGTAGGTCCCAAGATATCCCTGTGCCTGGGGTAACACTCCTTTTGGGGAATGATGTAGCAGGTGAGAAGGTCCGACCCGACCCCATGTTGTCACTTTCCCCTGTTAACGAGCCACTAACCGGTGAGCTCGACAAGGAGTTGCCAACTGTTTTCCCTGTGTGTGCTGACAAACGTTCAATGTCTCAAGTAGCAGTTCCCTCAGACAGAAATGTACCGAATGTAAGAGTTGATGAAAGGGATGATGAGAGTGTGAATGATGCTCCAACTGTGCCTGATGATGTGACTGAGGTGGATTTAACTGACACCTTTATGGCTCATCTTGACCCTAACGATGACCATGAAACCCCTCCAAATTATCCTAGTGGCCTGGTAGAGCTACAGAGAGATGATAGTGAATGCAAGGAGTTAGCTGCCAGGTCCGTGAGTGAAGAGGAATGTGAGAAGGAGGGTGGTGAATGTTTCTACCTCAAAGGAGGAGTATTGTGGCGAAGATGGAGACCGCCACACAGACCAATCGATGACGGGGCTTGGGACGTCCATCAAGTAGTAGTCCCCAAACCTTGTCGTAAAGATATCATGGAAATGGCACATTGTATACCATTGGCAGGACACCTAGGTGTGAGAAAAACTCTAGACAGAATCAGATCCCACTTTTACTGGCCAGGAATGCGTGCAGATGTAGTGGAGTGTTGTAGAGTGTGTCACACTTGCCAGATGACAGGAAAACTCCATCAGAAGGTGCCTGTACATCCTCTGGTGCCCTTGCCCGTTTTCGAGAATCCTTTTACTCGGGTGGTAGTGGACATTGTAGGCCCATTGCCTAAGACTTCCCAAGGTAACATTTATTTAGTAACTATCATGGACATGGCAACTCGCTACCCAGAGGCTATACCCTTAAGGACTACCTCTGCTCCAACTGTAATCAAGGAACTGCTCAAATTTTTCACCAGAATGGGTTTCCCCCATGAGGTGCAAAGTGATCAAGGAACTAATTTTACCTCTAACATTTTCCAGCAGTCCCTGAAGGAGTTGGGTATCGAGCATGTAAAGTCTAGCACCTACCACCCAGAGAGTCAAGGGGTTCTCGAACGATATCATCAGACATTAAAGGGAATGTTACGTAAGTATTGTACAGAGACCGGAGTTGAGTGGGATAAGGGGGTACCTTTTCTTTTATTTGCTACTCGTGAGGTTCCAACTGAATCCCTGGGTTTTTCCCCTAATGAGCTAGTTTTTGGCCAAACTTTATCTGCCAAGTTCAGGGGCCCATATAAGATCATTCGGAGGGTGAGCATTACCGATTATCTAGTAACTACCCCAGACAGGAGAAAGCCCACGCAAGTATTCCATATAAATATGTTGAAACCCTACCATAGGTCCCCTGATTCCTCTCCTCCAGATTCTCCCACTGTGGCAGTGAATGTCAGGACCTGTGGGCAGCCTGGTGCGGACAAAGTCTTCAGTTCTCTTACTGATCCGCAACAGACTGTTCCAGAGCCTGAAGGTATCCATGCAGACTTTGACTTGTCATGTAGCCTATCCAACTTTCAGTATAATTCAGTGGCTTTGAGGGAATTACCATCTAAACTATGTCCTCTTCCCTCTGATCAAGCGAACCAACTAATCTCTGTTTTATCTCAGTCTCCCAGTGTGTTCCGTGATACTCCAGGGCTCACTTCTTTGGCCGTGCACGACAATCGACGTAGGGGAGGCAACTCCCATTAAACTATCCCCCTACCGTGTCTCGCCACAACGCAGGAGTATACTGCAGGTCGAGCTTGACTTAATTTTTTTCAAACCAGCTGATCACAAGGGCCTTCAGCCAGTGGAGTAGTCCGGTCATACTTGTGCCGAAGCCAGACGGGAGCCATGGGTTTTGTAGGGACTATAGGCAAGTCAATGCTGTCACAAAGAACGATACCTACCCACTGCCACGGATCAAAGATTGCATTTACCAGTTTGGCCTCATGCAGCAGTAAGTATAATTTGATGAGAGGATTTTGGCAATTAGCTCTCCCTTGTAGCGAGGTAAATATCATGCTTTTGTAGTGCGCTTTTAAGCCTTCAGCTGTGAGATGCCTTGCAGT
The DNA here is from genome assembly GCA_032716605.1 of Paralithodes platypus. Taxonomy (NCBI): domain Eukaryota; kingdom Metazoa; phylum Arthropoda; class Malacostraca; order Decapoda; family Lithodidae; genus Paralithodes; species Paralithodes platypus. The sequence continues at coordinate 64,276,221 of CM064573.1, forward strand.
TCGAATTAACGCTCCAGCTACGTTCCGGCTATGTTCTGATGTGGTACCTGGAGACGTTGCCTACTTTGGGTGATATCCTTATTATATCCTCATTATAATCTTGCTGTTGCCAATCTGGTGGTGAATCTATTTATGTATTATGTTTAATATTATGTATTATACTCCTTAAACTCTTTTCTAGGGGGGAGGTGTGACATACGGAGCCCTGTATGTTAATTTAAGAGTTAGAATTAGAGTTCAAGGAGCCAAACTACCCAAGTGGTGAAGCAGACTAGCGAACGAGCGAGTGGGCAAACCATCTCGCCCCATACCAGCATGCTAGCCTTCACACCTCGATGACCGATGCTATGACGTATGATCGACGCCAGGAGCTGTGAATGGACCTCGCACCTGTTTATGTGATTCGAGGAGCTATGATTGGCGCCGGCACCACCCGCCGCCTCCTGATTCGTTCCTACACCATCATTGTTTGGTATATAAGACCCGAGTTGTGGGCATTCAAATCAGTCTCATTTGGAGTTGGGGAAGGTGAACTTGCAGCTGGAGGAAGACGGGGTGAAGTATTATAATGGGATTGTGACTGTCAGTCAGATTATATAAATGTGTGTTAAGTGTGTTCGGTGTAAACACTTATGTTATGTTGGTTAGTGAGATATGTGATTGGGAATTAACGTGATGTGTTTAATGTGTGTAATGTGTTTAACTATTTAATTGGGAATTAACGTGAACGTGAACGCTACTATTATGTGTTTAACTATTTGATTGGGAATTAACGTTAACGCTATTATTATGTACTTAACTATTTTAGTTGACTAACTTGTGGACTAAAGCAACTCTTTAAGTAATTGGGTTATGATGAAAGTAATTACTATTGTTTTATATTAATACTTAAGAGTTCTTTCATTTTCTTTGAATTAAGCTTACATTGCTTAATGGTGCTTAGTACGGTGATGCTATTGTCTCGTATTAGTAATATCGCCTTAGACTAACATGGCTGTGTTAATATTACTTCTAGTGATTTCCTAAGCTGAAGAAAATTCTTTTGCTTCAAAATATTATATTTTGCTTTTCATATTATTTGAGTGAGACCTGAATCGAATCTATGAAACGATCCTGTAACTTTATTTACTCATAATCAAACCTCAATGTTACGTGGTTAAGAAATAAATTTAACTAATTATTAAATATATATCTAACTTTTTATGTGACTTTGATATTACTCCTGATGATAATAATAATATTAACGTAAGACAAGAACCAAGAATAACTACATTAAATATAAATAAAAGGACATATAAGAAAACTATCTATTCTGTTTCAAAAAGGGTAAGAGACAGAAATATTCTTACTTTAATATTTATCTTTCAAGACTTTTTATAAAATTAATAGTCCTTCTTTAGCTATACCTTATTCGGTTCATAACCATAGCCTACTAAGCTTCGGTTAAATAATAATTCTTTATAAATACTACATGACTTTAATTAGTTTCAGTATTTTTCATAAGTAAAGAGTATCAGTCAATAAAGGATACCAAGTCCTAAGATCCAAAAGGAAAGGAAGCAACAACAGGAAATTATTTTATTAGATTTTACTTTTGTTTTGCCTTCAGCTGACTGATACCTTAATATATATCTCTGTGCTATCTAGATTCATCAAGTTAACCACTTGAGGATCAAGATACGTAACAATATATATATATAGAGATAGAGATAGAGATAGAGAGAGAGAGAGAGAGCGAGAGATCTTAATGTTTAGAAATGCGTTAATGCAAAAAAAAAAAAGGCTAGTCTATATATATATATATATATATTGTATATTGATTGGGTGGGGGAAAACACAGGATAGAGATTTGATTCTATATTTTCTAACGTTTATGGCTATGAACAACGCATCTCCAGAGAGACTAACACAAATTGAGTATGCTCACATATATTATACAAAAATGTGGATTTTTTTTATTTGGCAACATAGACCAGTACTGCCATATAGTGAGTATTTATTTCATGTGCTCTACCTGCGAATATCCTAGGACATTAGTAGGTTAGGCACAACAATTAAATACTCAATATATGGCAGAACTGGTCTATGTTACCAACAAATAAATATATATATATATATATATATATACAGTATATAATGTATATATTTTTATTTTTTATTTTTTATTGTAGCTCTAAATACCAGGAATGTTTGCACTCTGACCATGACCTGAATTTAAGAGACCCATTCAAATGATGAATATTTTTACAATGGCTAACTTCAGTTTGGACCTCAGTAGTTGTGTAATATTGATTTGTATAAAGGAAAACAATATTTTTATTTCAAAATCGTACTTTGTAATGTTTTCTATATCTTCCATCATCCGGCCCAACACAATTAAGTATACCCCGTACAGCCCAATAACCGCCCACCAGGCCGCCCGTCAGCACAGGCGGGCGGCCTACCTGGCAGAGGTGCCAATAGAACCATAAGTAAACAGGCAAGGACAACTGCTCATATTTTGTGAATTGGTCATTGCAAACTGACACTGTCATGGAACTATGTTGATTAAGGTTTGAGTATATGAATAACTTATAGGAAATACGGACATAATTATAAAAAACAGAATTATACTATAGAGTTTATGACCCTTGGATGTGACAGAGCCAGTATCTCATTGTATAGCCAACCCACCGTGAGCCACTGTCTCATCAGCTTACCTGTTAATATAAGAGGTCTAAAATGTAATTTGAAGTTAATATTATTGACATGAAATATAGGATTTATCTAGAAAGCAAAATTAACTTTTATGCCTTGCGTTTAAGCGGATATATACTAGAAATTTGGTTTTGTATCTTTGTTTGAGCGAAAGCTAATCTGTGCCCAAATGAAACTTTGCACTTGCTTATAATTATGTAATAATATTGACGTCAAAATCCGACCAAAATCACCGCTTTGCCTGGGCTTTTTGAGAAAAATATTTTCGATTCTGGGCGAATGGCTGGGCGAAATTGAAATCTACGACCATGTATAGAAGCAGCTGGGCGAGAAAAAGCGATTGGCACCAAGTAGAATTCCCTAGGACTAATAGTTTGGGCTACAGAGGACTTTTAAAGTCCAAACAACGGTCCCCTGGGGCCTCCAGGAAGGCCAAGTCAAAATCGAAATCCTAAACTAATGGACCGATTTTAATTCTGTTTGCGCCATTCGATTCAGCTTGCCAAAGTGTACTTATGGTATAAATTTAAACAAAATCCGTACATAAATAACTCGTCTATGGAGTTTTTAAACTTTAAAATGGGCCTAGGGGGCCTAAAAATTGGTCAAAATTAAAAAAATAATTATACCGTTGAAACCACATCGGCGAGACGAATCCAAATAATTATACACTAAATGATCTATCTTCACTCTAATTCCTGACAACAGTGTAAAGTAATCCCGACATATTGCCAGATCAAAGTTGTTGATCAATGTTTCCGGTTATAGTGCTTGTGAGAATCCACCTTTAATACCCCATAATATTACTGGAGTGAAAAGATGTCCGAACTCTATTTTATGGGAGTGAGGAGGTGAGATAATACCAATCTGGCCACTGGTCAGTTTCCTATAGACCCTCACACCACCTTTATCAGTGACCACCCGCAACCAAGGCCTCTCCACATTCCTCACTTTTCGTCATCTACAAACACTACAGTAAATTGAGATGAACACATTTATTATAAAGGTGTTAGCAGTAAGTTCATTTATTTTATGTTAATTACGTGTTTTATTCTTCATTTTGTTTTGTTAGCTAGAATATCACAAACTGCATGGCAACCACCACCAGCTATTTCATAATACTGCAAGTATGAATATGGTTTAGCTAAAAATAGTAATAATAAAAAATAATAATAAAAAATTAAAATTACTCACGCATGTTGCAATAGATCTAGCTTTCAGATATTGTATCACAGTAATATCCTTCCTCCTAATTTCCTCATATTAGAGGGCATAGCTCATGCAATATCCCATTCAATGTTATCACTGTCTAAAGCATGTTGAAGAATGATTGATACTGCAGAGTTGCCTTGGTTTACCATAAATTTTGATCTAAAATAGTAAAAAAAGCCATGCAAGATACTGACACTGAAACTCCTCCGGCAGGCATAACAGTACACTAAAGACCTATTTAAATTAGGTTCCTATATTATAATAAATCACTAAGCGCCAACATGATTCAACAAAGGAACAAAACTAATGGCCATCATTGGAGTATACGGTAATTCCTTTGGCAGGCATTAGGAGTAGAAGTAACAATATTAAGCAAGTTTTATTCCAGTCACCAATGTACCTAAGTAGTTAAGGGGGGTGACCTGCCGTTTTAAAATATATCTCCTTTTCTCTCTTCTCTGGCTTGTATCCATTCGGCCCCATTCAGCCAACTATTTTAAGGCGTTTATCCCCATCTAGGTGTCAATTTTTTCCTGGCGAGCAATAGCGAGCCAGCATTAACTTCGTTTTAACTTGAACTTCGGTTTTAACTTGAACTTCGGTTTTAACTTGAACTTCGGTTTTAACTTGAACTTCGGTTTTAACTTGAACTTCGGTTTTAACTTGAACTTCGGTTTTAACTTGAACTTCGGTTTTAACTTGAACTTCGGTTTTAACTTGAACTTCGGTTTTAACTTGAACTTCGGTTTTAACTTGAACTTCGGTTTTAACTTGAACTTCGGTTTTAACTTGAACTTCGGTTTTAACTTGAACTTCGGTTTTAACTTGAACTTCGGTTTTAACTTGAACTTCGGTTTTAACTTGAACTTCGGTTTTAACTTTAACTTAGTTTTAACTTGAACTTCGGTTTTAATTTGAACTTCGGTTTTTAGCACCTCATTTGAGACTCGTATGAGGCCTCCCGGATTCCTGTCAAAAATACATATAAGGCCTCCCGGATTCCTGTCAAAAATACATATAAGGCCTCCCGGATTCCGAGGGTTAATCTTTCTCTTTATTTAATGTATTTCGCCCATATCTGCTGTCAATAGACCAATGGTAATGCAGTGTAATTTATGTCTATATTAATATATTTATCTCTACTGCAGCTTCACCAAAATTAATATTTCCAATCATTTGCTCTCGATTCAGAGTAGGCACAAATATATTTGTAGTTGCAATAAATGGTTCAATATTTCCTGTCAAGTACAAGCCAACTCACATGACCTTCGGATAACTGGTCTGGGGAGGTCAGTGGGTCATTGAGCTGTTGACCTGACCTGAGGGGGGGGGGGGGGGGGAGGGGGGGGAGGAGGAGCAGTTTAGTTTGTGTGTTAGTGAGAAAATGTACATAATTTATAGGCTTCAATTTTTTGAGAAATGGGCAAAATTGTTTTGCCATTATATTGCTATTATGTAAACAGTACATTGACCAAATATAATAGGCCTCAAAGGAAAGTTTATCTATGGTATACGATTAAATATAATAGCCCTCAAAGGAAAGTTTATCTATGGTATACGATTAAAACTTAACTCTTTCAGTTTATAATAATATTTGTTTCTTGAATTATTGATCCATCTCGATCCTGTAAAGATACCTTAGGATTGACTACCGATTCACCGATACCAATAAAAAACAATAGGTTACTGACAAACTATACATTATTTTCATGGATATGGTTTTGCACTTATTAGTCTTTCTTTAATTATTATGTTCCTTCCAACAACCAACCATACTCCTAAAATCGATTAACGAAATTTACAAACACATGTGGCAGTCCGTGGATTCGATCCCAGGATGCTCACACCGAAAATCAACACCTTATACATCGCACCACGAAGACAGTAATATGTGTATTGTGACTTTCATGTAGCTTACTGCATACAGTATGCACTTGCCAAACCGAAATACAGAGTTTCAGCAATATCAAAGAAAATTAAAAACTGCCTTCTCCAAAATAAACTGCCTTCTCCAAAATAAACTGCCTTCTCCAAAATAAACTGCCTTCTCCAAAATAAACTGCCTTCTCCAAAATAAACTGCCTTCTCCAAAATAAACTAACAAAGAGCACCAACTGTTATCAATAATTTGCCGGTGTTTCCTGGCGTAGATAAAAAGTAAGTCCCGGATCCATGAGCCGTTGGTGGTGTAGTGTCTCCACCTGGTGTTACTACCAGAGAGCCTGGGGGGTAGGGGAAGCTGGCAGACCTGGATAACATATAAAAGATCGGACTCGTAATGGGCTGGGGTCTGGGAAGACCATATGCTTTCATTAGTTTATTCAAGTACATTGGGGTTTGTAATTGATTATTAATGTTAAGAACAGGGTGTTACTTATTAGTAACCATCAAATTAAACCTCGAAAATAATTTGTATAACCTGAAAAAAAAGTTTTGAAATAACTTGATCAAGGTACTGGAGTCAGCAGGGTCTCCACCAGCTGCCATACAAGCCCATAACACCACAGGCATATTTGTGCACATAATTGTTGGGGGGGGGGGGGGGGGGAAATCACCGTTGCTCTACTAATATGTGTATCTCTCACTCTCTCTCTTACATACATACACACACACACACACACACACATTTACTTTATGAAAGTAATAGCTGTAGATACACTAGAATGTCTTACTATGGAATCCACATCATCAGGTATGTTTGTTAAGCACTACAAAACTATACCAAATCCCTGCTTAACTTGTTCTATTTTTTCGCCAACGATGGTTATAGAGAAAATATTTTCAAATGTGTTTGTCTGTTTTCTCCTAAGTTTGTTAGTTTCAGTTTAATGCATAATTAATATGGATATTGTTTGAGAGAGATTATTTTAATTCATGATCGACACACACACACACACACACACACACACACACACACACACACACACACACACACACACACACACACACACACACACACACACACACACACACACACACACACACACACACACACACACACACACACACACACACTAGAACCTCGCATCAAATTTGAGTAAATATACTGTAGATATAATCGGTAGAGGTGCACGTGTTAGTTTTAATTAATCCATAAATATAATTTTAGTTAAGGGATATTAGAATATCGACTCACAACTGAAAGGCCTGAATTACATACAGATTGTTAAAATAGAAAAACATATCAATGGATCGAAATATCTTTTAGAGAATCCAGACATTTTGAATGACCTAATATATTGTATATCGATTAAAGGGTTAAATAATTATAATGGGGCACATTTCAAGTTCAACCTAAAACAAAACTGAAAGCCAGTGAATGATAATGAACGTTTTGTAGGGCTTTTGTATGATATGAGAGAGATGTAAAGGATCACACAAGGGTCATTAAGGGGAGTCACATGCTTTTTTTTCATCTTTCTCTCCTTTTCTTTCTTTCTCTGGCTTGTATCCATTCGGCCCCATTCAGCCAACTGTTTTAAGTCGTTTATCCCCATCCAGGTGTCGATATATTCCTGGCGAGCGATAGCGAGCCAGCATTGTATGGAGAAATCCGGCTTCACCGGAGACATTTTTCTATCGAAAAATGTACAAATTTAGCTTACTCTCGAAACAAAAATTATATATGCAGGCTCGCTACCGCTCACCATATTGACACCTGGATGGGGGTAAAAGTCTTAAAATAGTAGGATGAATGGGGCCGAATGGATACAAGCCAAAGAGAGAGGGAGAGAAAGAGAAAAAAGCGAGGTGGGCTCCCTTAATGATGCTAAAGGCTCTGGCCGATTAGTAAGGCCGGCCCTCACAGTTCAGGAATTGCTTAAAGGGGTAGCCTAGTGGGTATTTATTGGTATATATATTCATATTTTGTTTTGTTTTACAGTTTCTTCCCTAGACCTTCATCAAGCTTAAAAATATAACCCCTAGACCCCCCTTCCAGATAGAATTACAGGCTTGCTATCGCTTGCCAAGAAAAAATCCATACCTGATGGCACAAAATGTCATTACTGTATATTGACATAGAAATGGGGCGAAAGGTTTTGAAATCGCCAATGTAATGGAACGAACGTCTAAATATCTAAAAGCTAATCGGACTAAAGATGAGGTAGAAAAAGTAACTACCTCCCCCTTAACCAAAGGGTGAAACGTTATTCTCAATCTATCTTCTATTAAACAGCTGACCTCTGGAGCTCTCTCCCAGAATCAAGCTTTCCCTCTTCCTGTGACTTAAATTGCTTCAAACTCCGTGTGTCAAGGCATTTTGGCTCGAACTTCCCTTGAGTTTGACCCTGTCACTCTTTCAACTCTGGGGGAGGCACTCGCCACAGACAGTTCTGCCTTTTGTCTCCCTCACTCACTTAGAAATGAAAAGCATCGGAATATATAGTATATCGAAGTCTAATGATACGAGTTATATAGAATTATTTTAAGATCTCTGCTGTTGACTTTGAATTCCATTAGAGTGTGCGAGATAGTGGCTTCTATAAAATTACAAAGCAGCATATTAGAAGAAAAAAAATCAATGAATATTGGATGCGAATAACACTTTTATTTAACTTGAATTCGGTTACCTCAGAAAAAGATACTCTTTAAAATTGTTTTATGGTACCTTCATAAAATTGCAATTCGGATATTATCATCTTTTTTTACACAATATACAGTTTATTTGGCCAATCTTTGGCAGACAATTTAGGAATTAAATAAATATTTATCATCCATCTAACATTATTGCTACTAGCCTAGCAAATTGAAGCCATGACAAAAAACGATGATAACATATTGCGGTATAATATATTTAGGATGCCATCCACAGGGTAATATTGGATTTAGAACTGCCTTTATTATCCACTTTATATTATTACAGGTACTCCGCTAAATAACTATCATGATAGAAAGATAATATAATTCAATACATTAATTCAACGAGATAAAAAGGCAACATACTGTACGATAATGACTGCCAAGGATTATGATTAGTGGCGGAAGTTTTTACGGTCCCTGGAGGTGATAATGTAATACTAATATATGTGCCTGGACCTGGACCAAACCACAGGGACCTACAGGGTGATACCAATCGATTATTGTCAAGGAGTATACCAGTGTCTGCTATTTAGTTAAGAGTACAAGAACATTCGGAGGAAATTTTAACTATACTGTATATGATTGGTCTAGTTTTTCTGAAAATTATTTGAATCTACAAACATAAAAACATACTTATTGGTAGTAAAAAATATGGTAAAGTTCACCCCGCTGCAAGTATTAATGTTTGGCTTGTGTCAAGAGTTGTTGCCCCTTCCTTGTCCTGCAGGAGAGTCACATCATAGTTTCCTACCCCTACATATGACCACACATTCGGCTCAGTCAACATAGGCGTACATGTAATGACTATAGTTCCCAGACGGCACAGAGGGTTATTTTTATTGATTAAATTATAATCAATATAAGTTTTGTCCGTTATCTGTAAGTTCAGTATATTAAGTGGTCTCCTCTCTCCAATTACTACACTCATTAATATGATAAGATTAAGTAGTTATTGTAATAACTAATAATTATGACTATTATACGTAGATAGGTAGTATCAATGTTCATGCCTTCCCAGTCGTCACGAAAAGGATGACTGACATTTTAACTGCGCCTACAGCAAGTATATCTTTTAAATATTATGAATTTTGTTACAATATAACTTTGATACATCTGCCTTCTCGCTCTTTCTACGATCTTAACAACTGTAGGGGGGCAGGGGGAGGAACTACCAAGGATAACATAATGACCTACACCCAAACAACGTATAGGCAACCTTCGAAGACACTACTCTCATTCTCGACCACGACAGGACAATAGAGTCTGTGAATGGTGGTCAGTCTGGTGGTCTCTCAATAATAATAGCTCTCGGAGGAAGTGGGTACAAAATCTCACAGTCGTGTTCTTTAGACCTGTAGGACAGATGTTGCCTACCGGATATAGAATTAAATTAATGGCAGGCAGTGTTGATGGTAGAGAGAATATTTGATAATACATTGAAATAGAAAGTTATGACTATGATTCTACATATTTCAATTAATAGGAAGTATTTCGCAGTCGTATTATCTAAAGCTAAAGTTTAAAGACCATTTCGTCCACAGAGAGTGTTGTTACAGTATCGATCACGTCCATGATTTAACAGTTGTTTTCTCACAGCCACTTTACCAACATTTAGAGTTGATTTGATTAAACCAAAGCATCTCCAAATACACGTAATCTGACCAAGCCAAACCCACACAAACATGAACTTTAAACGTGGTCTAACCCGGGTAATAATGTTTAATTAAAATACTAACCACACGGTGCTTTCCAATAAAGCTTTAACAATAGTAACCACACGGTGCTTTCCAATAAAGCTTTAACAATAGTAACCACACGGTGCTTTCCAATAAAGCTTTAACAATAGTAACCACACGGTGCTTTCCAATAAAGCTTTAACAATAGTAACCACACGGTGCTTTCCAATAAAGCTTTAACAATAGTAACCACACGGTGCTTTCCAATAAAGCTTTAACAATAGTAACCACACGGTGCTTTCCAATAAAGCTTTAACAATAGTAACCACACGGTGCTTTCCAATAAAGCTTTAACAATAGTAACCACACGGTGCTTTCCAATAAAGCTTTAACAATAGTAACCACACGGTGATTTCCAATAAAGCTTTAACAATAGTAACCACACGGTGCTTTCCAATAAAGCTTTAACAATTGGTTTCTCGACGAGGACTTCACATACAGCGAGTTACAGGGGGTCACCTGTTTTTGTTTTCTCTTTCTCTCCTTTTCTCTCTTTCTCTGGCTTGTATCCATTTGGCCCCATTCAGCCAACTGCTTTAAGACTTTTAACCCCATCCAGGTGTCGATTTCTTCCTGGCGAGCGATAACGAGTCAGCATTGTATGGAGAAATCGGACTTCGGAGACATTTTTCTATCGAAAAATGTACAAATTTAGCTTGCTGTCAAAACAAAAATACATATATGCTGGCTCGCTCCTGTTCGCCAGGAAAATATTGACACCTGGATGGGGGTAAAAGTCTTAAAACAGTAGGCTGAATGGGGCCGAATGGATACAAGCCAAAGAGAGAGAGCTACATAGAGCTACATAGATACACAGACCACACAGACCTCAAGGTCCTTACTAGGCAGTCTGGCCTTACAAACTATAATATGCATATATGCATATATACACATACACACATACACATACATACATATACATATATATATACATATATATACACATACATATACACATACACACATACATACATATATATACAGTATATACATACTGTACAGTGCACACACATACATATACATACATTTTTTTTTTCATATCACCCCAGCCCTCTGCAGATAGAGGTCAAGCCTTCCCTTGAAGGCGTTTATTGTGTCGCTCTCCACCACTCTCGCTGGTAGTTTATTCCACTCTGTCGCCACACTGTAGGTGAAGAAACTCTTGTGACATCTAGGTTTGCCTTTTTGGTTTTTAATTTCATTCCATTTCCGCGAGTTTGATTAGTATTGTTTAATGTGAATAGTGCATTTACATCGACTTTGTCGAAACCTTTTAGTATCTTAAAGCACTCAATAAGCTGACCCCTCAACCTCCTCTTTTTTAATGAGAACAGGTTCAATCGTTTAAGTCTTTCTTCATATGGTTTATTTCTTAATGAGGGTATCATCTTCGTCGCTCTACGCTGTACTGACTCGAGTCTTACAATCTCCTTGATCAGATAAGGTGACCAGAACTGCACACCATATTCAAGGTGGGGCCTCACCATACTTATGAACAGTGGCACTATTACGTTTTCATGTTTATATGTAAATTTTCGTTTAATAAAGCCCAATGCTATGTTTGCCTTATTTGCAGCTGCTATACATTGGTCGGAAGTTTTTAGGTTTTTCAGATATTAGTACCCCTAGGTCTTTTACTACCGTTGCGGTTTTTATTTGTTTGCCATTCATTTCGTATTTGTATTTCATATTTCTGCTACCAACCTGCAGCACCTGACATTTATCGACATTGAAGTGCATCTGCCATTTTTTCGACCACTCTGATATCTTGTTTAAATCAGATTGCAACGCATTTCTATCATCTTCGTTCAGGACTGTATTTCCTATTTTTGTATCGTCGGCGAATTTGGAAATGGTGTTGTTTACCCCTACATCGATATCGTTAATGTAAATGAGAAACAGGACCGGTCCAAGGACTGAACCCTGTGGAACTCCACTAGTGACAGGCTCCCACTCCGATTCCACTCCATTTATCACCACTCTCTGTCTTCTGTCTGTAAGCCAATTTTTTATCCAAGAATGAATTTCACCTTTGATACCTATCCTCTCCAGTTTAGCCAATAGTTTTTCGGTGAGGCACCTTGTCGAAAGCTTTTTGAAAGTCCAAGAAGATTATATCTAGTGATTTCGTCATGTCGTTATATGTGAATAGTTTGTTATCAAATTTGTTAGGCATGACTTATTTGATCTAAAGCCGTGTTGACTATTTTTGATTAGGTTGTTTGATTCGAGGTAATCTACTATCTTATCTCTAATGATTTTTTCCATGATTTTTCCTACAATTGAAGTTAGGCTAATTGGTCTGTAATTACTCGCTTTGGCCTTGCTACCCTTCTTGTATATCGGCGTAATGTTCGCATCTTTCCAATCACTCGGTACAATCCCCTGTAGTAGTGATAAGTTAAATAGTTGTGTCAGGGGTTTTGCTATTTCGTCCTTGACATTCTTAATTATTTTCGGGTGGAGCATGTCGGGTCCCGGGGTCTTATTTACATTTAAATTACTCAATTTGCTTTGTACTTCGGTAACACTGATGGTGAAATCTCCTATCACATGAGTTGAGGTGTTATTTTCAAGGGTATGATCGATAATTTCTTCTGTGAAAACTGAGCCAAAATATTTGTTGAGCAGATTTGCCGTGTTTGTGTCGCCTGTTATTGTCTGGCCATCTTCTATTAGCGGTCCGATTCCGCTTTTGATCTGTTTATTTTTGTTTACGTAACTGTAGAATTTTTTGGGGTTTGTGGCACTTTCTCTGGCAATAGTCATTTCGTAATTTTGTTTGTTCGCCCTAATTATTTTTTTCACTTCCCTTCTACTATTTTTGTACAAGTTTTTAATTACTTCAGTGTTTGAGAGAGAGAGAGAGAGAGAGAGAGAGAGAGAGAGAGAGAGAGAGAGAGAGAGAGAGAGAGAGAGAGAGAGAGAGAGAGAGAGAGAGAGAGAGAGAGAGAGAGAGAGAGAGAGAGAGAGAGAGAGAGAGAGAGAGAGAGAGAGAGAGAGAGAGAGAGAGAGAGAGAGAGAGAGAGAGAGAGAGAGAGAGAGAAGCGAGGTGGGCCCCCTTAATCCCGGCCATAAACCTAAACAATGGCACAGAGAGACGCATCCCCTCCACCACCACCCAGGTAATATCACAATTGTTGTTCTCGTAAATACCTGGGGAAACAGCGACTCTTGTCTGTAATTAAAGGAAGATTAAGTTAGGTGTGAAGGCTGGAATAATACCTTCCTCATTTTCCCAAAATGTTTAAAATTGTGTTGGGTCTGTGACAAACATGTGTTGACACTTTCTCCACAACCAACATCGCCAGAAACGCCGACGAAGCAGGTGAAGCCGCCCGGATAGCAGAAAATAAAAAGCGAGAAAAATATCAAGCCATCGCCAGAAATCATCAGTTCGAGCCCCTGGCATTCGAAACTTCAGGAGTCTTCGGCCCTACCACCCTTAAGATGGTGAATGAAATAGGCCGTAAAATCAGAGAAGTTTCAGGAGAACCCCGGGAAACCCTCTGGCTCAAGCAAAAACTAGGGATGGCTATCCTCCGGGGCAATGCCACCAGCGTCATGAGCTCAGTTCGACTGGACTGGGTCATGCCACTGTGTGAGGCCCGGGCAGGAGTGGTGTATCCGTAGTCTTTCCACAGTAGGGTAAAACAAAACAAACTTTATTTGTATTTAACATGTGTGATGCACATAAATAAAAGGGGATGTGTTGGATGGTTGAAAGCCACAGTTGCTCGCGCGTTTGGGGCTAGCAACACGTATTATGAAAAACATGTATCCTCCTTCATTCACTGTCCCCCCCCCCTTCACTCACTCAACCCCACAATTTGCCGGAGGATAACAGGTTTTTCACAATACGTAGACCGAGGTCTTTTAAAAAAACAAAAACAGTTTCAAGAAGTACATATAGGTCGAATATTGTTCTGAAATGAGTAAAATATAATGCAAACATCACGAATTATAATGATCAATAGATGCTATCAGTAAACGAATAGCATACTAAATATCACAGATTGTATATATTATTAGCAACTTTCTCGTCATGAGCCTACGACAGTTATATATACTGTATATACTGAATTTATGATAAGTTAAATAAACCAAAAATCTGAACATATTTAATGAAATATTTAAAACAAAAATCGAATTGAAGGAAAGTAAAATTAAGTTATACTATAGGATGTTGGGTAGTATTTCAAAGATTATCTCGGCATGACCGATATCACTTTTAATATGTGACCATAACCGTCGCTGTTATTAATTTGGATGTCTTCAAACATATATCATTAAGCTTTTACATAGCTATAAAGCATTACTTAATTACAATCTTAGAACAACTTATTATGAATATTATTGATAGTTGCTTGATATGATTAAAGTGATCTCTGGCCATGAACCGTATGGACATTTTGATATAACCTATGTTGTATTAAACAAGCATATATATATATATATATATATATATATATATATATATATATATATATATATATTGAGAGAGAGAGAGAGAGAGAAATGAGAGAGAGGGGGGGGGGGATACAGCAGCGTATGAATGCTTGGGAAGAACACTATCTTAATATGACTAAAGTAAACATAAGTATAGCCACACAGACAAACCCATATCAATGAAGGCAAGAACCTACAGTAGATAAAGGGGGAACTACATGCAATACGAATGTAGTCAAACTAGCATGAAAAAATGAAACATTGGAACACCAAGCTTTCATCTACTGTATTCTCTCAAGACATCTTCAGGACATTTTAAGAACACAGGGGAAGGCGGAAGCTTAAATACCTTTCCCAAATCATCTGTGCAATATAAAGGAATAGGTATAAGTTACTTTCACCCGAGAACAAAATTATCTTAATGGAAAATATGGTAGTGGTATCAACTTTCTTCATCTTTCTTACAAAAAATCCCATCATATCATGCTGCATGCCCTAAAACAACCTTCTGCAAGTCTCCAACGATCTGGTGCTCGTGTGATGATCTAGTGGCTTTGTGTATGAGAGAGGCAGGGAGGTATCGCCCAGGGGAGGACAGTCAGCTGGCATCTACACTCACTGTAGTAGGGCAGCAGACGATAACCTTTTGTTCCGAGGTCTGAATCACACGAGCGGTTCTTGGCAATTTGATATCAACTGCCTTACATTGACAATATTTTTGGACTCGTATTATTATGTATCAAAGTAAGATGTTATAGTTGGTTGAATTGTCATAACTTGTCCACAAACGTCCACATTTGTATACCTTTGACTTCAAAAGGTCTTGCATTGGCTTACTGTAATTTTCTTAGTTTACTGGATAATACAACATAAGATTTAATTGTATTGAAGGTTTTCAGCTCTTTGACTATTAAGTGACTGTCCACAGTTAAATAGAAGTTATAATTATCCAGGATTCAATGCAAAGACGTCAGAGTACTAAAAGGTCGTTGCAACCTCACAAACTATGCAGCACACTTGTGTATATTATTTTATCTTGCATAATCAGTATATTTACTAAATCCTGGTCACAGTGAAACCAACTGACATGATAACCTTCACAAATATCTATAAACTGTTCTATGTAAATTGGAGAGATCAACTCTTCTTACAATCATCAAGAGTCTAATCTTTATACTTAATTTGAAATGGGATAAGCAAAACACTTTCCATGTGATGCAGAATACGGTCGGAAGTTCTTGATTTTGAACCCAGCCCTCTAGCTTCCTGGTTTAGATAATTATCTGGTAGCCAGACATGACCTCGGGGGTTAACGGAAGCACAACATCTGACTGCTGGACCTCGAGTAATGTGGTCGGGGGGGGGGGGGGGGGGGGGGGGAATATAAAAGAAGAGATGAAAGAGAACGGGGTTGTAAGGTTGTTATGATATTGTAATGTAGAACTTGCAAAATAAACAAATCAAAAACAGAATGACTCAATATAGTGTATGCACGTAAGCTATCGTAATTGCGTACTTGTGTATCTCCAGTATCTCATTGTTCGCAAAATATGTCGAAAACGAATAGATGGTTATTGACGAAACTTAGAGATTGCCATTATATACGAATTTCTTAGTTAAAGCTTACAGGATACAAGGATTCACACCTCGTACGCTCTTCATGCACATTCTACTATGTAAATCGTGGTCTTAATCCAATCTTCTAAATTATTCTTTGAACATTCTTTACAAATGGAGGTTGGTATTATTATTCCAAGATTAATGTTGGGCCAGGATAAGTGATTCTTATATATCGTGTGCATTATAAAACTAAAACAAAAAAAGTTATTTTTTTGGTGCATTGTCAAGAATTGTGGTGTGCTTATTTAGTATACTGAAATTAATAAGGCGAGTTGTTTGGGAGTGCTAGCTGGATCACTCTCTGTGTAGGTGAGACACAAACAGAAACAGTGAGAGAAGCCAGACAATGAAACAGGAGTTTCGGCAACTCTTTATTACATGCCTATGAGGCCTCCCCTGGGCAATGCCCTGCTCGATGTATTATAATAATTTAAAACTTGTGAAATAAACAAACCAAAACAAGGACGAAACAACAAAGGCATAAGAACTACAATCATATCATAATCAAGGCTAACCTATTGTTATCAAATGCAACATAATTTAATCTAATAATGAATTAATTAAGTACATCCTAACATAAAGTCACTTTATTTGACGTAACTTAACATGACGGGATTGTCTTATGTTCCTCCAGATTACGACCAAAACAATGAGACAGGAGTGGGTTGTAACCGGTTCGTTCGTAGTTTAACCGTCAGATAGCCAAGGGTTTGGTTCTCTCTCATTGGACCATTGTAGCCTCGACGTCTCAAAGCTGCATCGCCTCTATCTCACGGTCTCTTCTTGCAACCTCGGACAATTATCTCTCTCAGACACAACCTATTGAGCTTATCACTTATTAGGCACTGCCAACATTGCATTTTTATTAACGTATATTGAAAACAGCAAGGGTATTTAGTATGATGTGTCGGTGGGATTTTTGGTAGTATACAAACACTAAGTACAATATACGTTCAATCACAATATTATCTTCCAATTGAGGCATCGGAATTTGAAAACTGGACTTGATAATTACTGGTCCAATAGCGAGGCCACTTCGCCTAAAATTTAACATTATAAAATACCCTTTCTTAGCATAGTCCAACTTCTAAAATGTTCAACCATACAGTATATTAACATAATCCCACATTAATGAACATAATTTAACAGAGCATGAAACTACTTTCTGGTTAATCACCGAAATCTCAGGCAAATGTTATATATGATTGGTCAACATTCTCAATACATAGGAGAGACGTTCTCCTTGTAAACCTACACTGGGATATCTTGAACAAATCAAATTGTATGCACTACGAGAGAGCATTTGTCTTGTTTCGATTGCGTTCGATACATCTCCAATTCAATATTAAGCAAAAGGTGAAGTAACGACACTATATATCCCCATATATTATATTATATCCCTAATATAGTGTCGGTCAAAAACGTGTCCTATACTATAATTCTGGAGGATCTCAGGCCAGTACGCCCTTCCATCACTTCTCGTCATAAACAAACCTTATCAACAAATCGCTAATCGCTTTCTTAGTCTTTACACCATTAAATCTTCCTGTGATGGAAGGTCAATAATGCAATCCCCTATAAATAACCCGCCTGCTGCCGCCATTATTTCATTGGCTCGACGCAGCCAGTGCCAAATTTTATTTGATTTGTTTTTGTTTATGGATTCAGAATGGGAAGAAATGAACACAAAAATAACATGCCCGGACTTTTGCCCTCACAATATGTATCCGAGTGTACTCCTATACTACCCTATATGTGTCCGAGTGTACTCCTATACTACACTATATGTATCCGAGTGTACTCCTATACTGCACTATATTACTACCCTATATGTATCCGAGTGTACTCCTATACTACACAATATGTATCCGAGTGTACTCCTATACTGCACTATATGTATCCGAGTGTACTCCTATACTACACTATATGTATCCGAGTGTACTCCTATACTACACTATATGTATCCGAGTGTACTCCTATACTACCCTATATGTATCCGAGTGTACTCCTATACTACCCTATATGTATCCGAGTGTACTCCTATACTACACTATATGTATCCGAGTGTACTCCTATACTACACTATATGTATCCGAGTGTACTCCTATACTACACTATATGTATCCGAGTGTACTCCTATACTACCCTATATGTATCCGAGTGTACTCCTATACTACCCTATATGTATCCGAGTGTACTCCTATACTACCCTATATGTATCCGAGTGTACTTACTACACTATATAGTAATACTAATATTGCTCTCATCTGATTAGTCAACTGATAGTTTAAAGAAACCACACTCGCAATTCAATCATACTATTTAACTTTCCTGCATAAGATCACGACGACGAACATAACTATGTGGGTAACTGTGCATGAGATAACTGTGTGGGTAACTGTGCATGAGATAACTGTGTGGGTAACTATGTGGGTAACTGTGCATGAGATAACTGTGTGGGTAACTGTGGGTAACTGTGCATGAGATAACTATGTGGGTAACTATGTGGGTAACTGTGCATGAGATAACTGTGTGGGTAACTATGTGGGTAACTGTGCATGAGATAACAATGTGGGTAACTATGTGGGTAACTGTGCATGAGATAACTGTGTGGGTAACTATGTGGGTAACTGTGCATGAGATAACTGTGTGGGTAACTATGTGGGTAACTGTGCATGAGATAACAATGTGGGTAACTATGTGGGTAACTGTGCATGAGATAACTGTGTGGGTAACTATGTGGGTAACTGTGCATGAGATAACTATGTGGGTAACTATGTGGGTAACTGTGCATGAGATAACTATGTGGGTAACTATGTGGGTAACTGTGCATGAGATAACTATGTGGGTAACTATGTGGGTAACTGTGCATGAGATAACTATGTGGGTAACTATGTGGGTAACTGTGCATGAGATAACTATGTGGGTAACTGTGCATGAGATAACTGAATGTTGAGTAAGTAGGGTGACACTTGTGATTTGTTTGTTTGCACTCATTTATTTTTCTTGTAATTATGTTAATTCTCCATTAACAAATATATATTTACAAGCACATATTTACACTATTGTATATACACTAGCGTTGCATCTCTTTTGCCCAAGAAGTAGGCGAAACATGGAGTCACTACTAAGGCTCAAACTAGGCTGACTATTTCGTCTGTGGAGTGGGCATGGCAAGTCAGAAGTGATTCATACTTGGGGCACTGGTCCACCAGAAGTGCTGCCCATGTTCTGCCTAATTGTTTTGGACGAAATCCGATGAGTTTTTTTATTATTTTTTGTTGTACTAGACATATATACAGTGTGCGTCGTTGGCACTGGATGCGTTCAACTCGATCGCCTGATACAGTATATATTACGTCGTTGGCAGAAAGTGAGTTAAGTTAGCTTTGGATAGATAATGGTGCAATTTGCTAGACAATGTAACACATATTTACAGTAGGGTAAATTATTTAAAGACAAACCAGATATTTTTATCATAATCAATAAGATATGAATGAGCTTCAGTTACTGTTTCAGCACAATGATGGGATTTGTAAGTATATTTACTGTACCTTTGCACACTTGGATTAAGTTAGAGTAAGCGTTTCTTATCTAGGCTATGCCATAGTGTACAAAGTTAGGCTAGTAAGATTAAATTAGAGTAAAACGCGGCTTATAAACTACTGTAAAGTTCGAGAGATAAATTACAGCATAGTCATCCATACAACTAATCTGATGAACTAACTCTCCCCCACACCTTGACTCCTTCATTATGGCTCCTATCCCTCACCTTACAATTGTTTCTATATTTGGGACTCTGACAATCAACCATCAGCCCCGGTGCAGGAATGACAGAAAGCCTCGTTTCACACACATCAAGTATAGAGAAGTTAGCTACCTTCTGTAATAAAGTTCAGATCCCTGATTTGTTGGCCACAGTTATGATAGTCTGGACTGGGGTAGGATGGACAGCGGCGCCATTACGTTTGTATGTGTGTGTGTGTGTATGTGATATTCCATCCATCATACGTGATTGTTGGGGCGGTGGCGTGGGATGCCTGATGGACACAGCACGGAAGGATAACAATTAAATGCCCCATGAGTTATCAGGTACGAATGTTTGTAATGACTATTCCACAACCACCAGCAGTAGTGCTGTGTTTGTAATGACTATTCCACAACCACCAGCAGTAGTGCTGTGTTTGTCCACTTACCAAAATATAATAGTGGATTGGAGATCACCGTTTACTTCATGAAATTACAATGAATGTGACAATCCTTGATGGATTCAATTTCACTTGATTCTTGGGTTATCGCATGTTTTACCTTGATGCAATACTTGTAGGTAGATTGTTGTTGTTAGTGGTGGCGACTGGTTCCCCACCCCCAGACAACCCAAACACCATCATCTACAGGCCCACAACTCACGGACCTCTCACCTCTCCCTCCACCCACTGTCTATCACACCCGCTACCAACCTGGCTACTTACTACTTTACTCGCTTATCATCAACAAGTAAATTATGATTATTATATATACAGACTTAGATGTACCAGGGTATTGCTTTTGTAATATCAGTCTAAGGAGTAACCAATGGAACCTTAGAATTAGATAATATCTTATAATATACCAATAGTATCAAGCTTCGAAACACTAGGAAGACAAAATGTTGTAGTCTAGACTAAATACAGTATGTCCTAAAATAAAAGTTTTAAATTTAACTTAAACATCAGTTACATAATTCGGAACAAAAAATGTTTTATATATTACACACACACACATATATATATATATATATATATATATATACTGTATATATATATATATATATATATATATTCGGTTTAAGTATCAGTTAGAGAGCTTACCGTCGGGTCACTTATATGTAATATGCTTACCGTCAAATATTTAAGAAAAGGTAATATTGTGATTTACAAGACAGACAAACAATACTGGCGTCTTTAACACTACCCGGTCCGACGCCTTGTGTGATATTGTCATACTTTGTTTAATTATATGATTTTTTTTTTTTTTTGACATTTTTGAGCAATGTATTTTAGCTTGTCCCCTAGGTTAACAAAAACGACTTCCCAGTCTTCCTGCAAATTAAAATAGTTACTATCCAGACGCCTTTAAGCTAAATTTAAAAAAAACAAAATTAATAGAGACTCCGCTGAAGGCCGTGTTCTTCTAAATAAAAGGCTCACTATCGCTCGCCCAGAAAAACATCAACACTTTAATTAAGTGGAGTGTGTTGCTATCGGAAAATTAATGGGGCGAGATGTTTTAATATTTCCAAACTAATGGAGCGAAACAGGGGAATTCCAAGAAGACCCTCCTCGGTCTATACATGGGCTAAACAAGTTACTGATCCTTTGACGTGGGAGAGTATAATATAATGTTGAGGCGAGGTATATTTATTGGGACAACAAGAACATACATTTTCACAGTCAACATTTTTGTAAAGTATGCAAATTATATGTTTTGTCATAATATTGTTAACTTTTAATTTAGACTTCAAAATAATTACTATATTATCCTGATTTCCATACTTATGAAATATTTTGTTAAGTCTTCTAGTTACAATTGTACCAGAAGGCACTTGTGACCAAAAAACTTTATCCCATCGAATGGTAAGGAGTTGAGGAAAAACAAAATTATTTAATCTAAATCTATAAACCCATATTATAGATATATATATATATATATCAGTGAAAATTTAACAAGAATAATGATATGCTGAGAGTTAAGAAAGAGTAGAGCCGAGAAGTCTCCAGCAGCACTACACAAGCCTAAAAACTAAAGACAATCCCAGCTGCAACTTCAAACAGAATAGCTGTGATCCAGACAAATAATGCAGTGCCTCCTCCAAGGCAGTCTACCCCCTGGCACCCCGTTCTATCACTCACCAACAAGTACAGCCAATCACAGAGCCTGTGACATCGGGTCCGCCCATCAAGGACACTTATGGCGCAGCTGGCAGCGTACCACCTCCTACCTGGACGGGTAAAGGACATGAGAACACTGGGCCAGACCAGCAAGGGCACAAGGGCCACCCCAACCCCACTAGAAAGGCCCTTTCTCCCCTCAAGGATGTTTGGCAGACTCACCCCCTTTCCGAAAATCAGCAACCCTTTCTCTCTCAGCAAACCTAAGAAGCAGAAAAAGACGACGAAATCCAAGAAGCACAACGTGGAGAGATCACCAGCCCAGAACGAGAAGCAGAGAGCATAACCTGATATCCTTGACACAGTTAGGAAAAAATATACGCTAATGCTAATTCTGTCTTTAGTACCTTGACAAAGTGTTTGTCTGTCAGGGTACTTATTTGATACTAAAGAAGCCTCATAATCTTACAAGCTACCGTAGCATAATGTAAAGATTCATTGATATTTGAAGTTATCTAACGACTATTGATAATCTCTGAAGTATCTGACTTTTTCTTCCTGTGGATAACATCCACACAATACATCAATCTATCTATATATCGCTAGATGCCATGATCCCCGAAGGGGTGGCCACGAATGAGTCCCTCCCAAGCACCTCTGTTCCCTGTCACCCAGCGACCCTCCTCCCAACCAACACCGCTTTCTCATATATTTCTCAACTCCATCCTTCCACCTCACTCTACATTTCATGTTCTCTTACGTCTGGCAGCGTCGTAGTTCGTACAGTTATTATGTAAAATATACAAGTATCAAGCCCCAACAGCAACAATGGCAGAAGGTACTAGTTTGGATACTTGTTTTACTATAAACTCGCTAGTAAATCTCGCTTCCCAATAACACACAACACAATTATTGACAGCATGCCATCAAGTTTACCAGATATATTTTCCCATTACAGTGCTTTAATTTAATTTTACAGGGGAACAAATCTGATAAACTCTCAAATAGGGCCTACTGATGATGTATTGACCTTGCCTACTGTCCATGTCCAGTCCCTACCGTCCTATATAACCGCGAAGTCCCTACTGTCAAAAGGTCTGTCAGTTAATAAAATATTAAAGGAGGATAAATTTAAAGTGACATTTCAGTTACAATCAGATATTAAATGCAAGCCCCTTATTTCACCAACCCTCTAACACAAGTATATTATATTCACTTTAAATATAATCCTACATATAAACACTCACTGTTGTGGACTGTGCAGGTCAGGTTGAAGTTCTCCGGTGACGTCACGAAGATCGCAAACCTGGAAATTAAGATTATTATTAGCCCACCTGATGTACATTAAAATATTAATACATTTACGCATGCTGAATTTGAAACTTAAGCATTACATCCATATATGTATGATTTTAAGCTGGCCAGAAATTGAATGTTTCCCATCTCACAGCCATTAAGTTTTCACAGCCAAATTTGGTATTATTTGTGAACACTAAAATAGAATGCACAGATATAGGAATTTAAATATTTATTTTCCATTGGTTATCGAAAAATAAGATGCTGCAAGAGTGAAATTTCTGCAAAGTTAAACAAATATAAGAGTCTAGTAATTCACCTTTAGTGCGAGTGCAGAGAGTGGTGAACCCTACAGGACCCAACCCTCAAACTACAGCGGTTGTAATAGATCGCCACCTACTGCCCTGGCGAGGACAGTAGTCTACCACCGACACCTTCCTGAGGGTGCCAACAACAACACCCCCAACAAGGCTGCCGGGCATAGTGGGGCCGTCTGTGACATCCTACCGTTACCCGAGGCCGGGTGGTGGGTGAACGATGACAACCAACGCCACCACTCCAGCAGCTTCCTCTCTCCAACCAACGCCTGACACCACGGGAACGTCCAGGCAGCTTCAACCTCACACTTCACAACACTCCAGACCTCGCTTCATGGCACGGCACACCACTTACACGGCATGACACCACACTTCATGGCACGGCACAACACACACTTCACGACACGACAGACGTCACGACACAGCACACTTCACGGCACTAAACCTGTAACAAAAAATTATCCACATCAAAAAAAGTATTTGAAGTGCTAATTTGAACAATTAAACTATTGTAAATTGTTGGTGTTTAAATTAGCCATTAAATACTGTATAATTATAGTTGCAAATAAGGAGAGTTTGTTTTTGGACCCCCTTCCCCTATTAGCCTCATTAGTTATTTAAGTTTGCCCTATTAGTTTCACCATTTTAGCACCTTTTGCCCCATTTCATTTAAAAAAATAAAAAAATAAAAAATCCAGGGGAAATCTAGTGACATTAAAATGAAGTGTTTCCCCGTTTTCGTTTACGGAAACATAATATCAACTTACCAATACGAAGGGGGAACCGAGATGTTTGACGGGGAATATTCTGTACCCCTTCTCCCTCATGTTTAGCCCCATTAATTCAGAGATTTTAAGAAATTTGCCCCATTAGTTTGGCGATTGTAAGAACGTTTGTGCCGTAGAGTTTATTCTGGTCAGCGATAGATAGTTTTCAAGTTAAGGGGAACCGGTCGTTAGCCAGGGCATTTTGCTACCGAAAAACGCACACATTTATCTCTAGGAAATTATAAATACATATAAACAAAACTATAAAAATCTCAAGGAGCGGATTTTGAGGGAATTTCTTTTAATTAAGCTCGTTGCAGGTAGGAAACTATAACAAAATATATATACATAAAATATAGAAACAAATAAACAAAACAGCTCCTCTTACACCAGGAACCACCTGTCCGCGCCGACGCTCGATAGCAAATGACCAACAAGTTTGGGTAGCGGTGAGACGTTGGTTACTAAACGAACCTATGGGTCTCGGAAACTTTGGCAATACGAACCCACTATCTTGTTCAGTGCTTCGTTCGAGTCATCTCATCCTAAGAGCAATACGAACCTACGGAACGTTGGTAATATAACCAGCCATCTCGTTCAGTGCTTTGTTCGAGTCAATTCATCCTTAGGGCAATATTTGTTTTCCCTATAGGTGGTGTCACACGAGTGCATTTTCGAGCAATTTTCGAAGACAATTATGTCCTGGTAACTTTGAAATAAAATTCAGTTTGACCAGAATTCAGCCACCAAACGTAATCTACCATCAGCCTACATTAAGATACCAATGAAACAGAACCCCGAAGTATTGGGAGATAATACTTGCTCATCGAAAATGACCGAAAGAGCGCTCGTGTGACACTGACTTAAGGGGAGATGGGTAATTTTTCTGGTCCTCCTTCTTCCTCATGTTTAGCCCCATTAGTTTTCAGATTATAAGACGTTCGACCCATTAGTTTGGCGAATGTAACCTCTTTCGCCACATTTCGTTGTCAATTTTAAGACCTTTCGTGCCATTTAAGATGAACCAGCCTTAGGCTGGAAACATTTTCTACCGAAAAATGTACAAATTTATCTTGGAAGGGGGGGGGGGTCTAGGAGGTGTTTTTCTAAGCTTGATGGAGGTCTAGCGAGGAAACTAAGAAATATAGGAATACATTAATTGATAAACCCCCCCCCCTCCCCCCCCAAAAGAAAAAAACCCCGGCCCATCTCCCCTTAACCATAGTAAATCCCAAACGAAGTATTGGAAAGTCAACTTATAATATTTAAGATATTGAGCGCTTCAAGTACTTAATCATAAGTATTATTAATGTACTTAGTCTTTGGGAAGTATCTTGAAGACAACGCACCTGAATACTTAGAACTGAAACCCTAAGTCAACTTAACACTAGAAATACAATCAACCTTGGATATACAAAACTACAGTAATTAAGGGTGGGGGGGGGGGGGTTATACCCAGGGACCGTCGTTATCATCCGAGGCAGAACACGATCCCATAATAAGTAAAATAGATCCTGCAATTTGGGAAGGGCATAAAATTCTCCCTACTCGGTGGGTTTTATCAGTAAATTGGTGTTGCTCCCTCGCACCCCACTATCACTCCATTTACCACCCTGAGTTATGGCCGGCCAACACTGGAGAACATTTAAGGAACACTGGAGAACATTTAAGGAACATGTAGGATTCAGTCAGCGCACGGCACCTTTGACATCTCAGCTAATCCGACCTGTGTGTGTGTGTGTGTGTGTGTGTGTCATGTATACGTTGAGCCGTGGCGACAGTAAAATTAATGTGCGAATTGCCTCAACTGGTGAGTGTAAAAGTCTGCCTGTGGTGTTGTATTTGTATGGCAGGTGGTGGTCGGGACCCTTCTGACCTCAGGACCCTCGTGCCCCGCCACAGGGAACGTTTTTTTGTATACCCGGTTGTGATGTCTTTGGTTTCATAGCCCCCAAGTCTCACTAAGACCTGGCACTTCTGTATCTTGGGATTATCGCAATACAGTATTCGATATGTTCTTGAAAGGAATAAGTAAACAAGTCCTCGGTGCTTACATAAATATATCCGAGGTTATATTTGTTCGTGGTTTCGTATTGCATTTTCAATGCACCTTTGGTTTCGTTTCTCTAAAATAATAGTAACACAAAGTATCCTATAACAGGTGACATATAACTGTAAGATACCTTCTCAAGTTATCTATAACAGGTGACATATAACTGTAAGATACCTTCTCAAGTTATCTAAATTCCTTACGTGATTCCAGTTGATGGTTAACCTACAAATAACATAACTTTTTACGAGCCGGCGCTATTGTGATCTTAGGCCCGACGCCCATTGAGACACAGACGAAACAGACGACGCAGCACAAAGCAGTAGATAAATTTACTGAAAGTGATGATTAAATTAGAGTGCACACTTTGGGATGCGGGACAATGCAGGTCTACGTCTGATTCGAAATACTGTAACTATCTGCAGATTTTCGCCATGCTCTGTCTTGTGTTACCTGTGTTCCCTGAATCTTGTTGTACGTTAGGTCTTCGAGCTTCCCCTGCCCCAGGCATTGGTAGTAAGAGAGTGGAGAGACACGGACATATCATATGCCGCTCAATTCTGGTTTTACTTCCATCCGCTTCGGTAAACCTTGGCAAAGCAGTGGTATTTGATATCATATATTTGTATTTGTTTTATCATTATTATTACAGTTTTTAATCTTCGATGAATATGTTGAACCATGTACTCTAATTTGACAAACGCATTCAATATTTAGTACATAATTTACAGGAGAGTCACTATACACATTTAGCACGGTAACAAAAAGGTACAATCTCATATACAGTCAACGAATGTATTGGTTATGATGTGCACTTAGTGTTTCTTATTGTTATTATAATAATAATAATTAATAATAATAATAATTATTATTATTAATAATTAGTCAATCCCAAAGTTTCTAAACTATCGGTATATGCCAGCAATACAAGAAAGGGTTACTGTATTGTAGTAACTAAAGGAAGTTTTATATTGTTAGAGTTAAGTTGTGGACGTATGCCATAAGCAGATACACTATCCTTTTGGTGATGTTTTTATTTAGCCACTGCATATAATTTTAACGGAGTAATATTAACAGATACATTATATTCATTTAGAAAAACACCAAAGCTAATTTATACATTCGATCATATTCCCTCCCGACTCGCCCCAGGTCAGGTCAACAACTCCCTGACCCACTGACCTCCCCAGATCAGTTTACAGAAGGTCACATTAATCAACTTGAACATGGCAAACATATTATAACAATTTGCTATAACTAGAGTAATATTGTTATCTAATTTGAGTCGAGAGCGAATGCTTTAAAAAGAGAACTATGAATTTCGGTGAAGGTAAGATGCTACAGAAAAATTGGTACTTAAAATACACCTAACCCCTTCGGTACCGGCGACGTCCTTTAAACTTTACTCTGGCTGGTATTAGACCATTGTATTAAGTTTCCTGAGGCCTCCATCAATTATCAGGCTTCGAACTATCTCACTTAACCCTTTTTACTACTACAGATCCATTTTGTACTGCACAAAATCGTCTAAAAGAAAAATACAAAAGACGTCGCCGGTACAGAAGGGATTAATATACAATGGCGTTAATACTACTCTGTTGATAATAGGTGTAGTTGCCATATGTGATAATAGGTGTAGTTGCCATATGTGATCTAATAGGTGTAGTTGCCATATGTGATCTAATAGGTGTAGTTGCCATATGTGATAATAGGTGTAGTTGCCATATGTGATAATAGGTGTAGTTGCCATATGTGATCTAATAGGTGTAGTTGCCATATGTGATCTAATAGGTGTAGTTGCCATATGTGATAATAGGTGTAGTTGCCATATGTGATAATAGGTGTAGTTGCCATATGTGATCTAATAGGTGTAGTTGCCATATGTGATCTAATAGGGTAGTTGCCATATGTGATCTAATAGGTGTAGTTGCCATATGTGATCTAATAGGTGTAGTTGCCATATGTGATAATAGGTGTAGTTGCCATATGTGATCTAATAGGTGTAGTTGCCATATGTGATCTAATAGGTGTAGTTGCCATATGTGATCTAATAGGTGTAGTTGCCATATGTGATCTAATAGGTGTAGTTGCCATATGTGATCTAATAGGTGTAGTTGCCATATGTGATCTAATAGGTGTAGTTGCCATATGTGATCTAATAGGTGTAGTTGCCATATGTGATCTAATAGGTGTAGTTGCCATATGTGATCTAATAGGTGTAGTTGCCATATGTGATCTAATAGGTGTAGTTGCCATATGTGATATAATATGTGTAGTTGCCATATGTGATCTAGAGAGAAAGATGGAAAACAGGAAATAGAGGATGAATTGGGGATATTTTCGGTGGCCATCTGTTAAACCCTGAAGCTCTGATTGACTCTCTCACTCACACACACTCTCTCTCTCTCTCTCTCTCTCTCTCTCTCTCTCTCTCTCTCTCTGACACATTCTATATATTCCCTAAACGAATAACTGTCCACCATACACTATAACTAACACAAAACCATTTAGGCAATATTTAATTCAGAATATTATTTTCCATTCGTAGGTGCCGCAAACCCATCACAGAAAACCCTGATTCCCCCATAATAGCGTTGGCAATACCGATATATAGCCTTATATACATAACTATAGGAGCAAGGTAGCATATGCAAATCCCAACTTGTTAAATATATAGAAGATAAATGTACCCAACCGCTACCCGCAGTAAATTTCACAAGGTTATGGGGTAGAGCTATGCCCAGAAATGATCATTGTGGCTGATCTAATAAGTGAGAGGTGCCTATTTTAGCTACCCGGTACCTGGCTTTGCTGCGCTTTATTTCGATAGTATAGCTGTTGATTTGTTCGATATAATACCTCTGGGAATCAAATGGCTATATGAGCTCTCTTGGTAAGTGCTTGACTTGGACAGGTCGTTCGTAGTTCAATATATCATTTACTGATGACTGAAACTGAAAATGTGTTACCATACTACTAATATTCATGACAATCTCAAATAATTTATGTGATAGTCGTGCTGATTAATTCCAGAAATGTTTGCCTAAAGTCCAACACAAAATCCATATCTCCACTAGGTATGATGTATACTGTATTTGGAATTCAGTTCTCATGCTGTGGCCTATACATTTATCAAGCAAATAAACCAAATGTCAAATCCAGAGTAGTTGCAGAAACTAATAGATGTCTTGATACCCAGACAAGTTGTGTTGAGGAGTAGCATAAATAAAGCATGGAGTTCTCCAGCTTTTATGACGAGAGAGAGAGAGAGAGAGAGAGAGAGAGAGAGAGAGAGCATCACAAATACACGTGATTAATAAATGTCTTGCAGCCGACTCGCTAGGAAAATGAAACACGGAGCTGCAAGCGGGTGGGAGTTTGTAGGATCCATATTCCACTATACCCTACAGGGATTATTACAAGTACCCACACGAAACTCGGGAAATGTTTTGATTACATTTAACTCTAACCCAACCAAGCATTAGAGTAATTAATATTAATTAAGTATATCTCACAAAAAATATACTCTCAGTGGGGCTCGAACCACCGACAGTCAGGACGATTGTCCATGGTTTAACCAACTCTACCACGGCGTGATGAATGTATATACATTCTCCAAGTAGGATTTCCCTTCTCCTTAATATAAATAGGAAAATGTTAAGTATCCTTTATCACGCCATGATAGAGTTGATTAAAGGATGGACAATCGTCCTGACTGTCAGTCATTAGGGGGGGGGGGGGGGGGGGTGGCACCCCTCCGAGTTCTAAAGCGGAGTGTCAGAACATCATATGAATTTGGGTGTTGGCTCCCGAGGGGAATGAGCAGACTACAGTCCAGGTGAGCAGAGCAGTGTCACCTATGTGCCCTGGACCACATGCACACCGTCGCATACAACCTGTCCGCGGCCTGAAAGTCTTGTTTTGCAGGCTACCCATGACCCTGCTATTGTACCTGTGATACCTATTGTTCCTACCTCCAAGCAGAACTTTTATTATGATCATTATAATCCTATACACTCTACTCCTGCTGCTGGTTGAGTGGCACAAAATACAATCCCCCTCCCCCCTCCGTTTGATTCGGAACGACTGGTACCCGTATCATGTCTCAGTACAACCTTCTACTTTTACCCCGGTAGGGCTTTCTGCAGGAGCGCAAACACAATAGAAGTTGAAAGAGTTGGAATGCAAGAGAAGAGAGAACAAAGAGAGAGAGAGAGAGAGAGAGAGAGAGAGAGAGAGAGAGAGAGAGAGAGAGAGAGAGAGAGAGAGAAAGATAGACGAAAGAGACGAGAACCTGCACAGTTGGAGTTAGAAAAGACGAAAGTTGAAATAAGGGGGGATAGGAATATAATTTGTTCTCTTTTGTAGGGTTCGTCAATGTCTCAGACAGCTTTTGTTGTGTGGTTCCTAACACCCTATTATTAGCCTTTCCCCACACTGAGCAAATGACACCTTCTGCCATGATTACCCTGCCAACACGTGGATCCTGTGTGGGTACTGTCACTGATTACCCTGCCAACACGTGGATCCTGTGTGGGTACTGTCACTGATTACACTGCCAACACGTGGATCCTGTGCGGGTTCTGTCACTGATTACCCTGCCAACACGTGGATCCTGTGTGGGTACTGTCACTGATTACCCTGCCAACACGTGGATCCTGTGGGGGTACTGTCACTGATTACCCTGCCAACACGTGGATCCTGTGCGGGTACTGTCACTGATTACCCTGCCAACACATGGATCCTGTGTGGGTACTGTCACTGATTACCCTGCCAACACGTGGATCCCGTGTGGGTACTGTCACTGATTACCCTGCCAACACGTGGATCCCGTGTGGGTACTGTCACTGATTACCCTACCAACACGTGGGTCCTGTGTGGGTACTGTCACTGATTACCCTGCCAACACATGGATCCTGTGTGGGTACTGTCACTGATTACCCTGCCAACACGTGGATCCTGTGCGGGTATTGTCGATTACCCTGCCAACACGTGGAGCCTGTGTGGGTACTGTCACTGATTACCCTGCCAACACGTGGATCCCGTGTGGGTACTGTCACTGATTACCCTGCCAACATGTGGATCCTGTGTGGGTACTGTCACTGATTACCCTGCCAACACGTGGATCCTGTGCGGGTACTGTCACTGATTACCCTGCCAACACGTGGATCCTGTGTGGGTACTGTCACTGATTACCCTGCCAACACGTGGATCCTGTGCGGGTACTGTCGATTACCCTGCCAACAGGTGGTGTCCCGTGCAGGCACTATCACTGTTTACCCGGCTAAATTGTGGGTTCTGTGCTGGCACTGTCACTATTTAACCAACCAGTGCATGAGTCCCGCGTGGCCGCTGTCACTGTTTAACCTACCAGCACTTACAGTAGGTCCCGTACGAGCACCTTCAGGTATGACAGGTGATGTGGCACATAGCAGGACAGACATATGCACTGGTCTGTGTCACCTGTGTTCTCTGTGCTTCAATGTGTGCCGGGCCTCACTGTTTATCCTGTCATCATACAACTAATTTAGTGCAACTATTGGTTATAACGACATGTACTTACGTCAATTTCTACTACTAGTATTCCTGTTTTGTGTTGTGCTTCCTTTACTTATTATCTTTCTTCTTCACGCTTCTTCTCTTCTTTCTCCATTATTTTGTTCAAACTATCCTTTCATTTTCCTCCGTCTTTCTCTATGTTTTTTCCCCTCAACTTAACAACATTTCACCTCTTCTCTTCTTGTGCTTCCTTGTTTTCGTTCTCTAAATATATATGACAAAGTAAGGTATTATTTGTTCACCCTCCACGTGTTGAAATGTGAGTATCGGTTCTCCCCTTCCCTCTGTCCACTCCACCCACACCACAAAGGAGTTACAATTTTCTTAGACAGAGTGTCATTATTATAAGTGTAGCCTGGAGGTGTGGGAGGAGGAGGGGTTGAAGAACAATTGGGAGAAGTAGGATGTGAACAAATGGGAGGAAAGGGGTAAGAAAAACTTGTCGAGTAATGACAAAAAAAGCAGTAACATGAGAAAATGAAATAGAGAAAGAGGGTGGAGACTGAGAATGGGGAGGCGGAATGGAGTGAACAGGAAGGAAGGGTGAAATGTAGTAGAGGGAGGTGACACAATAGTAATAAGGAGGAAGCATTCAAACAGTACCGTCCCCTCAAACTCAAGAATCTAAGACTTTATACGTTTCTGGCCAGGATCAAGAAAAATCTGTTTTTTGAGTCGCCAAAAATTCTGTCATCAAAGCTGAACTCTTCCCTCAAACTTTCATTAAAAACTCCACCTTGGATAATTACAGTGTTGTTCCTCCCTCTCTCTTACATATGCCTAATATCATAATATCTTTTAATTACTTTCTGCCCTCTCTGAGCTTAATGCTAAGAAGGCGTATGGACCGTGTGGAGTTCCTTCAGTTGTACTCAAAAATTGTTCTTTCGTGCTGGCTCTCTGCTTAGGCAAACTCTTTCGCCTCTGTCTTTCCTTTAGCGTCTTTCCTTCTTGCTGATAGTTTGTTCGCATTCAGCCTGTCCCAAAGAAGGGTAACCACTCTCAACCCTCTAACTATCATCAAATATCTCTCAGTTTCGAAACTATTCTTAATTAAACATGTCTTATGCATTTGTCTACCCATAATATACTTTAAGATCACACGTATTGTTTCCTGAAGGGCTGATCTACTGGTGATCATCTGTCTTATCTTATACTAACTCTTGATCATCATCCTTTCAAGACCTTCTGTATTGCAGTAGACATATCGAAAGCCGTGATGGAGGTCTAGGGAGTAACCTAAAAACCTCCCCTTAAGCTACTTTATGGTAGCCAAGGATGAGCCAGACAATGTACAGACAATGTACAGTTATAATAATTCGATATACTGTACTTTGCCACCTAACAATTGTTCGAACTATTTGTTATATTGTACAGCATACATGTATGTAATGTATTTTGCTCAAAGAAAAGTCTTTCAAATCTAATTGACAATATGATAGTTTGATATAGTCCCAGTAAATATAGTTACTTACATTTACAAATCACCGTATTCATATAACTGTGGGAAGGGTGTTTTGTATCTTGTATAAAAACTGTGGGAAGGGTATTTTGTATCTTGTATCAAAACTGTGGGAAGGGTGTTTTGTATCTTGTATCAAAACTGTGGGAAGGGTGTTTTGTATCTTGTATCAAAACTGTGGGAAGGGTATTTTGTATCTTGTATCAAAACTGTGGGAAGGGTGTTTTGTATCTTGTATCAAAACTGTGGGAAGGGTGTTTTGTATCTTGTATCAAAACTGTGGGAAGGGTGTTTTGTATCTTGTATCAAAACTGTGGGAAGGGTGTTTTGTATCTTGTATCAAAACTGTGGGAAGGGTGTTTTGTATCTTGTATCAAAACTGCGGGAAGGGTGTTTTGTATCTTGTATCAAAACTGTGGGAAGGGTGTTTTGTATCTTGTATCAAAACTGTGGGAAGGGTGTTTTGTATCTTGTATCAAAACTGTGGGAAGGGTGTTTTGTATCTTGTATCAAAACTGTGGGAAGGGTGTTTTGTATCTTGTATCAAAACTGTGGGAAGGGTGTTTTGTATCTTGTATCAAAATAATTGGTTGCCATGAATGAGGCTTGTATGTCATCTATATTAAAAAAATATATATATAAATTAATTTTACTTAATTCTTACTTATTCACTGCTGTAAGCCTACCACCTCCAAACTGTTTTAGAAACCTCGTAATACTTGTAATACAAATTATATTCTGTTTTCGAATGTTTCTTCAAAATATATTATGAAATCTTATCCGAAAATAATTTATATTCTACTATCATATTTGCATAGGGAGAAAAAAAAGTCCTAAGAATGAAATATGTAACATTGCATAAATTGTTAAACCTCCAATCTTGCGGAACTCGTGAGGATGATACACCGTACTCTTGCGAAGTATGGGATGGACCGGTTATCTGGACCACTTTCTCCCTCGTGTTTAGCCCCATTAGTTTTCAGATGTTAAGATGTTTGCCCCATTAGTTAGTCGATTTTAAGACCTTTCGCCACATTTCTTCGTCAATATTTAGACCTTTCGTGCTATTTAGGTGTCGATTTTTTCCCTGGCGAACGATAGTGAGCCTGTAATGTTGGAAGAAACGGCCTTCGGCCGGGAAATTTTTCTACCGAAAAATTTACAAATTAATCTAGAACATCTAACATCTAACGGATGTTTTTTGTTTAAATTTGATGGAGGTCTAGTGAGGAAACTAGACAAATAATGAATACATGCAAAAATCGCCCAAAAAGTGAACCATCCTTAAAGGTGGGGGCTGATGGGTTGAGATAAACATGGAATGATAATCGCCAAGCTGTACATAATTATCTTGCAAAATGCAATGGCACCGAAATAATTATTAACAATGGTATAAAGGATTTTGTGGATCGTCTATACCGGGCCTGTGACGTCACAAGAGTGTAAGTCCACCATCCAGTCTAGGATAAGGATACTGGTGTGACGTCACTATGACGTC
Organism: Paralithodes platypus; assembly: GCA_032716605.1. Taxonomy (NCBI): domain Eukaryota; kingdom Metazoa; phylum Arthropoda; class Malacostraca; order Decapoda; family Lithodidae; genus Paralithodes; species Paralithodes platypus. The sequence goes on from CM064573.1 coordinate 64,311,335, forward strand.
ACAGGCCCGGTATAGACGATCCGCAAATCCTTTATACCATTGTTAATAATTATTTCAGTGACATTGCATTTTACAAGATAATTATATGCAGGTTGGCGATTATTTGTCCATGTTTACCTCAACCCATGAGCCCCCACCTTTAACATAGAAGGTATTAGCATTTCTCGGCGTGAGTAGCTCTGGCGCCTCCATCACAACACCTTATAATAATAATGTTTCCTTCTCTCCTTGTCTGGTACACCTATATTTGGAATTACTTCAACTTTATTATGATATATATATTTTAAGGTTTCTTCATGCTCAGATGGAGCTAATAGTTTGAATAATGTGCATGGCAATTTGCGCATGAGTGCTTATTAATTTTTCCATTTATGTGAACTTTACTTACATATAATTTGCCAATCCACTCCCATTATATGCTCAAAATGTTGAATATTTGTCTCACTTTCACGTACCTTCCACTAGTCTCACTCTCACCTGCATGTTCATTCACCTTGACTCAATCAATATACTCTTCTCGCTTCACCCTTATCTCTCTTTGTCTCACTCTAACACTGACATGCAATCCCACTCACTCTGACCCCTGAGTGCTTGATTCTAAACCGTCACACTGATTCTGAACACAGCCATCTAAATAGACTGTTTTGTTTCTAACCCTCTCCTTTATACATCTCACTCTCAATATATCCTCCCCCCCCCCCTCCTGTCGTCATTCATCACTACTCTTGTTCAACCCCCAACATCACCTTTTCCCCTTATAAACAACCATCATCACTGACGCTGCCGCCAGCTTATCAGATCTGCTAATGAAGGATGTAGACACACCCGGGCCGCTCATTATGTGGCGGTGGTCACGGAAGGTCCTTACCACCGGGGACCAGCGGAAACACTTAACCTGGAAGTGTTATATATATTATATATATATATATAATTTATATATATATATATATATATATATATATATATATATATATATATATATATATATATACACACACGCACATAATGCATTTCATTGCATACACATGTCGTAGGATCCATATTCCAGGATATAATACAGGGATTTTTCCAATTACCCCCACGCAACTCGGGTTATAGTGATTCCATTTAAATTCAATTATTATAACCCAAGTTCCGTGGGGGTAACTGTAAAAATATCTGTATCCTGGATCCTACGACTTGTATGTGAATTGAAATACATTCTCCAATTAGGAGTTCCCTTCTCCTTAATACATCACGCCGTGGTGTAGTGGATTAAAGCATGGACAATTGTCCTGTCGCCGGTTCAAGTCCAGCTGGGAGTATATATATATTTTCATATATTTGTATTATTATTATTTGTTTGTTTTAATATCGCAGAGGTTGCCTGATCTCTGTTACTAGCGGGTATCTAGGCTGAAGTAAGATCAAGGACAAGGCCATCAAAATTGAACCTTGTGTACTGTACAGTCATGAGCATGAATGTCAACGCACCCATTTAATTCAGTATCCAACGCAAGTGAAATGATACAATACTCTATTATATTCCAAATGCTCTAGTATATGGCTTAAGATTATAAACATACTAATTGGTTTAACCTGATATATGTTCACAAATATGCTGTACACATATGTTTCTTCTTCGGCTGTAATAAAACAAGAGAGGAAGGGCAGAGGAGTGCTTACCTAACATGTTTCCCATTCTTCTGTCTGTCATCTGCTCCACCGCTACTTCCCACCATCATCCTCTAACACGGATTCCTAAAGTAGGGACAGTAAACTGACATAGCCGCAGAGATGTCATCTTCGATCACATAACCAGAATATTGACTTATTGGAGTCCCTCAGGCCGGTAAAAGGGCTTCCAGTTATGCAAATGTGACTAGTAATACCAAGCTATGGTTTTGTTATCAGATGGAGGCGGTGTTGGAAAAAGAGGGCTGTGGGTTTTGCTTTAACAGGGTAATGGTGAGGCGGAGACGAGGGAGGGACGGACAGACGTGCTGCAGTGAAGGGTTTGGGTAAGATGACATGTTGATGGAATAGTGGTTAATGTCTCTGGTGGATGTGGCTGTTCTGGTACTGGTGGCTATTGACATGGTGGTTGATTTTGGTTATGGTGGTGATTTGTATTATCGTTTATGGTAGTTGTTTGTTATGGTGGTTCTCTGGAATATGGTTGTGAATATGTTTTTGGTAGAGGTTGTGGGTATGTGTTCGATCGTGGTTGTGATTAGGCCTTTGTTGTTATAGTTTTAGTTGTGTTTATGATGGTGTGTGTGTGTGGATATGATTTACGTTGTTGCTATGGCAGTGAGTGTAAAGTAGTTATATCGGTGTTGCTCAATTACGGAGGTTGATTAGCCTATTTGTTCAAACCTGACAGTTCTATACAAACTGTCAAGCCATTCATGCACGCTAAATTTGGCCTGAATTTCACTCAGATTTGTTAGTTAATATATGAGCCTACTGTATGTGGCAATCTTAACCATTTATAACGTAATGATACTTTTCTTACGTCATTAAATTTATAATTGCAAATTTATGCGAAGTTCGAGGCAAAGCTCCTGTGCTTGAGTAATGCACATTATTCAATACGGTAAACTTAAGCATCTACAGTAATTCAAATAATTCAGTAGGCGATTTCATTAATCTTATGAAATTATGATCATTCACTATAAATGGTTTCAGTAATTGTAAAGGGTAGCAGCCAGAGACAAATCAAGGAATGATGCACACAAGATGATGTTTTGCTGCAAGGACTTAACACAGAAGTTGTGCTAGATATAGCAGCCTGGACTGTGGCCATCAATTAAACATGCTTTGCATATTCTGGTATGGTCGAATTCCTTTAATTATCACGACACTTTAACTCATTGTATTTTTTTCTGTGTGTCATCTTTTGTCTCTCATACTCTCACAATCCAGTAAATAATGACAACAATAATATTATCATCTCCAATTGTTCTGACTTTTACGCTCGCACTTTTTCATTTTGTAATTGTCTATAAGTTTATATCTATAAGTATTTCCTTATGATTATTATCGACGATTTTATCTCTCTAAGTATAATACCAGTTTCCTTAATTATAAATGAAATGGCCAGACATTGACCTGGAAAAACAAGTGCAAGGTTTTCGGTACCACTCTAACAAACTGTGACACAACATAATAATACATAATCATCCACGTAGCCACCTGACGACTGAAAGGTCGTCATGCCATCCAAGGATTGATCACGGGAGCAGCGGTAATAACATGGTTTTGGTTAATTAACTTGTTGAGAGTCGACCAGTGCCTGCCATACCCCGCACCTTCCCTGCCATAATAGCACCATGGTACACCTTCCGTGGTGACCACGCCGGCTCCTTAGGTGTCTCCTATCACACGGAAATCTGGTAAATTATGAGTGGTCACCCCTCTACCTTCTGGCGTCAGGAGCAAGAAGGACACAGCTCCACCTTCGTTCAAAGTACATTTCCTCTCGTCATAACAGACAAAAAGACCCCAAGCAACCAAAGAACAGGTAAGAATTGTGGCATCTTGGAGTTATCTCGAGAGAATTTCCAGAACCAACATTGGAGAATCGCGTGACGGTATTATGTGAATTGATGCCACTTACGGGAGCTCACCTGGGTATCAGTGTATATGAAGGGCATCATTTTGGACAGCCTTCCTGCCAAAAATTTGCATATGTATTTGACTTGGGATATCCTTGAATAACTGGTCATGATGGATTTCTGAGATAAATATCAATTACAGGTGTGCCGAGCCCATCACACACGCACAGGGGCAAAATGCTAAACGAGGGTGAGTCAATTGACGAGGTAAACACACACCACATAACTTTTTTGCTCGTGAGTTAAGTGCTTCGATTACTGAGAGTTTTGCCTTTTCAGTGCAATGATAATATACATGTTTTACAAGTTGACGATCGTTTATTCAGCCTAAGGAATACGTCTCGTAGTCAAGGGGTTTTAAACTACCTCCAGTAACGTCCTCAATACAACACACTTCGTATTTATGTAGTCTGACTGGCAACATTAATTTTATTTTGGTCGAGAAAACCCTCTCGTAGCCAAAGTGTGAAAGCTTTGGCTTCCGATATCAGTAACCCTTTCAGTACTGGTGCCGTTCTTATAACGTTATATAGGCTACTATTGGAAGATTATATTCAGTCTAATACCACCAAGCATTACCTGGATTATAATATATTTACAACAAAGCCATTAACCCCTTCTGTACAGACGACTTTTTAATTTTATTCTGGCAATATTTAGACGATTTTGTGCAATTTAAGAAGGATCTGTGATAGTCAAAAGGGTTAAGTGAGATAGTTGGAAGCCTGTTAATTATTGGCGGCCCTTGTTAATATGGTGAACTATCTAGCTGTCTCATTCTCTCTCTCTCTCTCTCTCTCTCTCTCTCTCTCTCTCTCTCTCTCTCTCTCTCTCTCTGTGGGGAGGGGGGAGCATAAAATAGAGAATTTAGTGAACGTAAATATTGATAAATAACGATATACCTCTACATAGATATGAAGAAGGCTGATTTGGTGATTTAATTATGTAGTCTGATGGTGTTTGGCTTTTGTTTATGACAATTTATCGCTGTTATATAAAAAGGAGATGGTTGCTAAACAGCTGTCGAGTTATTCAGGTAACCAGTGTGTGGTAGAGGACTATTGATGCACGGAAAGGTAACGCCTCAGGTTAGATATTATCAGATTCTTATTTATATGAAAGCCACTTCTGCTATGCCTCGTATTACCTGGGTGCCATACATAAAGCCGCTATCACACGAGCGCCTTTTCCCTCAACATTTATCATCAACACTGGTCTGGCAGCTTAAGAGGTCAACGTATATAATATTTTGGTAACCTGAATTAATCTACCATCAGTCTAGTTCCCGATACCAGTGCAGTAATATTCCAGCAATGTTACCAGGAAAATGTTGATAATCGAATGTTGACTATAAAAGATCTCGTGTGATTTTTTTTTTCTATGTGATTGAGGGAGGCAAAAGGCAGAACTGCCTATAGCGAGTGCCTCCCCCATAGTTGAAAGAGTGACGGCCAAAATCAAGGGACGTTCGAGCCAAAATGCCTGGACACACTGACTTTGAAGCAATTAAGTCATAGGAAGAGGGAAAGACTGATTCTGGGAGAGAGTTCCAGAGCTCAGCTGTTGAGTAGAAGAAAGTTTGAGAGTAACGTTTCACTCTTGGGTTGGAGAGTTGCACAGAGTAGGGGTGGGATTGAGTTGCAAGACGGGTACCACGTGCCCTACGTAAAGGAGGTGGTATACACTGGGAAAGCTCTGAGGAACACTGATTATTATAGTAGCGATAGAATAGCGAGAGATGCAACATTGCGGCGGAGAGAGAGAGATTGCAGAGAGTTGGTGAGTGGACGGGAGTTAATGATACGAAAGGCCTTCCTTTCAACTTTGTCTAGGAGAGTGGTGTGAGAGGAACCTCCCCACACATGTGAACAATACTCAATACAACTGGCTTAAGTTGTTAGTCATATTCCTTTGTAGCTATTTTAATTCAGGTGAACGTCATGCGATCATTTGCGGCATCTACCCTTTTATACAACAATGGGAATATGCTTATTACCGTTTATATAGTGGGTATAAAGTGTTTATGTATTAAGTTACGAACAATGACAAGGTTTACTTAGTTCGTTGTTTGCGAGCACGAAGCTTCCAGATGGTAGTAACTTCGCGTTGCTTCCATAAGATGGTAGAAAGTTGTTTATGTACAACTTCTTAACTTTTCATAATAATTGATGATGTGTATCCATTTTACTTTAATTGATTCAGAATATGGCCGGTCACCTTCAAAGGCAAGCAACTGAAGGATATATTCTTGATGAGTCGGTGTAGTCAGGGCACAGTAGATCTGCAAGAACATGGATTAAACATCTTAAGGGGGAATGGATCGGTTTTCTGGACCACTTTCTCCTTCATGCTTAGCCCCATTAGTTTTCAGATGTTAAGATGTTTGCCCCATTAGTTAGTCAATTTTAAGACCTTTCTCCCCATTTCGTCGTCAATATTTAGACCCTTCGTGCTATTTAGATGTCGATTTTTTCCCTGGCGAACGATAGTGAGCCTGTAATATTGGAAGAACCGGCCTTCGGCCGGGACAAGGGGGATCTAATGTTTTTTTTTTTTTTTTTTTTTATGGATGTCTAGGGAGGAAACTAGAAAAATAACGAATACATTCAAAAATCGCCCAAAAAGTGAACTATATCTCCCCTTAAAGAACCCGATTATTTTGTTAGGGACCTACAATTGCGATCTTCTTAATTGCAGTCCAAGCCTGTGTTCAATGGATGAATATTATGTCTTTAGTTTGTTTATTTTATGTAAGGCATTTCATAACACAATGATAGCACATCAAGGAAGTATTTTTAAGTACAACAACAACAACAACAACAACAACAACAACAACAACTCTCTCGCCTTACATAAGTTGGTTTACCATAAGGTCCCCAGTGTTTCTCGAGCTCATAAATTACTGTGAGGATCTTCATAATTAATGGCCACACAAAGGAGGTCCTGGAATATACTGTAGTCTACATCTATAAGAATAGGAATATCTTACAGTCGGTCAATTCATTTAGCGCTTTTACAATGCCAAACATAAAGTGTAATTCTGTTATGTGTAGTCATGTGAATTGGTTATAGCTACCGTACTATAAGAACATTGGCGAACACAACAAATACATTTAATAACATTGTGTTGTTCATGCTGGTGATTAAATACTTTATATATCCCATGAAAATGGTGAATAGATATGCTCCATAATAGACAATTGTTCGTTTGTGCATTAAATGACAAATATATGACAATATTGGGTGAAAGTATACTCAATTTTTGTATTACAACCTTAAAAATAAGTATGATGTAAAATTGAATTGGTTAAAAAGCAATTGGAGATTAGTCTACTTAATATGTCAAGAAGCTGTCGAATAACGGAAAATATTCGGACACATCAATATGTATTGGTATTACAGCGAATAAAGTGCTGAAAAAAAGTTTGGCGGTCTAGGCACACAGAGTACAGTATATTACCGATAGTTTGTGTATTATTACGAGCAAATTCTTCGTGAGCTTCTTAATTACAGAGACACAGAGCAGAACAAAAAGGCCAACCACAAGACATGGCTGTATCCCCAGATGACATGTTAGTTTTTTCTACCCTGACTTTATTGTTCATTCCTGTGGAGTTTATAACGAAGTGGTATTCCTTTTACTGAGAGGTAATATCTTTGTCACATATAAAACTGGATACAATTGGTCGATAAACTTGGACAAGTTATATATATTGATTGTTGTCTCCTTATTATTTCGTTAATTTAATGTTAGCATTTGTCGGTCACTGTTAGCGTCATAGGCCAGCTGTGCTGCATCATATGATAGCCTACCATACCATTAACCTGCCTACACCTTTCTCTTATGATAAATAGGTGTTTGTTTCCAAGGGCACCTTAAGGCTTACTTACACTAGCTTAGGCTAAGTTAAGTAATGTAAGATAGTCAGCTTAGGTTAGGATAAGTAGATATTAAGTTTTGTCAAAATATTAAATATTTTGTGAGGTGTAGCAAGTTAAGTAGATTTGTTTGGGTAAAATAACGGGAAGTTAAAGCTAGGTAAGGTAGCTAAAAGTAGCTTGGAATAATAGAAAGATAAAACTATTTTAGGTTAAATGCAATATATTAGGGTCGGGTAGGTTAGGTTACATCAGGTGAGTGTACGACACATTATGATGACTTAAGGGGAGGCAGACCCTTATTCTGGACCCCCTTCTCCCTAATGTTTAGACCCACTAGTTTTGAGATTAAAGGACGTTCAGCCCATTAGTTTGGCGATTTTAACACCTTTCGCCCCATTTCGTTGTCAATTTAAGACCTTTCGTGCCATTTATGTGTCGATTATTTCTTGGCGAGCGAAAGCGAGCCTGCATTTTTAAGAGGAACCGGCCTTGGGCCGGATTTTTTAACCGGCCTTGGGCCGGGATTTTTGTTTGTTTTACTGAAAAATTTACACATTTATGTAGAAGGGGGGTCTAGGGTTTTTTTTTCTAAGCTTGATGGAGGTCTAGGGAGGAAACTAAACAAATATATGAATACATTAATTAACAGACCAAACAAACGGCCAGTCTCCCCTTAATAATGCAAACCGAACAATAAAGCCATTCATAATCACCCTGTAAAGAGATACATACATAATCACCCTGTAAAGAGATACATACATAATCACCCTGTAAAGAGATACATACATAATCACCATGTAAAGAGATACATACATAATCACCCTGTAAAGAGATACATACATAATCACCCTGTAAAGAGATACATACATAATCACCCTGTAAATAGATACATACATAATCACCCTGTAAAGAGATACATAATCACCATGTAAAGAGATACATACATAATCACCCTGTAAAGAGATACATACATAATCACCCTGTAAAGAGACACATACATAATCACCCTGTAAAGAGATACATACATAATCACCCTGTAAAGAGATACATAATCAACCTGTAAAGAGATACATTCATAATCACCCTGTAAAGAGATACATAATCACCCTGTAAAGAGATACATGCATAATCACCCTGTAAAGAGATACATAATCACCCTGTAAAGAGATACATAATCACCCTGTAAAGAGATACATTCATAATCACCCTGTAAAGAGATACATAATCACCCTGTAAAGAGATACATAATCACCTTGTAAAGAGATACATTCATAATCACCCTGTAAAGAGATACATAATCACCCTGTAAAGAGATACATACATAATCACCCTGTAAAGAGATACATAATCACCCTGTAAATAGATACATAATCACCCTGTAAAGAGATACATTCATAATCACCCTGTAAAGAGATACATACATAATCACCCTGTAAAGAGATACATAATCACCCTGTAAAGAGATACATTCATAATCACCCTGTAAAGAGATACATACATAATCACCCTGTAAAGAGATACATACATAATCACCCTGTAAAGAGATACATAATCACCCTGTAAAGAGATACATACATAATCACCCTGTAAAGAGATACATACATAATCACCCTGTAAAGAGATACATACATAATCACCCTGTAAAGAGATACATAATCACCCTGTAAAGAGATACATTCATAATCACCCTGTAAAGAGATACATTCATAATCACCCTGTAAAGAGATACATAATCACCCTGTAAAGAGATACAGAATCACCCTGTAAAGAGATACATACATAATCACCCTGTAAAGAGATACATAATCAGCCTGTGAAGAGATACATAATCACCCTGTAAAGAGATACATAATCAGCCTGTAAAGAGATACATATCCCTGTAACCAAAAAAACAAGTTATTTGCAACCGGTCCAAAGTCATACTCTGAATATCCACTTTTTTGTTGGGTGGGGATGTTCGCTAAATAAAGAAGCGCTCATAAATTCAGATTACAATTTAATAGAAAAAGTAAGGCCTGTCGGCAAAAATACCACAACTTCCAGCTCTGGGTTGGGTAACTTGATCTGAATTCAGTTAACGTATATTAAGGGGAGATCTCCACTTGAGGGATTTTTTTCTTGACCCCTTTCTCCCTCATGTTTAGCCCCATTGCTTTTGATATTATAAAACGTTTGCCCCATTAATTTAGCGATTTTAATAACTTTCACCCGATATTAAGACCTTTCGTGCCATTCAGGTGTCGATTTTATCCTGGCGAGCGATAGCGAGCCTGTAATTTAAGAGGATCCGGCCTATGGCAGGGACATTTTTCTACCGAAAAATGTACACATTTATCTTGAAAGGGACTCAAGGGGGTATCATTTTAAGCTTGATGGAGGTCTAGGGAACTAACTAAAAATCTCCCCTTAAGGGGAGATGGGCTGGGTTTCTGATCCACCTTCTCCCTCATGCGTGGACCCATTAGTTTTCAGATTTTAAGATGTTTGCCCAATTAGTTTGTCGATTTTATGACCTCTCGCCACATTTTATGACCTCTCGCCACATTTTATGACCTCTCGCCACATTTTATGACCTCTCGCCACATTTTATGACCTCTCGCCACATTTTATTGTCAATATTAAGAATTTTCGTGCTATTTAGGTGTCATGGCGAACGATACTAACTTCCTAATCCTGCCACAGACATTAGTTCCAGGGCAGTAATTCCCTTTCCAATGTTCCCTTACCCACTCTAAACCACTGTTTGGACACTTGATCCTCAGTGTTTTGGAGGACAAGCAACCTAGAAGGGTCACTAGATCTGTTGTTGCTTGATTTCCTTTGTACTCCTTTGTACTCCTTTGATAGTGAGCCAGTAATTTGGGAAAAACCGACCTTCGGCCGGGACATTTTTCTACCGAAAAATGTACAAAATAATCTAGCAGGGGGATCTAATGGATGTTTGTTTAAGTTAGATGGAGGTCTAGGGAGGAAATTAAAAACATAATTAATAAATTAAAACAATGACCAAAAAGTGAACCATCCCCTCTTAAATTATACTAGGAAGAAGGATATTAGCTCGGTCATATTTCCTTAATGGGAGGTTTCTAGTTTGTTTCCTACTCCTCCAGCAATCTTAAAATTTCACCCCCTTGACCCCCTTTCAAGATAAATTTTTCGGTAGAAAAATGTCCCGATTACTCATAAATTACAGGCTCGCTATCGCTCGCCAGGATAAAATCGACACCTAAATGGCACGAAAGGTCTTAAAATTGACAGAATGGGGTGGAAATTCTTGAAAATCACCAAACTAATGGGGCAAACGTCTTAAAATCTCAAAAGCAATGGGGCTAAACATGAGGGAGAAAGGGGTCAAGAAAAAAGTCCCTCAAGTGGATAATATCTCCCCTTAAATATTGTACATTATATTATTCAGTTTTAATACCACACTGTTAGGATTACAGTGAATTAGAGTTTGGTTAGTTACACAAGTCTAACTTTACATGGTTTGGTTAGTTACACAAGTCTAACTTTACATGGTCTGGTTAGTTACACAAGTCTAACTTTATAATTATGGTTGATCATTGATCATTTGACTATGTTATTGAAGTACCTCTGTTATCAAGGCTAGGATGTAATGTGGGGTCTTTCATCGACAATATCTAACGTATTCTCATTAGCTACAATTATATGTTTACTTACTATTATCCACAAAGTTTAATAGCATGCATATTATATATTGTTTCTACTTCAAGTTGAAAATTGTTCTTTAGTTAAAATAGGACTTCAGAGGCTATCAACCCTATTGGATTATTATGCCAGCACACTGTAAGTCAAGAATTTCGTCAGGACTGGAGCCTCTCTGCGAGAACTCCAGTCCCTTGTTCAAATTGTTCTAGTTGAAATTCCCATTATATTCCATATGACTGATAACAAAACGTTACAGGAATGTAACTAAACAATTTTTAAAAGGTGCACCGATCGCATTATATTAAAAAAAAAAAAAAAAAAAAAAATATTTGTTCTTATTGCATGTCACTACAGTTTTCCTTGACCGCACAGATCACAAAATTATATGTCTTATAGAGACACAGTAATTCCAATATAATCACGGGATCATTATTCAAGATTACAAACGTGCATAATATAGATTACTCACACACGCACATACACATCATCGTCCTTAAGGGAGGCCACCTCGCTTGTTTTCTCTTTCTCTCCCTCTCTCGTTGGCTTGTATCCTTTCGGCCCTATTCAGCCTACTGTTTTAAGACGTTTAACCCCATCCAGGTGTCAATATTTTCCTGGCGAGCGGTAGCGAGCCAGCACATATATATTTGTGTTTTGACAGCAAGCTAAATTTGTAAATTTTTCGATAGAAAAATGTCTCCGGTGAAGCCGGATTTCTCCATACAATGCTGGCTCGCGAAAGGAAGAAATCTACACCTGGATGGGGATAAACGTCTTAAAACAGTTGGCTGAATGAGGCCGAATGGATACAAGCCAGGGAAAGAGAGAAAAGGAGAGAAAGATAAAAAAAAGACGTTGACCCCCTTAATGGCTAAATAAAACTGTCCGGGAATTAATGTTAACATGTAGCAACCCACCCACATCCTGCCACACTCATGACCACCCACTGAGAAAAATGGTCAGGTATTTAGTGTTTCACTTATTTTGATTAACCCATTCTGTACTGCGATGTCTTTATAATAATACTCTGGCTAGCATTAGACGTTTTTATTCCAGCAACTAACAGGCTTCGAACTACCTCTATTAACCCTTATTCCTACCACAGATCCTTCTTAAACTGCACAAAATCGTCTAAATATAGCTAGAATAAAACTAAAAAACATTTCGGTACAGAAGTGGTTAATGATTGCATAGATACCAAACAATTTAATTAGTCACTTAATCGTAGTTTAAATTCCAATAGTCGCTCCTAATAATTGTACTAGTTATAACATGTAAAGCTGTGTGTGTGTGTGCACTTGTCCATCACGTGGTAAAAATTATACGCACATAGGTCCTAGTCTGTATACCTCTATAGTAATATCTGCTTAGTGTGCGGAATCTCTGTGTGAGTATCCTAGGTTCGAGGCCTTAAAGTACCACATGTATTCATTACTGTCATGTTGTTGTTGTTGTTGTTGTTCCCCAAGCTGCCTGGCCGAACAGCCCCAAGGCCCCGAGCAAGGCCAAGGCCATAACCGAGCGCCCCCACAGAACCCTCCCCGCCGACCACAATAAAGCCTGGGTGACCGAAACCACTCCATGGCGGGGAGCTGAGGAGGGTGCGGAAATGCCCGGGAAACCAAAGCCCCACCCAGGGCCCTGTGTCCCTCAGCAATTATGAAGATAAAGTTGAGGGGCAAGGGAAAAATGTGACGCTTTGGCTTCCAATCTTGGTGGATTGGGAGGTCAATCCACGTTAGAGACGCCGTCACTTGAGATCTAGAAAATATATAAGTAAAAGGAACAGTCAGAGTAAGCTATGGGTATGGCAGAGATCGCTCAGTTCTCACTCTGATAGACCAGCCCATCACCACACTGTCATTACTGTCATTGATTTCATTAGTTAGGTTTATTTGTAAATTAATTGGTGGGTTGGTGAAAACTAATATGAATTGTTGAACATGATGAGGTGTTTATGAAGAACAGTCTTTGCAAGACTACCTCGTAATTATTAAAACGAACCTGGTTGACTTTACGGAAATATTTTATTTAAGGGGAGATTTCCACTTGAGGGACTTTTTTCTTGACCCCTTTCTCCCTCATGTCTAGCTCCATTGCTTTTGAGATTTTAAGACGTTTGCCCCATTAGTTTGGTGATTTTTTAAAGATATTTCCGCCCCATTCTGTCAATTTTAAGGCCTTTCGTGCCATTTAGGTGTCAATTTTATCCTGGCGAGCGATAGCGAGCCTGTAATTTAAGAGTAATCGGCCTTTGGCCGGGACATTTTTCTACCGAAAAATGTACAAATTTATCTTGAAAGGGGGTCAAGGGAGTGAAATTTTAAGATTGCTGGAGGAGTAGGAAACAAACTAGAAACCCTCCCCTTAAGTTAATTAGCCCTAGAGGCTGGTAAAATCATAGTCAGTAATCTTTGGATGAGCAATTATGATTATCAGAAACTCAATTTAACCATATCATACTGTTTGTTTGTATATCAATGCTCACTATTCCTTGCATGTCACAAGTTGGTGCTCAAATAATCATATTATCGGCTGATCGCTACATTACGATAACTTGAGAGAGTGAACATTGGTTTGAAGAATAACACTGATCTATGCATGTGGCGTACAGGATAGTTTCAATATGTTACATCGTCGTGTCGGATTCGTGTCGGATTCGTTCTTATATTCGGATCAACTATATCTGTGGGTGATTATACTTGGCTCTGTTACACTTTCATGTGGTCAATTATTGTTCTTTAAACGGTGGATAACTTAATTATTTATCCCATTCCATACCGAACGTCATCCGGAGTTGGAGGCAAAATTGGCGACTGGTAGCCAGAAACGATTATATACAGTAGACGTTATGACGTTGAATGTTTTAACAAACAACGTGGCGACAAAGCAAAATCCCTGTTGGCCAACCTAACAGGAGGTAGACAATAGGGTGACCTTGTAGATCACTCTGGTTGTGTTATTAGTTTATCACTGGATATCATTTAAGGGGAGGTTTTTAGTGTGTTTCCTAGACCTCCATCAAGCTTAAAATTACACCCTCTAGGCCTCCTTTCAAGATAAATGTGTACATTTTTCGGTAGAAAAATGTCCCGGCCAAAGGCCGCTTCCTCTTAAATTACAGGCTCGCTATCGCTCGCCAGAAAGAAATCGACACCTAAATTGCATGAAAGGTCTTAAAATTGACAGAAATGGGGCAAAGTTCTTAATTATGGGGCGATCATCTTAAATTATCAAAAGCAATGGGGCTAAACATGAGGGAGAAAGGGGTCCAGAAAAAATCCCTCCAGTGGAAATCTCCCCTTAATGCCTCCGTCCCGAGTAATAACCCTTGAGAACACCACTTTTTGGTCACCGGCCGTAATGACTGCTTCTGTAGCCAACGGTCTTTTGTTTTTTGTTTTTTAAGGGGAGGAAGACCATTTTTCTGGACCCCCTTCTCCCTTATGTTTAGCCCCACTAGCTTTGAGATTTTATGACGTTCGGCCCATTAGTTTGGCGATTTTAACACCTTTCGCCCCATTTCGTTGTTAATTTTCAGACATTTCGTGCCATTTAGGTGTCGATTATTTCCTGGCGAGCGATAGGGAGCCTGCAATTTTAAGAGGAACCGGCATTCGGCCGGGACATTTTTCTACCGAAAAATTTACAAATTTATATTGAAGGGGGGTCTAGGGGGGGTTTTCTAAGCTTGATGGAGGTCTAGGGAGGAAACTAAACAAAAATATATGAATACATTAATTAATAGACCAAACAAACTGTCTGCCTCCCCTTAATCACTCTCTCACACACAGTATCATGACAATGCAATATATTAATCAATATTTATACACATCTATATTAGGGAAACATAATGTGAACTGTATAACGTAAGACTTGGTTGATCAATATTATATGAATGTGTACTGAATTGACCACTTTTTTTTTTCCTTCTAATTTTTTTTTTTTTTTTTTTTTTTTTTTTTTTTATTAAGGTGACATTGACCACTTGCGAGTTTCAGGCTATAAGGAAGTTGGAGTTTTTTATACCGATATTTTGGAGAATTACGAGCTAAAGTATGGTTGTATTGCATATATAAATTCATAAAACCAAATTCATCATATTTTCCATCCATCATAAACCTACATTATTATTGCATTTCTGTTTTATGTTGATAATTACAGAGCCAACTTCCTTATAGCTTGAAACTCGCAAGTGGTCAATTACTCAATCGTAACCGGAAACAAAATTAGTCGGTTATATTAAAATTATATTTTGCATTCGTGTTTATCCAATCATCGAGAAAGTCCAAAATTACCTTATGCATATTTGACATTTGGCTTGGGCATTTTCTTTATCTATTTCTGTTCCTGTGAGGTGTTTACAAAGATGAGCTAATTCCTGATAATTATTCCAATCTAAAATGGCATCTCCAAAAATTATGACCCTTCTTAAAAGCAATTATTACACCGTGGCTTAATTTTTAGTCTTGTGGCATGAAAGTCTGGAGTCAGGTCGGTAGAGAAAGGTTCTCCTATCGGTGTCTTCTCCATTTGTCTTTATGTATGAACGGAAATGATTTATTGTATACCGTACCTACCATTACGTAGTTATTAGTGTAGCTAGTGAAATATATAGATTTAAGATGATCAAGGCGATGTGATGGTGATCAAGGTTGCTAGCAAGCAAGAAGTTAAGAGGCAAACAAACATTAACACATCTGTATAATTGAGTTGCCCAGGTTGCCATGCCGGGTATATTGGCAGCACAATTCGTGCTTTCAAAATCAGGACAGATGAGCACAAGGGCCAGTCGAGCAGGAGGACTTCAGCCCCCCCCCCCCCCCCCCTCACTCAGCAGTAAGGGATCATTCTGTGTCCTGTTATATTCCCCTTAAATATGAACACTTTAGTATTTTATCTAGTTCATCAAATAATAGTTTAAGAATATTTGAGTCCCTTTACATTAAGCAACTCAATCCCTCCCTCAATGACACCGTGTCTGCTGTACCCTTAAATGTTGCCCAACTATTCAATTTTATGTTATAATCAAGTTCGTTACTTAAGGTATTTTAATATAGTGTGTGTATTTATTTATTTTTTAGATCACTGATGATGACACACTGATGTGGAAACGTTTGGAGAATGTAAATAAAGATGGCGCTTTTTACGACTTCGCTTGTGATTGTATTCCTCTTGAAATTGAGGTTCCCCACGAACACTCCTGTATCCAATAATTATAATAGTTCTTTAAATATATGAATATATATAAATATATAACTAATTAAATATAAATAAATAAATATCGTGGTCTCCAAAGGTTAAATACAATATAACGAAGGATAATTCTGGCAAGCAACACCAAGGACCGAAGACACTAGTTTGAGAATGAGTGCACGCGACCAAAAAACAATCTTTACACTGTTGAGCTGTAAATAATCTAGTGTGAACGGAATGAATCGGGTGAAATATACGTCTGTGAGGCATTATCATAAGATTTCGACCCACTTCCAGAATGTTTAGAGCGTTAGTGTAAAGATTGTTTTTTGGTCGAGTGTACTTACATAAAGGACGGGAACATTACAGGTTCCAAACGTCCTTCACCACTATGTAGATGTTAGTTATATGACGTAAATATTCCTAAAAATATATACTGTATATTGTTATAAGAGTAACCTCTGGGCTATCATCCCCCGAAGTGGAAACAGTCTATTAACTGGTTTACTATTAAGGGGAGACAGACCGTTTTTCTGGACCTCTTTCTCTCTCGTGTTAAGTCCTATTTGTTTTGAGATTATAAGACGTTCGGCTCATTAGTTTGGCAATGTTAACACCTTTCGCCCCATTTCGTTGTCAATTTTAAGACCTTTCGTGCCATTCAGGTGTCGATTATTTCCTGGCGAGCGATAGCAAGCCTGACATTTTACGAGGAACCGGCCTTCGGCCCGGAAATTTTTCTACCGAAAAATGCACAGATTTATCTTGAAGGGGGGTCTAGGGGGTGTTTTTCTAAGTTTCATGGAGTCTAGGGAGGAAACTAAAAAGATATGTGAATAAATGAATTAATAGACCAAACAAACAACCACTGTCCCCTTAAGAGCCGAGAAGTCATAAACAAGCAGATGACGGTGGTCGAGACAGGAACGGTAATCATTTTTGCTTTAAGGAGGGATGGGCCGGTTTTTCTGGGCCACTTTCTCCCTCATGTTTACCCCCATTGGTTTGAAATTATAAGACGTTCGGCCCATTACTTTGTCGATTTTAAGACCTTTCGCTCATTTCTTCGTCAATATTTAGACCTTTCGTTCTATTTAGGTGTCGATTTTTTCCTTGGCGAACGATAGTGAGCCTGTAATGTTGGAAGGACCGGCACCGAAAAAATGTACAAATTAATCTAGAAGGGGGATCTAAAGGATGTTTTTTTTTAAATTGATGGAGGTCTAGGGAGGAAACTAGAAAACTAATGAATACATGCAAAAATCGCCCAAAAAGTGAACCATCCCCATTGAAGGCGTTCAGATGTTGGCTCCAGCATAACATCTTTTTTGTATGTCTGGTTGGGGAGATTGTTTTACAAATAGCACAAAGTATGTCAGTCAACCTAAGCTACCATACCTAAACTAGTCTAGCATAACCAGTAGACCATTTCAACCAGTAGCTCTCAACCAGTACCAAATCAGCCAATACGGTTAGGTTAGGTTAGGTTAGGTTAGTACTATATTTTGGCACTGGTTTGGTTGGTCTGGGTTAATTTGGCACTGGTTGAGAGCTACTGGTTGAAATGGTCTACTGGTTGAAGTGACATGGACCCAGCATAAACTAACTTGACCTAAGCCTACGCATACAGTAACTTAGTTTATGGCAACATCTACAGTATATTGTTTATGGCAACATCTACAGTATATTGTTTATGGCAACATTTACAGTATATTGTTTATGGCAACATTTACAGTATATTGTTTATGGCAACATTTACAGTATATTGTTTATGGCAACATTTACAGTATATTGTTTATGGCAACATTTACAGTATATTGTTTATGGCAACATCTACAGTATATTGTTTATGGCAACATTTACAGTATATTGTTTTCTAATTTCTGTCTTAACCTGAAAGTTGTTGCAAAGGAATATAAAGGACTTGCAAACTGCAACAGGCCTATTGGTCCTTACGGGACAGTTTGGTTATTTACCCTGATAAACTACATACTATTAGGTAGAACAAATGATAGTAAAGCTGAAGGCTCCTCCCCACCCACCAGTCTCTCCAGCTTACACTGGCGTGGAAACAGTTGGAACAATATAGCATGTAGTATGGAAAAACTGACATGGAATTTCGGATAGAATAGAATGGAAGTAGATCAAATAGTAGTCTTTGGTTATTCTACATCTAAGATCCTTGGGAAAAATAAGTTCCCGCATTATGAAATATTATAGTCGAGTATATTTATATTATTAATAATCTAAGTAAAACATGTAAAGCATTTGCGGGCTAATGTGTGATCATTATGTAGTAATCATAGTTATGGTGTGTGTGAACAATGTGTTGTATGTGCATCTGTGATATTTTTTTCATCTTTCTCGTCCAGTCAACACACCACACATGTCCCTCTGTGTGTAGCCACTTCCTTCCTTCCACTTCCAGGCACTGTTGGCTCAGAGTCAGACAGTCAGCTGTTGTGATAGGTAAGGTACTGGTTAATTAGTTACGGTACTAGAATACTGTATAATTCGTGGTAACATACCTGTATATTAATGATGTGTGTGTGTGTGTGTGTGTGTGTGTGTGTGTGTGTGTGTGTGTGTACTAAGTCTAATAGTAATTGTTGGTTTATTTTTCACTTGCAGCCCTGAGGTTGAAAATATATACAGTTATTTAATCTAGGTACAGTTCAAAGCTTATTCTACTTTAACTACGAGGTCACATGCGACTTTTGGCGACCCGACCAAGATGTGCTTGAGTTTCAACCATAGTCCATTTGCAGAAGCCCTGGTGGTACGACGTGGAGGCTCGCACAAGCTGGGAGTCGAGCATCCCAAGCTAACATCCTTCTTTGGTTTGCTAAACAGTATACGTGCTTAGACAAACAACATCAATAATTCAATTGGGTGACCTCATATTAGCTAATCACTGTCCTCTTTTACTAGCTCTGAGCTAGTCCGATACAAAAGTTCACTAGAAATTAAACGAAATTATCGAGAAGAAAACAAGCTATTATTTGTATGAACTACATTACGCTGGAGGAAGTAGAGAGTTATTTAGGAGGCAAAAACGGAAAGGAGAAGTAGAAATGAGACGTAGAGAGAAGGAAGGTAGAGAGAGAAACGGGGCTAGAACGGATTAGTGAGATGTAGAATGACTGGGAAGGCAAACAAGAAATAGGGAGGTAAAAAGGGAGGTGAGAGGGAATTCCAGCTGATGGTTAATTGCCATATCTTCATCTGTATTATTTAGCTAATACGATTTTAGAGCAATATATGTTGCTAATTATGAAAACCTGGCAATAAAATGATGCAGAGGCACAATATTTACATATATTTCCATTAGGTATCGAGACATCAGCTGCTCAAGGATTAATTTGCCTTCAGCTGAAATATAATCAACTAGAGAAAGGGAGTGGATATATGGTGTGCAGGGGAAAGAATATGAGATATATGGAGAAGTATAGAGAGAGTGGGAGAGACTGAAGAAGGATGGAATTAAGGGTTGATGTGTGGCGTTTGTGTGCCAGATGACAGACCAGCCCTGGGCAACAACACCCTCCTCAACCCTTCCGCCAAACCCACCAAAATACCACCACTATCGTCATGCTATCCTGGCTACCTTAACCCTTTCTGTGTTCATGCTAGCTATATTTAGACGTTTTTGTGCAGTTTAAGAAGGATCTGTGGTAGTAAAAAGGGTTAAGTGGTATAGTTCGAAGACTGTTAATTGCTGGAGGCCCTTTTTAAACTGAATACAATCGTCTAATAGTTGTCAGAATATAGTTCACCCCTTCTCTACCGAAGACGTCATTAAAGTTTTATTCTAGCTATATTTAAACGATCTTGTGCAGTGTAAGAGGGATTTATGGTAGTAAAAAGGGTTAAATTACATAGCTCGAAGCCTGTTTATTGCTGAAGGCCCTTTCGAAAATGAATACCCAAAAAATTTAAGTAACGAAACACTACATATGTTATCTGATATACCCCTTATATATGTATAACTCCATAATTACTCGAAGGGTGTATGGGAAACTATTAATGACTTGAACATTTGAGCTATAGTAATTACACAACCTTCTGTAGATATAATGCAATGGATAATCAGCCTCCCATACCTTTATCTCGTACATGGAACGGGGTAACACTGTGTTGTTCCTTTAGTACAATACATTTGCTTATATTCTGAGTAGCAGGAGTCGATTTTACTAGAATATGAAAACAATTATGTAATAAGTGATATGCAAGACATGAGAGTAGAGAGAGCTCAAAGAATGAACACCCGGAAGAACGAAATAATCCGGTAGCACAGTAGATACGGACGGAAGTGAGGCCGAGTGGAAAAAACTTGCACAATATAATTAACCCTTTCAGTACCGGTGATATATATATATATATATTGTTTTTATTTTTATTTTTTTTATTACACTATGGACACTTTTATGAAGCTTAGGAAGGATATATGGTAGCTAAAATAGGCTGGATGGAGATTGTCTGTAGCCTTGTAATTGGTAGATGTCCTTCCTAAGCTGAATAAAAGCGTCTAACAGTTGTCAATATATAATTAATAAGACGTCGCCGGTACAGTAGGAATTAAAAGGGAGCATATACTAAGATCATGTGGTTGAATAGGAGGCTGTGGAGAAAAAAAAGCGACAGTGAAGTGGGATAATATGAATGACAGACAGAACATAAGTTGTTGATGTGAATGCTGATGTCGAAAGATTAGGGTGCAGAAAGGCATTATTACGTGTGAATGGTCAGATAGGGAGAAAAAAAAAAATATATATATATTAAAGCTAATATTACCGTACAAAAGAGTGACCATGCAGTATCATACAGCGATCATACAGATATCGAGAGAGGAAAGTGAGAGTGGAGGAGAGGTTGGAACTGAAAGCATAGGTAGCACATTGTTGCGGTTGTGACGCCTTCTCCCTCCCTCACAGCCCTTAATTGTCTTCTTAAACCGCATAATTACATGTAAGACTCGCTGCTTCTCCAGGTATTTACGAGGGTAATTCAGATATTACCTGGGTGGTGGTGGAGGAGGGGCTGAGTGTCCCTCTATCATTGGTAGGACTTTATGAGAGGGATTAAGGAGGGTCCCCGTTTTTTTTTTTTTTATCTTTCTCTCCTTTTCTCTTTCCCTGGCTTGTATCCATTCGGTCCCCTTCAGCCAACTGTTTTAAGACGTTTATCCCCATCCAGGTGTCGATATTTTCCTGACGAGCGATAGCGAGCCAGCATTGTATGGAGAAATCCGGATTCACCGGAGACATTTTTCTATCGAAAAATGTACAGATTTAGCTTACTGTCAAAATAAAAATATATATATGCTGGCTCGCTACCGCTCGCCAGGAAAATATTGACACCTGGATGGGAGTAAACGTGTTAAACCAGTAGGCTGAATGGGGCCGAATGGATACAAGCCAAAGAGAGAGGGAGAGAAAGAGAAAAAAAAAAGCGAGGTGGGCCCCCTTAAAAAGATAACTCCACTTACCCAGCCCGTGAGCCCATGGCCATTCGCCAGTCGAATTAAGAAAAACTAGCCAGGAATCCATATTACTACCTTTTTTTCTCCCCAGTACCCAATTTGGTAGAGGGATTAACATTCAGCTCAGTTTACCAGAAGTCAGTGGCATCATAAATTGAAAGATAATAATTCTTTAAGGTTGTCGGAGACTTACATACTTTCAATTGATTAACATGTTGTTGTTGTTGTTGTTGTTTTCTTTTCTAGTGGCAATATAGATCATTAGGTACTGTAGATATGTTTTTTGTTTTTCCTAAGGGATAAGGACCCGCCTAAGTTCATCTCATTCTAATTTTCTGTATAAACAAATCTTCCATTCGCTTACGAACTTGGTAACACCGAACTCCACACCCTCTTCTCCCATCAATACTTGGATGTGCACATCTCAAGGTCATGAGGTGGATCACGCACAGGAGTAGAATCAGGGCCAAATCTAACAGGGTCTTGTGGTGTCTGAGGAGGACCAGACCAGATGGCTGGAGTAAAATAGGAAAGAAGAGTAATTGGACAGAGGAAGAACAAGCTGAGAAGTGAGAAGTACAGTAGAAGACTGGAAGTTCTCGGGCTCAACCAAGTTGCTTCATTGTGGAGGAATCACAGATTTTCTCTATATATGCAAAACATATACATTTTATTCCTGCTCCGGAGAGCCTATAATTACTAGGAATTTTATTTTTAATGATTAACATTGATCAGCATTGTCTTCTAATAGGTTCATATTTATTTTATTATTATGGTGACCTGTTACAATTACATACCGAGAGTGATACCATTTGTAGATAACAATAGAGCATCCTAACCTTCCATGGATATATTCAGTGATAATAAAAATCAAGAATGCCGAATAAAGATATGTTTATGCTTCTATACTGTATATACATTAACATAAATATAGCTGCCAAAAGATTACATTTATCTTTAGTTGTAATCAGGTATCGTATTGCTGACCATTTCATTATATACACATATATATGTATATATATATATATATATATTGAAAGAAATGCCAATGATTACATTATTGTATATCATTATATATATATATATATATATATATATTGAAAGAAATGCCAATGATTACATTATTGTATATCATTATAATATACAGACGTCCTTGACATTCATCACTTCACACACACTATATTGCAGGATTTATAAATGATAATTGATTGCAACTACTGCGAATCGAATTCGGGACCCACAAACAGGACTATAGTGATCTACCACTGTACTACCAAGGTTAAGGGGAGATTTCCACTTGAGGGATTTTTTTCGTGACTCCTTTCTCCCTCATGTTTAGCCTCATTGTTTTTCTAATTTTAAGACGTTTGCCCCATTATGTTGACGATTTTAAGAACTTTCAACCAATTTCTGTCAATTTTAAGACCTTTCGTGCCATTTAGGTGTCGATTTTATCCTGGCGAGCGATAGCGAGCCTGTAATTTAAGAGGAACCGGCTTTCAGCCGGGAAATTTTTCTACCGAAAAATTTACAAATTTATCTTGAAAGGGGGTCAAGGGGGTGACATTTATAGATTGCTGGAGGAGTAGGAAACAAACTAAAACCCTCCCCTTAAAGATTTAGCACACACGCTTTGTACATTATCCCTTGTCGATATATTGATAGTGGTTAGACTTTAAGGACATTTGTAGATTATAATTATATTAATATATTGTCGTTTTCATTGGCTTTCATAATACTATATCTACGTATGTCAGGGCTTCCACTTGACTATCATAGTGAGGTTGGGTTTAGTGTAACACTCAGTGAATGTTCCTATATATCGACAAGGATTCAGGGAATATGTACGTAGAGTGTATATATACAGTACACACACACACATATATATATATAATATGTACGTAGAGTGTATATATACAGTACATACACACACATATATATATATATAATATAAGAACATAAGAACATAAGAAAATGGGAGTCTGCAGAAAGCCGATTGGCCTAAGCAAGGCAGATCCCTGTCCCACACAACCCCAATTCAATTACAAAGCCCAATTATAGGCTTCACACTCTAATACCCTGAGGATCATCTTACCAAAACGGTTAGAGATTAACGCAGGATTATGGGGGTCTGCAGAGCGCTGATTGGCCCAACCCGGCTGATCCCCCTTCACACCCAACCCCTCTCGTCCATATGCTTATCCAATTTTATCTTAAAGCTCCCTACAGTTTTAGATCCCACTATAGCACTTGGTAGTCCATTCCACCCATCTACAACTCTGTTACCAAACCAATATTTGCCTATATCTTTTCTGAAACGAAATTTATCTAATTTGAAACCATTGGTACGAGTTCTTTCGCTATCACTGAGCTTTAGTACATTTGTCATGTCCCCTTTGTTAATCCCACTAACCCACTTGAACACCTCTATCATATCCCCTCTAACTCTGCGTCTCTCTAACGAATGTAAACCTAATTTCTTCAACCTTTCTTCATACGAAAGATTTCTAATATTATGGATAATTTTTGTCATTCTACGCTGTACTCTCTCCAATGAATCTATGTCCATTCTGTAATAAGGACACCAAAATTGGACAGCATAATCCATATGGGGTCTCACTAATGACAAGTAAAGTTTTAAGATAACATCAGCAGTTCTGTTACTCACACTCCTAGAGATGAACCCGAGAATCCTGTTTGCCTTATTACGAACGCTTATACACTGTTTTCTAGGCTTCAAATCATTGCTAACAAACACACCTAGATCTTTCTCGCAATCTGAATTTTCTAATTCTAAATTAGCTAGTTTATATTTAACATTTGTTTGCATCTTCCCTATCTTTAATACCTTGCATTTGTCAATGTTAAACTTCATCTGCCAATTTACTGACCATTCATGTAAGGTATCTAGATCCCTTTGGAGGCACTCTATATCGCTATCTGAATCAATTGATCTCCCTATTTTAGTATCGTCTGCGAATTTACTTATCCTACTAGTTATACCTAAATCTAGGTCATTTATGTATATAAGAAACAACAGTGGACCTAATACCGATCCCTGGGGGACACCACTTTTGACTGCTCCCCACTCTGACTTGGTACTATTTATGCTGACTCTCTGTTTCCTACCAATTAGCCATGACCTAATCCATCCCAACAACGCCCCACCTATTCCATGTGCCTCAACCTTTCTCATCAATCTCTCATGAGGGACTCTGTCGAAAGCTTTACTGAAATCTAAATATATAATATCGTATGCCTTGTCATTATCTACTGCTTCATATACCTCTGAGAAAAAACTAAGCAAATTAGTAAGGCAAGAACGTCCCTGTGTGAATCCATGCTGAGAAGAATTGATTAAGTTAAATGTTTCTAAGTGGTTTCTCATTTTCCTAGCAATAATTGACTCTAGTAGCTTTCCTATGATTGAAGTGAGACTAATGGGACGGTAATTGGATGCTATTGATTTATCACCTTTTTTGAAAATCGGAACTACATTTGCAAGCTTCCAAGCTTCTGGAACTATACCTGTTTCTAATGAATTGTTAAAAAGAAATGTTAATGGATAACTTAACTCATCTCTGCATTCTTTTAATACTCTGGCATATACCTCATCGGGACCAGGCGATTTCTGAGGTTTCAGTCTGTCAATTTCCTTAAGCACATCATTTCTACTTATAGTAACCGTACTTAACCTATTTTCTATACTATCTCTATATACCTTACGGACTTCTGGAATCTGTGCCAAATTTTCATTAGTGAAAACGGATAGAAACTGACTATTTAATGTACTGCACATTTCTAAATCATTTTCTGTCATTTCTCCTATCGAAGTTTTAAGGGGGCCTATTTTATCTCTAACTTTAGATTTATATAGCTGGTAAAAAGCCTTAGGGTTATTTTTTGAGTCATTGGCTATCCTGATTTCATAATTTCTTTTGTCTGTCCTTATACATTTTTTAACCTCTCTTGATAGATTCTGATAGTAAGCAAGTAGGTGAATTTCGCCTTTCTTTATTTTTCGATATATTCCTCTCTTTTTTCCTAGAAGGTCTAATAGTCTATTATTCATCCATTTGGGTTGGTTCTGTGTTGATCTAAATTTTCTTTTGGGGATATATTTATTTTGCGCATTGTGGAGTGAAGAAATAAAATTATTATATGTAGCTATAATAATTTTATTTCTTCGTAGTGTCTTTATATGTACGTAGAGTGTATATATACAGTACACACACACATATATATATATAATATGTACGTAGAGTGTATATATACAGTACACCCACACATATATATATATATATATAATATGTACGTAGAGTGTGTGCTAAACCTTTAGGCTTCTTCATTCACTATCATTAATCCTACAATGTACTTTGTGTGATATGGGTAGATGCTGAGGACATTTGTAGATTATAATGATATATACAGTACACACACACACACACATATATATATATATATATATATATATATATGTACATGCCTATAATAATGACTAGATAAAACTGTGGTAGTGTTTTGTAAGTCCTACGAGCCGCCCCCGCCAGAGCCTACTTGGATGGTAAGCAGACCACGGACACTTCTGAAATTAATAGTAAAACAAATAATTTTAGCATCAATTGTTACAAAGAGTATTTCTCAATTACATATTGTATTACATTTTACGATTAACATTTCGTAGACCCTCTTATGGCTATGAAAACAATGGTTAACTATATGATGGTCATGTATGTAATTTGATGAATGCATCTATCTATCTATCTATCTATATACTCAGGACCAATCCCCACTTATCCTATGCTTTTCTTTTCTTTTTCCCTCCTCTCAATTTGTTGTTTCTTTTTTCTTTCTTTTTTTTTTGCGGGGGGGGGGGAGCTGACTCAAGACAGAGCCAGAATAGGGACAACACAACAGAAAACAATGAACACAAAACTAAAATACAAATTCACACACATCTAGTTAATGTTTGTAATTTTATGGCGAATAATTCCACCAGCACACGTTTCCTCAAAAAAATGCTGAGGTGATTATATTGTCAAAAAATATAATAAGTTCACGAATGAACGTTAATGTGTGACTGTACCTATTAGCCTGACTACCATAAAGTACCTTGTTCTACCATTAGCTTAGGTTACGGAAGTCTATCGTTGTGTGAGATAAGAACTAGTGATTTGGGAAGAATGTATTGGACAGTAACACTTTAGAGGTCTGGTTTTAATCAGTATTAAACCAAAGTATTTCAAATTCCTGCTTAAATATTGCGTACTATAAAACCCAATACTATTCGTATACCAGCAAATCAATCATTTTCCAGATAAATCAAAACTTGATAAACAGGGAAGCACGTAATTCACTAAAAATATGTGTATTATTATATATTACAAACATAATGAAATGCAGAAAGTAAACAATTATTTGATAATTCATTGCATGAAACATTAATCATATTGACCTTCTGATAGAGTCAAAAACTTACTTGTCTTTTTTCTGTGTTCATGTTGGTAAGAAGTATTGTAATCTGGTCAATACTAAAGGTGATCTACTGGCCACCCTGACAGGTGACAGTAACAGGGACTCCTTGTGGTCCATCCTCGGTCACTGCTGCAAGAGAGAGATACAAGGGGAGGTCAAACACCAATACAAGGTTTGTATTAATAAATATTTCTCTGAGATGCAATGTTTAACACGTATATATTAAAGCTAGTTTATCTTTAATGGTAGATAATTAATTGCAATTTACTTCGTTGCACTAGCGTTGAATACTATGGTAATAGTTGTCACTATCACACACACACACACACACACACTAGTTACATGTATACATAGTAGAGAGAGATAGAGAGAGAGAGAGATAATCAGCTATTGTTACCTGTTGGTGAGGTTCATCACAGTACAGTCTGGTGCTTGACCTTCCCTTTATTAGCCCATTTCAGGTCTCCTTCCATACAGCCTGAAACAACCAAAACATATTCATTAGTATTACAGTCTCCATGCAAAGCAAATAATTGAAATACATAATTGTTCACTATTTAGTGTAAGGTAGGCTACTTGAAATTACATTAGGGTAGATTAATTTAAATTGGATAAGTTGGGCTCAATTAGGACTAAAGGTTGTATAGGCTAGACACCAAACATATATTCAACCCTCAATGTCAGTTTATGGTACAGATAGGTTGAACTTGACTAAACATTAGTTAATTCAAATATGATATAGAGTTTACTCATGCTAAATATGATATATATATATATATATATATATATATATATATATATACCGGTATATATATCAGGTTCATCATGACGAAACTATATATGGACATGTGTAAGTGAGGGCTGTATGTGTTAGGTGTGTGTGTGTATGTGTATGTGTTTCTAGCGTGTTTGGTGGTGATTGCATATATGTATGGGCTAGAGATGGGGTGCATTTATCTGTCCAGGAATGCGTATGTGGCAGGGGGTTGCCTGTGTGTGTGGGAGGTGCATGTATGTCTGTCTGAGGAGCTGTATGTGAGGAGGAAAGGTGTGTGTGTGTGTGTGTGTGTGTGTGTGTGTGTGTGTGTGTGTGTGTGTGTATGTGAGTTTGTGTTCATGAAAGGCTCTTCTTTACTTCTGTTTTCGAAGATATAGTTGATTTTTCCCAAATTATATATATCGTCTTAATAACTCAAACTAGCAACACCTTATGCCTATGGAAAATAATATATGTTGAGTTTCTTACTGTTTATGGTTAGCTTATATGCTAATATCTAGCACGGACAAAATTCAGTTTTATGTTTAATGTATGAATTTATGTTGTATTTTATCGAGCGACTAACATAGAGACTACCATCATCAGCGAATATAAAATAATTAAACAATTAGCTGGATTTGATTATGCCATTAATATAGATGAACAAGAGAAAGGGGCCTAGAAGTGAACCTTGGGGCACACCAAAATTAATATAAAATGTACTTAAACTTTCATCATAAACTTTAACATACTTTTGACGACCTGACAAAATTGATAACCAATGAACCAGCTATGTGTGACTTCCCTTCCTCCGTAATGATACAACTTATCCAACAATATGTTGTGATCAACTGTATTGAATATCTTTTACAGGTCAAGGATAATACCAACTGTGTCATTATTTTCAACGAAAGCATTCAAAATGTGATCAGTAACACGAAGCAGGGCTGTT
The DNA here is from genome assembly GCA_032716605.1 of Paralithodes platypus. Lineage (NCBI taxonomy): Eukaryota > Metazoa > Arthropoda > Malacostraca > Decapoda > Lithodidae > Paralithodes > Paralithodes platypus. The sequence goes on from CM064573.1 coordinate 64,340,347, forward strand.
TCGGTTGATTTATTGGGTCTGAATCCAAACTTACAATGTGTTAATATATTATTAATCGTGACAATACTCATTAACATTTGGTAAATGTTTTATTTACTATATTACTCAATGATGGGAGGTCGAAAATTACTTACATAATCATAGAACATAAGAACATAAGAAAATGGGAGTCTGCAGAAAGCCGATTGGCCTAAGCAAGGCAGATCCCTGTCCCACACAACCCCAATTACAAAGCCCAATTATAGGCTCAACACTCTAATACCCTGAGGATCATCTTACCAAACCGGTTAGAGATTAACGCAGGATTACGGGGTCTGCAGAGCGCTGATTGGCCCTACCCGGCTGATCCCCCTTCACACCCAACCCTTCTCGTCCATATGCTTATCCAATTTTTTCTTAAAGCTCCCTATCGTTCTTGATCCCACTATATCACTTGGTAGCCTATTCCACCCATCTACAACTCTGTTACCAAACCAATATTTGCCTATATCTTTTCTGAAACGAAATTTATCTAATTTGAAACCATTGGTACGAGTTCTTTCGCTATCACTGAGCTTTAGTACATTTGTCATGTCCCCTTTGTTAATCCCACTAACCCACTTGAACACCTCTATCATATCCCCTCTAACTCTGCGTCTCTCTAACGAATGTAAACCTAATTTCTTCAACCTTTCTTCATACGGAAAATTTCTAATATTACATTACATTACATTACAGTTGATATAATGTACCTTACTTATGAGTCACGTAGTGTAGCTTACTTTTCTGCTATTAATGTTAATGTTAAAGTTGATATAATGTACCTTACTTATGAGTCACGTAGTGTAGCTTACTTTTCTGCTATTAATGTTAATGTTAAAGTTGATATAATGTACCTTACTTATGAGTCACGTAGTGTAGCTTACTCTTCTGCTGTTAATGTTGATACAACAAAGTTTCACGTAGTGTAGCTTACTTTTCTGCTATTAATGTTAATGTTAAAGTTGATATAATGTACCTTACTTATGAGTCACGTAGTGTAGCTTACTTTTCTGCTATTAATGTTAATGTTAAAGTTGATATAATGTACCTTACTTATGAGTCACGTAGTGTAGCTTACTTTTCTGCTATTAATGTTAAAGTTGGTATAATGTACCTTACTTATGAGTCACGTAGTTTAGCTTACTTTTCTGCTATTAATGTTAATGTTAAAGTTGATATAATGTACCTTACTTATGAGTCACGTAGTGTAGCTTACTTTTCTGCTATTAATGGTAATGTTAAAGTTGATATAATGTACCTTACTTATGAGTCACGTAGTGTAGCTTACTTTTCTGCTATTAATGTTAATGTTAAAGTTGATATAATAAGAACATAAGAACATAAGAAAATGGGAGTCTGCAGAAAGCGATTGGCCGAAGCAAGGCAGATCCCTGTCCCACACAACCCCAATTACAAAGCCCAATTATAGGCTCAACACTCTAATACCCTGAGGATCATCTTACCAAACCGGTTAGAGATTAACGCAGGATTACGGGGGTCTGCAGAGCGCTGATTGGCCCAACCCGGCTGATCCCCCTTCACACCCAACCCTTCTCGTCCATATGCTTATCCAATTTTTTCTTAAAGCTCCCTATCGTTCTTGATCCCACTATATCACTTGGTAGCCTATTCCACCCATCTACAACTCTGTTACCAAACCAATATTTGCCTATATCTTTTCTGAAACGAAATTTATCTAATTTGAAACCATTGGTACGAGTTCTTTCGCTATGTACCTTACTTAATGTACCTTAATGTACTTAATGTACCTTACTTATGAGTCACGTAGTGTAGCTTACTTTTCTGCTATTAATGTTAATGTTAAAGTTGATATAATGTACCTTACTTATGAGTCACGTAGTTTAGCTTACTTTTCTGCTAATAATGTTAATGTTAATATTGATATAATGTACCGTACTTGTGCGTAAATTGCATGCATAATTGAATGTAGGTTTACCCTTTCCTGTTGATACACTTTCTATATTTCTTATGATATACTGTAATACTAGCTTCATATTAAATATTATTTATAATTAATGCTTTATCAATATCTTCTTTTACTGAAGATACTGTTACTTTTTTCTAATAACGTTAGTTTTTATACAGTATATTTTCAATGCATTTGCTTTAAAAGTTAATTTTAATACGTTAGTATGATATAGCCTACAATATTATGCATCTTTATTTAATTTATAAAAAATCTATTAAAAATATAGTATTTTTACTCCTACACTTTAATTATACCCGGTACTTTTTTTATTATATTCTTCATGAATAACAACCATTTCATATTGTGTATGCTAAAGTTAAAACTTAATTATTTCATATACGGTACTACAATACTTTATTAGAAGATTTTCAAAATTATATCAAGTATAACTATAATTTACATATACTTGGTCTCTATCTCGGAGTTTTGTATTTCCACATACCGTACTTATTAGTAAGCCTCTTAGTCACAATGTGTCAATGTACAGTTGCCCACACAAGCCCTGTTCCTCTCCGTGATCTTAAACATGGAAATGTAGTGCGAATGATTGAATTACGAGTGTACGGTACTTTCTTATGCAGTGGTTAACTCCTCTGATTAGTCAACTGATAATTAAAAGAAAGTAGAAACCACACTCGAAGTTCATTTATACTATTTTACTTTCGGACACAAGATCACAATTAGGAACAGAACCCGTGCAGACAACTGTAGCCTACGTATGTATTTTTTGTAAATAAATTACGAAAACAAGCTGATTAACCCCTTCTGTACCGACGACGTATTCTGCATTATATTCAGGTAACAATTAGACGCTTTCATTGAGTTTAAATAGGGCCTCCAGCAATTAACAGGCTTTGAACTATCTCACTTAACCCTTATTACTATCAAAGATCTTTCTTAAGCTGCAAAAAATCGTCTAAATATAGCTAAAATAAAACTAAAAAGAAGTCGCCGGTACAGAAGGGGTTAACTGATACCAATGCTGATAAGATTAGCTTTTAATCAAGTTTCTAGTGTCCATTTGCAACATATAATACGTCATTATCAGATAGGCACCAAAACTATAAAAGGAAGTAACAATTACACATCATGGCATTTGACATCGAGTGTCCCTATAGTATTGTGAAGTGCTATAAATTAAGGAAAATATGGCTGATAAAACACACAAATTTATACGCAGAGTAGAGAAGTCTAATTTAATAACAAAATATTTTACGACGAAGCGAAGTGTCAAGAGCCCTGAACTCCTGCCAAGAAGAGGATATCTCCTGTACTTCCATTGCAGTGATGATTTTAAAAATCCAAGACTTGTGACCATGGATGATATTATTGACAATAACTTGTACAACGTCTATTCTGCTGTGCTTTATCGAGGCGAAGGCAATTATATTATTTACATTGGTCCTAACATGGGCGTTGAAAACCTTGTGCCAACTGAAGTTGACAAATTAATATATTCAGTTTGTTTAGATCCAAATGTAATTTTATTGCGGCACTCCTGTCATGCTATCAACCATTATCTAAGCCTTACATACATAATGTTAATTTCAATATACCTTGATCAACAACCTTCCATTTCAACTCCGAAATTATTAAACATAATCGAGAATTATACCAATAGAATAGATATAAGGCTACCCATATTCATTAAGTTGCTTGAAAGCGAGCATATTCTTGCTACCGATACCTCTGAAATATTCCCATACAATTTTGCTAATATACGAATGTTAAGTATCAATGAAATTAATGCCATGTCAGACAACCCAAACAATCCAGTCCCTAATATAACATATATAAAATATGAACACCAAAAAAAACAAATCCTTTCTCCAGGATGTGGCATAATTATCTACCTTAATAGGATAAGGATATAGGATATAGGATCCAATTTATGAATTGGATTAATGTTGGCAATGTTTAGTGGTTCGGGAAATATACCGGATGAAAGGGATACATTACACATATAAGGAGAGTGAGAACTGATGCTAATAGTTTTAATAGGAACATGAGGAAATTATTGTGTCCTCCAGCACTATCAAGTAATGTGTGTATTATATTTGTAATTGCATAGGACGAGACTGGCGTAAGTTGTAGGGTTCTGTAATTATTAGCTGTGGGTAAATATGAGGTGACGGGGGCAAGGCTAGGTTTGACTTGATTTGATAGTGTTTGCCCGACATTAGCAAAATATTCATTAAATAGATTAGATGTCGTTTCGTTAGTGTTTGAGTGAATTGTAATAAAGTTCATGGGAACTTGGATTTTTTTCTTTTTAATGTGGAGTTTATAACTGTCCAAGTTATTTCCATTTAAATGGTTACTATTGAGCCTAATGCTAGTTTTATTAATGTATAAGTTATTTTCAGACTATCTACATATTATACCAATATTTTGTTAGCGCTTTGTGTGCAAATCCCGAAAATACTGACATGATATAACATTTGATTAATGTATATCAATAATGTGTCTCAATCTTCTGAATAATTCAAATTAAATCACATGCATGACATACATATTTATGGAAAACACATTATATCCTTGGCACACTTATTTATGCATTGAAGTTTATAACACCCGTGTACACTTATTGAAGTTTATAACACCCGTGTACACTTATGTTTCCATTGTTATTTACAATACCGTTCCAAGGATTCCTTATACTCATTAACTTCCTACCTACTTAGTTTCTTTCCATAAACCACTTACCATAACGCTCCCTTTTTCTGGTACTTTTGCTCTATCGTTCTCTCCCACACACTGACTTCCGAAAGTTATGTAGATTTCTAATATCTCACTGCAATCAACATGCCTTACATTCCCATTACACACACACACACACACATATGCTTTCTAATAGTTCAGTATTTAAAGCCCACCATTATAATACACCCAAAACACCTTTATTACATAATCCAACCCCGTACCTCTCTATCCTACAAAATACGGTAATGGTACAAGCACTCACCTATTGTGGTTCCTCACACATTATGGTGTATTAGCAGGCAGAACGGGTTGATCGATGCAACTAGAGCAGTTCTGCCAGGGTGGTGATGTAGGTCTGAGCCAACTGGAGACTGTCGTACTTGGACAGTTGACTGTCGTCACACACCTGAGGCAGGACTGACCGAAGACGATCAAAAGCTTTGTTGAGGTTGTCCATCCTGCGTCGTTCTCTGGCGTTGGCCGCCAGCCTCCTCTTCTTCCTGACACCGTCCGTCACGTCCCTGCCTGACCGATGCTTACGGGCGGTGCTTTGGCCACGAGACATCTTCTGAGATTTATTTACAGTCTGAAGACCTGGTGTATAAGCAGGCCATTGACCTGTCTTGTTTTCAATAGAAACGAGAGGTGATGCGGAGGTGACCTTATTTGGTGCCAAAGTACTGTTGCTCTGGAAGCTACACAGTTGGTAGTCCTCAGACTTGGTCTGAGTCTGGCCTTCAGCAATTTGAGCACTAACGACTGACGTACATTTGGATGTTGTGGGTTTGGTGAAGACAGTTGCAGTGGTGGCTGGAGTGGTGTACAGCTGTGTGTAGTCCGGGTAACTGACAGTAACTGTGCTGGTCTGCTGGGCCATTGTGAAGGGTGCCCAGGCGTTACCAAGATGTGCTGGGGACGTTACAGAAGTGATGACAGAAGGACACAGGTGGGTGGGACTCGGGGGCGGGGTTGAAGCTGGACTTGAAGACCCGTAATCACTATCAGGTGTGGGTGGGTGAGAGGAGCAGAGTGCGGTAGTATAGGCGTCTGTGAAGGCGTGAACCATCTGCAAGTATACATCACCACCACCTTCCATTTCTGTCACAGAAGCTCACGTGTCACAAATTTTGGACCGCTCAGCTCAAGAGTCAGGGGCACAAAGAACAAAACGTCTGCTGTACAGAAAGTCCAGGTATAAACTGACTGTGCGGCTCTCTCTCCCACCTATATACCTGGGCAGGTTGTGTGGGCGGAGCCTGGCCACCCCCTGTGTTACCAAGCCTGGGCGGCACGCTTCTAAAGTCCATTGTTGCATCAGTGTAACCAATCTCACTATATTTGATCTGCCATAGCCCATCTTATATAAGCTAACCTAAGCCAACATAATCGGTTTGAGTAGGTTAAGTTAGGTGAATTTCAAATCAAGCCCAAGTCGATTAAAGTAAATAAGCTATGGGTTAGTTACGTTAAGTGAGGCGAGCTAAGGCCTTTCAATGTTATTTTGGGTGAGGATTAGTTACCATGACTACCGTGGAAATATATAAGTAGCGCGAACGTACAGTCCTTGAGAAAGTTGGGTAATATGTTCCCTGGTGGCCACAGTTACCCACAGCTTCCCCGCCCCCAGCCTGACACGGACGGTTGGTCGCGCCAGGGAGGAGTTGATACGGATTTACAACCACAATTTACCGTCATTTTTTTCCCGCCATATTTGAGACTATTTTGCGCGGGTACTGGCTAATATCGATTGTGGCGGTACTTTAATCTAGGTGTCAAAATTTGAACTCAGCTATCAGAGTTGTCGGGAAAAATAAATGTGTTCCGTCTTTCTTTACTCATATTTTTTTGTTCAGTCATTATGCTTTGTCACCGTCTTCAATACATTTTTGTTTACATCAAACGCATACAATAATCTACCTTTTATCTACTTGTTGACCTTAATGGCTAAGGCCCCGAATATAGTGCAAAGTATATACTGCCGATGAAAAATTGCCGCAAAGACACTCCCAAGACGCAGTACTGCCTTGCTTGCCCTCAGTTTGTCAGCCACGCACTAAGACTCAAGAATACTTACGTCATTATCTATGTTAACTAGATTTCCATGGACAAAGCTCACATTAGTATACATTATATAGGTTTTTTAAACTGTGCATTTCCGATCATCTGCGAAGTTGATATTTCCGAAGGTCAAAACCAGATTTTACTCTCGTTGAACCTCGCTCGCGTTGTGTGGATGATAAATAAACACAATCGTAATTTAACACCAATAAAATGCTCCGTCTCCCTTTCATAATTGATGATGAAAGAATAAAGGTAGATTCAGCTTCTTCGCAATGGCTAAGACTATAGCCCAAAGATCCTTCAATAAACAGAAGTCCCCATGTCGGTGTTATCGATATTGCTAGCCGTTCTAAATATATATAAACACCCTTCCTATCTGGAGACGAATATTAATGATTTTATATCTACTGATTTATGATTTTTCGATATTTAGCAAATCAGCACTATATGAATAAGCGAAGAGTAATAAGTGTCTATATATGTGAGAGCATACTCGAGCTCTTAACCCCAAAACATAGAGGGCAGTGGCGATATGTGCAATTTATCTTCGAATTTCCTCGAAGATACTGAACCCGAGATAGAAGCATTGTATTATAGAGTGACTTCATGCAATGAGTGTCGATATTACATAGTAGTGCATAAGTTTAAGTATGTAGTCCAAATAAACAAGGAATAGAAAACTATAATATCTCAAATTTGATGAAAGCAAATATGTATTAGACAACAGTTTAGCTCCATCCTTGACAATATGTATTAGACAACAGTTTAGCTCCATCCCTGACAATATGTATTAGACAACAGTTTAGCTCCATCCCTGACAATATGTATTAGACAACAGTTTAGCTCCATCCCTGACAATATGTATTAGACAACAGTTTAGCTCCATCCCTGACAATATGTATTAGACAACAGTTTAGCTCCATCCCTGACAATATGTATTAGACAACAGTTTAGCTCCATCCTTGACAATATGTATTAGAAAACAGTTTAGCTCCATCCCTGACAATATGTATTAGACAACAGTTTAGCTCCATCCCTGACAATATGTATTAGACAACAGTTTAGCTCCATCCCTGACAATATGTATTAGACAACAGTTTAGCTCCATCCTTGACAATATGTATTAGAAAACAGTTTAGCTCCATCCCTGACAATATGTATTAGACAACAGTTTAGCTCCATCCCTGACAATATGTATTAGACAACAGTTTAGCTCCATCCCTGACAATATGTATTAGACAACAGTTTAGCTCCATCCCTGACAATATGTATTAGACAACAGTTTAGCTCCATCCTTGACAATATGTATTAGACAACAGTTTAGCTCCATCCCTGACAATATGTATTAGACAACAGTTTAGCTCCATCCCTGACAACATGTATTAGACAACAGTTTAGCTCCATCCCTGACAATATGTATTAGACAACAGTTTAGCTCCATCCCTGACAATATGTATTAGACAACAGTTTAGCTCCATCCCTGACAATATGTATTAGACAACAGTTTAGCTCCATCCCTGACAACATGTATTAGACAACAGTTTAGCTCCATCCCTGACAATATGTATTAGACAACAGTTTAGCTCCATCCCTGACAATATGTATTAGACAACAGTTTAGCTCCATCCCTGACAATATGTATTAGACAACAGTTTAGCTCCATCCCTGACAATATGTATTAGACAACAGTTTAGCTCCATCCCTGACAATATGTATTAGACAACAGTTTAGCTCCATCCTTGACAATATGTATTAGAAAACAGTTTAGCTCCATCCCTGACAATATGTATTAGACAACAGTTTAGCTCCATCCCTGACAATATGTATTAGACAACAGTTTAGCTCCATCCCTGACAATATGTATTAGACAACAGTTTAGCTCCATCCCTGACAATATGTATTAGACAACAGTTTAGCTCCATCCCTGACAATATGTATTAGACAACAGTTTAGCTCCATCCCTGACAACATGTATTAGACAACAGTTTAGCTCCATCCCTGACAACATGTATTAGACAACAGTTTAGCTCCCTCCCTGACAATATGTATTAGACAACAGTTTAGCTCCATCCTTGACAATATGTATTAGACAACAGTTTAGCTCCATCCCTGACAATATGTATTAGACAACAGTTTAGCTCCATCCCTGACAATATGTATTAGACAACAGTTTAGCTCCATCCCTGACAATATGTATTAGACAACAGTTTAGCTCCATCCCTGACAATATGTATTAGACAACAGTTTAGCTCCATCCCTGACAATATGTATTAGACAACAGTTTAGCTCCATCCCTGACAATATGTATTAGACACCAGTTTAGCTCCCTCCCTGACAATATGTATTAGGCAACAGTTTAGCTCCATCCCTGACAATATGTATTAGACAACAGTTTAGCTCCATCCCTGACAACATGTATTAGACAACAGTTTAGCTCCATCCCTGACAATATGTATTAGACACCAGTTTAGCTCCCTCCCTGACAATATGTATTAGGCAACAGTTTAGCTCCATCCCTGACAATATGTATTAGACAACAGTTTAGCTCCATCCCTGACAACATGTATTAGACAACAGTTTAGCTCCATCCCTGACAATATTAGACAACAGTTTAGCTCCATCCCTGACAATATGTATTAGACAACAGTTTAGCTCCATCCCTGACAATATGTATTAGACAACAGTTTAGCTCCATCCCTGACAAATATGTATTAGACAACAGTTTAGCTCCATCCCTGACAAATATGTATTAGACAACAGTTTAGCTCCATCCCTGACAATATGTATTAGACAACAGTTTAGCTCCATCCTTGACAATATGTATTAGACAACAGTTTAGCTCCATCCCTGACAATATGTATTAGGCAACAGTTTAGCTCCATCCCTGACAATATGTATTAGACAACAGTTTAGCTCCATCCATGACAACATGTATTAGACAACAGTTTAGCTCCATCCCTGACAATATGTATTAGGCAACAGTTTAGCTCCATCCCTGACAACACTGTGATGGGTCTTATTGTGTGGCTACGTACAATCTGATCATTTATGTATATAAGTTGAAAAACTGACTTTCTAAATTATGATATTTACTGCCGTAGTTCAGCGTTTAAATACCCGACTAACACCGATTAACTGATTTTGTGAATTCCACATTATTTTGAACAAATTGTGCATATTGTACCTTTGCAAGCTTATTAATAGGTTGAAGGTGAATATAATTGTGTTTATCCTTGCTGTATTCCAAACAATCAAACTATGTTTCAACTTTAAGGGGGGTGACCTGCTTTTTGTTATTTCTGTCCTTTTCTCTCTTTCTCTGGCTTGTATCCATTCGGCCCCATTCAGACAACTATTTTAAGACGTTTATCCCCATCTAGGTGTCGATTTCTTCCTGGCGAGCGATAGCGAGCCAGCATTATATGAAGAAATCCGGCTTCGCCGGAGACATTTTTCTATCGAAAAATGTACAAATTTAGCCTGCTGTCAAACAAAAATAAAAAATATGTTGGCTCGCTACCGCTCACCAGTAAAAAATTGACACCTGGATGGGGATAAACGTCTTAAAACAGTAGGCTGAATGGGGCCAAATGGATACAAGCCAGAGAAAGATAGAACAGGACAAAACAAAAACAGGTCACCCCCCCTTAAGAAGCGCCTCCGTGTCTAATGGGGGTCAGATCAATTATTATCTCGTTGACAAGGTTAATGATGACAATGTATTGACGTGATGATAATGGCTGACCAACTGACGTGATAATGGCTGACCAACTGACGTGATAATGGCTGACCAACTGACGTGATAATGGCTGACCAACTGAATAATATCGGGTGACTGAATTCATACATAAGAGTGGTTCTGTTAGCGACATTTGTTTTATTATTATTTATGATAATTAGCAAAATATACAGTATGTCAACACTCAATAATTAACACGACTTGGATATTTAATAGTCACGTTTATATAGAGGAAGAACATAGCGGGTGTTTAACATATCCCTTCCTCTCCTTCAGCAGCCCCCATAGTGGTCCCTACGAGACGTTATCAGGCCCATTACGAGCTCATTAGGCCGAGGGTCGAGGTTAAGGAGTCATAATGAGGGAGCAGCCACATACTAACTTCTCAGACTTGTTTGAAGCCTCGCGAAAAAGTGAATTAAATTGGAAAACTCTTCGCATTATTCTGCACGATGCTTGCCAGATGTTTAATAATAACACAAGCGTTGATGTCTCGTAAGTACTTAGAATATGGCAATATTATGGAAAGTCTCTCAATACGCTATCAATCTCCTTGGTCTGATGAAATATGAAGCGAACACTAACTCGTGGACGGCAGTTTTATTTCGTAATTCTTCGTCCATTTTAGCATATTGTATTGACGAGAAAAAAATGGGTAAAAATCTTCACAATACTATAACATTAAATAGAAGGCAAGAAGTAGCCACAAATGAATATAATGCTGTATATCTCCCATGTTATCCTTATACATTAACAACTACGGAGGCTGGTTAATGCATGGAAATGTATTTGCTTTACGTAACTCATATATAATCACATTCTTTAAAATGTGTGAAATTGCTGTTTTCTCTTAATTCACTAAAACGCCTGTCATGTTTCCTTTATATACTATAGATCATAAATTAATCATTTAAATAATCATCGTCGAGTTACAAATATGTAGAATGACTAGGTCACAGGCATGGAGATATTGATCATCCTTTTAACAAAGTATCAAATGAACAACAATAAATAAAACAATAACAGCTACAATACTGAGTTGTCCGTAGAACATAGCCTTTTTCCATGGAAGCATTTATAGATTGAGCCTTCCACAAGGACTTGTAAAATACTTAGTTAGTAATCAAATAATGCGAACATTCCTGGAGGACTAGTACAGAAAACAGCAGTAAAAATAAATTATGGTGGCGTAGGTATGCCGACAGAAGTCTCCAGCACACGTGTTTACCCTGGGGGAGGAGTAGGCAGAAGGACTTATAGAGGCGAGGAAGGAGGAAGTTGTAAAACAGAAGGTTGAGATGGAGGGTGAGTATATTAAGGACCCTGGAGTGAGGGACTGGTGGTCAAGATTGGAAGATACATATTATTGGGGTGGGGTCCAACTGGAGTGAGGGTATTGGGGTGGGGTCCAACTGGAGTGAGGGTATTGGGGTGGGGTCCAACTGGAGTGAGGGTATTGGGGTGGGGTCCAACTGGAGTGAGGGTATTGGGGTGGGGTCCAACTGGAGTGAGGGTATTGGGGTGGGGTCCAACTGTAGTGAGGGTATTGGGGTGGGGTCCAACTGGAGTGAGGGTATTGGTGAAGTGTAAAAGCTGGGTAGAGGCAAATATACTGATGTTACAGCTTTTGAGAACAGTGACTCAAGGACGTGATCCGTGAAAATATATGTACTTATTAGGACGTTCTAAGGGGCTCTGTAAATTTAAATCCTTATAAGGCCATAACCAGACTACAAACTAATGAGCATTGGTTATGTAAAGTGTTATATGCCGAGCTTCACTGAGAGTATTACTGTCTTCCAAGGCCCATTTATTAAAGAACATCATTTGAGTACTACATCGTCTACCATAGTTTAGCTTATGGAAATGTTCATAATTTCATGAATATCTCTTGCATTTATTACATCAATAAAATAACTTATGCATATTATTGTACTACTAGAAGAGACAACAAATATTCACACAGATATACACATAAATATATAATTCGATACACATAAACATTCATAGAGACACATATACATCAATAACAAATGTTCTGAACTTTTCAATTCTAGCTATTCCCAAGCTTTCTGGCATCTAGCCAAAACCTCTCCAAACAATTATTTTACTTCCTCGTTTTTCCCTCCTCATTACCACTCTGACAGTACAACCGTCACGTCTTCCTCTGACAAAGCTAAACTTTGTGTTCAAATGTTCACTAAAAATTCCATGTTGGATGATTCCGGTGCTAGAGTCCTCCCTCTTTACCCCTCTCTCATTTACTTGTGCCCAATATCATTATCTCTTCTAAGGATGTACCTTCTGCCCTACCTGGGACTAATACTAAGAAGGCGTACGGACTGGATGGTGTTCCTCCTGTTGTACTCAAAAACTGTTCTTCTGTGCTGACTCCCTTCCTAGGCAAACTCATTCATCTCTGTCTTTCCTCTAATGTCTTTCCTTCTTACTGGAAGTTTGCTCTCATTCAACCTGTCCCAAAGATGGGTGACTGATCTCAACCTTCAGTCTATCATCCAATTGCTCTCCTTTCTTGGATCTCTTAAAGTTTGTTAAACTATTCTTAATTCAAAATTTCTCAAGCACTTGTCTTCCCATAATCTACTTTCAGATCGAAAGTATGGTTTCCGTAAGGGCTGCTCAACTGGTGATCTCCTTGCTTATCTTACTAACTCTTATTCATCTTCCTTTCGGGAATTCTGTGAGACTTTTGATATTGCGCTAGACATATTGAAAGCCTTCAAAAGAGTCTGGCAAAAATCTCTAATTTCAACTTATCAAGCCTTCCTTATATGCCAATGTCTATACCAAGCAGTCAATGCACGTAACTATAATAACATATCGAGGCCAGGGATAATTCAGGTGCCAAAGGAAATTATAGGAAGGTTGTTAAGATACATATTATGTCCGATCACATAATATCAACTTTACCCAAATCCAGAAAGGAAGATATTGGCAAAATTCCGATGCATATGTTAGACTTGTGGTAACCCATCACACGGTGATTAATCAAGTAGACCACAAGGTGTTACCTTAGGTATAGCCTGTTCTTCCTCAACCAATCTTAAAACTGTATTATTATAATAGTACTAGATACATTTCACAGCTAATGATAACCAGTCAGTGCAAACACCTGTACCCTGTACTGCAGATATTGTATATGCTGTGTGTGTTCGTGTTTTTTGTTTTCCTATGTATGCATGCAACCATAATGCACATACTAAGATACCGGCCCTGAATATCGTTGAGAAACCCAGTTAAACTTTAATGTGTGAGTGAAATGTCTTTCATTCGACGGGGAGATTAAACTACACGAAATACATAGGTTTGTTTAGTGAGGTTATTTATAACGTAGGTTTGCTATTAATGCATATACAAATAAATTTAAGGCTTGGAAAGATAATTTTCAATACAACAGGAGTTCTGAGAGCACATTAATGTCTTTCATTATTGATATGTGACTACAGTATTGCAAAACAAAAGAATCAATCAACACACACAAATTACATGGACACATATTATACTATAGGTTATTTACATATATACAGAGATGGCGTCCCCAAGAAGTCAAGTTACAAATTGTGAAATAATAACAAGAGAGCTTGGTAGATTGATTAAATAATAATTATCTGTAAGGCAGGTGTTGTCAAAGGCAAAACGTTAGTTAGTGAAAATATATACTTGGGAATGAAGCTGTTCAAGGGTATTTTGAAGTTATATTTGCACTATACAAATATTTAAGGATTGCTTGTGATTTGTCTTTATCTTCGTTTTGGAGTCTTATTAAGTGTTTCGGAAAACCAAAGACTAATTATAGCTACTTTTATGGGCATCCGGGAATGGTCCTGTCAGGCATCATGGATAAGGGCGATATTGTCTCTCGTTGGGCGTCTGAGGTGATGGGCTTCTCTGATCGTGCCAGTCTTGTTAACCAACATATGATCGAGCTGTTCAGTTTCCTGGTGGTACAGTACCTCTTTCTCCCAATGCTTCTATTAGACTGTCGTGGCAGGAGTTGCTCAGTTGCCAAACTTAGCTCAAGTTCAGAACATGAGGGAGTTACTCAAATGCTAGGTGATATAATTCTTCACTTCTAGTGCCGAGTTGCTCAGGCTTTATTTGAATGGATTGTCCACAGTGATGGTTGAGTTGCTCCGATCAGGGTACATTGATCATGGAAGATGCTGTACAAAGGAGTACAAAGGAGTACAAAGGAAATCAAGCAACAACAGATCTAGTGACCCTTCTAGGTTGCTTGTCCTCCAAAACACTGAGGATCAAGTGTCCAAACAGTGGTTTAGAGTGGGTAAGGGAACATTGGAAAGGGAATTACTGCCCTGGAACTAATGTCCGTGGCAGGATTAGGAAGTTAGTAGGGGACAGATGGGTTAGTAACTGAGGGGGGGATAAAATAAAGTTATTCATTTACAAACGCAGTCAGTCGTGGGTTTGATGCGAGATATTTGTCTAGGCGGAGTTTAAATGAATCAACGGTGATGCAGTCTATAACGTTTCGGGGAAGCCCATTCCACAAGTTGACAACTCGATTGAAGAAGAAATTCTTAGATTCGTGTGAGTTAAAAGATTTACCAATAATTTTGCAACCGTTTCCCCGCGTGTAATTAGATTGGTCGATAGTGAAGTACTTACTACAGTTCATATTGTCGATGCCTTTGATGATTTTGAACACTTGAATTAAGTCACCTCTTAATCTGCGCTGGGTTAAAGGAAATAGATTTAATTCTCTAAGACGCTCTTCGTATGGTTTGTTCTTTAGGCTAGGTATCATTTTGGTAACTCTACGTTGAACTCGTTCTAGCTTGTTTATATCTTTTTGGTAATAAGGGCACCAGGATTGAACGCAGTATTCCAGAAGAGGGCGGACTAAGGAATTGTAAAGGGTTAGGATAACTTCTTTGGATTTATGCTCAAATGACCTGCCTATAAATCCAATTATTTTGTTTGCCTTCTTAACAACTTCTGAACATTGTTGACTCGGTTTTAGGTTACTCGATATTGTTACTCCCAGATCGGTTTCTCTGTTTACATTCTTAAGCTGAGTGCCATTCATCGAATAGTTTGCTTTCTCATTTAGGTATCCGATATGTAGTACTTTACATTTATCCGCATTGAAACTCATTTGCCAAATTTGGGCCCAACATGACAATTTATCTAGATTGTGTTGCATATCGTCAACTTGTTCTTTTGAGAGTACGCTATTTGCAATTTTTGTATCGTCAGCAAATTTTGAGATTGTACAGGTGAGACCCTCATCTATGTCGTTGATGTAAATTAGAAAGAGAATTGGTCCTAGTACCGATCCCTGGGGTAAAAACTGACAATGAATGACAATATAGCTGCTATCTCTAAATTACTTGACCTGTATAAATAAAGTGTGGTAAACTACTGCGGTAGAAAGGAAGCAACCAACACGTTGAAGCTCCATTAATGTAGCCATCTTGCGCGACACATATAAAGCGCCCAACATCTCGAAGCTTCACTGGATAAATCTCGGGGCCTCGCAAGAGTTACAGGTTTCTGTTTTCAGAACGATCGCACTCTGTGTTTGTAAATTTAAGAAAGCCTAAAGATAACTAGCCCAATCCAAGCCAATTTGGGTAGATACAGTACTGTACATCCTGTTGAAGATAGATACGATTAATTTAGGTTGGATAAGTTATATATAGTTACACTTTTCGTACCGAGAAAAGAAACTAACATGAGTAATAATAAACTTGTGGAATGTGTGGCCAGTATGCTGACGTGTACTCGTGTTGTTTGTTATGGCAAGGCGGACCTGTGAAGTGCCGGACAAACACTCTTATACTGGAGAGGCTTGTACTGTACAGTCGACCAAAAACAATTTTTTACACTAACGCTCTCAACATTCTGGAAGTGGGTCGAAATCTCATGATAATACCTCACAAACTTATGTTTCACCAGATTTATTTCGTTCACACTAGATTATTTACAGCTCACCAGTGTAAAGATTGTTTTTTGGTCGAGTGTACAGTGATGATATTTATATGTTGGTCTTGGTAGGTTGCTTGTTACCCGACGTGTGATGTATTCCTTCTAACAGGGCAGAGATTTCCTCCCTGTCATTGTGCGTGTCTTTGTTATACAGATCATGGTGATGATGTTCGTCGTGGTCATAGTGATAATGGTGGTGATGGCCATAGTGCGTGAATTAAGGGGTGAAATGGTGATAGTGCTGGTGAAAGTGATGATGATATTGGTGGGGATGGTGTTTGTGATAGTAATGGTGGTGATGGCCATAGTGCGTGAATTAAGGGGTGAAATGGTGATAGTGATGGTGAAAGTGATGATGATATTGGTGGGGATGGTGTTTGTGATAGTGATGGTGGTGAAGGTGATTAATGTGGTGCTAGTGATGGTGAACCCAGACCACCATGACAATAATTAGCTATGCACCATTTGTTGTCGTACAGTACCAGTTCCGTCCTTTTCTTTGTATATGAGCTGCTATTAGACGATTGTATGCAGTTAAGATTGCATTTACCAGGTTTCGAACGATCTGTATTAACAATTTATGGCTACCACAGTTTCTGATTGATAAAAGGTATGTTGAATTGAGTTTTATGTATTTATGAATGTACTACGACCGCATTTTAGCTGGTAATTCTGTTAAATATCGATGTCTACAGGGCCAACTTCCTTATAGAACGAAACTCGCAAGTCGGCAATTGGGGCCCAGTGAAGCAGCCTCGCCGCGTACAGTCACACAAGAGAGTCATGTTCCCTACTGATACACGATGATAGGTTATGTAAAATACTAAATAAATGTACAATAATTATATAGCTATATGTGCATTATATAAGTCACCTATAGAAGCATACCATGTATAGTAACAATCATTATACGTAATATTTTGAGTTCACTATAAGCCAAATAAGTACGGTCGCGCTATTAAGTCATGTCCCACCTGTCATTACGTTTGGCTGGCTCTGTGCTGTATTAATGTCTGTCAGATGTTGAATAGGGTGGGTAAGTGTAGGAACATGTTTGTATATTTCACTCGATATCAAGAAATGAAGTTTATATATTGCTGATACTAATTATTGATCAAAATATACTTGGTGCCGAGACATCACTTATTAGCGCGATTGTACATTAAAACAAACTGTTTTTTTAGGGAAGCACTGTGATACCTGTTAGATAAAGTAAACTATAATATTAACTAAAGTAAAGATATTCTGACTTGGGTTCTTATGATCCTATCCTGGTCGTTCACCCACATCCTTCAATCATCATTGCTGTACGAGAGCGGCCATTAGCAATTACCCCGATGAAGAGAACTGAATTGAATACAACAATATTTTGCGTATTTTACCGGAGTCTAGTATTCCGTTGCGTGTCGGAATATTAGATAAGATCCCATTTCCGAAAATAGTCTATAGCTATTATTTGGAGAATGAACAATAATTCAAGAACTTTATCGATTGTCTCCAAATAATTTAACAATGCCCGTTGTCTCACATTGATTCATATCTAGTAGGAGAGAATATTTTTCATTTAATTGTCATTAAAGGCCTTGAATGAACAGCGATCACTATTACCACTCCAGGCATGTAACAGGTTAAAGAAGAATAGCATTATATAATTACCAAGATTATACCGTAGCGAAGAAGATAAATGGTGGCTTATGGTCCTGGAGGTCAGAACATAAACTATTTATGTCAACTGGAACAGATAACGATAAGTTATGGTTCATGAATTTCTTGAAAGCTTCTGAAGGACCGAGCATACACGATAACCATCGCATATTATTGCATGCTGCAGTAGTCTTGGGCGAGCTGAGTTTATGCAGTGTGCAAAAGGATCTTTTGCAGTTTCATTAGATTATAAGAACACCAAATTATATCGTGGAGAGACCGAAACTTTGTGGAGAATTTGAAAGTGCTAAATACTTATGAACTACGCATATAAGATACATGAGTAGTGCTGGCCATTCCAGGAAATAGGATACAATTTCAAAGAATATTAAAACAAAAAATCCCTATAATTTTGAATAGAGTGAAACTGAAACAGAGAGTTAATTTCGAATTTGAGGCGCATACAAAAGTTTTAGGTTGATCAAGCTGGTATTTAGGTCTTCATTAGACAGTTCTATCTGGATCCGAAGATAACACAATAATTAATAATGTCCAAAGCAAACCGTTGATGCCGGCCTCTGTAAGAAGTGGTTCTGAAACGTCCTAATAATAGTCTTAAAATGCTCACTATATGGTTGTTGACGTTCCTGGATGGTTCAGTATAGTCCCCAAGAATACCTAAATGATGTAATGAGTCCTGGCAATGAGAGTGGCACGCGACATACACAGTAAGAACCCTTTAAGGGGAGATTTCTACTTGAGGGATTTTTTTCTTTACCCCTTTCTCCCTCATGTTTAGCCCCATTGTTTTTGAGATTTTAAGACGTTCGCCCCATTAGTTTGGCGATTTTAAGAACTTTCATCCCATTTATGTCACTTTTAAGACCTGTCGTCCCATTTAGGTGTCAATTTTTTCCTGGCGAGCGATAGCGAGCCTGTAATTTAAGAGGAACCGGCCTTCGGCCTGGAAATTTTTCTACCGAAAAATGTACTAATTTATCTTGAAAGGTGGTCAAGGGGGTGTAATTTCAAGCTTGATGGAAGTCTAGGAAACACACTAAAAACCTCCCCTTAAGGTGAGCTATGGTTGTGGGGAGGTTAAGGTTAATGAGGCTCCAGTCTCGTTCATTAAGGGGAAACACAATCATTTATTTGCGGCGACATTTCTCGGCAATTTTGGTCTGACAGATTTCGAGATATTTGTAGTTATATATATGTGTAATAATAATTCACCCGCCATATATACATTTATTTCAGTCTAGTTACCCACATGAATGATAAAGAACCACGGAATGTTACGTATATAAAGTTGCCAATTGAAAGTTAGCAGCCAATATGCTAGTGTGACTGGTCCACTTTAGCGAGCGGAACGGATCACGGGGATATATATGGCTCCGGACCCGATGATCCGGTAATTAAGGTACGTTAGCCGAGGATAATATGCAGAGCGGAGGATTTACAACGGCCGGCCCCGACATTATCCGTTTAGGAGATGCTTGAAGCCACTGGTTATGTTGCACAAAATTTAATTAATTGCCGTTTTCACGCGCGGTATTTATGATCTACTCGGGACTTTGGTGAATATTCAAATGGGCAAAATAAACGATGTAAATGTGGCTTATGAGAGTCTTTATCAATTTATCAATTCACCGCGGGTAATGAAAATCCAGCGTGAAATTATTCTAGTTTGATTGACGTTGTAAGTGGTGCGCTATGAATGGGTCGAAGTGAATGAGGCAGAGAGAAGGATGAGGGAGCTTGATAAAATAGAAAGTAATAAGACTATTTTATACAGAAATCAGAGTATTTTTATACAGATATATATTCGTTACAGGCCTTTTGTCTCCTTCATACAAGCATAAAAACAATATATATACCGGTATATATATATATATATATATATATATATATATATATATATATAGTATACTAGTCAAAGTACCCTCACAATGGTTGGGAGAGAGGTATCCTGACCAGGATTCGAACCCCCTCATTCCAGGTAGATTTGGGAGAATTGGGCACAGCAACCACTTGACCATGAGCAGATATATGAGAAGCAACCTTTGTTCATATATGAAGAACCAGGTCATAGTCTCGTGGAGGACTAGGCCTTCATACACGTGGTGAGTTTTTTAGACTTCAAACATGACTATTTTACACATCCCCACCCCCCAACTCGGCTTAGTGATACGATTTTGATCATTCTGGTACTATTATGGAGCCTCTCTAATGACAAATATCTAATAATTATTAAGGACAGGTAATTGGTAGAGTTACAAGTAATAGTTAGTATCTCAGAGACCTTGCGGTCCATTCCGGTGAGATACTCAAAGGGGAAGCAGAGAGACTGTTTAGTGTACTACACTCATTACAGAGTGTGCACAATACTATCTACTCTCTTCTTGAACTGCTCTACTGAAGAACTGTTTACAACTTATGAGGGAAGTTTGTTCCAGGTAGAACAGATTTTATATGTGAAAAAGGTTTCCGCAGATACTATAGTGCTGAACCTTTTCAATTCTAATTTCCAGCCAAGGTTGTGTGTTGTATTCACATTGAGGCTAAACATTTTCTTAATCCACATTGTCAAACCCATGAAGTACCGGTATTCAAAACGCTTCAATGAGCTGACCTCGTAGTCTGCGTGCCTCCAACGGAAAGAGATCAAGAGCTCTCAAACGGTCTTCATAGCTCAGTCTATTAATCGATGGAATAAGCTTTGTAGCTCTAGCTTGTACTCTTTTCAGTCACTCTATATCTCTCCCGAGTGCTGGATACCATATTTTAACAGCATAGTCCAAGAGAGGCTACTCATCACAGGCTGTTTTGCCTTTTGTCTCCGTCATCCACAAATACAAATAATATGTGTTCTTTAATACAGTATGAAGATAGTTGTTCACTTTTAGTTTACTGAATGGTCTGGAAAACTGGTGAGATGTCGTAGATTGATAGGAAACTAACAAGTTAACCAGATTAATGACTTATGTTAAAGAGTTCTTTCATACAAATATTTCCCCATAACATTTGCAAACTGGTCTTACAATATTGTTTAAGGTTTATAAACCATCATATATTTGTAGTGATCTTGCATTTATATTTTTAACTAAATTTCAAGTTGTTTCCTCAGTTACTAACAAATTGTATTGCATTTGCAGGTATTTTAGCAGTCGGTTCAGGGTTCACTTATTCCTACCGTCGGTTCTCAGTTTCCATTCATTCAAGCCCTAGTGTTCTTCCTGTAAGGCATCACCTTTGAACATAATTATGTTGAACTAGGGTAGATTAAAGTCCTATAGGATCTCTAGGATAGATAATACGTCAAATTCAAGCTGCTAGGTTTGATTTATAGTAGTCTAGATTGGGACAACAGTTTTAATGAGTTTGCAAGGTTTTTTCTTGGAGTTCTTGGCTCAATACACGCTTTGGGTTTAGGATATCATATGTAAAAGATAAACAACTTTCCACAGAACCTGAATATATAGGACTGCTGATAAATGAGTAAATTGAACGGATTGAATGAGGAACTATATTAGTATCCTTATAAATACTTATATGATTAGCTTATGCTAGTTTGTAATATGCGTTTCATACATTGAATTAGTTGAACTAACTGGATAACGTAAACAAATGTATAATTAATACTATATTATAAAAGGTATAAAGAATCATGTTGTTTCCACCAACCAACTTCACCTCTAAACTCAATGAAATCAACAGATACATGTGGCACTCCAAGGACTCGAATACATGTGGCACTCCAAGGACTCGAACCTAGGATACTCACATCGAAATTCCGCGCACTTCTGCATTACGCTATCAAAACAGTTGCAGTCTGACTACGTGCTGCCCTAGAATGTGATAATTAGGGCAAAGAAAGCGAGCAGGCAGAGACAGAAGATCATCGTATAGGTAACTGATAAGAACATTCCGGGGCATAACAATATAACATAGTGTACAATTATAATACATGAAAACAGGGTGTCTGGCCGTCTGCGTCATTTCAGGACTCTAATAACTCCTTGGTTATTGTGACCACTGTGTATGTAGCTAATGTGTGTGTGTATGTGTTTTTTTATTTTTATTTTTATTTTTACCATAAAACAGCAAAACAAAAATATCATGGAGTGCGGGCTTTATTAATTTGCAAACCATTGTTTAATTTGATATGTGTACTTACTCATCGTTATGTGTACTTACTCATCGTTATGTGTACTTACTCATCGTTATGTGTTTCTATTCACTGAATTTCAAAGTTTTCACTTATGCTTCGACGTCTAACAAAACTATCATCGGTAGGGCGAATCAGAACATTATATATTGTTCATAGTATCAAGTGCTAACGACCATGATGAAGCCTCGGTAAACGATCAAAATAAAATGTACTATCTGGATATCTATCGGTCATATATTGATCCATGAATTGCTAAAACCTGTGCAAAATAAAAGGTCAAGTTGAGGGAGGGTGGGGGTGGAGTATATAGGAGGGAGGGAGTGGGGTGGAGTTGAGGGAGGGAGTGGGGTGGAGTTGAGGGAGGGAGGGAGTGGGGTGGAGTTGAGGGAGGGAGGGAGTGGAGTATATAGGAGGGGGGTGGGGGGAGGAGTTGAGGGAGGGTGGGGGTGGAGTATATAGGAGGGGGGGTGGGGGGAGGAGTTGAGTGAGGGAGGGGGTGGAGTATATAGGAGGGGGGGTGGGGAGGAGGAGTTGAGGGCCGTCATTACATAGTCGCCGGTGGTTCACATCATAAAATACTTGAGCCCTTGAGTGTCATATGTCAGCTGCCCCAATGAGCAGGCTGGAGGCAAGGAGAGGCTCGGAACAATTATATACTTTACTTTTCCTCCACATGCTTAAAACTATGTCTGGGTTTGTCATCGTAAAAATTAATTGATCTTGTTGCTGGTGTACCAACTGTTCCTTCCTTGAACCACTTGGTTTGATCTTATCTACTTATGTAAACTCAAAATATATCTTTGAAATAGATATATAAAAAGTAACTACTAATGTCATTCATATTTGTAATACCAAATGGTAAGTAATATCACTTTATCGGATTAATTCGAACAGCGTCGAGGAAAATAACAAGGTGTGATTTCACTGGCGTCTGGCGATTTATTTATATAAGGATTAGAAGAGCCAGACGCACTCGGTGTAAACATTTGTTGAAAAGCGTGTTCCACTCACGCTTTGTAATGGAGGAGGTATGGATTGATACAACTCTGAATAACACTGCTATTGTAATAGCGGTACAAAAGTTAGAGAGATACGACGTTACCGCGTGTAGTGAGAGCTTGTAGGGAATATGTAAGAGGAGGTGGCTTGATGAGATGAAATGTTTTTGACTACCCTTTCAAGAAGTGCGCTATAAGGGGAACCTCTCCACACATGCAAACAGTACTTGATACATGGGCACACTATACGCTTGTACAGAGCAATGATCTGTGTGTGTGTGTGTGGTGGTGGTGGTGGGGGGGGGGGGGGCTAAATAACCCATGGAGACAGTTGAGCACATCTATCTTCTGGGAAGCTGTTTTACCAAGAGTGGTGATATGGTAATTCCACGATATATCAGAAGACAAATAAACACCTATAGAGAGAAGAGGAAGGGTTAACTTGTGTGTTGTTGAAAAGTAAGGCATAATCGTGTGGGCGACTGCGATGGGTAGTTAAATGGGGAAACTGGGAGCTGGAAGCATTGAAATTAAAAGAGATATACTCAGCCCCACTCAGAGATATACTCAGCCCCACTCAGAGATATACTCAGCCCCACTCAGAGATATACTCAGCCCCACTCAGAGATAGCTGCTAGACCAGAAGAAAGCCGTGGTACGGCCTCATCATGCGAGTTTTGGAGTGACTCGGACAATTCAATACTCAGCACCTCCGTAGCCTCAACTCGTAACACAGCCTATCGCAACAGAACAGAGTTCATTCGCAACTTCCAGGCTCTCTGGGGACCAAAGGTGCAGACAATCCCCCAACTGGTTCCGTTATACAAACAATGCAAAAACTGGAACCCCTTGTTGTGGTGAAAAGATATCTTGAGCCACAACTATCATCAACACTCAGTACCGAATGGCAATACTGAGGAGGATCCTTTCTAAGCTGCACAAAGAAGAGAAAGCTCTGATTTAATTTACGTTAATAAAATTACGGTAAATACATGCCAACAATGAATGTCAATATAATTAATCAAGTATCAAGCATAAACTAATGAATCAAGTATCAAGCATAAACGAATGAATCAAGTATCAAGCATAAACTAATGAATCAAGTATCAAGCATAAACGAATGAATCAAGTATCAAGCATAAACGAATGAATCAAGTATCAAGCATAAACTAATGAATCAAGTATCAAGCATAAACTAATGAATCAAGTATCAAGCATAAACTAATGAATCAAGTATCAAGCATAAACTAATGAATCAAGTATCAAGCATAAACTAATGAATCAAGTATCAAGCATAAACTAATGAATCAAGTATCAAGCATAAACTAATGAATCAAGTATCAAGCATAAACTAATGAATCAAGTATCAAGCATAAACTAATGAATCAAGTATCAAGCATAAACTAATGAATCAAGGATCAAACAAACACCTATCAATCACCACCCACCTAAGCTTATCCTAACAATCGTTGAGGCGTCCTAAGCCGACTTCAACTCAACGGGTTTTTATAATTGTACCAGTGCTCGTGCTAAGCGGAGAAATAATACCCAGGTAGGCAAACACATCCTACCTGCGGTGCACTGTAACACAAATATAAAACGCCAAAGTCTGTTTTGTCCAGTCTATCAGTTGGCCTGAGCCGAAGTAATCCTCCCTGTATCTGAAAGACTATTGAAGTATGTAACATGTATGATGCACATTAATAAAAGGGGATGTGTCGGATGGTTGAAAGCCACAGTTGCTCGCGCGTTTGGGGCTAGCAACACGTATTATGAAAAACATGCATCCTCCTTCATTCACTGTCCCCCCCCTTCACTCACTCAACCCCACAATTTGCCGGAGGATAACAGGTTTTTCACAATACGTAGACGGAGGTCTTTTTAAAAAAAAAAAAAATTGAAGTCCTCCACCCTCTACTTCGAACCAGGCATTCCCAATAGACTAGACCCCTAGATAAAATAATGCACATACAAGAAATAATGATCGGCTGGTAATTAACACACGCCACTGCAGGAATAAAATAAAATGCTAAAGCTATTATGCCAGCGAGGAATAATTTTCTTATCCCTCCACCAATACCGAAATATACTGGCTCCCTTAGCAAGGCCAAGGGTGCGGCTCGAGCTAAACACAGAAGAGAAGAAACATTTATGGAAAAACAAAGAACAAATTTTGTCACAATACGAGGGACAAACAAACCACACACATCCCTTAGAATCAGTCTGATGTTACGTTAATATGCCAATGAATAAATAAAGAATAATGCCAATGAATAAGTAAAGAATTAAATAAGCAAATACCAATAAAGAGAAACCCGAGAGGTAGCTGTTACTCTTCTACTAGATGGAATCGGACTCACAATCTCACATTCCTACAGCCGGAATTTACTAAGGCCGGCACCAGATGGAGCTACTTGAACCAGCCTGATGGTTCTTTTATACAATGTTAATCCTTACTTAAACAATGCAACTACGACAAGTAAGACCACATAGGATTAAACAACTAAATACAACATTCTTATACAATGCATAATATAATATGCGTATAAGAAAGTACATCCTTGGCAGAGATTAGGATTTTAGGCATAAGTAACTGTCAGGGTGGTAGAGAGGGAGGAATAGCACCGGAATCATCCAAGGTTGAGTTTGTAGCACTCCTGAGTTTGAAGGTGACAATACCATTTGAATGCTTCCTCCATAGTGTGGACAACAGTAGCACAAGCGTGAGTAAACCAAGATTTATTTGCAGACTGAGAGAAATGTAACGGGATGTTGTTTCCATGATTGATATGGTTATATCGGTAAAGGTCAGCACATTGCGATGGTCCCCGGCCACAGAAGCAAAAATAATTTCAAGCCAAATCAAAGTAGTACTGTCAAAGAGCCTCACAGTCGGCAGCGCCAAAGTGCCACAAGCGCCGCCGGGTGGGAGGATCAGATGGCCGTACTGGAGAGATTGAACAGGTAACAGAGACAAGGTTATTATCGGAGGAGCCCAACGGACAGAAAAGGTTTACAGTGTAAGGATTAGAGGTTAGAAAAGGATGTTGGGTCTATCTCCAAGGCATCTAGGGATGGAAGTAGGATGATGGACTAACTGCTCTAGGTATTTTAGGATAGAAAAAGATATAGGCTTCTTCACCAGGTTGGTCAGTGAAATGAGAAGAGAGCCATTGGCAGTGGTGAATATTGAAAGGTTAATGGGAAGTGTTCCATTTTAGGATTTAGATAGTCAAAGAGTTAAAAAAAATCAATAGAGCTAGTGGATAGACAGCAATTAGACATATTTATTCTGAGAGTGACAGGAAAGTTTGAGATAGATAGTTAGAATTCAGAGGATAAAAAGTCAGAAATATGAGTTTGTTTTGACCATATACACAACATCCGCCTTTGGCTTAGAAACTAGGATAGATAAAGTAGGAGCACACAGAGAAGCGGTTGCAGGAAGTTGCTGAGAAAAATGCCATTACCTAGCTGAAACCTGGTCCGGGGGTGTGGTCTGGCGGCACACGTCATACATAGTATGGTACAGGCTGGTTTAGGTTAACTATTACTAGAATGAAGCCTGGTCTGGGGTCATTCGATTTCATTTATGTAACCTTTTCATATTGGAATAACACCAACAGTTAGAAAAATATAATACTTCATAATGTTGAAAGCTTCTCTCCGATTTAATATATTTGGATAACAGTACCTATCTTTATTTCATGCTATGCAATGGGTGGGTGTGGGTGTTGTATTTTAATTTTTATTGGTATCATTATTATTGCTGTTATTATTATTATTAATATGATTATCATTATTATTATTTTTAATATGATTATTATGTTTATTATTTTTGTTTATTATTATTTATATTATTATTATTATTATTATTATTATTATTATTATTATTATTATTATTATTTTTATTATTATCATTTTCCTAAAGATAGGTGAATTGAGCTGTGGCAACCTTTTTAAACCAAATGGCCTTAAACTCAGTAACGTAGAGATGGTTTCTGTTATATAGGATACACTTTGAAAGATAGGGTAGTTGCCATATTATATAACTCACAGTGTCATTTCCCATCATTTTACATGTAAGGATGCTTTATAGTAAATCATCACTCACTTGTATGTAGCAGAAATACAAGCTAACGCCAACAAAAACGCACACATTCTAACATATCATTCATACATACAGTACATACACATGCTATCCCTAGCAATAATACTCTTGTGATTCCCATGATCATTAATCAACCCTTTAGAAGATTAATGGCAACAAAACACATAATTAGTAATAAATTACCACCCGAAGGACAAATTTGTCTCAATGGAATCGTCAAGGTTGATCTTGCTGATACAGAAATTGATGACATTGTTGCACGAAGCTTGCCAACAGAAGAACTCAAATTATCCCCTTGGCAAGCTTTATTTCTTTTGTGTGTTATATATTGGCATTAGTAGGTTGTACCGAATAATTGTCTACGAAGAAAGGACGTTTTATCCCCTGCAGTACCATGCCACCGCTTTATCTATGATTTTGGCTAAATTTAGACGATTTTATGCAGTTTAAACAGGACGCAAGTTATTCAGAGGGGTTATTTAGCTCGTGTTCACCCATTTGAGTCCTAGAGGTAGATTATAAACAATTAAACATCGTCTAAGGGTAAATCAAATATGATACAAATTACGTTATGGTGCTAAAGGGATTAACGAAAATGTAAAGATTATCCCAATTTAGCCATTCAAGCCAGAGTGACATATATTTGTGTTTATTACACAATTTACTCAATGTAAGTCGGCATCGCAAGAGTAGTTTATACGAAGGACTACCTTAAGGGGGCTCACCGTTTTATTTTTATCTTTCTTTCCTTTTCTCTCTTTCCTTGGCTTGTATCCATTCGGCCCCATTCAGCCAACTGTTTTAAGACGTTTATCCCCATCCAGGTGTTGATTTCTGTTGGAGAAATCCGGCTTCGCCGGAGAAATTTTTCTATCGAAAAATGTACAAATTTAGCTTGCTGTCAAAACAAATATATATATGCTGGTTCGCTACCTCTCGCCAGGAAAATATTGACACCTGGATGGGGGTAAACGTCTTAAAATAGTAGGCTGGATGGGGCCGAATGGATACAAGCCAAAGAGAGAGAGGGAGAGAAAGAGAAAAACAAGCGAGGTGGGCTCCCTTAATAATATTGACCTACTCTGCGATGTTTTGAAGCTGGTAGCCTAAAACCAATAATCCAACTTACACTAAGAAAAGGAATTACAAACTTCAAACATTTAACTGATAAGCGTAGCAATGTATCATGATTTGCTCACACTGAATACGTCCCATTTATTATTCTTAGGTTTGAAATTAGAATGAATATTTCTTAACATGATGCCTGGTTGGGGTTCTCCCTAATTTCGCATGCAGATTCACAAGTTTATAAGCAGGCATTATATATCATTCTACATGCAATTCTTAGTTGAGTAGTATCTTATCAAATTCAATTAATTTATTATGCTCTGGTGCACAAACGGTCAAAGTAGATATAAGTGTTAATTACAAATAGTGTAAATAACTTTCAATACATATTATTACTAATATAGTTTAGTATATGTTTTATTAGTTATATAACCTCCCTATACCTTACCCAGCCACGGGTATAATAGCCACATTCTGCCTGTCAAACTAGCCACAGGTTGACGGTGGCGGCCATTAAGGGGGCCCACCTCGCTTTTTTTTTGTTATCTTTATCTCCCTCTTTCTTTGCCTTGTATCCATTCGGCCCCATTCAGCCTACTGTTGTAAGACGTTTACCCCCATCCAGGTGTCAATATTTTCCTGGCGAGCGGTAGCGAGCCAGCATATACTGTATATACTGTACTGTATGTATTCTTGTTTTGACAGCAAGCTAAACTTGTAAATTTTTCGATAGAGAAATGTGTCCGGCGAAGCCGGATTTCTCCATACAATGCTGGCTCGCTATCGCTCGCCAGGAAGAAATCGACACTTGGATGGGGATAAACGTCTTAAAACAGTTGGCTCAATGGGGCCAAATAGATACAAGTCAGGGAAAGAGAGAAAGGAGAGGAAGAGAAAAAACGCGAGGTGGGCTCTCTTAACCCCTTCATTACCGGTACCGTCCTCTTAACTTTATTCTGGCTACTATTAGACGATTGTATTCAGTTTAAAAAGGGCCTCCAACAATTAACAAGCTTTGAACTATCTCACTTAACCCATTTTACTACCACAGACCCTTCTTAAACTACACAAACTCGTCTAAACATAGCAAGACAAAATTCAAAAGACGTCGTCGGTATAGAAGGGGTTAAGGCAGCAGCGGCATCAATCTTGGCAGTGTACGGTAGTCGTGGGTTATCTCCTTAACTGATAATTGGCCTAACGTCAGTCCGGCCACATCAGCACAGTCAAGTCATTAACAAGATTAATGGGAGAGCTATACAATATATCAGTCAGGGTCCAGGATACCTGTTTTTATATACTCTTCGGCTGCTACACAATGGTATCGAAACCTTTAAACGAGTTCGAAACGTCATCGTGGAGGTACTACACTATCACACGCCTAGACATACAACTAGGCCAACTATATTTTATTCATTAAAAGTAAGTGAAGAATTTCCTTTCACTTGTAGCAAATATACATATCACAGAAGAACATCATTTAACAATCATGCTTTCAATATCGTTTCTTAATGCGCCAAACTTTGTTGTTTTAGACTTGCCACTGTTCATTAGTCAAGCCTTTTATGAAACTAATTTGAAACCATTTGTTCGAGCTCTTTCGGTAACGAAAGAACTCGAACAAATGGTTTCAAATTAGATATATTTCGTTTCAGAAAAGGCCTAGGCATATACTGATTTGGTAACAGAGTTGTGGATATGTGGAATAGGCTGCCAAGTGCAATGGTAAGATCAATGCAAGTGTCACCTATAGTACAAATTGCTACTTGAGATCCAGCTAACAACAGCTCCAGGAAAGGACTGGTTGGCACTTCCCCGGCCTCTATGCTCTCAAACAATAAACATTGAGTTAAAAGCAGAGTGAGCAGCGCCGCCAAGACGTGCACATTACTACCATAATCCCACATCTGGCAGACATTCCTACCTTATTCCAACAACTGCCAAAAATTACTGCCCGATTGGAACATCTGACAGACATTTCTAAAATATTCCAATATCTGAGAGACATTACTGCCCGATTGCAACATCTGACAGACATTACTATTTTATTCCAACATCTGGCAGACAATACTACATTATTCCGACACCTGGCAGACATTACTGCCCGGCAACATCTGACAGACATTTCTAAAATATTCCAACATCTGACAGACATTACTACTTTATTCCAACATCTGGCAGACATTATTGTCCGATTGCAACATCTGACAGACATTACTACTTTATTGCAACATCTGGCAGACATTACTACTTTATTCCAACATCTGGCAGACATTACTACCTTATTGCAACATCTGACAGACATTACTTCCATATTCCAACATCTGACAGACATTGCTACCATATTCCAAAATATGACAGACATTACTACCTGATCCCAAGATCTGGCAGACATTACTACCTTATTCCAACATCTGACAGACATTACTACCATATTCCAACATTTGACAGACATTACTACTATATTCCAACATCTGACAGACATTACGACCTTATTCAACATCTGACAGACATTACTACCATATTCCCACATCTGGCAGATATTAATAGGCCTAACCTATTTCAACATCTGACAGACATTACTACCATATTCCAACATCTGGCAGACATTAATACCATATTCCAACATCTGGCAGACAATATTACCATATTCCAACATCTGGCAGACATTACTACCTTATTCCATCATCTGGCAGACATTACTACCTTATTCCTACATCTAACAGACGTACATGACTACCTTATTCCAACATCTGACAGACATTACTGCCTTATTCCAAAATCTGACAGACTTTACTACCTTATTCCAACATCTGGCAGACATTACTACTTTATTCCAACATCTGACAGACATTACTACCATATACTAACATCTGACAGACATTACTACCTTATTCCACCGTCTGGCAGACATTACTACCATATTCCAACATCTGACAGACATTACTACCATATTCCAACATCTGACCGACATTACTAATATATTCCAACATCTGACAGACATTACGACCTTATTCAACATCTGACAGACATTACTACCATATTCCAACACCTGGCAGACATTCCTACCTTATTCCAACATCTGGCAGACATTGCTACCATATTCCAACAACTGGCAGACATTACTACCATATTCCAACAACTGGCAGACATTCCTACCATATTCCAACATCTGACATACATTAATTACTACCATATTCCAACATCTGGCAGACAATACTACCAAATTCCAACATCTGACAGACATTTCTACCTTATTCCAACATCTGACAGACATTACTACCTTATTCCAACATCTGGCAGACATTACTACCATATTCCAACATCTGACAGACATTACTACCTTATTCCAACATCTGGCAGACATGACTACCTTATTCCAACATCTGGCAGACATTACAGCCTTATTCCCAAATCTGACAGACATTACTACCATAGTCCAACATATGGCAGACATTACTACTATATTCCAAAATCTGACAGACATTACTACCATATTCCAACATCTGACAGACATTACAACTTTATTCCAACATCTGACAGACATTACTACCATATACCAACAACTGCCAAACATTACTACCTTATTCCAACCTCTGGCAGACATTACTACCATATTCCAACATCTGACAGACATTACAACTTTATTCCAACATCTGACAGACATTACTACCATATACCAACATCTGACAGACATTACTACCTTATTCCAACATCTGGCAGACAATACTACCATATTCCAACATCTGACAGACATTACTACCACATTCCAACATCTGACGGACATTACTACTACATTCCAACATCTGGCAGACATTACTACCTTATTCAACATCTGGCAGACATTACTACCATATTCCAACATCTGACAGATATTACTACCATATTCCAACATCTGGCAGATATTAATAGGCCTACCCTATTTCAATATCTGACAGACATTACTACCATATTCCAACATCTGGCAGACATTAATACCATATTCCAACATCTGGCAGACAATATTACCATATTCCAACATCTGGCAGACATTACTACCTTATTCCAACATCTGGTAGACATTACTACTTTATTCCAACATCTGGTAGACATTACTACCTTCTTCCAATATCTGGCAGACATTACTACCATATTCCTACATCTGACAGACATTACTACCATATTCCAACATCTGACAGACATTACTACTTTATTCCAATATCTGACAGACATTACTACCATATACCAACATCTGACACACATTACTACCTTATTCCAACACCTGGCAGACATTACTACCATATTCCAACATCTGCCAGACATTACTACCATATTCCCCATATCTGACAGACATTACTACTATATTCCAACATCTGCCAGACATTACTACCTTATTCAACATCTGACAGACATTACTACCATATTCCAACATCTGGCAGATATTAATAGGCCTACCCTATTTCAACATCTGACAGACATTACAACCATATATTCCAACATCTGGCAGACATTAATACCATATTCCAATATCTGGCAGACAATATAACCAAATTCCAACATCTGACAGACTTTACTACCTTATTCCAACATCTGGCAGACATTACTACCTTATCCAACATCTGGCAGACATTACTACCTTATTCCAACATTCAACAGATATTACGACCTTATTCAACATCTGACAGACATTACTACCATATTCCAACACCTGGCAAACATTCCTACCTTATTCCAACATCTGGCAGACATTGCTACCATATTCCAACAACTGGCAGACATTACTACCATATTCCAACATTTGAGACATTACTACCATATTCCAATATCTGGCAGACATTACTATCAAATTCCAACATCTGACAGACATTACTACCTTATTCCAATATCTGACAGACATTACTACTTTATTCCAACATCTCGCAGAATTTACTACCATATTCCAACATCTGACAGACATTACTACCTTATTCCAACATCTGGCAGACATGACTACCTTATTCCAACGTCTGGCAGACATTATTGCCTTATTTCCAAATCTGACAGATATTACTACCATAGTCCAACATCTGGCAGACATTACTACCATATTCCAACATCTGACAGACATTACTACCAGACATTACTACTTTATTCCAACATCTGACAGACATTACGACCATATACCAACATCTGGCAGACATTACTACCTTATTTCAACATCTGGCAGACATTACTACCATAGTCCAACATCTGACAGACATTACTACCATATTCCAACATCTGACAGACATTACTACTATATTCCAACATCTGACAGACATTACTACCTTATTCAACATCTGACAGACATTACTACCATATTCCAACATCTGGCAGAAATTTATAGGCCTACCCTATATCAACATCTGACAGACATTACTACCATATTCCAACATCTGGCAGACATTAATACCATATTCCAACATCTGGCAGACAATATTACCATATTTCAACATCTGGCAGACATTACTACCTTATTCCAACATCTGGCAGACATTACTACCTTATTCCAACATCTGTCAGACATTACTACCTTATTCCAACATCTCGCAGACATTACTACCATATTCCAACATCTGACAGACATTACTACCATATTCCAACATCTGACAGACATTACTACCATATACCAACATCTGACAGACATTACTACCTTATTCGAACATATGTCAGATATTACTACCATATTCCAACATCTGACAGACATTACTACCTTATTCCAACATCTGACAGACATTACTACTATATTCCAACATCTGACAGACATTACTACCTTATTCAACATCTGACAGACATTACTACCATATTCCAACATCTAGCAGATATTAATAGGCCTACCCTATTTCAACATCTGACAGACAATACTACCATATTCCAACACCTGGCAGACATTAATACCATATTCCAACATCTGGCAGACAATATTACCATATTCCAACATCTGGCAGACATTACTACCTTATTCCATCTGGCAGACATTACTACCTTATTCCAACATCTGGCACACATTACTACCTTATTCCAACATCTGACAGACATTACTACCTTATTCCATTATCTGACAGACATTACTACCTTATTCCAGCATCTGACAGACATTACTACCCTATTCCAACATCTGGCAGACATTACTACGTTATTCCAACACCTGACAGACATGACTACCTTATTCCAACATCTGACAGACATTACTACCATATTCCAACATCTGGCAGACATTACTACCTTATTTTAACATCTGGCAGACATTGCTACCTTATTTCAACATATGGCAGACATTTCTGCAATATTTCAACATCTGGTAGACATTACTACCTTATTGCAACATCTGACAGACATTACTACCATATTCCAACATCTGACACACCTTAACCTTATTCCAAATTCTGGCAGACATTACTGCCTGATTGCAACATCTGACAGACATTTCCACAGTATCCTAACATCTGGCAGACATTACTAGAATATTCCAACATCTGACAGACATTACTTCCTTATTCCAATATCTGGCAGACATTACTATAATATTATAACATCTGACAGACATAACTACCTTATTCCAACATATGACTGATATTACTACCATATTGAAACATCTGACAGACATTACTACCATATTCCAACATCTGGCAGACATAATTTCCACCTTATTCCAACATCTGGCAGACATTATTACCTGATTGCAACATCTGGCAGACATTTCTAACTTATTCCAACATCTGGCAGACATTCGTTCCTTATTCCAACATCTGGCAGACATTACTACCTGTTTGAAACATCTGACAGACAATTTTACATTCCAACAACTGGCAGACATTTCAACAATATTCCAACATCTTACAGATATTACTACCTTATTCCAACATCTGGCAGACATTACTACAATATTCCACTATCAAAGACATGAAGGATATCGGTCAGACAGAATTCATGTACGAACATCTGGCAGACAGAAAAACAAACATCGACATTGGGCAGACACACAAATATCCAGAAAGTGAATGCTTATGCCATCTAGTGACAAAAAATGGAAACTAGTAATTTATCCATAAAAGTGAAGGTGTATGCCATCTAGTGACAAAAATGGAAACGAATAAATAAGCCCCAAAAGTGAATACCTACGCCATCTTTTGACATAAATAGGAAACTAATATATATGCCATGAAAGTGAATGCCTACGCCATCTAGTGACAAAAATAGGAACTATTTATTTATCCCAAAAAGTGAAGGCCTATGCCATCTAGTGACAACAAAAGAAACTAATAAATAAACCCCAAAAGTGAAGACCTACGCCATCTAGTGACAAAAAAGGAAACAAATAAAATATCCCAAAAAGTCAATGCTTACACCATCTAGTGGTAAGAAAATATACTAACATAATTAGTTTCATTTTCTGCCAAGAGATGGCATAAGCATTCGCTTTTGTACTCCTAGATATTAGTTCTATTTTCCTCCAATAGATGGCATTAGCATTCACTTTCTGGAGATGTGTATTAGTTTATTATCTCACCAATAGATGGCGTAGGCATTCACTTTTCAGATTTAATCATTAGTTTCTTTTTCTGACAATAGATGGCATAAGCATTCAATTTTCTGGTTTAATTATTAGTTTCCTTTTCAATCAATAGATGGCGTAAGCATTCACTTTGCTGGCTGAATTATTAGTATATTTTTCTGTCAATAGATGGTGTAGGTCTTCACTTTTGGGGTTTATTTATTAGTTTCTTTTGTTTTCACTAGATGGCATAGGCCTTCACTTTTTGGGATAAATAAATAGTTCATATTTTTGTCACTAGATGGCGTAGGCATTCACTTTCATGGCATATATTATTTTTATTAATCTCACCACCACACCCCCCAATGAAATTAATTAAAGTATATATGATCCACCGGGATTCGAACCCGGGTTATCACACACATATTTTTGCCACCTTAACCATTACACCACCAGGACGGTTAAAGGTTTATGCACACGCCTACGACTTATTATCCATTCTCGAATACTGGATATTAATCTAATCATGTTCATATTCCCAACCGCACTATGGTAGCCTACTGTTTAATATTATTTTTATTAATCTCACCACCACACCCCCAATGAAATTAATTAAAGTATATATGATCCACCGGGATTCGAACCCGGGTTATCAAACACATATTTTTGCCACCTTAACCATTACACCACCAGGACGGTGGTGAGCGTATTTATCAATACCAAATCAATATCAATATCAATATCAAAGGCCTTAACCTTGGGAACTAAAAGTGAGAGGAAAGAATATTCATGGGGCACAGATCATATAGTCCGGCCTCTCGAAGAAATATCACTAAACCTACTAATAATATTATTTTTATTAATCTCACCACCACACCCCCAATGAAATTTATTTGTTTCCTATTTTTGTCACTAGATGGCGTAGGTATTCACTTTTGGGGCTTATTTATTAGTTTACATTTTTGTCACTAGATGGCATACGCCTTCACTTTTAGGGATTAATTACTAGTTTCCATTTTTTGTCACTAGATGGCATAGGCATTCACTTTCTGGATATTTGTCTGTCTGCCCGAGGTCGGTGTTTGTTTTTCTGTCGGCCGGATTTTCGTACATGAATTCTGTCTGACCAATGTCCTTCATGTCTTTGATAGTGGAATATTGTAGTAATGTCTGCCAGATGTTTGGATGTAAAACTGTCTGTCAGATGTTTCAAACATGTAGTAATGTCTGCCAGATGTTGGAATAAGGTACGAATGTCTGCCTGATGTTGGAATAGGTTAGGAATGTCTGTCAGCTGTTGCAATCAGGTAATAATGTCTGCCAGATGGAATAAGTTAGTAATGTCTGCCAGATGTTGTAATAAGGTTGTAATGTCTGTCAGATGTTGCAATATGGTAGTCTCAGATGGATTACTGTTCACCTCTGTGGGGTGGAAGTGGAGTGGTTGCATTGAGGCAGTTGGACAAAATTCAAAATAAAGCTATTAGATTAATCAATAACCCTGCAATCACACAGGACCTTCCTACATTAGCCATACGAAGAAACGTTGCATCCCTGCCTTTCTACGATATTTTCACAGCAATTGTTCCGAGGAACTTGCTTCAATTGTGCCGCCTCTCCACATCTTTCCCCGTAGAACTAGGGCAGCTGAGAGCGCCCATGAATTTACACTTTCTCCTCCACAATGCAGAACTTCTGCTTATCGAATTTATCCCCAGAGCTACTACTCTTTGGAATTCACTTCCCTCGAATTGCTTTCCACAAACTTACAATCAACAAATGTTTAAATCCAGTTGTTACAAACATTTTATGAATGGAGGATGCCTTTAGGCACATGGACCTTTTTGTTTTATCTGTGTTTTTCCTTCCTCCGTTCATTGTCTCTTAAAAAAAAAAAAAAAAATGTCAGTCAGATGTTGGAATAAGGTAGTTATGTCTGTCAGATGTTGCAATATTATAGCAATGTCTGCCAGATTGGAATAAGGAAGTAATATCTGTCAGATGTTGGAATATTGTAGTAATGTCTGCCAGATATTAGGATACTGTGGAAATGTCTGTCAGATGTTGCAATCAGGCAGTAATGTCTGCCAGAATTTGGAATAAGGTTAACGTCTGTCAGATGTTGGAATATGGTAGTAATGTCTGTCAGATGTTGCAATAATGTAGTAATGTCTACCAGATGTTGAAATATTGTAGAAATGTATGCCAGATGTTGAAATAAGGCAGTAATGTCTGCTAGATGTTTGAATAAGGGAGTAATGTCTGCCAGATGTTGGAATAAGGTAGTAATGTCTGTCAGATGTTGGAATAAGATAGTAATGTTTGGCAGTTGTTGGAATAAGGTAGTAATGTCTGTCAGATGTTGGAATAAGGTGGTAATGTATGTCAGTTGTCAGAATAAGGTAGTAATGTCTGTCAGATGTTGGAATAAGGTAGTAATGTCTGTCAGATGTTGGAATAAGGTAGTAATGTCTGTCAGATGTTGGAATAAGGTAGTAATGTCTGCCAGATGTTGGAATAAGGTAGTAATGTTTGGGAGTTGTTGGAATAAGGTAGAGATGTCTGCCAGATGTTGGAATAAGGTAGCAATGTCTGCCAGACGTTGGAATATGGTAGTAATTTCTGCCAGATGTTGGAGTAAGATAGTAATGTTTGGCAGTTGTTGGAATAAGGTAGTAATGTCTGTCAGATGTTGGAATCAGGTAGAAATGTCTGCCAGATGTTGGTATATGGTAGTAAATAATGTCTGCCAGATGTTGGAATCAGGTAGTAATGTCTGCCAGATGTTGGAATAAGGTAGTAATGTCTGCCAGATGTTGGAATATGGTAGTGATGTCTGCCAGATGTTGGATTTAGGTAGCAATATCTGTCAGATGTTGGAATAAGGTAGTAATGTCTCTCAGATGATGGAATAAGGTAGTAATGTCCGCCATATGTTGGAATATGGTAGTAATGTCTGCCAGATGTTGGAATAAGGTTGTAATGTCTGCCAGATGTTGGAATATGGTAGTAATTTCTGCCAAATATTGGAATAAGGAGGTAATGTCTGCCAGATGTTGGAATATGGTAGTAATGTCTGTCAGATGTTGGAATACGGAGGTAATGTCTGCCAGATGTTGGAATAAGGAAGTAATGTCTGCCAGATGTTGCAATAAGGTAGTAATGTCTGCCAGATGTTGGAATAATGTATTAATGTCTGCCAGATGTTGCAATCAGGTAATAATTTCTGCCAGATGTTGGAATAAGGTAGTAATGTCTGCCAGATATTGGAATGAGGTAGTAATGTCTCAAATGTTGGAATAAGGAGGTAATGTCAGCCAGATGTTGAAATAAGGAAGTAATGTCTGCCAGATGTTGGAATAAGAAGGTAATGTCTGCCAGATGTTGAAATAAGGTATTAATATTAGCCATATGTTGAAATAATATATTAATGTCTGCCAGATGTTGGGATCAGGTAGTAATGTCTGTCAGATGTTGGAATAAGGTAGTAGCCTAATGTCTGCCAGATGTTGGGATCAGGTAGTAATGTCTGCCAGATGTTGGAATATGGTAGAAATGTCTGCCAGATGTTGGAATAACGTAGCAATGTCTGCCAGATGTTGGAATACAGTAGTAATGTCTGCCAGATGTTGGAAAAAGGTAGTATGTCTGCCATATGTTGGAATAAGATAGTAATTTTGGGCAGTTGTTGGAATAAGGTAGGAATGTCTGCCAGATGTTGGAATATGGTAGTAATGTCTGTCAGATGTCGGAAAAAGGTAGTAATGTCTGAGAGATGTTGGAATAAAGTAGTAATGTCTGCCAGATGTTGGAATAAGGTAGTAATGTCTGCCAGATGTTGGAATAAGGTAGAAATGTCTGCTAGATGTTGGAATACAGTAGCAATGTCTGCCAAATGTTGCACTAAGGTACTAATGTGTCTGTCAGATGTAGGAATAAGATAATGTTTGCCAGATCTTGGGATCAGGTAGTAATGTCTGTCAGATTTTGGAATATAGTAGCAATGTCTGTCAGATGTTGGAATATGTTAGTAATGTCTGTCAGATGTTGCAATAAGGTAGTATTATCTGCCAGATGTTGCAATAAAGTAGTAATGTATGTCAGATGTTGAAATCGGACAGTATATGTCTGGCAAATGTTGGAATAAAGTAGTAATGTCTGTCAGATGTTGTAATATCTTAGAAATGTCTGTCAGATGTTGCAATCGGGCAGTAATGTCTGCCAGGTTTTGGAATAAGGTAGTAATGTCTGCCAGATGTTGGAATAAAGTAGTAATGTCTGTCAAATGTTGCAATCGGGCAGTAATGTCTGCCAGATGTTGGAATAAAGTAGTAATGTCTGTCAGATGTTGGAATATTTTAGAAATGTCTGTCAGATGTTGCAATCGGGCAGTAATTTTTGGCAGTTGTTGGAATAAGGTAGGAATGTATGTCAGATGTTGGAATATGGTAGTAATGTCTGTCAGATATCGGAATAAGGTAGGAATGTTTGCCAGATGTTGGAATAAAGTAGTAATGTCTGTTAGATGTTGGAATATTTTAGAAATGTCTGTCAGATGTTGCAATCGGGCAGTAATTTTTGGCAGTTGATGGAATAAGGTAGGAATGTCTGCCAGATGTTGGGATCAGGTAGTAATGTCTGTCAGATGTTGGAATAAGGTAGTAGCCGAATGTCTGCCAGATGTTGGGATCAGGTAGTAATGTCTGCCAGATGTTGGAATGATGTATTAATGTCTGCCAGATGTTGGGATCAGGTAGTAATGTCTGCCAGATGTTGGAATACAGTAGTAATGTCTGCCAGATGTTGGAATATGGTAGTAATGTCTGCCAGATGTTGGAATAAAGTTGTAATGTCTGCCAGATGTTGGAATACAGTAGTAATGTCTGCCAGATGTTGGAATAAGGTAGTAATGTCTGTCAGATGTTGGAATAAGGTAGTCATGTCTGTCAGATATTGGAATAAGGTAGTAATTTTTGGCAGTTATTGGAATAAGGTAGGAACGTCTGCCAGATGTTGGAATATGGTAGTAATGTCTGTCAGATGTCGGAATAATGTAGTAATGTCTGCCAGATGTTGGAATACAGTAGTATTGTCTGCCAAATGTTGGAATAAGGTAGTAATGTCTCCCAGATGTTGCACTAAGGTACTAATGTCTGCTAGATTTTGGAATATGGTAGTAATGTCTGTCAGATGTTGGAATAAGGTAGTAATGTCTGCCAGATCTCGGGATCAGGTAGTAATGTCTGTCAGATTTTGGAATATGGTAGCAATGTCTGTCAGATGTTGGAATATGGGAGTAATGACTGTCAGATGTTGCAATAAGGTAGTAATGGCAGCTCCAGATGTTGGAATAAGGTAGTAATGTCAGCCAGATGTTTTGAATGAGGTAGTAATGTCTGCCAGATGTTGCACTAAGGTACTAATGTCTGATATATTTTGGAATATGGTAGTATTGTCTGTCAGATGATGGAATAAGGTAGTAATGTCTGCCAGATCTTGGGATCAGGTAGTAATGTCTGTCATATTTTGGAATATGGTAGCAATGTCTGTCAGATGTTGGAATATGGAAGTAATGTCTGTCAGATGTTGCAATAAGGTAGTAATGTCTGCCAGATGTTGTAATAAAGTAGTAATGTCTGCCAGATGTTGCAATAAAGTAGTAATGTCTGGCAGATTTTGCAATCGGACAATAATGTCTGCCAGATGTTGTTATAAATTAGTAATGTCTGTCAGATGTTGGAATATTTTAGAAATGTCTGTCAGATGTTGCCGGGCAGTAATGTCTGCCAGGTATCGGAATAAGGTAGTATTGTCTGCCAGATGTTGGAATAAAGTAGTAATGTCTGTCAGATGTTGCAATCGGGCAGTAATGTCTGACAGATATTGGAATAAAATAGTAATGTCTCTCAGATGTTGGAATATTTTGGAAATGTCTGTCAGATGTTCCAATCGGGCAGTAATTTTTGGCAGTTGTTGGAATAAGGTAGGAATGTCTGCCAGATGTGGGATTATGGTAGTAATGTCTGTCAGATGTCGGAATGAGGTAATAATGTCTGCCAGATGTTAGAATACAGTAATAATGTCTGCCAGATGTTGGAATAAGGTAGTAATGTCTGCCAGATTTTGGAATATGGTAGTAATGTCTGCCATATGTTGGAATAAGGTAGTAATGTCTGCCAGATGTTGCAATAAAGTAGTATTGTCTGTCGGATGTTGCAATCGGGCAATAATGTCTGCCAGATGTTGGAATATGGTAGTAATGTCTGTCAGATGTTGGAATAAGGTAGTGGCATTTGCCAGATGTTTATATTTTGTAGATATGTCTGCCAGATGTTGGAATAAGGTATTTATGTCTGTCAGGTGTTGGAATAAGGTAGCAATGTATGTCAGATGTTGGAATAAGGTAGTAATGTCTGTCAGATGTTGGAATAAGGTAGTAATGTCTGGCAGATGTTGGAATATGGTAGTAATGTCTGTCAGATTTTGGAATAAGGTAGTAATGTCTGCCAGATGTTGGAATAAGGTAGTAATATCTGTAAAATGTTGCAATAAGGTAGTAATGTCTGCCAGATGTTGGAATAACGTAGTAATGTATGTCAAATGTTGCAATAAGGTAGTAATGTCTGTCAGATTTTGCAATAAGGTAGTAATGTCTGCCAGATGTTGAAATAAGGTAGTAATGTCTGTCAAATGTTGCAATAAGGTAGTAATGTCTGTCAGATTTGGGAATAATGTCTTTTCATGAGCTAAGTCAACATTAGGTGTGGGTACAAGAGGGAAGAACAACACTGAGAGGAGGGACTACAGGGTTGTGTATAGAAAATATATGAAGTGTCATCGAGATATAAAGAGTTTGGTTCTTAAAACTGATCCCACTCGAAAACACGCGAACACAATCTATTTAGGTCTGTCTTTATGAAGTTCTCTGTTTGTGTGCGTCTTTATTATTATTATTATTATTATTATTATTATTATTTGTTTTAAAGGACACAAACATAATTTGTATACACAGACACACACACACACACACATGCGCGCAGGCATACGTTTATGTGCCCTCATAAATTCGTACAGACAAGGAGAGATTTAATACACAGAAGTAAAATTTGTATTATAGACCTTTACTAAAATTTAGTTCTATAAACGTTGATTATTTATATAAAGTTTCTATCTCATAAAAATCTACACTCATAAATACATATTACCATTTTCCTATCATATGTAAAATCAGCGTGGATAAAAATTCATGTGTGCAACTGAACATTTACACATAAGAAGAACATGGAACCTTTTTGGCATTCAATTAGTTCCCCTGTTGAATCCCCAGCATGTATGTAGCTTACATCTGGAGCGATTCTGTGAAAATAATTTATATAAATGTTAATTTATAATTTATCTACGGTTACTAGAATAGTACCTTTTAATCTATTTTATTAATTTCACTCCAACACCATGCGTCTCCCAACGAAATAATATATTTGAGAAGGTCGAAGATTTTTTCGATTTTGTTGTTTATAAATGCCCATATTGTGTCTCGCCTCAGATATTAATTCGCTCTCTCTCTCTCTCTCTCTCTCTCTCTCTCTCTCTCTCTCTCTCTCTCTCTCTCTCTCTCTCTCTCTCTCTCTCTCTCCCCATATATATGAGATGGGTGAAGTGGTGGTGGGGGTGGGGATTGGGGTGCAGGAGATGAGGGTATGGATGGATTAGGTTAGGGTGGGATGTGAGGGGTTGAGGATGGATTAGGTTAGGGTGGGATGTGAGGGTTGAGGATGGATTAGGTTAGGGTGGGATGTGAGGGGTTGAGGATGGATTAGGTTAGGGTGGGATGTGAGGGTTGAGGATGGATTAGGTTAGGGTGGGATGTGAGGGTTGAGGATGGATTAGGTTAGGGTGGGATGTAAGGGGTTGAGGATTTTAATATAATATGCGTTTTTTTTTTTTTAAAGAGACAATGAACGGAGGAAGGAAAAACACATAAAACAAAAAGGTCCATGTGCCTAAAGGCATCCTCCATTCATAAAATGTTTGTAACAACTGGATTTAAACATTTGTAGATTGTAAGTTTGTGGAAAGCAATTCGAGGGAAGTGAATTCCAAAGAGTAGTAGCTCTGGGGATAAATGAATTCTGATAAGCAGAAGTTCTGCATTGTGGAGGAGAAAGTGTGAATTCATGGGCGCTCTCAG
This sequence comes from Paralithodes platypus, assembly GCA_032716605.1. NCBI lineage: Eukaryota > Metazoa > Arthropoda > Malacostraca > Decapoda > Lithodidae > Paralithodes > Paralithodes platypus. The sequence goes on from CM064573.1 coordinate 64,384,506, forward strand.
CTGCCCTAGTTCTACGGGGAAAGATGTGGAGAGGCGGCACAATTGAAGCAAGTTCCTCGGAACAATTGCTGTGAAAATATCTGTAGAATAATGCAAGGGATGCAACGTTTCTTCGTATGGATAATGTAGGAAGGTCCTGTGTGATTGCAGGGTTATTGATTAATCTAATAGCTTAATTTGAATTTTGTCCAACTGCCTCAATGCAACCACTCCACTTCCACCCCACAGAGGTGAACAGTAATCCATCTGAGAACGCACATGACTTTTATATATCACGGCCAACTGCTCGTCAGTGAAGAATTCTCGAACTCTGTACAGGAGTCCCAGTTTTTTAGAGGCATTCTTAGCAATGCTTCTAACATAATGTGTCCAGCTCAAGTTAGTAGTTAATGTTACACCGAGAATGTCAATACTAGGGGAAGTGGGAATATTTACATCATTAAAAAATATATGGGAGTCAGTGAGATTCTGTCGGTTAGAAAATTGAATGTAATTGGATGGATTAGGTTAGGGTGGGATGTAAGGGGTTAAGGATGGATTAGGTTAGAGGGGGGGATGTGAGGGGTTGAGGATGGATTAGGTTAGGGTGGGATGTGAGGGGTTGAGGATGGATTAGGTTAGGGTGGGATGTGAGGGGTTGAGGATGGATTAGGTTAGGGTGGGATGTGAGGGGTTGAGGATGTGGATGGTATGAAAAGGTTTGGCGGGTTGGAAAGGAGAAGTGTACTGGGTGTAGAAGAGGGGTTTGACTGGGAAAGGGAGGGGCATGCGGAACGGGTCCAGGTGTTTGTGTAGTGTTCCGTGGAGGTAAGTGTTGTGCAGGTGAAATGGGTCCAGTAACCGCATGAATTGCAGAGAACTGAACCCTTTGTGTGGCGACTCGAAGTGATAGGTTTTGAGTATGTTGGACATTATGTATTTGTGGGTGGGTCCTGGGTTGCTCTCGATGTCTCCGGCTAGAAGTCTGAGAAATGACAGCCGGAGAATCATTTCTCGATGTAGAAAAAAACAGTGTGATGTGTATGTGAGGTGTGAGAGGTGTGTTAATTGCCCGGGCGACCAAAGCCAATCCCAAATTCTCGTGCCCCCAATGAGGGGGCAGGGGTTTATTGTGGCAGTCGGCGAACTTGTCCCCGGCCGGGAGACTCGGCAGCCATCCATGGTCGGCAGCTCCGGGAGGTGGACCCACGGCGTAGATGTCGCCAATTCAGGTGTGTCTGTTATTACACATGGTCCATCTTGGTGCTTTGTTACAGCCATCACAGGGTAGAACTGTTGATATTATGTGTGTCAGTGCGTGGGTGTGGGTACGTTGTGTGTAGGCGTGTGTGTGTTTGCGTTTGTTAGCACCATATGCTATATATTATGTGTGTCAGTGCGTGGGTGTGGGTACGTTGTGTGTAGGCGTGTGTGTGTTTGCGTTTGTTAGCACCATATGCTATATATTATGTGTGTCAGTGCGTGGGTGTGGGTACGTTGTGTGTAGGCGTGTGTGTGTTTGCGTTTGTTAGCACCATATGCTATAATTATATTTGTTTATTGGTATTTACTTATATTTTGTATTTTGTATATTTATTTATTATTTTTTTTTGGGGGGGGGGGGGTAGGGGGGGGGGATTAGTGGTGTACTTAACCAAAAGCAATATGTCCAAATTATAGCTGGTGTAATTATTTTCTGACATGAAACCAAAGCTAAGTACTGGAATGTCCTCATTTTCGCAGTCGTGATTGTCCGCTTGGAAATGACAGTACCCAATATTAAATAGCATATACATTGCTTATACAGATTGTTTATGATGTAACGAATTCCAGTAGCACAACTAGGTAGTAGGTGCCTCTGAATATGGACCCCGCGAAATTAAGGGGCGGAGTTGATGATATAAGATGCCTGCACCTTAAGGGGAGACAGACCGTTTGTTTGGTCTATTAATTAATTTATTCATATTTTTTGTTTTTTTTTCCTCCCTAGACCTCCATCAAGCTTAGAAAAACACCCCCTAGAGTAATTTGTAAATTTTTCGGTAGAAAAATTTCCCGGCCAAAGGCCGGTTCCTCTTAAAATTGCAGGCTCGCTTTCGCTCGCCAGGAAAAAATCGACACCTAAATGTCTTTAAAGGTCTTAAAATTGACAACGAAATGGGGCGAAAGGTGTCAACATCGCCAAACTAATGGGCCGAACGTCTTATAATCTCAAAACTAGTGGTTAAATGTGTATATTTATATGGTGCGCAATCATAATTCCAGTAGCCCAAGATGCTGTAGGTGCCTACCAATGTAATCTCTCGGAAATGACTATGCAGTGTACAAAATAACGTGTAGGAAACGGAAATTAAACTTCTTCACTTCTTGGCCAATTTTTGCATGTATTCATTATTTTTCTAGTTTCCTCCCTAGACCTCCATCAAATAAAAAAAAAAAAAATCCAATAGATCCCCTTTCTAGATTAATTTGTACATTTTTCGGTAGAAAAATTTCCCGGCCGAAGGCCGGTTCTTTCAGGCTCACTATCGTTCCCCAGGGAAAAAATCTACACCTAAATAGCACGAAAGGTCTAAATATTGACGAAGAAATTGGCCGAAAGGTCTTAAAATCGACTAACTAATGGGGCAAACATCTTAACATCTGAACATCTTAACATCTGAAAACTAATGGGGCTAAACATGAGGGAGAAAGTGGTCCAGAAAACCGGCCCATGTCCCCTTAACATGGTGAATAGTGATATTTCATATTCCAGTAGCCGACAATTGGTGGTTGGTGATGATATGGTTGGTGGTGTGGTTGGGGAGGTGAGAGGTCAGCAGTGAAGAGTGAGTTGTTGTCTGTCAGATGTTTGTGTTTGGTAGATCTTGGTGGACCAGTTGTTGTCTGTCAGATGTTGGTGTTTGGTACGTCTTGGTGGACCAGTTGTTGTCTGTCAGATGTTGGTGTTGGTACGTCTTGGTGGACCAGTTGTTGTCTGTCAGATGTTGGTGTTTGGTACGTCTTACGTTTTGGTCGTTTCTTATCTTGCATTTTAATTAATCATATATATTTTCCACATGCCTCCTATATTATGTTCGCCTTCTATATTATGTTCGCCATCTATATTATGTTCGCCATCTATATTATGTTCGCCATCTATATTATGTTCGCCATCTATATTATGTTCGCCATCTATTTATGTCGCCTTATATTATGTTCGCCATCTATATTATTTATATTATGTTCGCCTTCTATTATGTTCGCCATCTATATTATGTTCGCCATCTATATTATGTTCGCCATCTATATTATGTTCGCCATCTATATTATGTTCGCCATCTATATTATGTTCGCCATCTATATTATGTTCGCCTTCTATATTATGTTCGCCATATATTAAGTTCGCCATCTATATTATGTTCGCCATCTATATTATGTTCGCTTCTTATATTATGTTCGCCTCTATATTATGTTCGCCTATATTATGTTCGCCAATATATTATGTTCGCCATCTATATTATGTTCGCCATCTATATTATGTTCGCCATCTATATTATGTTCGCCATCTATATTATGTTCGCCATCTATATTATGTTATATATGTTCGCCATCTATATTGTGTTCGCCATCTATATTATGTTCGCCTTCTATATTATGTTCGCCATCTATATTGTGTTCGCCATCTATATTGTGTTCGCCATCTATATTGTGTTCGCCATCTATATTGTGTTCGCCATCTATATTATGTTCGCCTTCTATATTATGTTCGCCATCTATATTGTGTTCGCCATCTATATGTGTGGTTCGCCATCTATATTGTGTTCGCCATCTATATTGTGTTCGCCATCTATATTGTGTTCGCCATCTATATTATGTTCGCCATCTATATTATGTTCGCCATCTATATTATGTTCGCCATCTATATTATGTTCGCCATCTATATTATGTTCGCCATCTATATTATGTTCGCCATCTATATTGTGTTCGCCATCTATATTATGTTCGCCTTCTATATTATGTTCGCCATCTATATTGTGTTCGCCATCTATATTGTGTTCGCCATCTATATTGTGTTCGCCATCTATATTGTGTTCGCCATCTATATTGTGTTCGCCATCTATATTATGTTCGCCATCTATATTATGTTCGCCATCTATATTATGTTCGCCATCTATATTATGTTCGCCATCTATATTATGTTCGCCATCTATTATGTTCGCCATCTATATTATGTTCGCCATCTATATTTGTTCGCCATCTATTATGTTCGCCATCTATATTATGTTCGCCATCTAATCTATATCGCCATCTATATTATGTTCGCCTATTATGTTCGCCATCTATATTATGTTCGCCATCTATATTATGTTCGCCATCTATATTATGTTCGCCATCTATATTATGTTCGCCATCTATATTATGTTCATATATTATTCGCCATCTATATTATGTTCGCCATCTATATTATGTTCGCCATCTATATTATGTTCGCCATCTATATTATGTTCGCCATCTATATTATGTTCGCCATCTATATGTTCGCCATCTATATTATGTTCGCCATCTATATTATGTTCGCCATCTATATTATGTTCGCCATCTATATTATGTTCGCCATCTCGACCCCTCTTCTCTGTGACCCCTAGTACAATAACTGACCTAGTATACCCCCTCTGCCCCAGACACTTCCCGCCTCACTTCCACTTTGAATTGAAATGTTTTCCACCTTATAATATATCTCAAGTGACTCAACACGTAAACAGGTAATTCCTGACCAGGCCAATGATGGAGTTGATGCCCCTAGATGGGAAGGAGGAGAGGAAGTAAGAGGAGGAAGATGATAATGATACGAAAGAAGTAGAGGAGGAGGAGGAGTACTTGTTCGATTTATGATGGAGGAAGAGAAATGGTAGGGTGAAGAGGACAGGAGAAATTATAAACGGAGTTATAGGACGCAGGGGGGGGGGGGGGGGGGTAGCAAACGGAGAGATGAGGTATTCGTTTTATGTACTGTGGATGGAGGAGGAATGGGAGAAGGAAGAATATAGGATTAGGTTCAGAAGAATGTAGGGGGAGAATATAATCAATAATTTGAAACACGAATTATAAGATAGCAAACGACATCAGATGATACGAGGACAAAAGGGTGAGCAGATGAATCAGCCGACCACCAGTAATGGAAGTTATTAGGCAAAATGGATATTGTCTATCCTCGTAATGAAACACTATTATCGGGAGATGGAACAGCTAAGTCAATATTGCCATTTAGACAGCACCGATTCATATATTGCAGTAAATGTGTTACAGTTGATTCAAAGTTCCATTTCGGAGAATCCACACTTATGTTGTTCGAATTCATCTATTGGGTTATTAGCTAAGTATTGGATACATTGCGATAGACTAATAAAATCACTTTATCGCAGAAGTATTTGTTGAAGTTCGTTCTTGCTGAATGCCAATATTTGTTCTGTATCATCACACATTTGGCCAGTTGTACAGAAAGGTCCAGCCAGGTAATCAGAAGCCGCCCAATCGCGCCCTACAAACAGACCAATAACAGTAATAACACCTATAGCACCATACCATCAAAGGTACCGGCCCAGTAGACTGTGTACCGCCCCATTACTGACACCAGACCATCAACCAATAACACCACAATCATCCTTGATCTACACCAGCCCAGGTATAATTGTGGCCACGTGTTTTGTGTCCGTCTGGCCACCATAGTTCAGGCACCTTCTCTAATAATATATTGACCCAACGAAGACCTGTGATGGGAGTTGTCATCTACAATTATAATATTATATGGTTCCCTATTAACTTAAACAGTGACGGTTCAACCAGGGCCAGCTAAGCAGCTCTTAATTTAACTTAACCTAACCTTAGTTGAAAGTAATAATTGAGTTTACACTGGTTGCAATCAACTATTGGGGTTCGATTTCGAATTCCGGGAGGATCATATACTTTCATTAGTTTATTCTAGTGCATTGGGGTTTGTAAAAGAGGATTAATGCTAAGAACTGGGTGTTCCTTAATTTCTATAGGTTCAGAAATTAATGTCTAGCGAGGCCGGTCCTAGTGATCTTGGCCCCATTCGTTGTTCTTCCCTCTAACTTAAACATTACGTTACCCATAATGCAGTTGGGTCTAAGTACATGATTAGATTAATATCCAGGATTCAAAAATGGATATATATCGTGATCGTGTACTTAACCTTTAACTGAGTTGGTGGTGTAATGGATTAGATGCTTATGTTCTGGGTGTGGTGTCTCGAGTTCGAATCCTGGGAGGATCATATGCTTTCATTAGTGTATTCTAGTTCATTGGGGTTTGTAATAAAGGACTAATGTTTAGAACGGAGTGTTCCGTAATATATAGATGGATAGCTTAACTCAGATAGTGATTCTCCAAAAACTCGGACCCCGGTATAACTTCCGTTTTATGTTCCCCAGGTCTGCCACTCACTATCAGGCCTCAGTCTGAAAGGAAAAGGGAAAGTTGGTGACAGAGGATATGGCAAACATTTTGGTGGGTTGTTCAGTAAAAAAGGTAGACAGGCGGGTGAAATATAATACTGTAGAGGTGCTTGTGGAGGCTGCCTTATACTGTAGAGGTGCTTGTGGAGGCTGCCTTATACTGTAGAGGTGCTTGTGGAGGCTGCCTTATACTGTAGAGGTGCTTGTGGAGGCTGCCTTATACTGTAGAGGTGCTTGTGGAGGCTGCCTTATACTGTAGAGGTGCTTGTGGAGGCTGCCTTATACTGTAGAGGTGCTTGTGGAGGCTGCCTTATACTGTAGAGGTGCTTGTGGAGGCTGCCTTATACTGTAGAGGTGCTTGTGGAGGCTGCCTTATACTGTAGAGGTGCTTGTGGAGGCTGCCTTACACTGTAGAGGTGCTTGTGGAGGCTGCCTTATACTGTAGAGGTGCTTGTGGAGGCTGCCTTATACTGTAGAGGTGCTTGTGGAGGCTGCCTTATACTTCCTTCCAGCGGGAGTCACATTTCCTGTGGTTCAGTTGCCTGCACTTTTACCTTTACAAAGGTTCACCGGATTTGGTGCTTGAGTTCATCTGTCAGTTAAATACAAAGTCTATGTTTATTGTTTTGTACAATACATTCGTGTTTGGAAGCTCATTCTGACACGGTTGCCAATTGTAAAATCGATCAAAATGCATTAAAACCTTTACTATATGGCTAGAAGGCGAACCTGAGTTATCCTTTATAAAGTTATTCTTAGCTGAGAGGTTTGGCATTGCTGTGATTTCAGCATATCAAAAATTTGCCACCTATTTTAAACGATGAATGGTTTGACGAAACATGAATATTATTAAAGTTTGTTAACCAATATGTATCTCTATAAATATATAAGACAATTATTAAAATGTAGTGGCTCAATAACACACAAATACTAACTGCTAACTGGACCTCAACATTGATGAGGTACTATAGTGGTAGGAGTTCTTCTAATAATTAAAACATACTTACTAGCCTACTGAAGTATGAGCGAAAAATATGGAAATGAGGCACATGCACAATTAACAATTGCACACATCCACGCATTCTCACAGTAATAAACAATTATAAACGTATACAGGCTGTTCAATGCACATACATCTACCTGCATAAATGTATATGAATACATACAAGCATATTGATATTATTGTGAAGATTTATGACTCGTTTACTGTAGAGAAACAGTTAATTTGTACATGTTTATTGATACAATGCTTAAGCTCTAAAATGAAGGGAAAACGTTTTGGTCAGTGTTCGCCGGCAGCCATATCACTCTCACATAGGGGGTGATTAACGTAACATTATATTGATGTATGGTGCAGCTAAGGTTCAGACGCAGCATCGATGAGTTAAGTTCAGGGGATCAGATAAGCTCAACCACCACCACCACCTTGGACACACTAGTAAGGTGTTGGGGCTGGTTGTGATGAACACGATAACAATGACTTAGGGTTACCACTACCACCACTACCACCACTACCACTACCACCACTACCACCACCACCACCACCACCACCACCACCACCACCACCACACTGGACACACTAGTAAGGTGTTGGGGCTGGTTGTGACGAACACGATAACAATGACTTAGGGTTACCACTACCACCACTACCACCACTACCACTACCACCACTACCACCACCACCACCACCACCACCACCACACTGGACACACTAGTAAGGTGTTGGGGCTGGTTGTGACGAACACGATAACAATGACTTAGGGTTACCACTACCACCACCACCACCACCACCACCACCACCACCACCACCACACTGGACACACTAGTAAGGTGTTGGGGCTGGTTGTGACGAACACGATAACATTGGCTTAGGGTTACCACTACCACCACTACCACCACCACCACACTGGACACACTAGTAAGGTGTTGGGGCTGGTTGTGAAGAACAAGATAACATTGGCTTAGGGTTACCAAAAGTGTTAACCCTATTATGTACAATTAGGTGAACAGCACTCCTTTCCATTGGTATAAATTATACTGCGTTATGGTCTCTTAGTTATATTCAATTTTTTTATTAATTTCACCACAACACCAAACACCTCCAATGCAATTAATGAAAGCATATATGTGATTCACCAGGATTCGAACCCGGGTTATCACACACAGGTTTTTAGACACCTTAACCATTACACCACCAAGACGGTTTGTTCACTGTAGAACAATGGTATCAATATACCGATACACACTTTCCAGCACATCTACCTCCACACCACACCTCCTTCTTACTTCCTTATTCGTCTGTCTATCCCTCCATGTAACTCCGCACGCACTTCTCAAGTAACTCATTTCCACCCCTCTCACTCTTGGTCTGAGTTTCTCCACCAACGTCCATGCTTCGCTTCCATAAGTTAGTGTCGGGATTACCACACTGCCATGCAAGGACTTCTTCACCTCCACTCTTTATACATATTTCAAAATTACCCTAAATATCAACAATGCAAAATCGCATGATGGAATTATCTGATTCGAAGAGACTACAAATGCCTGGCTGGACTATCTATATATATCAAGATAAGCTGCCTCTTTTGATAGTCCTCCAGGCCTCAAATTTCATAATCTATTTGACTTGGAGACTCCTTGACATCTGGTTGAGGTGAACTTCGTCGATAAATATACATCATAGTCGTGTTGGCCATGTGCCGAGCCACACGAACACAGACAAAATATTAATACAGGTGAGTGAATTGAAAAGGTAAACAAACATCACTGCACTTTTCGCTTTTGTGAGCTAAATCAACAATAGATGGAGGGAGGCTAGCGAAATGTAAATAAACTGATATTGGACAACTGCAGATATATGTGAACAGTTCTCATAAATCACTATCGGCCATGAATACCACTGTATGCCAAACATATGAAAATTGTCAACCGTGTTAGCCAATGCAGATACAATGTATGTTAGGTAGCATTTCCAGCTTATCAAAAGCGAAATAATTGCTACACCTCCTCTGGAATCACCAAAATGGTTCCGTGGTTTAAGAGATGGGTCGTTTTTCTGGACCTCTTTCTGCCCCGTGTTTAGCCCCATTAGTTTTGAAATTTTAATACGTTCGGCCCATTACTTTATCGATTTTAACACCTTTAGCTCCATTTCGTTGTAAATTTTAAGATCTATCGTGATATTTAGGTGTCGATTTTTTCCTGGCGAGCGAAAGCGAGCCTGTAATTATAAGAGGAACCGGCCTTTGGCCGGAAAACATTTTCTACCGAAAAATGTACAAATTTATCTAGGGGGTGTTTTTCTAAGTTTGATGGAGGTCTAGCAAGGAAACTATATAATAAATAAATACATTAATTACTATACCAAAAAAAAAAAAAAAAAAAAAAACACTAGCCCCTAAATAGTTGTCCCAGCACGGTTCACTAAAAGAGCCGTAGACAAGGGCCAAAACCAACAGTGAGCAAGAGGTCCGCAGTATATGTTGTGTTGTGGCAGGTGAAGGGTCCTCGGTAACAGTAGCGTCCAGTGAGTGGTTAAGGGGAGATGGGTCGTGCTTTTGGTCCCTCTTCTCCCTTCTCATGTTTAGCCCCATTAGTTGTCAGGTATTAATATGCTCGGCCAATTAGTTTGACGACCTTTCGTTCCATTTCTATATCAATATCAAGACCTTTCATGCCATATAGGTGTTAATTTTATCTCGAAGGGGGGTCTTGGGAGTGTATTTATAATCTTGATGAAGGTCTAGCGAGGAAACTAAACAAAAAATTAATATATAAATAAATAGCCCCACAAATTAACCACTGTCCTCTTAATAGTTACATTACAGTATCCGCCATGTACCTATGTACTTTACCTATCAACAAAACGTAGGTAGCGGGTAATGTCCCTAAACTTTGATTTGTGTAATGATTAGTTAATTCTACTGCGGAGAGCATTGTTGGTACTCTTTTTGGTCAATAATATCACATAATTATGAACATGTAGAAGGGAATCCTGAAAGTGAAGGTGTACAGCAATAATCAGCACATGACATTGACAGTTTGGGTAGTGTAAATGAGAAGGAAGGGAGTAGGAAGGAATATTAAAAGGTGAGCATAGGATGTCCGACTATCTTCCCTATCTAACACTTCTCTTTTACTAGTGAACAAGTGATCATATTGTGGTTAGTACTTGAAGGTAGGGTAAGCTCATAAGAAAGGGAAGGGATTAACACGAAATACGATACATGTACACAATAATAGCGAATTATGGAGGTGTTTTGGTTGTAGGTTCCCGTTGAAAAATCCGTAAAGATTTTCCACAGAACTTATCATATGGGATATATAAAATCTGGTGTTGAGGCACGGAACTCAAGTGTTGACTTAATTTCGTGTCATGACAGGACAATGTTGAAGACTAGGAGTTTATGTGCAGAATATCACTATCTGAGCGCCTATATTTTCATTTTTTTTTACATGATTGTTGCATGATTATTGTTGACAATTTTCATTGAGGTGCACGCAGCATATTTCCATTTTGTTGAAGTAAAAAAATGGGTAGAATGTAGAATTCGGGCGTACCGCCAGTCTTGTTTACACTATGCGTAGTGGCGTCGGACCTTTCCCATCATGTTCCCGTCTATTTTGACCTAACCTAACCTGACCTGACCTGACCTAACCTAACCTAGCCTAACCTAACCTAGTATTCATGTAGTAATTAATGACAGGGGGCAAATAGCAGAAAATATAGCATCGAAATAGACGGGAACGTAAGTGCGAGCGCGGCGATCGCCCTATGTAAACAATGACGACCGTACGCCCGAACTCTACATCCATCCCAAAAATATATAAATGACAAATGAGGAAAAGACATCTGCACAGAATTTAATGACTAGGGCAAATTTATTCCAAACATTTGTTGAATGCCTGACAATCATGACATTAGTATTCATGAAAGTAATTATACTAGATAATACATTGTTGGAGTAGCTTTTGGTTAGAAGTACTCTAGAATACAATAATATCAGATGAAGTCTTACGATTATGGACCTACACTATAAACTCCTCCTGATAGATAGCACAATCTATCATTCTTACGAGGCCTATCATGTCTTGGTATATTGAAGGAGGGGTGTTGCTCTGGTTGAAGAAGCTTCTAGCAAGGTTGTTACCATGTACACACAGGACAACTGGTATAACTGATATATTTACCTATTACGTGCTCATGAATACTTACACACGAAGCTGTTCCCGATCATTCAGCTTATGTTTCAACTGAGTATTAGGCCCTATAACTTACCGGTGCAGTATAGGGTATGCACAGTTTGATCCACAAGGTCCTCTTACCCCACAGCATACTGATGCAAACAGCTCATCACACCATTTATGTAGCTAGAAAGGGACTGCTAGAGCATTTTCCTAGTAGTTACTCCAACCTATGGAATGTGTTTCTAATTTTATTCTACAAAAAAGGTTGGAGGTTGGATACTACGCATTATCAATATACGCGAAGAACTGCCATTGATAATGCTCTTCAAATCTCTGGTAATCCCACGACTGAAGTACTCTATTGTACCAACATCTCCACACAACCTAGAGAGTGTTCGAAGAAGCTTCATGTGCCACAACAGCCGGGTAAAACATCTTAACCAGTGTATACGGTTGACAGTTTTTAACCTCTACTCACAGGAGCAAAGAAGGGAGAGATATTAAATAATCTAAATATGGAAACAATTTGAAGGACTATTGGCCAACCTCCACACCACAATATCATGGACCTAGAATGACAGGGGGAATAAAACAATTATTATCCCACCCCTAAAATGTTAGGGGAGCAATGGGAACAGTGAGGGACTTTTGGTTGGCAAATAAGGGACCTAGTCTCTTTAACAAATTGCCAGAGAACGTGAAAAACCTGGTGGATGTGCCAACGGAAGTCTTCAAGTGAGCACTGAACAGCCATCTCAAATCGGTGCCTGATCAATCAAGGATTGTGGGGGCAAAAGCTGCTCCCTCGAATAGTTTAGTTCATCAAACACTGGCAGCGAACAGACTCAGGGGGAGAAGCTCTCTCAGAGGCCATTGAGAGATGGCTGAATCAACACAAGGTCATCACAAGGTAAACATAAATAAGAGATGGAAGTTTATAGATAAGATATTCCGAATTTGAAAAAAAAAGTTGGAGCATTTTTTCACCATCTTCACAGGTACACTATGTACCGTGAAATAACAAATATGTGGGAGGTCTCGGTGACAAGTATACATTGTAGATGATTAAGGCAGATGTTGATAAATTATATAAAACACTTACAATTTAATATTGAATATGGGATGAGTGTGGATGAAACTGTTGGATAGGTGGGACGGAGGAGGGAAGGGATTAGAAGGGAGAAAAACAAAGGAGTGGCATGTACGGGATAGAATAGATTAAAAGTAAGAGCGAGGAAGAGGTAAATGAAATAGAATAAAGGGTACGGAGGAGAAGATGAAGAGGACAGGTATAAGGGAGGGGAGAGTAGGATAAGATAAGGCAAGGGATAGAGAAGCAGGGGCAGTGAGAGGCAGGGGAAGGGTCGGGTAAGGAAAGGGGAGACAGAAGGAAAGATGAAGGCAGAAGTGGAAGGGTGGGGGGGGGCAGGGGAAGGGTCGGGTAAGGAAACGGGAGACAGATGGAAAGATGAAGGCAGAAGTGGAAGGGGGGGGGGGGGGGGGAAGGGGAAGGGTCGGGTAAGGAAACGGGAGACAGAAGGAAAGATGAAGGCAGAAGTGGAAGGTGGAAGGGGGGGGGGGGGGGGGGGCAGGGGAAGGTACTAACTTGGGGTCAAGGGTCGCTGGGCAAGGCAACTACCCTGGAACTTATGGCAGGGTAAGAGTATAATTAATTCATAATTACATTTCACGGGTATCAAAGTTCGTTTCGTGTTTCTGGACGAAGACACTCACACACGCACACACGCTCTTATCCTACACCAAGGTCAAGAGAGTTTAGGAGGTCTACTCAGTATTGAAATATGACATTTCTGGCCAGCGAAAGCCGCGGTACTCCACTCTCTGGATCTTGCCCTACACGTACAGTATAGCCAGTCAGTTGAACATCAAAAGGAAATTATGAATTATTTCATCCAACATATTTAAGAAATACTGCTGCATTACATGTGTCGATCACTGTATTAACACGCGCGCGTGCAAGGTTATATTAGACATGAGTGAAGCATCAGAAAGTTACGAGTAAAGCTCTATTTGGCTTAAAAGTGGTATATCTGTCGGAGAGTCGAACCAATTTTGAAGCCTATGTGTACTGTACAAGCATCTTTTCGCAAACATGTGCTGACAAACTGACATACATATCATATAATCTTATGAAGGAGCAAATAACAGATAAAGATCTGGTCAATAGAAGGATAATTATTGACTATACTGTACAGCCAAGGCAGGAGCAAAGAGTGACTCTTACTTCACGATATTGTTTCCCGAATGAAGAGAAAGGTGGGAGGTGCTAGGGAAAGGTGAGCATAAACGTGGGAGGTGCTAGGGAAAGGTGAGCATAAACGTGGGAGGTGTTAGGGAAAGGTGAGCATAAACGTGGGAGGTGCTAGGGATAGGTGAGCATAAACGTGGGAGGTGTTAGGGAAAGGTGAGCATAAACGTGGGAGGTGCTAGGGAAAGGTGAGCATAAACGTGGAAGGTGCTAGGGAAAGGTGAGCATAAACGTGGGAGGTGCTAGGGAAAGGTGAGCATAAACGTGGGAGGTGCTAGGGAAAGGTGAGCATAAACGTGGGAGGTGCTAGGGAAAGGTGAGCATAAACGTGGGAGGTGTTAGGGAAAGGTGAGCATAAACGTGGGAGGTGTTAGGGAAAGGTGAGCATAAACGTGGGAGGTGCTAGGGAAAGGTGAGCATAAACGTGGGAGGTGTTAGGGAAAGGTGAGCATAAACGTGGGAGGTGTTAGGGAAAGGTGAGCATAAACGTGGGAGGTGTTAGGGAAAGGTGAGCATAAACGTGGGAGGTGCTAGGGAAAGGTGAGCATAAACGTGGGAGGTGTTAGGGAAAGGTGAGCATAAACGTGGGAGGTGTTAGGGAAAGGTGAGCATAAACGTGGGAGGTGCTAGGGAAAGGTGAGCATAAACGTGGGAGGTGTTAGGGAAAGGTGAGCATAAACGTGGGAGGTGTTAGGGAGAGGTGAGCATAAACGTGGGAGGTGTTAGGGAAAGGTGAGCATAAACGTGGGAGGTGCTAGGGAAAGGTGAGCATAAACGTGGGAGGTGTTAGGGAAAGGTGAGCATAAACGTGGGAGGTGTTAGGGAAAGGTGAGCATAAACGTGGGAGGTGTTAGGGAAAGGTGAGCATAAACGTGGGAGGTGTTAGGGAAAGGTGAGCATAAAAAGGGGGTGAGAGAGAGAGGGTTATTCTGTCAGTTTTGATGAAAAGGTATCAAAATTCATATCCTGGAAGAGAAAGACAAGGAACGCAAGAAATCGACTCATACAATGGTGAAAGGTAGTTTATGAAATTAAGTACTACTGTATATTACAAAGCTATATGCATTTTTTTTTTAAATAGTCACAAATGCATATCCAATCAATTTAATTTTTAATTTTTGGAGTGGATGTTGCAATTTACAATCAAAGAGAGGAAATAAGAGGAGCAGACGAGGGGAAAAGGAGAAAGAGGGAAGGAAGAAAAGGTGGGGAAGAGGGAAGAGGACACGAAGAAATACTGTAGAGTCAAACAAGAATATGGAAAAGAAAACAGGCACCAATAAACTAAACACAAACATAGGAGAGGAGGGGAATGAAGCGAGGGAAACATATGGGAGGAAGAGACGGAAAGGAAGGAGAATAAACAGGAGGGGAGAATAATAGAGCATACAGTAACGGAGAGAGGAAAGAAGACAAGTGGATCCTGGAAAAGAAGAAGAGTGCACAGTGTTATATATTTCCCTGTTTGGGCTCTGTCTCGAGTCGGCTACCCGCAGCTTAAAAAACATTGGGTATGTGCCAGAGAGATAGGCACCGGGATTGTGAAATGTGAGGAGCGGGCACTTTGAATGAAAATAAAGAGAGAAATCGGAACAAGTGGATAAGATAGAGTGCCGTAAGAGTGGGAGGATAACTAAAGAGCAGCAACAAGCCTCCCTCTCATTACACCATAAAAACAGTCTTAAGGGACGAGGGCCTTCATTACCTGATGGGACAATGGGTGAGTCGGGGCACGGCTGGTTAATTAGGGTAACATGACGATTTTACGCCTTTAGTCTCAATATATGGGAGGTGCAGGGGGTGGGGAGGGGGGTTGCAGTGTATAGCCAGATTAAGGGGATAGTGGTTAAGTTTCGATAAATTTATTACTGTATTTATTATTTGATCGTAACCTCGCTAGACCTCCATCAAGCCTAAACACACAGCAGTTAGACCCCACTTCAAGATAAATTTTCTTCCATTAGCCTAATTTAAAATTGTACCAAGAGTTAAGGGTAACTATATTTTGAAAAAGAAAATAGTATTATATCAAACATAATAATTATAGCTTATATTATGCTCATATTAAGTAATCGAGAGCTACTTACTACAACCTGCCTACCATTGCATACCAAACTGTATTATCAAGTTGTTGATTTTCTCATACTCAAAGAATCAAATGAAAGAGAAAATTATTCCCTGGCAACTGCACAGTCAGCACAACCACAACTTAAATTATAGTTATATTCATAGACTACAGTAGATCTGGACTGGACACGAAAATGGAACTTTGCAGTAAGGGACCCAAAATCGGAAAACGAACCCCCAAGTTCGAACCTGGAAACCGCGAAAATTTGATGTTTTCGCGGTTTTGAGGTTCGAACCCCTTCGGGGATCACGGCGTCAGGCAATAGATAGATAGATTGTGTGTGTTCGTTTTATGTGTTTTTGTGTGTTGCATCTGTTTAGGTGGATTCTTAGCACTGTGAGCCTCCACTATCCCGGCTGGTGTGGGAAGACTGCTAACCTGCCTGCCAGGTAAGACCAATTAGCGGTCATTAGGCGTGTAATTGACCAAATTGGTGTCCGTGGTTAGTTACTATCACGCAGGCGAGGGTGGCGGCGTAGGTTGCCTTAAATCAACGGTTCGGGTATTTTAGGGTGTGGTGTCTTAAAATCCTTGAATCAACCATCGGATCAGGTAGGATAACGGAGGAAACCTTTGACACGACATAACAATTTTCAGTATTAACTTTTAGTATGAAGATTGCATCTGTATTTTGTAGTCAACGTTCATTGTCTTGTGTATGTCGAACAAAATATTGTTGCAACAAATATGCTCATGCAGTTCTACTGGCTAGACTGTGTGAGTGTGTGAGTGTGTTGATAGCCTGTGTAGGTCGCAGAGGCTTACACAAAACATCAAACCATCTGCAAATGTGCCCAAAAAAGCCTTTGCAGTCTTCAGTTTGATTGGCCGATCTGAGAGTGTATATTACATTTAAAGTAAATTCGAACTAGCGCTTTTGCCGACAAACTCTGATCGGTATCTTTTGTTTATCAATATTTCGGAAGTTTTGTTCATTGGTATAAGCAATTAGAGTATAGGAGTGTACGTAGATTGTTCTAGGTAGCTGTAATACAAGGCGGAACAAAATTGAGGTAATGATTATCTTCACTAGGAACGAGTTGGTACATAGGGAACATTCAGAGTGACAATATGAATGAATGGTACAACGCTGGCTTGACACGAGCAATATTAATGACATTATTGCATTGGTGTCTAGTATCCAGTATATTATGTATCAGGTAAATATGTTGTTAGTAACAAACACAAGTTTAACTTTCACTCTGTAGCGCTAGGTACAGTCAGATGCCATAGTATCAGCCCACTCATAAGAATTCCTGGACTTACCCATTTCTAATTATGGAAGTATATCTCTGGAAACAAATTTAAGAAAATATTTGTCTTTACATGAACTACAAAACTATATATACTGTTTATTGAAAAGCAAGTTATATTCTAACATATTCCAGATAGATATAATTGCATAATTAAAAATATAGGGAGCCCACTAATTCTCATGAGTGGGCTAGACACTATGGTATCCGAGTGTACATCACCTTGAATGTGGGAAGTTGTTCACTCTCCCCTTCCACACACACAATAGAAGAATCAGACACTACACAAAGTAAACAAAGATCATTCCAGTTGTCCTATTGTTAACCATTACGACAATGAAACCTTTCACCTCGTTAAACAATAATACAATATATTTTCATATTCTATAAAGTTAAATATCGATGAACCCAATAATGTCCTTTGTTCATGATAAATTGTAATACTTCGATGCTAAGTATCTTGTGTTCAAGGTTAATTTAAATCTACTATTTATATAGTTGAGGTAATAGTCATGGCTAATTGTGTTGTAGTCTGTACTCCGTTACGAGTTATTTTGTTTCTTTTGAAAGTTAGTGGAAGACATGTATCAATTTACCTATTAACGATTATAATCTACACAATTACAAATTCCACAAACAGTATGATTTCCTTGCAACTTGTTTCACTATTGTTTATTATTATAATTTATTCATTGGCCTCAAGTACCTTTGATGCTTTAAATGCTCATTTGATGCAAGATGTGTGTACCAAAATGGTGTCATGTCGAGGAAGTTGTCTGCTATGCACTGTACATCCTGAAGGCTCTGGTGGACACGCATGGTCAGCCGGACAGTCCGTGACAAATTACCCAGTTATCATTAACTAACCGACCTGTCCAGTTTTCCCCAAGAGATCGTAAATTGTTGTGTTGATGGTGGGCCACAGATTCCAGAAGTGAGAAAAATTATCGCGGGTTGTCAAAAATTTAGCTACTCGTTTTAACCAGTTCAATTTGTTGCTCGTAAACTCGTGGTTTTGCTTATTCAGCTAAATTGTGTAATAGTCCTGTTAAAATAGAAATAAGAGTGTTCTCGAGTGACCTCACACAAGATATCAGAAGTTGAGATGATTGTTCTTTCTACTTAGTAATGTTATGCATTATTTGTTATGGTGTCACTTTCCCTCTTTGACATTAATGGCATATTTTTGTGATTATTCAACCTTTAGTTTACAAAAATGAGAAAAGTTGGGCCCAAAGTTTATTGTGTTTCCCAGGAGGAAGGCTATCCACAAATTCAAGGAGGTTTGGGGCATGACTAATAATACTGATACAAAGTATAAACAGTTTCGGATTCACATATTACAACAGGGCAATGTAAGAGCTTATTTCAGTACTATATTCCTATTGTAACTAGAGAGGAGTTATAAAATGAAACTGTAGACTCGAGCCCAAACTTGCCACGTGGCTGTTCCTTTCCCTTCTTTCGAACTATATGATAATTTTCCCCTCAGATTATTTCACTCCCATTAACGTCCACAATCAACGCCGAATCCCTAACACCTACCCAAACCAACCCCTATCTACGTTTAACATAACCTACTCAAAGCTTTATCTTATCCGAAAATTAATCTAATCAATATTGATATAATTTTAATCAAACCAAAAATTATATAGTTAAATTCAATGCCAGCTAAAAGACTTGTGATGGAAATAACCTAATATCAACCTCCCCTCCGATGTTCCCCACGCTTCCTCCCTTTGGAGTTTATTCCTCCTCCACTTCCTCTGTATTGTTCTTCCCCCTGTCTTCCTAAATTATCTTCCGTCCTGCATCACCCAACTTCCTCTATACCTTCCTTCCTGCACAATTCTTCTTCGTGCATCACCCTTCTTCCTGTATCCTTCTTCCTGCATCAACCCTTCTTCCTGCATCAACCGTTCTTCCTGCATCACCCTTCTTCCTGCATCACCCTTCTTCCTGCATCAACCCTTCTTCCTGCATCACCCTTCTTCCTGCATCAACCCTTCTTCCTGCATCACCCTTCTTCCTGCATCAACCCTTCTTCCTGCATCACCCTTCTTCCTGCATCACCCTTCTTCCTGCATCAACCCTTCTTCCTGCATCACCCTTCTTCCTGCATCACCCTTCTTCCTGCATCAACCCTTCTTCCTGCATCACCCTTCTTTCTGCATCAACCCTTCTTCCTGCATCACCCTTCTTCCTGCATCACCCTTCTTCCTGCATCAACCCTTCTTCCTGCATCAACCCTTCTTCCTGCATCACCCTTCTTCCTGCATCAACCCTTCTTCCTGCATCACCCTTCTTCCTGCATCAACCCTTCTTCCTGCATCACCCTTCTTCCTGCATTAACCCTTCTTCCTGCATCAACCCTTCTTCCTGCATCACCCTTCTTCCTGCACCAACCCTTCTTCCTGCATCACCCTTCTTCCTGCATCACCCTTCTTCCTGCATCAACCCTTCTTCCTGCATCACCCTTCTTTCTGCATCAACCCTTCTTCCTGCATCACCCTTCTTCCTGCATCACCCTTCTTCCTGCATCAACCCTTCTTCCTGCATCAACCCTTCTTCCTGCATCACCCTTCTTCCTGCATCACCCTTCTTTCTGCATCAACCCTTCTTCCTGCATCACCTTTCTTCCTGCATCAACCCTTCTTCCTGCATCAACCCTTCTTCCTGCATCACCCTTCTTCCTGCATCAACCCTTCTTCCTGCATCAACCCTTCTTCCTGCATCAACCCTTCTTCCTGCATCACCCTTCTTTCTGCATCAACCCTTCTTCCTGCATCACCCTTCTTTCTGAATCAACCCTTCTTCCTGCATCACCCTTCTTCCTGCATCAACCCTTCTTCCTGCATCACCCTTCTTCCTGCATCAACCCTTCTTCCTGCATCACCCTTCTTCCTGCATCAACCCTTCTTCCTGCATCACCCTTCTTCCTGCATCAACCCTTCTTCCTGCATCACCCTTCTTCCTGCATCAACCCTTCTTCCTGCATCAACCCTTCTTCCTGCATCAACCCTTCTTCCTGCATCACCCTTCTTCCTGCATCACCCTTCTTCCTGCATCACCCTTCTTCCTGCATCAACCCTTCTTCCTGCATCAACCCTTCTTCCTCCATCACCCTTCTTCCTGCATCAACCCTTCTTCCTGCATCACCCTTCTTCCTGCATCAACCCTTCTTCCTGCATCAACCCTTCTTCCTGCATCACCCTTCTTCCTGCATCAACCCTTCTTCCTGCATCACCCTTCTTCCTGCATCACCCTTCTTCCTGCATCAACCCTTCTTCCTGCATCAACCCTTCTTCCTCCATCACCCTTCTTCCTGGATCAACCCTTCTTCCTGCATCAACCCTTCTTCCTGCATCACCCTTCTTCCTGCATCAACCCTTCTTCCTGCATCACCCTTCTTCCTGCATCAACCCTTCTTCCTGCATCAACCCTTCTTCCTGCATCACCCTTCTTCCTGCATCAACCCTTCTTCCTGCATCACCCTTCTTCCTGCATCAACCCTTCTTCCTGCATCACCCTTCTTCCTGCATCAACCCTTCTTCCTGCATCACCCTTCTTCCTGCATCAACCCTTCTTCCTGCATCACCCTTCTTCCTGCATCACCCTTCTTCCTGCATCAACCCTTCTTCCTGCATCAACCCTTCTTCCTGCATCACCCTTCTTCCTGCATCACCCTTCTTCCTGCATCACCCTTCTTCCTGCATCAACCCTTCTTCCTGCATCAACCCTTCTTCCTGCATCACCCTTCTTCCTGCATCACCCTTCTTCCTGCATCACCCTTCTTCCTGCATCACCCTTCTTCCTGCATCAACCCTTCTTCCTGCATCAACCCTTCTTCCTGCATCACCCTTCTTCCTGCATCACCCTTCTTCCTGCATCACCCTTCTTCCTGCATCAACCCTTCTTCCTGCATCACCCTTCTTCCTGCATCACCCTTCTTCCTGCATCACCCTTCTTCCTGCATCAACCCTTCTTCCTGCATCACCCTTCTTCCTGCATCACCCTTCTTCCTGCATCAACCCTTCTTCCTGCATCACCCTTCTTCCTGCATCACCCTTCTTTCTGCATCACCCTTCTTCCTGCATCACCCTTCTTCCTGCATCATACTACAGTATAATTAACAGAATCAACAAGAAACTGTAACATTGAACTATTTCTTAAAAACCCGAAATACTTACAATTTGAGACCAGTATCAAGAAAGGAATGTAAGTGAAAAAAAATAAAAATACAACTAGTGAAGAAACGAAAGCAACTAAATTACATGGCGAAGAAATTGAGGAAAAAGCGAAACAAAATTAAAGAGGAGAAGAAACGCCATCACAAAGAAATATATTACAAGTGTAAAGGATCGAACAACAAGAATGATCCCCAATGACTAACATTAAGAGAGATAATTACGTCAGGACCAGCAGAAGGCCCTGAAGGCAGCCAAGGGTCACCAGGGATCAAACTGCCGGTAACGTTGCTGGCAGCTAGACATGACTTGATTTTTTACAATGCTTCCTTAGGACTAAACGTTAACTCGCCTAAAATAACCAAGAACTGTATTTCAATAAACAACCTAACGTAGCCAAACTGACCTGACCTTATGTAATGTAATTGACATTATTTAAGTCTGGCGACTTACATTTATTCTCAAATTCAGCCAAATCAAATAATAGTTAAGTTTACGAGAGCTAGGTAAATGGACATCACAATGTTGCTAGAATAAATGTTCTAATCGAAAATTACCGGTGTTAAAGCGCTGGGATAACTCCATCTTGAATTAGGTTATATTTTGCATGTGCGTCCTAGGAAAAGAACAAAAACACAATTGTGTCAATGTCCTGGGGAGACTTTGTGAAGATGTTGTGGGGCTGACGGGAAATTGCACACTGTCAACAGGTCTCTTATTTGGAGCCAGTTCCTGCCACTGCGCACTTATCTCTTGACACTTCATTGTCACTTGAAGGAGCACAACCGTGAGAGTTCACTAGCGAGGCTCATGTGCACAACGGTTGAGTTTTGAAAAGTTGTATTGAGTAACTTTCAATTAGCCCTACCACGTACAAAGTCTAGTTTTCCACTCTACTGTGCACTCAAAGGCCATAAGAAGTATACCATTATTTGACTCCATTACATGTACAATTTTCATTCAACACACAATCATGGAAATCCCATTTGTGCCTGGTTACAAATTGGAGTGATTAATATGAAGAACAAAAATGCTGAACATGATACTAATGATGACGTTCATTATAGCCTGACACTCGTATCCCAAGCAATATATAAATATAACAATATATCAACTGCTAGGCTAGGAACTGTTCACAATAAGTGTTTACCTCTCAGCTTGAAAAAAGTACTGTTAGGCGTCTCATCCACCTCCCTACTTAGTCTGGTATTTGGGCTTCTACTATGTTAAACATGGTGTTGATATCTGAGGTACTGTGACATTATTATGCTTCCCATTGTCGATAAGGACATGTATCGGAACCAAGTTAATTGTGTTGTCAAGACCCAGGAGTTATGGTTGGAAAAATGTAAATGCCTTCGATTTCGTCATTGCAATTACACTTGGTCTTCATATGACGATTGCATGCAGTTTAGGAAGAAATAGTTGGTGGTAGAGAGCTAATTGATATAGTTTTTATCCCATTAATCCATATATATTCTTCATAAACTGCCTAAGTTTGCCTAAAGATTACCAAAATACAATGTGTTCAAAATATATTCAACCATTCCTCCCTGTCAGCCTCCTCACCACCCGCTACCAGTGCCCTTGACCATTCCCCCCTGTTAGTCTCTTCCTCCCTTCCATCTCCCTGCTCTTCACTATTTATATAATCCGTTCCACCACCCTATAGTCTATTCGATGTACGTGGGCGAGAAATCATGAACTCTATCCTCTGTAATTCAAAAAGGGCTAGAGCAAATAGACTGTACATTTCCACATATATTCCTTGACTGACTCTTCCCAAATGGTAGACATATTAGCTCGTTTACTTTAGTCGTTTTTTAGTTACAGAGAATAGAGGTCATGATTTCTCGCCTACTTACAGCGAATGGACTATAGCATTATCCCCCAACTGGTGACAAATGGATGCCCAGGAGCACCAAGGTTATTGTGTTCGCTATCATAAGACTCCCTCATCCCATCAACTTCAGGCGGGATTAGCTTTAAGCCTAAGGAAGATTTGGTGACAAGTAGAAAAGCGAGGTGGGGAGAGGAGAGGAATGGGTAAACTGACTTGGTGAGATTAATTGTTTTGGTGAGCTGTTAGTTCAGTCGGTAGACCTCTGGGTTGCGCGATAAGAAACTGGAAGGTAATACAAAGTTTTCGGCATTTTAAAACTCCTAATGTAAATGAAAACGGAAATTTAATAGTTGTAGCCAATGAGAAGACTGGTAATATAGTATATGTCAATATTTTTGAAAGCTAATACACTTAAGTGCACTACCATTCCCATTCACCTCTGACGGTACCCCCCACCCTCCCACCACTCCATCAACTTTCCTATCACCCACCTTACCATTCATATCCCCAATCAGAAATATTCTTTCGTTCTTGTCAAACTTGTCCAGGCACGCCTCCACATTCACCCAGAACTCTTCTTTCTCTCTTACAAGTTTATCCTCTGTTGGAGCATACACACCCACAATCACCCACGTTTGTATTCCTACTTTCATTCTCACCCACACAATCCTTGAACTCACAGACCCATATTCTCTTACACACTCCTTCCATATGTTACTTACAAACAAACATGCACCTTCTCTCGCTGCTCCCTCACTCACTCCAGCACACACACCCATTCCACACTCTCACTCTCTCACTTCTGCACCCTTCCATTTGGTCTCCGTCATTCCACATACATCCAGCCTGGTATTCACTAACACTTCCATTACCTCTCTCTCTTTTGTGCCATCATTCATGCCACTCACGTTCCATGTACAGTACCTATTCTCAGAATGTCCGTAGGCTTGTCCATAGTCGGTCGGGGTTCGTCAACACAGGGTCCGTCCGCATCCGAGGCTGGTTGTTCGTTTATCGTTGCTACGTATTTTTTTTCCGGATGGGGGTCGCAAGCCCACCGACCCAACCTCTTTAGTCGCCTCTTACGACACGCAGAAGGCACATGGGGCATATTCTAATCCCTTACCCCCAAGGTAAAGGAGAGAATGATAAAAAAAGCCGGTGACTCCCCTTAACAAGTTGATCGCACTGACCGCCATGTTATTGTTTTATCGTTCTCTTTAATGCCCGGGGTTAAACTGCTCTCAGGTCAAGAATATGGCCATACAGGCTCAGTAATAATGTGGTAGCGAACGCTGGAGGTTCTGTAACTGTAATAGTTTTAAATTACAAGAAGTACTATCGACAAATAAAAAATAAAATATTTATATGTTTACTACTATATATGATAATAAACTACTATCATATTATTAGTATTGTTCCTATTATAATTATTACTAATAATATGTTACTATTAACAAAAGATGAATTGTCTGTATATGTAAACATACACTAGAATGGTGGTGGTCCTGGGGCAGTAGTCCTGCGGGGACTGACACTATGGCCTCAGGACCATCGCATATGGAAGGCTGTCTGCTTGTGGTTGCTTGATACTGCTGCTGTTGCTGCTTCTATGCCTGATGTTGCTTCTGCTATTGCTGTTGTTGTTTATGATTTCCTGTTTTACTATCTACGCTGTTTTCTGCAAATTTTCCCTACTTTGTACGGGTTGAAGGAGATGATGATAAAGAAAGAAAAATATATGTCACTAAATGCAATACTGAGGTATTTGTGTTAATGACAGCACCTGTAAGAATGTTACGTGTTAATAATGACATAAAGCCACGGTGGTCGAGTGGAGAGCACGCTCACGTGTGAATCTGCTTGGCCTGGGTTCGATCCCAGCCCAGGCGGACATTTAGTGGGTGTGGTAGTACGTCCTAGCGTGTTTCACATGCTCGCACCCAGTCGGGGGACACCTTGACGACGTATACAGATTAACAACACACATAACAGTCACTCCAACAGCTTCCCCTCTCTCCAACACCCCTTCTCCCCTCTCTACACTCTTCAAAAAATAGGAAAGTAGAAAGTAGCTACGAGGTGCCGTTGTAAAGGCTTATCCCTCAATACCTTCACCTGACCTGACCTGACATGAAGGGCGCGGGAGTTGATGAAACCTTGTTAAGCGTGTGCTGATGGAGGTAGATGCAGAGCAGTCACGTGTTGGTGGAGGCACGTGCAGGTCTCATGTTAGTGATGGTACCTGTAGGACAATCACCTGTTGATGGAGGCACGTGTAGGACACTTGTGTATTTATGGAGGCACGTGTAGGACAGGTGCGTGTCAGTGGCTCATGCCTGGTATTATCTGTCATGTTTCACTGATCTGCCAAACACTCGGCACATTCCTGTCCGATTTTATCTTTAATCGGGTTCCGTCGATATTTATTTATGATTTGATAGTTATTGTTTGTTCCCACAATTCACCCCCCCCCCCCCCTCTCTCTCTCTTTCTCTCTCTCTCTCTCTCTCTGTCAACCAGGTGACGTGTTATGTTCATCCCTGGAGGTAAAAGAGCAGCAACAATGGTCAGCCGACACATCACATCCGGCATCTGCTTCACTCCCTCACACCAACACACCTTCCGCCATCTCGGTGCAGTTTGCCATAAGTCATTTCGTCATACTGTATTGCTAATGTCATATCAATCTATCTTTTATGTAGCTGGTTGTATGTCTGTATGTACAATTGTCCTGACAGTCGGTGGAGTATACTGTATATACAATAGTAAACACTATAATTATGATACCGGCACTGTTTTGCTGTCAGTTAGGTTGAGGGCTGTACGCAACAAGGGTATGGTCCATAGGTAGGTTGGACTGGCCATTAGCTAAACAAGTTGATCCCATTGCCCGCCATGTTGTTGTTTTATCGTTCTCTTTAATGCCCGGGGTTAAACTGCTCTCATGGTCAAGAGTTTGGCCATACAGGCTCAGTAATACTGTGGTAGCGAACACTGGAGGTTCTATAACGGTAATAGTCTTTAATAACAAGAAGTACTATCGAAAAATAAAAATAATATAAATATGATTTATAATAAATATGATATGATAATCTACTGTCATATTAATAGTATAGTTTTTATTATAATCGTTACTAATAATATGTTGTTTGTAAATACTGTAGATGAATTTCCTGATAACGTTAACATACATAATATTCACGGTGGTGGTCCTGGGGCAGTAGTCCTGCGGGGACTAACACAATGGCCTCAGGACCATCACATATGGAAGGCTGTCTGTTTGTGGTTGCTTGATACAGCTGCTGTTGCTGCTTCTGTGCCTGATGTTGTTTCTGCTACTGCTGTTGTTGTTTATGATTCTTCTGTTTTACTATACGCTGTTTTATTCAAATTGTCCCTACTGTGTACGGGTTGAAGGAGATGATGATGAAGAAAGACAAATATATCTAACTAAATGCATTAGGGAGGCGTGTATGTTGATGACAGCACCTGTAAGAAATATACGTGTTAATAATACCACGTGAAGCATGCGTGAGTTGATGAAACCTTGTTAAGCGTGTAAATGCTGATGGTGGTAGATGCAGGTCAGTCGCGTGTTGGTGGAGGCACGTGCAGGACAGTCACGTGTTAGTGGTGGTGCCTGTAAGACAATCACTTATTGATGGAGGCACGTGCAGGACAGTCACGTGCTAGTGGTGGTACCTGTAAGACAATCACCTGTTGATGGAGGCACGTGCAGGACAGTCACGTGTTAGTGGTGGTACCTGTAAGACAATCACCTGTTGATGGAGGCACGTGCAGGACAGTCACGTGTTAGTGGTGGTACCTGTAAGACAAACAGTTGTTGATGGAGGTACGTGCAGGACAGTCACGTGTTAGTGGTGGTACCTGTAAGACAATCACCTGTTGATGGAGGCACGTGCAGGACAGTCACGTGTTAGTGGTGGTACCTGTAAGACAATCACCTGTTGATGGAGGCACGTGCAGGACAGTCACGTGTTAGTGGTGGTACCTGTAAGACAATCACTTGTTGATAGAGGCACATGCAGGACAGTCACGTGTTAGTGGTGGTACCTGTAAGACAATCACCTGTTGATGGAGGCACGTGCAGGACAGTCACGTGTTAGTGGTGGTACCTGTAAGACAATCACTTGTTGATGGAGGCACGTGCAGGACAGTCACGTGTTAGTGGTGGTACCTGTAAGACAATCACTTGTTGATGGAGGCACGTGCAGGACAGCCACGTGTTAGTGGTGGTACCTGTAAGACAATCACTTTTTGATGGAGGCACGTGCAGGACAGTCACGTGTTAGTGGTGGTACCTGTAGGACAATCACCTGTTGATAGAGGCACGTGCAGGACAAGTGTGTATTGATGGTGGCACGTGTAGGACAGGTGTGAGGCAGTGGTTCATGCTGGCATTCCCTGTTTTGTGTCGTCACTTGTGTTATAAACACTCGTCACATTGACTGTCCAGTTTTATCTTTAATCGGGTTTCGTCGATATTGCTTTATGATTGATAGTTATTGTTTTATCCGCACAAATTTCGTCTCCCCCTCCCCCCTTCTCTCTCTCTCTCTCTCTCTCTCTCTCTCTCTCTCTCTCTCTCTCTCTCTCTCTCTCTCTCTCTCTCTCTCTCTCTCAACCAGGTGACGTGTTATGTTCATCCCTGGAGGTATAAGAGCAGCAGCAGTGGTCAGCCGACACATCACATCCGGCAGCTGCTTCACTCCCTCACACCAGCACACCTTCCGCCATTTCGGTGCAGTTTGGCATTGTTTTCTTTATAATTAATTTCGTCATACGGTATTGCTAATTTCCTATCGATCCATCTTTTTATGTAGCTGTTTGAATGTCTGCATGTACAATCGTCCTGAGTGTCGGTGATTCGAGCCCGGCTGGGAATATATAAACAAAAGTAAACAATATATGACACCGCCACTGTTTTGATGTCCTTTAGGTTGAGGGCTGCACGCAACAAGTGTGTGACACGTGAGTCAAACAGGAAGCGGAAGGAGACATGACAGGTGTGTATAATGATTATCAGGGACACGATCATATCTCCTCATGTTGCTGTTTGGGAAGTGCTAATGCTATTAATATTTATGAATATGCTGATTTTTAAAGCGCAAACTAATTTTAAAAGATAAGTTTTCTCATTTAACCCATTGAGTACCGTAGGATACAGTAATAAAAGTCCCCAGCAGTCCCAAGCACTGTGGCGAAAATGGCAGGAGAGACCACCTTTTCACCTCAAGAGATGAGGCAAGACTGGA
The DNA here is from genome assembly GCA_032716605.1 of Paralithodes platypus. Taxonomy (NCBI): domain Eukaryota; kingdom Metazoa; phylum Arthropoda; class Malacostraca; order Decapoda; family Lithodidae; genus Paralithodes; species Paralithodes platypus. The sequence goes on from CM064573.1 coordinate 64,413,089, forward strand.
TCTCTCATTGTTTTTTTTGTTTTTTTGTTTTTAATAAAGCATGAACTTACAGAAGAACACAATAAGTAACTCAACTAAGAAATAATTTTGTCTGAACCTTGATTCCAAGGAAATACGCCGCTAAAATGTATGTGTTGGTGGTGTAATGGATTAGATGCTTATGTTCTGGGTGTGGTGTCCCGAGTTCGAATCCCCGGGAGGATCATATGCTTTCATTAGTTTATTCTAGTTCATTAGGGTTTGTAATGGAAGATTAATGTTAAGAACGGGTTGTTCCTTATTACCATTTAGTCTCGATTTTGTGTTGCTAAACATTACAAATGCAATGCAGGATATTGATTGTAAGGATATTATCATAACAATATGTCAAGTCCTATATAAAAACACTTCAGCCTGGCATAATAAAACACACTTCAGCCTGGCATAATAAAACGCAGTTGATCGTGACCTTAAGGGCAGGTTTTTAGTGTGTTCCCTAGATATCCATCAAGCTTAACATTACAACCCCTAGATCCCCTTTCAAGATAAATTTGTACATTTTTCGGTAGAAAAATCTCCCGGCCGAAGGCCGGTTCCTCTTAAATTACAGGCTCGCTATCGCTCGCCAGGAAAAAATTGACACCTAAATGGCACGAAGTCTTGAAATTGACAGAAATGTGGCGAAAGTTCTTAAAATCGCCAAACTAATGGGGCGAACGTCTTATAATATCAAAAGCAATGGGGTTAACCATGAGGGAGAAAGGGGTCAAGAAAAAAATCCCTCAAGTGGAAATCTCCCCTTAATGGTATGAAGCCAGAAGCAACAACACGTACAAGGAAAACGAAGATTGTGACGGTGAAAAACATTGTGACGGTGAAAAACATTGTGACGGTGAAAAACATTGTGACGGTGAAAAACATTGTGACGGTGAAAACATTGTGACGGTGAAAAACATTGTGACGGTGAAAAACATTGTGACGGTGAAAAACATTGTGACGGTGAAAAACATTGTGACGGTGAAAAACATTGTGACGGTGAAAAACATTGTGACGGTGAAAAACATTGTGACGGTGAAAAACATTGTGACGGTGAAAAACATTGTGACAGTGAAAAACATTGTGACGGTGAAAAACATTGTGACGGTGAAAACATTGTGACGGTGAAAAACATTGTGATGGTGAAAAACATTGTCTCACAAGTATTTTGCATCTCGTTACGCCAGGCTGACAGCCGATTTTACCACCCATCTTCTCAAACTGTAGTCTGCATTTTATGGCGCACACAATATTATATATACTTAAATTGCCAAAACTTCGAGTTAGGCGATTAAGGCGTCAATCTGTCAATTGTCTCACGATTAAGGGATTTTTACCTGCTTTGCATAGATGATGTTGTTGAGGGGTAAATTAGGTCTGAATTATGGCCATGTTTATTGATATTGTAGACTGAAATTAAATATGAAAAACAGTATGACCAACTGTAGGATGAAAATGGAACATGTACGGACAAAACTGAATAATCAGCCCAACAAAATTGCTGTCATTGTGTGATTTACGCTCCGGTTCAGCCAAACTACATGCAGAGCTGTGGTGGACCTCTCCTTTATCCTAGAGTCGGGATCTTACTTACTTGTTGGGGTAATGAGATTGCAGGAGTATATAATATTCCAAAGAGCTACTAACTCGCACACGACTTACATACACCAGTGAGAGTGAGATATTTGTCCTTAAGGGGAGATTTCCACTTGAGAGACTTTTTTCTGGACCCCTTTCTCCCTCATGTTTAGCCCCATTGCTTTTGAGATTTTAAGACGTTCGTCCTAGTAGTTTGGACATTTTAAGATATTTTGCCCCATTACTGTCAATTTTAAGACCTTTCGTGCCATGATGGTGTCGATTTTTTCCTGGCGAGCGATAGCGAGCCTGTAATTTAAGAGCAACCGGCCTCCGGCCGGGAATTTTTTCTACCGAAAAATTTACAAATTTATCTTGAAAAGGGGTCTACGGGGTGTAATTTTAAGCTTGATGAAAACGTAGGGAACAAACTAAATACCTCCCCTTAAACTAAATACCTCCCCTTAAACTAAATACCTCCCCTTAAACTAAATACCTCCCCTTAATTGTTATCTCCCAACTAGTCTAGCATCATAATTAGGTGCCATAATTAGGTGGCATGTTATCTATTCCTTATTATGTTGTTTGTTGGCACTGACATTGGTAGTTATTTTTGTCTATATTATGTATATATTTTGTATATCAATATATATATTTTGTGTATCAATATATATATTTTGTGTATCAATATATATATTTTGTGTATCAATATATATTTTGTATACCAATATATATTTTGTGTATCAATATATATATTTTGTATATCAATATATATATTTTGTATATCAATATATATATTTTGTATATCAATATATATATTTTGTATATCAATATATATTTTGTATATCAATATATATATTTTGTATATCAATATATATATTTTGTATATCAATATATATATTTTGTATATCAATATATATATTTTGTATATCAATATATATATTTTGTGTATCAATATATATATTTTGTATATCAATATATATATTTTGTATATCAATATATATATTTTGTGTATCAATATATATATTTTGTATATCAATATATATATTTTATTTGTGTTTGTTAGTAAGACTTAAACTAATTGTTAATTGCTAACAATATCTTCGCATGCAGGTGCACCATTATACATAACTATATTTACCATTGCATGTGGTAGGCCTTTCTTTGAGCGGAATATATCGTCTAGTGTTAATTAGAACACAAGAAATAAAGTCATACCTTTATTAAAGGCTCAACTCTACGTAGTTATTAACTTCTTGTTTATAATATACATTTCCTAAACCTGCTTCTTACTCATAGAAAAAAGTCCGTAGAGCATCGTCAGAATATTCCATAAATACGTCATCCGTACTGAAAGGGTTAAATATATGAATCTCGGTTAACATCCGTCAGTGCTACATGAGGCAGACCCTTTAGTAGCCAAACTTTAGAATTAACTTAATTTTTAAAAATAGGTTTATTTTTAATATATGATCATACTATTTCGTAACTATTTTCATAGTGAGTATTTTCTTAATACTTGTTAACAGCAGATAATTCTTTAAAATAAAAAGTAGAAGGGGCACAAGTTAATTAACTGCAGGAAGAAAAGGCTGATAATACTACCGTTCAACCGAAGGTTTTTATGTAACATTGCCATCTTATAAGAAAAATCTTGTAATTTGCTATACACTTTATGAAACTATGTACAGTAGGTATGATTAATATTTTACTTAACTACTGTAGTATCTAGTTACTTATTGGTAATTTCTATGCCTGTATGGTAATTATGTGATGTTGAAGGATCATTAGTTGGCGTGACTCCCATAAAGTTATACACATTCGCTCTTTGGAAATCATAGCGTCACATATAGTATACAACCGCCAACAAACATGACTTCAGAGTTACAGTATTAAATACCACTTTTTAGCTATATATCTTATAAATAAATTAGATAAAAAAATTATCAGATAAAAAATTTGATTTACCAAATGCAGTTTAGGTTAAGGTTGCATAATTTCCTAGTCATATACTCCTAAGCATCTATAATAGCTTAAATCAAATTGACTTTGTAACGGTTATCTCCGTTGGCAAATATATATGCATGAAATAATCTCTTCAAAGACAAATACATACTCAAATTCACACAGGCATACACACACACACGTGGTACCTCGCTCACGGTCCAAGAATCTCTGGAGTATCTAAGAACCTGCAGAATGTGACCTCAACAAATGTAATGACTGCGACTCCACACGACACCAGTTCGACCACAGCACTTAATTACCTCGCCTACCATCTCCACACTGCTCCGTGTGTGGTCTGGACTGAAGTTTATTTATTCCACTTCCTGATAAACCTGTTCGTACTAATTACAAGTTTGTCCTTAAACACACACACTCAATGTTTTTTATTTTTATTTTATTTGTTTTTAATAATATTGATGTGTTACATTTAGAGCATTTTAGAATGGATTGCTTTAATTAAGATATGGTAAATGAGCTACCTTCTGTGCTGTCATTTGTAGAACCTGCTTTATCACAATTAAATATAATTGTACCAGGATACCTGCGAGGTACATTAGCGGATAAATTAGAGTTTGCAATGTGTGTTAAATCTCCGGGATGTTGTAAAGAAAGTCGAGGATGCTATTAAGAAATTCCCAGAATTGTCACAGCAGTAGTCATCAGTACCTTAGGAACTGGACACTGTTGTGTAATTGTAATGGAGGTGATTATTGTGTTAAGGGGGGTTACCGGCTTTTTTATCTTTCTCTCCTTTTCTATCTTTCCTTGGCTTGTATCCATTCGACCCCATTCAGCCAACTGTTTTAAGACGTTTATTCCCATTCAGGTGTCGATTTCTTCCTGGCGAGCGAAAGCGAGCCAGCATTGTATGGAGAAATCCGGCTTCGCCGGAGAAATTTTTATATCGAAAAATGTACAAATTTAGCTTGCTGTCAAAACAAATATATATATATGCTGGCTCGCTACCGCTCACCAGGAAAATATTGACACCTGGATGGGGGTAAACGTCTTAAAACAGTAGGTTGAATGGAGCCGAATGGATACAAGCCAAAGAGAGAGGGAGAGAAAGAGAAAAACATCGAGGTGGGCTCCATTAAACGCGGTGAAATGATTGCGGTGATGGTGCTTGGTGTAATTAGTGACAGTTTAGATTTTATTATCAATATTTGATACACACACACACACACACACACACACTCTCTCTCACACAAACATACTGTAGGTGTTGATACAGAGCCTAGATCCCTCCCTCTCCACACACACACACACACACACTCTCACACAGACACACACACACACACACTTGTTCCTCTACCATACTTTTCCTTTAACCTCCTCTTTCCCACCAACCTCCATCCCTGTCCATCATCCTTTACGGACGGACGGCCGTATGCACACAAATATGTTGATCTCCTACTATGAAATATATTTAACCCTTTGAATACCAGCGACGTGTGTTATATTTTAGTCTAGCAATATTTAGACGAAGTTATGCAGCTTAAGAAGTATCTGTGGTAGTTAAATGGGTTGGCTGAGATAGTTTGAAGCCTTATTAATTGGTAGAGGTCCTTCCTAAGCTGGATAAAATCGTATAATAGTAGGCAGGATATGATGCAAAGGACGGCCCTGGTATTGAATGGGTTAACCCTTCAATCTCGTTTCATCCCAGCTCCCACCTATAATATCCCCATGTTCTACGGCCAGCCTCAGTGATCGTCCGACCCCGCTGTGGACGGACGGGAACCACTCGCGGTACACACGGGAGCTGTCGGCATCACCACCCACTGTTTTACACACAATAGCAATGTTAAGAGGAGGCGGATCGTTTTTCTGGCCCCCCTTCTTCTTCCTCGTGTTTAGCCACATTCATTTTCAGATTTTAAGACATTAGTTTGGCGATTTTAAGACTTGTTGCCGCATTTCATTGTCAATATTAAGACTTTTTGTGTCATTTAGGTGTTGATTTTACCCTGGCGAGCGATAGCGAGCCTGTAATTTAAGAGGAACAGGCCTTCGGCCGGTACATTTTTCTATCGAAAAAATTTACAAATTTATTTTGAAGTTTTTTTTATGTTTGATGTAGGTCTAGGGCGGAACCTAAAAATATATATCAATATATAGAATAATAGACCAAACAAATCCCTTAATGTGGACCCACCGACCACCATAATTATATGCCACCACACTACACTCCCTTAGTTCATGGCGGCTAGTTCAGTGTATTTGTTAGAACCCCAGACGATAGTAGTGTGCTTTAAGGGGAGACAGACCGTTTTTCTGGACCCCCTTCTCCCTAATGTTTAGCCTCACTAGTTTGGAGATTTTAAGACGTTGGTTCCATTAGTTTGGGGATTTTATGACCTTTCACCCAATTTCTTTGTCAATATTAGGACCCTTCGTGCCATTTACGTGTCGATTTTTCCCTGACGAGCGATAGCGAGCCTGTAATTTTAGAAGGAATCGGCCTTTGGCCGAGACATTTTTCTACCGAAAAATGTACAAATCTATCTTGAAGGGGGGTCTAGGGGTTGTTTTTCTAAGCTTGATGGAGGTCTAGGGAGGAAACTAAACATATATACAGTATATGAATTAATGAATTAATAGACCAAACAAACAGCCACTGACCCCTTAATTTACCTATGTGAATCAATGTGCAGGAAGGGGAGTTATTCACAATCAACCTTATGACTTAGAGAATTCTTTCCCAATAAAAGTAAAGAGTAGAGTTAGTTAAGTAGAGTTAGTTAAGTAGAGTTAGTTAAGTAGAGTTAGTTAAGTAGAGTTAGTTAAGTAGAGTTAGTTAAGTAGAGTTAGTTAAGTAGAGTTAGTTAAGTAGAGTTAGTTAAGTAGAGTTAGTTAAGTATAGTTAGTTAAGTAGAGTTAGTTAAGTAGAGTTAGTTAAGTAGAGTTAGTTAAGTAGAGTTAGTTAAGTAGATATATGTCATTATTTTGTGTATTTGCAATTCTGACAATCCAACATAATATGATATCAATTCTGACAATCCAACATAATATGATATCAATTCTGACAATCCAACATATGATATCAATTCTGACAATCCAACATAATATGATATCAATTCTGACAATCCAACATAATATGATATCAATTCTGACAATCCAACATATGATATCAATTCTGACAATCCAACATATGATATCAATTCTGACAATCCAACATATGATATCAATTCTGACAATCCAACATATGATATCAATTTGTCTAGCTTATTCTATTACTCTGCTGCTGTTTTATTTTTCATATTTTTATACACTTTTCATTTTTGTAAGTCTAACATTTTAATTTCCTAACACTAATTTGTTTGAATTGTTTTCTCCTATCGATTTGCTTCTCCAAACTTCTCTCCTAACACTCCTTCTTTGTTATCTAAATCTCCTTTCTTGCCCCATCATTCTCTCCACTCCTCGATCCCATTAACCCTTTGAAGCTCTGACGCGTTTTAGCATTTTATTTTGGCTATCATTAGACGATTTTACGCAGCTTAGGAAGTATCTGTGGGTATTAAAAGGGTAAATACCATCTCAATCAACCCTTTGACTTCCATAACCCGTTACTAATCTGAATAATATCGTCTAATAGTAGCCAGAAACAGAACAGAAACGCGTATTGGAGCTTGAAAGGGTTAAAATGTACTCTCTTCTTCCTCGCCCTTCTACAGCCCTCTTCACACACCTCATGCACCTTTGTTGGTCTTCCCATCTTCTATGTTGTTACTTTCCATCCCTCTGTTATACTCCTCCAGTCCTCTTAACGGGGGAGGGGTCGTTTTTCTGGACACTCTTCTCCCTCATGCTTAGCCCCATTCGTTTTGAGATTTTAAGACTTGCACCCCATTAGCTTGTTGATTTTAACGCCATTGACCCCATGTTGTTGTCAATTTTAATACCTTTCGTCCCATTAGGTTTCTATTGTTTTTCCTGGCGAGCGATAGCGAGCCTGTAATTTTAAGAGGAACCGGTCTTTGGCCGGGACATTTGTCTACCGAAAAAATTACATGTATATCTTAAAATCGCCAACCTAATCGGCCCAACGTCATATAATCGCCAACCTAATCGCCAACCTAATCGGCCCAACGTCATATAATCAGAATACTAACGGGGCTAGACATGAGGAAGAAGGGGGACCAGAAAAACGACCCATCTCCCCTTAATGCGTAGAGTGAAGGTCCTGTTAGAGTCATTGGCAAGAATCACTCATTGATAGCCCGCGGTGGTATTAGCCCAGGACGGTGAAGAAGCAGAACGAACGCGAGGCAAAAATGCTACCGGGGCCACGACCAAGCACCCAAGCTGAGAGTCTAGCCGGCATAAACATCCAGTGTGAAATCTAAATTGGCAGGTTACACGTCTTAAGGGGACAGTGGCTGTTTGGTCTATTAATTCATTTATTCATATATATATATATTTTCAGTTTCCTCCCTAGACCTCCATCAAGCTTAGAAAAATACCCCCTAGACCCCCCTTCAAGATAGATTATCACATTTTAGGTTTTAGATTGTTCATTTGGTTTGGGAGAGATATAGAATAGATGACATGCGGTACATTCATAAAAACAATATATTTGGTCGACAAACTTTAATTACAATATTATATGGCTGTGTTTGTTCTGCCTTTCTTCATTGAGTTTGTTCTGTTTGCATGTATGACTAATTTGTATTTCCACATGCTTCCTTCAATCTTCTCACTATAACTTGCAACTGTTGACCGACTCTGCCATTACCACAAAGCCATCTACATAATGTACCTCAGATTGGTGATGCGCTACCCTCCCAAAATTATACCTCCATCCTAACCATACAGAGCCTCACTCATCACTCAACCCTGATTAAGATTCAACAAGTGAGTTGGGAGAGGTTCTGGGTATCACTTTGCTTTTTGCATGTAAATTCGCAGTAACTATTGGCTCTTTTTTCATACCACTGCGCTAGTCGACTCATTCAAGGTACTAATCAGTTGTACCAAATCATTCTGGTGGCCGCAAGCTGGCATCACCACTATCAATGTCTCCCTCCAGGCAAAGCAAACCCTTGTTTGAAACCTGCAAATACGCAGCAAACCTCTGTACTTAATTACAATATATTTTCCACGATCTGACTGTAAATTAACATGTGATCGATCGTGCCTCTGCTAGGTATAAACCCTGACTGTTTTTAGACCAGCAATTTCTTGTCAATGTTGTGGAGACTGTGTTGAACGATCTTAGCTAATACTGTTTACGTGTGTGACAGCTAATACTGTTTACGTGTGTGACAGCTTGTAGGTTATGGGAAGGTAGGTGTTGCTGCCAGAAACATCCCCTTTATCATATATGGAAACAATAACTAACTTCTCAAATTCCCGTGGGTGAGTTCCCTCTTTTGAGTTTGGAAAATGTCTTTGAGCCATTCCATTACCCCGATCTTCTGCGTCTCCCCATCAACACCATGCCCTGCTTTACTAATGGTCGAACAAAATTATCGCTGTTGCTCTTGACGTTTAGTGCTGTGAATTCATAATCTGGTTCGCTGTATAGTTTGTGATATTTCTCTGGCTTTGCTGGGCATTATTATAACATTATTAGGTGCTTTAACCCAAATATATATTTATAAAGCATACTAAGTCAGTCACTGGAATTATAAGAAAGGTAATACATTAAGTAGGATATTTGTAATCTATGACATCACAACATAGAACTATATATTCATCAGACAGATAATTGGCTTCCTTTACTGGTAATGGTTTGTTTTCTCAGGATACTATGATCATTAAGTATGTTGATTGAAAACGTTCGAGTCAACAGAAACTGAACAGTCGCCTACAGTTTATACTGTTTACATTATAAACTACTGTTATAATAACCAAACTATCTCTATGAAAATATATAGAAGTAGATAATATTGAAGGATTACGCTAATTCAATGAGTTGCCCGAGTACTCTTCAATTTATGTAATCATTTTCTTAATTTTTCATTTTTTTGCATAAACCTCCAGAATGTCATGAATAAATGTTAGTTACACTGTACTCTAAGCTTCGACACAAACTTTCAAACAACATTTGCATATCAATATAATACAAAAATAGTTTGGAATAATATTTAAGAAATAATTCTGTTTAGCTTTAGAATAACCTTTACATTTAACCTAAGCTTTCCTAATGACGCTTCAAATCTCGTAGTACATAAATAGGAAAGATTATAATTATTAGATGATGTCCAAAAAATGAAATTAGTAAACATTTAAGTAAAACATAAACAATTAGTCTTCTGCACAAATTGTATGTATATCTTTAAAGTTTGGGCTCAACATTATGATTATTAACGTCGAAATAAAGCCGTGTATAAAATAAAATAAGATGCATTTGAACGAACAAAGTTAGTTTTAAAGCAGCATACCGTTAACTAATTATAACTGAAGTGTTCCTTGCGTTAATGTTCTTTAAAACCTTTATTAGTAAAGTTTATGATTCATTCAAATGTATGCCGTGTATTTCGTCCTATATGAAGACGAAACTAAGGTGACTTATAATCCAATATACGATTCAGCTCTTGTGGGATGTTACTGTGTAGGGTACTGTGTAGGGTACTGTGTAGGGTACTGGACCATCCTATAGTAAAGGCACCCCTCAATATGTGTGTGTATTTTGCATTGTATTATTTTTTTATTGTGTACGATGATAGGTAAGAAAATTTTGCTCGGTTTAAATTATGCCCTTCGGCTTGTATTGTAGTTACGAGGAGAATTTACCTTGGTCTTTCTGTGTATAGCCGATAGATGTAGTATTTGAGTTTATACTTCATTTAGCATCTTTATTTGAAGGTGTTCATTTATCTATTCATAGACATACGAAACAATAATGGAACCTGCATCACTTAATAATATATCTGATCTTGAAGTGGGTTTTAAGCTATTGATACTTCCTTGGCCATACAGCTGTCTAAGAAAAACTCGGCAGATATATTGCTTGCAACTCAAACCGTGTCCAGGATCAAATTATTGTGAGGATGGGTTACATTGTTGTCTTGTGTTATCAGAGGCTTGGATCTTGTTTGTGATCTTGATAATGACTGTCTGTGTATCTTATTCAATTTGTGTAGGCTTGGGCGAGTTAGGAGCAGGATTTGTAAGTTAAGGTTCTCGCTTACTGGTGATTTTTTATCAATGCCTCAACAGCTGGAATTATGTCTTTATAAGCATTGGTTTCAGCAGATCCTTTAACAAAGATATACACTGAAATAATGTTTATATATATATATATATATAGTACCTACACTATTTAATTACGCATTTTACACTAACCACTCATAAATGTATTCAATATAAAAACGTGTTAACTCCGATGAATCAAAGCTGTCATGTTTACAAAATACGCATTCTTAGTCTTTAACAGTGATAAGATACTACGATTACTATAAAATGAATTATCCTTCGATATCTCATTTTCCCATCACATTTCAAAGAACAATTGGTTGGAAACTGATGTATATATATATCTCTAACGTGCTTACGTTGGTTAAGGTTTAAATTGGTCATTGACGGATTATCGGTTACTCCTAACTTCACATCAACTAAAGTTTTAAGGATTCTCTTACGTACTGTACGTCACTTTTTGTTTCTCAAAATAGTCCCGTGTAATCTGCTGTAACTTAGCCGATTCTGCGAAATCATATTCTTTCCTAATGTACGTACCATATCGTAACTAGACCCACTGCTAAAATAAACTATGTAGATTAGGGAAGATATTGTAGCTTAGCTTTAAGGGGAGATCTCCACTTGAGGGACTTTTTTCTTGACCCCTTTCTCCCTCATGTTTAGCCCCATTGCTTTTGATATTATAAAACGTTTGCCCCATTAGTTTAGCGATTTTAAGAACTTTCACCCCATATTAAGACCTTTCGTGCAATTCAGGTGTCGATTTTATCCTGGCGAGCGATAGCGAGCCTGTAATTTAAGAGGAACCGGCCTTCGGCCGGGACATTTTTCTACCGAAAAATGTACAAATTTATCTTGAAAGGGGGTCAAGGGGGTGACATTGTAAGATTGCTGGAGGAGTAGGAAACAAACTAAAAACCTTCCCTTAAGCAAGTTAAAGTTGGTAATATAAATATACCAAGTTTTATTGTTCTATGATAGGCATCGTACACTCTCTGAAATAATCAATCAATCATCTTTATTTCGCAATACAGTATACCGGTACATACTAATAGCATATACATAAATAATGGGTGTGGGCACTGTAGGTATTGTGATGTCTATATTAATCTACCCTTTAAAGGTATATTGGTGATAATAAATCCCTCTTATACAAGGATAGAATGGTAAATCACCATCAATATACCTAATGATCTTCTATACCTTCGTCATACCCTGTTTATAGCCTTGATATTATATCGCGTAGCGCGAGTGGCAGGTTTCAGTTATCCAGCGAAAATTCACTACATTTAGAAAACCTTAAGTTTTCCAAACCTCAAATAGCAAAATGGAAACTATATTTGACACATAGATTCCTTTAATTGATTCAGTAATTAACAGTGTGAAGCAGTAATAGAGAAAGTTAGAATTAATGTAAGTGTAACTGTGCTTCATTATTCCTATGTACACACACTTCATTATTTAAATATTGCTATAGATGATTTTCTGAAATATGGCAGGAGTGAAATCCCTGTTAGATCTTTTAGAATATTATGAAACGGAAAACATAGGAAGACAATAATGAAACGATAACAAAACAGCGACAATGTTGGCGTGAAGTAAGACAAGGCTAAGGGAAAGGCTCACAAACTAATGACAAACAGAAACATTGAAGACAAAAGAGGAAAACTGAAACTAAAGAGCAAGAGAACAATAACCGGAGTAATATTTTCGGCTTCCTCGTCTGCTTCTATCTTGTGACTCAAAGATTAATGGCAGCAAAACACACAGTCCGTATAATGCCTAACTTCTCAACCACAAATTCACCTCCAGCAAATCGTCAGGGCTAACCCTTGCTATTTTTTTTTTTTTTTTTTTCGTCTTGATAGCACCCAAGGAACCGATTTGCAACCCAATATGTCTAATGCAATTGACATAATCATCCCTAACTTAACTTACTCCTACTACAAGTGCATGAGTCTAAAAACCAATATTCTAGCTAGCTTTTTAGTAACTAAGGGCTCAACTAACTGAAACGTCCTGCTAAAACATAAATAACCTACTATTCGGCAGTCTCAATTTGTACACTATTACATAAAAGAGGGTTTGTGTGGACGAAATAGTTACCAAATCATTATTTCATTAACTTGCAGACAACTGCAACACTTGTGAACGTATATAATCAAATAACGATTTATTTTCTATTGGAAATACGTGTATCATCCATTTAGTAGAAAAAAAAGAGACTCAAAGTTGATCCTCATACCCCTCCCATAGTCAAAGCCAGAGTCATCATTAATCTTGTGGGTGTCGTGGCTATCTTCCCAACAGATAATTGTGATTAATTTCCTCTGCGTCAAGCCGTCTATAGCAAGCACATTAAGGCCATTAGCGAGGGTCAGGTGATCAGGAGCCTCTTAATCTATCAAGTCCTTTCCATGTATCAGTGGCTGGGGAACATTAGGAAAACAAACTTGTGCCTGGGGTACAGTACATGGTAGTGCTAGATTTGATAGGCATTGACACATTTTGCTAATTAGTGGAATTACAGATATCTACGTATTTTCATAGTTAGTATATTTTCTTAAAACGAGTGACATACATAATATCTTTGGACTATTGGTACATCTTGTGACATTTGGACATTTCAAGTTTGTAATTGTATTTTTTGTCTTCAAATAATGGGCTCAAACTATTTCCTAGACAATGACGATTCAATACGCATTGGATTAAGTTAAAGCGTGTGTAGTTTTACAAAGCACACATGGTGGTACATATCAGCAATTATAATTTTTGTTTAAATATTTGACACAAGAACTGTATACCTTTATTAATAAAGGTGCAAGTCGATTTGTTTATTTATATTTGTTTTCTTGATTGCCCGGGTCCTCCATGAACGTGGTTTATGACTGTTGGAATTTGCCTGTACTAGACAGCATACGATACAAATTGATTTTGTAAGATTTGCCTGCTTCCTGTACACCAACTTTGACTATGCTTTGATCTGATTTCGGTATTTTCATTAATGAAGCTATACAGTAGAGGTGTGCTAGTTTGCCACGTAGCTCAGTGAAGACGAAGCGTAAGGAGTAATGAAATAATGCGATACTGTTGCTTGGATGGCATTTCCATATAAGTTCAGATAGGGTTGTGTGAATATTTCTGCCCTGAGGTATATGGCAAAAGGGTTTCATGGTTTTATGTATTGCCCTACGCTATGTGACGCCTCCCGGCGTTAGCAGAATGGTTGCGTGGGGCATTGCAGCTCGCTAGCTCTCGCCAGGATGGGGGGATAGGCTACAGTTGTCCTAGAATGATCTGCTTTATTTCATTAGTGTCGTGTTGCCACAGACAGTCTAGAAGTGGTCTTTGTTTTGGTCTGTGGCTGCGCCTTATATTTTATATTCGCTATAATAATTATAAATGTTGCTTGTGTGGTAGGCGAGCTAGAGAGTGTGAAGGAGTACACCCAGCAGCGTGGTGAGCTATGACACGGCTCGCTTGGGCGCTGACGGCGTTGGCGGCCGGGTGGTCAACTAGTCCCTTCCCGTCGCTGCCTCGTGATTTTTACCAGCTCAGAGCTTGCCTGACAGGCGTATCACCTACATTCTTTACAATTCTGTCCCCCCATACTCGCTACTTTGCATACTATCTCTCTCTCTCTCGACTTCTCCTTTCTCATTCTCTAATCTTTATTAAACTCAACATCCCTTCTGGTTTCAGCATAGACGTTCACCGTCGACCAGTCGTATTGTACGCGAAGCTCTCAGATATTTCCATGTATTAGGTTAAGGAGGTATTATGCTTTATTGAGGTTTAGAGAGACGGACTTTTCCGTATGTGTCCTCTCTCGGGAAGGTTGTAGACCGGTATATGTCTCCCTTGCAAGGTGTTGAGTGATTCTGCTTGGTTATCTAAAGCTAGACTAGGGGTAAGGTTACTGTGTCGTTGTCTCAGATGTGTGCAGTGTTAGCTAAGCTCTGCACGACATCGACAGGTACTGTGGGAGCCTAAGTTGTCTTCGGGTTGGTTTACTTTGCGAGCACAGCGCTGTGGTGTGAGAGGGCCATAGCCTATCCCTCACAACATAGTGCTGCCTCTTTGTGTTGACTTCTGAGGGATCGCCAGGATAGAGCTAGGTACTAGAGACCTAGATTTATCAAGAGAGCATCCCCGTCATATAACGCAATCTTCATTATACCACCCTTGGACAACGTTAGGCTACGAGCCGCATGCTCGCCCATTGTTGCCCTGCCTTGATACCCCAGCTAGACTTTATTAACTGAGCAGACACTGGTTAGAGATAAGCCCCATTATTATATGTATGCAGCATTATTATTCACTGCACTTTTGAGCCGAGGTTGTTGTTGAGTTGCACAACCCGAGTAGGCTGTTGCGTTGTGTCACGAAGCATTTCTTTAGTTGTCGAGCATTACTACCTTTGCGCAGTCTTTATTATTCGCCTGCCTATTATTACTATATGTCCTAGCATTTATTGTGACCCGTATTCTGCATTATAATTGTTCAAGATTCTTTACGAACATCTTCCCAGCATCAGACTTATTTCAGAAGTTTCCAGTTGATGTTGCAGGACTAGCATTGCACTTTCTTTAATACAGGAGTGCCAGTTATTTGAGTATCTACCGTAACGTTAATTAATCACGTTAACTATCTTTTCTTTGTGTAACATAATCGAGTAATCTTTTACTGTTTGAGAATAGGCTGTTTCATTGAGCGTCAGCCTAGTGTGTGTGCACCAGTTACCGAGTCATAGGATACCTCGTTGTCCAGGCACGACTCAGGGCGGTAATGGTGTTTTGTTTTCCAGTGTTTAAGGCAGGGGTTGGATCTAGCGTTACCGTTGTTGCTTTTTGCCATTATCTAGTCCAATGTTGAAGAGCCCTGTGTCTTTGAGAACCTGGATCGTAACAGCTATTAAAACTAAATTTAATAGTAACATAAATTATGTTTATGCGTGCCAATTTGAACACGTGAATTGTTGAAACACTATGTGCATATAATGTGTTACAATTAAGCTTTTCATGTGCCGAAGTACATGAACGAAGGCAGTGCTGGTTGGGGGGAGGGGCGTCGACTGACTGGGGGCGGTTCGTTCGTGGCCACCCCTTCGGGGATCACGGCGTCAGGCAATAGATAGATAGATAGATGTTTACCGTGTTCCATGATGTCTTATGGCTCAGAGGTTTTAAGGTATTGAGATAGGAGTTGTGGTTTGATGTTGGTTGGATTTGTAGTGATACTTTGGCTATGTTGTGTATGCCTTATTTGTGGTAGGAATATGATGATGGTGGGTTGTTACGTGTGTGTTCATCATGCCCTGGCTTTCTAGAACTTTAGGTGCGATGGGGAACTCATTATGCTGGTGATAGTGATACAAGCAGTCGAATTTATTTTGTAGTGAAGAGGGAGGTAGGTGTGATGGTTTGATTTAGTTGAACAGTGTTGATAATGTGCTAGGGATGTTCTTGTTATTATAATACAGGTGATATTTGTTCACATTGTTACAATTATAATGGTGGTGATGATGGTTTTGTGATGGTGGTTATGTAACTCAATTTATCTTCAGCATAATGTAAGCAATTATACTAAACTTTAGCGCTGTAGCCATGTTAGTAGATATGAAGAGTATCAGCCATAGGGAATAATCGATGGACTTCGTAGTTTCCTATTATTTGCATCAAATTGCGCGGTCTGTGATAGTGTTTATGTTTTCACTAGTTGACATCTAATGTTATATATTAAGGTTAATGCATATTAGGTTGAAATAAGTTGTTATTTACGTCACCTACGAGTGGGCGAATCCATTCATATTTTCGGCGAAGAGAATGAGCTGAGCAAGGTAACTATATTTATCTTGATGCAAAGTGACCCTAAACGAAGCTGTCCTAGAACTCTAAATGACTGACCTCTGAGCCGCCTCAAGGTCAGTCATCCTGCCATCCGCGGATTCATCACAGGATTGAGGGTAATAAGTTGGATCTGTAGTGATCAAGTGGAAGTAATGATGACCAGTGCCTGCCATACCCCGTAACATCTCCACCATAATGGTGCCACGGTAGAGCTACCGTGCTGTTCAGAGTATACCTATCACACGGTAATCTTGGTAACTCATCCATGGTCAAGTGGGTTCCATTCGGTGCCTTGCAGATGATGGAAGCAAATCACATATCAGTCATTGTGTTTTTACCTACTACACGAAACACGTGTAAGCGTTTTCTTGGAGATAACTATTTCTTATGGCTTATCTACTGTAAGTAGGACTCCCAAAAAATGCCTCATGAACCAGCAACAGGTGGAAGCTTGGGTTTCATGATGGTGTTAAAATGTAATATAATCGTTCTTAACACTAATGATCCCCAAATATAATTAATGAAAGCAATTATTTAAGGCCAACATAGATTAGGTTGTAGGAAGTGTTTCTGATTGAATACTTATTGACCTGGTCCTCCATTTGCTTATTCCCTTGAAAATTGGTCGATATGTTTGACTTTATAGATTTCAGTTGCATGTGCATTAGGTACAAGCCAAAGCACCACACACACAAACGTGCAGAATGATGACGACTACAAGATAACCTCGTTTACAAGAAATGGTGACAGTAACTTGCGCAATGTATGTCAAAGAGAGGAAGAGAGTTCGCATGAGTTTGCAGATGGTGCGTGGAGGTAGATAAACACTGACTCATCCTAATCTTTTATGAACGAAATCAACAAAGGTACATGGATGAGGGACAACATCAAAAATCCATTGGGTGCAGTACATTTTGTGCAATACAAAGTTTAAATTAAACAAAGTCCTGTTATGGAGAGTACAAATATAGATTTAGAATCTTTAACATTGAAACTTTGCATTTTCCTTTAATTTGTTATACTACTTGATATACCATATTCTACCATTTTCGCACGCATATCGGTAGTGTCCATATTGGAATCATCACAAGCTAACCCCAACAGATCATCACTTCCATCAATACCAACAACGACGAACAAGTAAGTGAATTATTACTGCCGTTCATTGCTCCACTACCGGATCTATTACCACACATCCCTCCGCTACCAGATAACCCGGAAAAGAAGCAGAAGAAACCCAGCAACAACTCGTCAGTCTACCCAGTCAACCATTAGAGAAAATGTAGGGTTTAAGATGAACACCATCATAATACTTCAGTTCACTCAACCAACCTCTCTGTGTTGCAGACCACATTATTGTTGGGTTGACAGGCAGCCGTGGTCATAAATAACAGCTCCTTATAAATGATGAAGCTATAGCCCGGAGTGTGTGGCCGATAGCAAGGTCATGTTGATCAACAGGTGAATTATAGCCAACAGAGAAGCGAATTAACTGCAGGAAAATGCCCTCAGTGTTATTTATTTATAACAAGGTGTTCAGTTAAATCAAATGAGCTCTTTACTACAACCGGGCCTTATGAAACCTTAGAAAAAATACAAGGAAATACATCTACTGCATCTTTTAACTAACCATAACCGGCACCAGCTATTAATGGTTCGTATAAGTGATTAGTTTTTAGAGAAGCAAGTAAGTATGTATGTATGCATGTATGTAACTATATCCTATACTCAAGCACATACCCCATAGCTGGGGGTGACCGGATCAAGAAAGAGCCCGAAAAGAACGACCAAATATATTAATAATAGAAAATTCACATTTATCTAGGTCGCCCAGGAGAATACCCTTTCTCCTATACATTTAGACCCTATATGTATCAGCCCCATACATCACTGTTGGTATAGCTATCCCTTTGATACATTGCACTTTTAACTTTTGCTTTGAGATTTCTCACCTTCCACATTCTTCCCATTGCCCCGAAAACTCTTCTTCCCTCACACACTCTCTGTCTTACCTCCATTCCCACACCTGCATCTCTGTTTATCACTCCTCCTAGATATTTAAAATACTCCAGCATTACCTCATCCATTCGTACATTTCGATTTACCCTATGAGCATCTCTATTACACATCATCACTTTACTTTTATCGATATTCGCCTTCAGCTTCCTCATCCAACATAGTCTCATACCACACCAAATTATTTGACTACTTGCTGCAGCTTCTTCTCCGAATCGGTCACCGGGGGCCACCATTGCTGTGTCATCAGCAAACAGCAGCTGATTAACTCCCAATGATCACCATTCTTCCCAACTAAACCTAACCTTTACCCATAGATCTCATTTTTACCTCCCTCACCACATCATCCATATATACATCACACAACCCTGTCACAGACCTACATTTACCTCAAACCATTAACTCAACTCATTCCCTACTCTAACACACAATCTGTTCTATTCATAAAAACTCTTGACTGCTTAACAAATTTCCCCCAAACCTCTTCTCCTATTGCACCTTCTGTACTCTTTATTACCCTCTCTATCAATACCCTGCCATACAGCTTCCAACAACTGATAATACACTAATACCTCTATAACTCAATCCCACCCCTACTCTGTGCAACTCTCCAACCCAAGAGTGAAACGTTACTCTCAAACTTTCTTCTAATCAACAGCTGAGCTCTGGAACTCTCTCCCAGAATCAGTCTTTCCCTCTTCCTATGACTTTAATTGCTTCAAACTCCGTGTGTCCCGGCATTTTGGCTCGAATGTCCCTTGATGCTGGCCCTGTTACTCTTTCAACTATGGGAGAGGCACTCGCTATAGGAAGTTCTGCCTTTTGCCTCCCTCAATCACATCGAAAAAACAAAAACAAAAAACAAAATGAACACCCCTGCCAGTCTACCTTCCCCTTGTACAAACGCACAATACATATGCACTCTTCCAGTCTAATGGTACCATTGATACAACAATGCAATCATTGAATAGGCGCACCAACCAGCCAATCTATTATCACATCACCATTATTCTTAATACACTCCACGGCAATACCATCCATACCTTCTGCTTTACCCGCTCTCATTTGGGTCACTGCTTCTTTCACCTCATTCTTCACAATCATTTCATTTACTCCCTCCCACTTGGGTGGCCTTGGTAACCTACCTCCATCAACCACTGCTTCAATCACTACCTCTCGTCCGTGTCTTTATGAAGTATTGTTGAGTTACATTATCATACACTACATATCGTTTGATGGAAAACTGTTTTAAAGATGACAGAAAACGTAAACATGTCGACATTAATTAACCATAACTGCAAATTTAATGCCCCCAACAGCATATGTGCATGGAACATTTTCACTCAGAATGACAATCTTTCATTTCTGGAAGTATTAACAACACTCCCGGAACATCCTGTATACTGTAAATTATCAATATTGTATATTAAACTAGTCTGCGATCATATTTACAATGTCATTATATATATATATATATACTGTATATATACATATATATATAGTTGAATGAAGGTAGTATAAGCAAACCCATATCGAGAGGTGGACACGAACAGAACACTAGAACTGCAATCTCATCACCGCGACCATTGATGAACGGGGTAAGTTACGGCATGATAACCATCTAACATCATGCAGACATTTATCGTGTGGCGATCTGTACCTCATTCACCTGTAATTTATTACGTAATTATGAAGCTCAAGTGGTTATTCTTTGTCATGATGTAATCCCTTTATCAGGTGACTTGTTATTATTATTTGAATGTAAGTACTACTAAAGTCACCACAGCATTTTTGTCGCTACCTGTCATTTAAATTAACACACCTAGGACTCCGTTATTGTAAACAAATAAATATACTGATTTGAAAATCTCACTGCATGCATTCTATCACATTCCTTGTCTTTGAGTATTTCAAAATTAAATATTTAGAAATGTTCTAATTACAAAGTTCAATTTAATGAAAAGCCACCTGAAATCTCTAGAGTTCCAGATAAATAGCTATTTTCATAATTAGCAATACATTTACATTAGTCAATTTCCAGAAGTATTTACTGAATTAAAATAGTGTTTACTATTAAAAGTTAGTCACGGAAAACATAGCTCTGGAATAACTTTAAAGACATAGCTAGGCCAGTATTTATCAATCGTGTGAACGAGGCAGTTAAGAACAAGACTGCTAGCTTAAAGCTTAAAGGCGATCCAGAATTACATAGAACCAAGTGATGGGGAAACGTATAATTTCGTTCTAATTACATTTCACGGTTATCAGAACTCTATTAACAACTAGTTTGATATACAAGCTTTCACACACACACACACAAGACAGTATATTGTTGGTGAGCGTCCCTTCATTCAGAGATAATTTAGTATTGTCTCTCTCATGTCTTCGTTTGCTAGTAATTATTAGGTTCCCTCCACCAACCGACTTTACTTCTAAACTCAGTTAATGAAATCAACAAATACATGTGGCAGTCCAGGGATTCGAACCTAGGATGCTCACACCGAAATTCAATGCATTTATCCATTGCGCTACGTAGACAGTTACGATTTATTACGCAGTTTCGAATCATGCGTGCATTTGAACTGCTGGTGTCAATTGTGAATTCTTACAGTAACATTAATAGTTGCCACAGATCAATTTATCTTATGTTGAGGCTGTACCGGTTGTGAAGAACTCTAATAAATCTCCAAGAATAATGTCGTACACTCTCTAACCAACAAATCTTGGCCCAATATGAACCTCAAGCAAGAAAAAGAACATCTGAAATGCAAATTTAATGTACAGAAAAAACAAAATAAGTTTCGATTCAGTTCGGGACAGCTTCGAAACCTAAGGCCTCGATGTATATCTAGAGTGTATAGTACCTGTACATAATATACCGCCATTTTTGATGAGTTATCCGAAGGTTAATCATGAGCCTGCTAAGGTGTATCAATTAACAATTTTCTATGCCTGTTATGATAGGAGGGAGGGAGGGGGAGGGGGGCCCGGGGGGCATACTCAAGTATGGGTCTTGCAGTTTCAATTAGGACTCAAGAGGTACCGGGCATTAGTCTTAAATATTGGAGAAGGGAGTACCAAATCTCCGCTTCTCTCACTGAAAACAACATGAGGAACCTGTGCTAAAATGTCACAAGCGCCGCCGGGTGTTTGGATCAGATGGCCGCACTGAAGAGATAGTACAGGTAATAGAGATAGAGAGATAACATTGCTTCAGACACCTGAGTCTTGGTGAGTTGAAGAAGACCAGGTCTGTTAGAGGAGAGGTAGTGTTTCACAGATTGTTCCCAAAGTAGATAGTACAGTAAGAGTGACAGACCATGGTCAAGAACAATTTGAAGGGTCGTTAAATGAAGGTCGAATGCTTATGGTGTCACTTATCCCCCCCCCCTCCTCACATACACACACACACACACACACACATTTAATACCGTTTTTGGTGCAATGGAAAGCAGTGTGGTGTGGTTGATTTAATGTAGTGGTAAGAAAAGGAGGTATTTTTTGGAGATACTTTGGAATACTCTCCGTGTAGGTGTACATTGTGGTGTTTTAAGTGGAGGTATTATAATAGTTTATATTCATATCTGTAATGGTGGTGCTATAGCAGGTCCTAGTCATAAAGAGTAGAGGATATGTATTAGGAAGCTCTAGTCATTAAAGTGGTGGTGCTATCGTAGTAGTTTCCTATCATGAAAAGTGGTGGTTGCGTTATAGTGGGTTCTAGTCATAAAAGAGGTGGTGGTGGTATTATAGTACATTATAGTCATCAAAGTGGTGATGGTGTTAAAGTAGGTTCTAGTCATAAAAGTGGTACATTATAGTCATAAAAGTGGTGATGGTGTTAAAGTAGGTTCTAGTCATAAAAGTGGTACATTATAGTCATAAAAGTGGTGATGGTGTTAAAGTAGGTTCTAGTCATAAAAGTGGTACATTATAGTCATAAAAGTGGTGGTGGTGTTAAAGTAGGTTCTAGTCATAAAAGTGGTGGTGGTATTATTAAAATGTAAAACTTGCAAACTAAACAAACCAAAATTGTGACAAGGACAATATAAAGTCAAATTAAATTATCAAAATCGCTATGTGGAAACAACGCTTACCAAAATGAAATCTATGAAATAAAAGAACACAATCCACCACATAGGGTGTACACTACTACATGAGCAAGTTAATCTGTTTCCCAAGCAAACTAATCGCACACATAACAACGCACTATCGTCACGTTCAAGGAATTAGTCAAATTTGGGAAGTCCGGGACGTTCTGGTAAATTTGACTAAACTCTGCATGAATAAAGAAACTACATGTTAAATGTCAAAATATTCATTTAAAATCAAATTTGCAACATGACAAGACATTAACAATAGTACAAAATACAAATATTGATAAGATATCTATATTATTACAAAATAATATATCAAATACAGTACAGCACTCACTAACGATAGTGCTATCGGGTAGGTACCTGTAAGCATAGCATGCCTCAAGTGACCCCTATCAATAACTACCCTACAAATAACCTACATTTATCGCACAAATAAACTAAGGAAATCGCAAAAGCAAGCAATTGATACTATCGACAATGAATACATATAATATAAAGACAAATAATTGCAAAATATGAAGTAACAACAGATTTAAACAAAGAGTACTCTTTTAACAAGAACAATCAATTTAAAAAATCATCAATATTAATAATAGAAAAAGAAAAAGATAAACAATAAATACAGACAAAAAGTAAGCAGAGGTTATACAAGAAACTTCAAGTTAAAAATGTTTGATTAAAATCATTGATGTCAAATTTTAGAATACAGTCACAATAATTGACCCTAAAAAGATTAAATTTATGGAACAATTTACTTGCCTCAAAACCCTCTGTCTAAGAGTCTGTATAGTAACCTAGCTCTAGCCCAAAAGTCATCTACTTTAGTGCAAATTTTACAAAATCTTATTAACTGGGAATAAAAACAATTATAAGTTATTTTACTATCGATATTACTACTAGGGAAAGGAAAGTTTATTACGTTAAAATTAAAATCATCAACTTTGTGATATACTTTAAGTATGCACTGTTCATTAACAATCTCTATATTTATATCAAGAAAATTTTCAACTTTATAATTTACGTTACATTGTGTGAGGGGAATAGAATTAGGGTAAATAAGTTTAGCAACTTGATTAAAATTTAACAAATTGCAAACGAGAATATCATCAATATATCTACTATTATTACTTAACAATTTAGCAAGTGCTAATTTTTCTGGGATTTTATTTTTCTTGCTACTGTCAACTAAGTCTTTTATATATTTAAATTCTAAAGCAAGCAAGAATAAATCTGCAATTAAGGGGTTAGCATTTCCACCCATAGGAATTCCTAATATTTGTTTGAAAATGTAAGGCCCGAATCTAACATAAGTATTGAAAAGGAGGAATTTAAGGGCATCTTTAAGTTTAGTTCTATCAAAATATACAGAACTAGTGGGAGTAGAGCTAAGTGATGCATTATTAAAATATGTATAAACATTTATGAAATAATTATATATATAGTAGATTCTAGTCATAAAATTGGTGGTGGTGTTAGTACGTTCTGGTGTTAACAGTTGTGGTGGTGTAGATGAGGTTATATTATTCCTGGTCTGTGTAGTTCATACCAACAGAGTGAGCCTGACATCGGTAATAAGACCCGGACCACTAAATACGGGTTATATCTTACTGGGTAATTACAGGGCCCGTGGCTCGCCCTAACTGTTTCAGGGAACTGCAGAGATTTGAAATACTTTCCTTGTGGCGTAATTTGGGAAATTATGCGAAACACATAATGATCGATGTAATGTGTTTAATGGTAATGTGTTAGGTTGAGGAATACCTTCTATGATTATTGTTATTATTATTATATATAATGTGGTGACTGTTTAATATTGTATTAATGGAACAGTACGATTTCATTACAACTTTTCAAGGATCTTAAGATTCACTTTATCGCTTTCCATTAATCAATTAATCCAAGATGACTTCAATTTCACACTTGTAACCCTCTCTGTGGGTTCTTAACCCCTGCACAGCTTCTTGTTCTGTAAAGTGGCACCTTGCGCCCATGTATCAAGTACTGTTCGCATGTGTGGGGAGGTTCCCCCCCATGCTACTGTTTGTGAAAGGGTAGAGTCCAATTCAATCCACCTTATTTACTCACCACCTCTTACTTATTCTATACAATCTCTGTCTACACGTCGTCAGAATGTTCCATCTCTCTCACTCTTCTATCGCTATTACAACAACTAATGTTCTTCATAGCTTTCCCAGAGCATACCCACTCCCTGACAGAGAGTGTGAGGCACTTGCCTTTCAACACACTCCCACCTCTATTCTGTGCAGCTTTCCAACCAAAGAATCTACAAATTATCTCAGTCTTTCTTCTACTCATCAAGTAAGCTTTGGGGGAGACACTCGTTACCGACAACTCTGCCTTTTTGTCTCTTTCATGCACATAGACAAAGCATACACTCATGGCGCTGCGAAGGGGACAAAATTAGTTTACAAATACAAGCGTTATATAGACTCCTCACACAGGATAAATTGCTCTCCACTTTTAACATATCCACGTTTTCACGAGGTGGTAATGAAAATACAAAAATATATACAAATGTTGTACCTCATCGCATAAATAGTCATTGTTTTCAACGCGCGCTCTGCCAGATTGGCTAAAATTGGAAAAGTTGTTCGACCTCCGTATTATTGAAATATCTTTAGCTTCTCCACAACTTTCTGACGCCAATTTGGAAATTAGGGAAAGATAATAGTAAGCTCTAATAATATAAACATATATTGACATAGGAAATAATTTGATAATGAAATGAATCAGTGTATAAACAAAAAATATGTGTTTACTATAATAATGCAAATATCATAGAGTAGTAAGTAGGCTACAAATTACGACATAAACAATTTAAATACAAATACAATTATTGCATTAATAACACAATCAATTAGCTTTTAGACCTGCACAAAATATTAAATATAATCGTCCCCGACTATTAGAATTGTCTATGAATGAATATTAAAAACAAAACAATTGTAAATTAATCAGTGTTACCTCATCGAATCAGTAACTGTAAGGATTCTTCAACATACACTTCCAGGGACCTTAGAAAACAAATATTGTGTTTCAATAACTAATTATTGATAATAATTAGCCATATGACAGTCACAATCAGTTTACATCATTAGTGTGTATTTAATATTTCCCTGTTGGTTATTTGGGCAACGACAAACATCAACGAACTTTCTGATTAATTGTTCAAAAGATCGCTAGAGGCTGCAGATTATTTACACCAGGAATGTGTTAGGGGAAGGAGACACCCCTCCCTCCTCCCCCAGCAGGATAACCAATATCTCAATCATGCTAGAGGGCAAATTTAAGGGGAAGTGGTAAATTGTTTTGGTCGATTTTATATACTGTATATGATTTATTTATTTAGTTCCTCCCTAGACCTCCATCAAGCTTAAAAAAATAACCCCAGGACCCCCCTTCAAGATATAATTGTAAATGTTTTCGGTAGAAAAATGTCTCAGCCAAAGGCCGGTTCCCCCTAAATTACAAATGTTTTTTAATAATGACAGAAAAGGGGCGAAAGGTCTTAAAATCACCAAACTAATGGGCCGAACGTCTTAAAAAACTGAAAACTAGTAGGGCTAAGCATGAGGGAGAAGGGGGGTCCAGAAAAAGCGACCCATCTCCCCTATAGCTGGAGAATGTGACAGTTCTACAAGTCACATAGACACCCAGCTACCTGCCTCTACACTCTTACCATCTCTCATCCCCATGGCAATTATCTTCGCCAACGATAGCTGCTTATCTTTGTGTGTTTGTCACCAAATTATCCTTAAGGGGGGATGGGCCGGTTTTCTTGACCACTTTCTCTCTCATGTTTAGCCCCATTAGTTTTTAGATGTTGAGATGTTTGTCCCATTAGTTAGTCGATTTTAAGACCTTTCGCCTCATTTCTTAGTTAATATTTAGACTTTTCGTGCTATTTAGTTGTCGATTTTTTCCCTGGCGAACACTACATATATGACCGCTATAATGGGTCCAGAGGATTTTGTTTTATTTGTATCTATAAAGAGGTTAAAATCGCCAAACTAATGGGTCGGACGTCTTATAATCTGAAAACTAATGGGGCTAAACATGAGAAAGATGGAGGACCAGAAAAACGACCCATCTCCCCTTAAGTCAGTGTCACACGAGCGCTTTTTCGGTTATTTTCGATGAGCAAGTATTATCTCCCAATACTTGGGGATTCTGTTTCATTGGTATCTTAACCCTTTCCGCACCGGCAACGTCTTTTAACTTTATTGTAGCTACTGTTAGACGATTGTATTCAGTTAAAAAAGGGCCTCCAGCAATTAACAGGCTTCAAACTATCTCACTTAACCCTTTTTACTACCACAGATCCTGCTCAAAATCGTCTGGATATAGGAAGATAAAAATTGAAAAGACGTCGCAGGTACTGAAGGGGTTAATGTAGGCTGATGGTAGATTACGTTTGGTGGCTGAATTCTGGCCAAACTTAATTTTATTTCAAAGTTACCAGGACATAATTTTCTTCGAAAATTGCTCGAAAATGCACTCGTGTGACACCACCTTTAGGGAAAAAAAATATTGCCCTTAAGGATGATTTGACTCAACGAAGCACTGAACGAGATGGCTGGTTTATATTATCAAAGTTCCGAGACGCGTAGGTTCGTATTGTTCTTAGGATGAGATGACTCGAGCGAAGCACTGAACAAGATGGTGGGCAACCCCTGGCAACCAACAGTTATTGTCGTTATCGAGTACTTGACGGATAGCAACAACAGATGGCGTTAGCGTCTAGTAGGCCTTAGGGCAAGCTCTAGGGCATTTACACTATGGAGTCTGGTTCCTGACCACTTATTGCCTCCTGGTACACGAAATACACACTTGCATTTTCGGTCCTTTGCAGACAAGGACAATCGGGTGTGCCATTGTTATAATTGACTTTCTATTGCAAAATAATTTATATTGAGGTTGGAGTAGAAATAAGGGTTATGTATTCAATGGTATACAATTAATATGTGGTATTTATTATGAGATCTATCTATCTATCTATCTATATGTTCAGGCCCAATCCCCATTTTGGGGGTAGCCGACTCAAGACAGAGCAAGAACAGGGAAAACACAAAAACAACATAAAACAACGAATAAACACAGATAAAAAACACAAATTCACACTCATCTAGGTCACCCAGGAGAAGACCCAGAGACCAGGGCCACCAAGGTCGCTCCAGCACTCCCCCGGCCCCCGACCACCCGGAGAGGTTCCGATCTCGGCAGGCAGACATGCAGCGGAGCCAAAGCCACAAGCCCTCCCACCACACTTCCAGGCGCACCCTTCATATTAATCGTCTTCCCGGCCCAGGCGCCTGATGGACTATTATCTAGTCCAACTTGCGCCCGACCCCTTACTCCAAATGACCACGTGTTCACTCAACTATTTACAAGCATTCTCCATTCACTCCTGTCCACCACCACTTCCCCTGCCTGATCTATAGTCATTCCTCTATCATCCAAAGCTTTTCTTACACAGTCTCTCAATCTCAATGGGGGTCTTCCTGCCCTTCTATCTCTCCTTGTACCTGACTCACATATTCTCTTTGTTAGCCTTTCATCTCCCATTCGTTCAACATGACCATACCAGCTCAGCACCCTTCTGTCCACTCTGGCTGACAAATGTTCCTGCTGCCCCACTCTCCTACGTATCTCTTCATTCCTCAATGAGTCTCTACGAGTAACTCCACACATACTCCTCAAGCAGCTCATCTCCATCACATCCAGCTCTCTTTTCTCCTTTTTCTTCAGAGCCCATGTCTCAGCCCCATACATCACTGTTGGTACAACAATTCCTTGATACAGTGCACTTTTTACTTTACTTATTATGAGATAGTTGCTAATTTTACCCGGAATGCCTGAATATGTTAAAAGACAAACTAGTGATCAGCTTGCAAAACACACGAAACAGCTACTGGATTTGTGAAAGACAAATCAGTGTTTTTTGTGTTCTAAATCAATCCGTAATCTTCCATTCTTCCACTGGCATGATCTGAAAGCATTTTTGCTGTAACATAATTATGCAATATTGATTGATAATTTCAAGTAAATCAGCTGGTAAATAGTCTATTTTCACTGGCTCCGGACACAAATCAACTCGTTCCCTAGTCGTTACGCTATCATAACACAATTTATTCTTTAAATAACTTTAATAAGCAAGCCATAACCAACCATATAGGCTACGCTATTTTATAGTGGGATAGTCCTATGCTTATCCTCTTATTCCGACAGTAATAGTAGAAAATCATGAAAGAAAGGTACGGTGATGTCATTTCCCTGAATACCGATTTGCGTTTATATTCCGCAGGGAAATTGAAGAAGCTAATCAATCTAGTTTGGGATAAGGTAGGATAGCTGTCCTCTCTGATGATGTATGGATCAAATATATTTGTAGTCGTTGCCTTCGTCCAGTGGAAGAATGAAATATATAGGCCTATTAATCGAAACACAGGACGAAATAAAGTATATTGGGTATGTTTTTATTTGTCCTTGATATGTAGGCTAGTGTATATACAGCTAATATAAGGCCATATGGTGAGCGTGCATTATTGCATGGAATATTTTTTTAGTTGGTGACGTGAGCTCAAACAATGGTTTTAATCATATAGACTAATATATAGACTAATACAGTATAATATATATATATATATATATATATATATATATATATATATATATATATATATATATATATATATAGTTCGTTCATGTCAGAGAACATTACTTATGTACATAGATGTAACAGGATAGATTAGAGGTTACATAATGTAGGTCTTGCCATTACGTCAAATTTGTGATTACTATACAGTACTGTGGAGTGCACTAATGAAAGAGAAGTGCGATCCCGTTGAGTTTTTTCACTATTAGTTGTGGATAGCAACAACAGATGGCGTTATTTTGTGGTGGCATCTGGCAACCTTTAGGAGCACGATTGTATTATTACATTAGATAGCAGGTTTCCCATCTCCTAGTATATAATCTCTGATGGTGGGTTCGTATTGCTAAAGTTTCCGAGACCCATAGGTTCGTTTAGTAACCAACGTCTCACCGCTACCCAAGCTTGTTGGTCATTAACTATCGAGTGTCGGCGCGGAGAGGTGGCTCTTGGTGCAAGAGGTGAGTTTCATGTGTTTGTTTTTTATATATATGTATATAGATTTGGTTGTATAGTTTTCTACCTGCAACTAGCTTAATTAAAATAAGATTTCCTCAAAATTCGCACTTTGAATTTTTTATAGTTTTGTTTATATATGTATTTATAGTTTTCAAATCGGTTTAATAGTTTCCTTTTTGCATAGTTTCAAAAAACAAAGGTTTCCTCTAGAGATAAATTTGCGAGTGTTTCGGTAGAAGAACACTGGCTAAAGACCGGTTCCCTTTAAATTGAAAACTCGCTATCGCTCGCCAGGATAAACTCTTCAACGGCATAAAAGTTTTTACAATCGCCAAACTAATTGGGCGAATTTCTTAATCTCTGAACTAATGGGGCTAAACGTGAGGGAGAGGAGAGTACAGAATATCCCCCGTCAAACTTCTCTGGGTTCCCCCTTTGTATTGGTAAGTTTGTTTCCGTAAACAAAGACGGGGAGAAACTTCATTTTAAGATCTAATTTTCCCATGTTTTTTTTTTTTTTAGCTTTTCAATTGCACGCTCCCTGTTCATATTGCTAAAAAGATAAAACTATTACAAAAATAAAATTTAAAATAAAGACTACTAAATGAGACGGCTCTTAAAATTGACAAAGAAATCTGGCAAAAAGTGCTAATATGGCGAAACTAACTGGGCAAACTTAACTAATGAGGCTAAACATGATTGGGAAGGGGGTCCAAGAACAAACATTCTTATTTGCAACTATAATCCTAAAGTATTTAATGTGTTAATTTAAACGCCAACTATTTTCAATATTGTAATTGTTCAAATAAGGACGTCAAATACTTTTTTTTATGTGGATCCTTGTTTGTTACAGGTTTAGTGCTGGAAAGTGAAGTGTGCTGTGCCATGACTTCTGTCGTGTCGTGAGGCGTGTGCCATGCCATGCAGTGTGTGGTGCCGTGCCATGAAGCGAGGTCTAGTGCTATAAAGTGAGATTGAAGCTGCCTGGACTTTCCCTTGGTGTTAGGCGTTGGCTGGAGAGAGTAAGGAAGCTGCTGGAGTAGTGGCGTTGGTTGTCATCGATCACTCCACACCCGCCCCCAGGTAACGGTAGGATGTTAAAGACGGCCCCACTATGCTCGGCAGCCTTGTTGGGGGTGTTGTTGGCACCCTCAGGAAGGTGTCGGTGGTAGACTACTGTCCTCACCAGGGCAGTAGGTGGCGATCTATTATAACCGCTGTAGTTTGAGGGTTGGGTCCTGCAAGGTTCACCACTCTCTGCACTCGCACTAAAGGTGAATTGTCTTCTATTTGTTTAACTTTGCAGAAATTCCACTGTTTGTTTTTGATAACTAATGGAAAATAAGTATTTAAATTCCTATGTGTTTTCTATTTTAAAGTTTTCACAAATTATACCAAATGTGGCTGTGATAACGTAATGGCTGAGTAAGATGGGAAAAAGTCAATTTCTGGGCAGCTTAAAACTACATATATGGATGTAATGCTAGTTTCAAAATCAGCATGCGTAAATTAAATGGGAAACTTATTTGGGAAAAATTTATTATTCAAATTTGTTTGTGCATCAGGTAGGCTAATTATCTTAATTTCCAGGTATGTGATCTCGTGACCTCACCGGAGAACTTCCACCTGACCTGCACAGTCTACACAAGTTAGTGTTATTTACGTAGGATTATATTTAAAGTGAAGATAATGTACTGTATTAGAGGGTTGGTGAAATAAGGTGCTTGCATTTAATACCCGATTGTAACTTAAATATCACTTTAAATTAATCCTCTTTTAATATTTTATTGACTGACTGACCTTTTGACAGTAGGGACTTCCCGGTTATATAGGACGGTAGGGACTGGACATGGACAGTAGGCAAGGTCAACAAATTACCAGTCGGCCCTATTTGATGGACAGTTTACCAGATTTGTTCCCCTGTAAAATTAAACTTAGTCAATTAAAGCACTGTAATGGGAAAATATATCTGGTAAACTTGACGGTATGCTGTCCATAATTGTGTTGTGTGTTATTGGGAAGTGGGATTTACTAGCGGGTTATCGTAAATAAGTATCCAAACTAGTACCTTCGGCCATTGTTGCTGTTGGGGCTTGATACTTGTTTATTTTGCATAATAACGGTACGATGATTACTTTCAATGATTTCTATTATCTGTATTCTATTCTATATCTATCCTATTCTATTTGTATATTAAGTTTTGTATTACTGATTTGAGAGTTTGTACTAGGCGACAAAGAGTGGTTTGGAGTGTTTGATTGTACCAGGCGACAATGAGTGGTTTGGCAGCCATGATACCCTCGCCGGAAGGCAGTAGTTCTCACGTTAACCCCTTCACCATGACTACTCCTTTTTTACCTTATGGTTATCTAGTTTAAGAAGTACCTATTCAGAACTGTTATTGAAATTATATTTACCACGTTTTAAGTCTCGGTAGAATAGAAGCTAAAACCAAATAGTGATAACCATAGGAAGAATATAAAATCAGTCTTCGTGTCGAAAGGGTTACTGTGGGGGGGACCTGGAGCCCGACACCATTACCAATCCCTATTACCATCAATACTACTACCACCACCATCCCTACTACCAAAACCAGTTACACCACCACTTCTACTACCAACACCCATCCCTACTACCACAATCACCACTACAATCCCTACTACTACTACCACCACCACCGTGCTCTTGTCCACTCTTATAATTTTAAGTTGGCGATAAATAGGCTTTTCCCCATCTTGTATAGCTAGGCTATTAGAACGTTATAGCCAAATCAGTTGTGAATATTTGGCGAGATGTAGAACATTTAAATCATTGCAATAATTGCCACCCATACATTAGGGACTTCAATCTCAGAATCTGAGAAATTGTTTGGTGTCTATGCATTTGTTCGTTGGGGTCACGTTTATTTGTTGTCCCGTGAAATTGCCAAGTGCCTAAATAATTTATTCTACTAATGATTAACTGAACATTATCGATATTTGACCGCTTATCTTGACTTCATAATTTCTTAATTTCCAGGAGGGCGTCTGAAGGACTGGCTAATGACCCGAGGACGCGTTGTGAAACTAATCGGCCCTACATAACTGTCTGCAGCCAGCCACCTCACCCCAGGGAGAGGTGGATCGTAGACAACTTCTCAAGCCTCGCGAAACAAAGGGGCTTAAAAGACAAACTTGCAAGAAGGTAAGTGCTTACAATTTGCAGGTGGCTGCTGACATATTACTCTGATTTTATACTCTTCGCAATCTTCAGAAATTTTTCGTTAATTACTATAATCAATCCTTGACTAATTGTTTTAAGATGGAAATTAATTCGATGAATGTTCCTTACTACTTACAATCGTTAGCTGCAGCAGAGTAAGACTACAAAGAAAGGACAATATAAAGATGTAATTAAATTCATACATAGATTTTATCGTGGCCTACAGGTTTCGGTAATGGTTTAGTGTATGGCCTGCTCCTAAAGAAAATGGATTTTTGAGCACAGACTGAACCAAATTTTCACTACTGTATTTACATAGCTGGTCATTAACCTAACCTAACCTGGGCATCCTGGGGGGCTGCTGCCCCCAGACCCCTGCTGGTCTTGGGTTGAAAAGTGATAAGAAACTT
Source organism: Paralithodes platypus (assembly GCA_032716605.1). Lineage (NCBI taxonomy): Eukaryota > Metazoa > Arthropoda > Malacostraca > Decapoda > Lithodidae > Paralithodes > Paralithodes platypus. The sequence continues at coordinate 64,446,546 of CM064573.1, forward strand.
ATATCTTGCCTCATTATTCAAAGTTTTGTATTTAGTTTAATATACACTTCCCAGGTCATTTGAACAGTTCTATTGCTTCTATATATCCTATAATACACCATAGAATAAGTTTTTAATAACTAGAAAAAAAGGACTTCGATTAAACCATTACGCAAGTTTCTTATACCATGTATTTCATTCCTATGTGTCTAAATGCGCGTAAAAATAGATTACTGATCCTGAAAAAAACAATCTCCTATATCGCCTACCTCGCAAGAGGCGGGTGGCTTTGTTTACATCCGCCGCGAAGAAGAAAAAGTGTTGGGGGAAAATTTGTTTTTTGCCCCCTACTGTATAAATATATGACTATTTCAATAAATCTTGTGGGGAGGTGAGGGGGGGCGGCTTGCCTCTCCCCCCCCCCCCCCCCTCTACATATTTTGTATCAAACGGTTATGGCCAAATAGTTATTTTTCGCGAGTGAAGGGACGTGTTTTTAGATTGTTTAATGGGTAAATATGCATTTAAGCCTATTTTTACAAATCAAAAACACCCTTACACAACTCTAAAACTAGATAAAAACAATCGAAACGATTTTTTAGCAATTTAATTAAATCTTTAAATTGACCCAAAGTAAGCTATGACTTATCATAAACTATTCCTTCTAATAGTGGGTTTTTGTCTAAATACTATTCCACCTCGCCGAATTAATACCTTGAAAACTGGTATAATGTCTAGCTATGCCATTACTAAAAGTTTTTTAGCAAAGTTAGAAATGAAAATATAGCCTACATGCATAGTTTGATACTTTTGCTTATTAAAGTTAAACTCGGGAAAGTACAGAAATGTCTTTATTGAAAATTATGTTTAGCTCTGATTAATTGCTAGTTCTAACTGATACAGCAGTGGCCCAAACTGTAGCAGTGTCTGAGTACAAACCATAGAAATCCTATTTTATAGTACATAAAGTACTAGATTGATCCACGTCTACTACAACGTACAGGAAAGATATTAATATTGTCTTAACTTATTTCCACCTTGCCAAAATCAGACTTTGCAAATTTGTCATCTTTAGCCAAGTCTTATTATGAATGAAACTTTGCGTAGTTTTAAATTTACATGCAAAGTACTTGTTTTGGATGTATGTCTATTTCAGTCTTGACTCGCAAAAAATTTCCCGAAGTTATTAATTTATAGCTTTGTCTAATTACTTTTTATTAGTCCAATACTTCGTGAGACAAATCCAGGTACCGAGGAGAGTGGGTGGACCCATCACGCCCCCACTCTACCTCTCGCTCAAATCTCCCTACCACATCTGCCACCAACGATGCGATGATTTTGAGGGATAGCCTTAAGGGGGGCCAACTGATTTGTTTATCTCTTTCCCTGGCTTGTATCCATTCGGCCCCATTCAGCCAACTGTTTTAAGACTTCTCTCTATTCTGGTGTCTATTTTTTCCTGGAGAGTGCTAGCGAGCCAGCATTGTATGGAGAAATCTGGCTTCGCCGGACTTTTTTTCTATCGAAAAATTTACCAATTTAGCTTGGTGTCAACACAAATATATATGCTGGCTCGCTACCGCTCGCCAGGAAAATATTGACACCTGGATAGGGGTAAACTTCTTAAAACGGTAGGCTGAATGGGACTGAATGGATAAAAGGCAAAGAGCGGGAGAGAAAGAAAGAAAGCGAGGTGGGCTCCTTTAATTATCGGACGCTCGTTGGTCTTCTTACACCTTCCCCAGTCTTCTTTCTTCACTGTAGATGTATTATTTCTACTTACTAGTCTTTATTTTCTATAAATGCCCCTTATTTTTCTTCGTTTTAATCCTTTTCTAGTTATACTTTTATTTACTTTTAATTTACAAAACACTTTAACTAAACTAATTTGGTCTTGATTTTCTGTTCTTTCGTAAAGCGTAATCCTCTTTTCTCCTTTTCCAACACCTATGTAGGTATTGCTTCATCGGTTTCCTTTTTTCTTGAATAGTAACTTTACTATTAGTGGTTCAGTGTCTTGGATATGTGGCCTGTGTAATCTTATTTTGGTTCTTATTTCATATTCTTCACATTTGAGGATAAATGTTTTAAGTTTTCTGGATCTTTTCCACCAACCCCTGGCAACCAACAGTTATTGTCGTTATCGAGTACTTGGAACCCCACCACTTTTTGACTGATAGCAACAACAGATGGCGTTAGCGTCTAGTAGGCCTTGGCGCAAGCTCTAGGGCATTTACACTATAGTTTGGTTCCTGACCACGTATTGCATCCTGGTACACTAAATTCACACTTGCATTTTCGGTCCTTTGCAGACTAGGACAATCGGGTTGGCCATTGTTATAATTGACATTCTATTGCAAAATAATTTATATTGAAGTTAGAGTATAAAATAATGAGTTTGTATTCAATGGTATAAAATTATTATGTGGTATTTATTATGAGATAGTTGCTAATTTTACCCGGAATGTCTGAATATGGTTAAAGCCGAACTAGTGATCAGCTTGCAAAACCACACTAAACCGCTACTAGATTTGTGAATGACCAGTCAGTTGTTTGTGTTCTAAGTCAATCTGTAATCTTCCATTCATGATTTTTCCAGTGGCATAGTCTGAAAGTGTTGATGCTGTGACATATGCAATATTGATTGATAATTTCAAGTAAATCAGCTGGTAAAGTCTATTTTCACTGGCCCCGGACACAAATCAACTCGTTCCCTAGTAGTTTCGCTATCATAACACGATTTATTCTTTAAATAACTAATAAGCAAGCCATAACCAACCATATCATAGCCTACGCTATTTTATATTGGGATAGGCCTATGCTTATACTCTTACTCGGACAGTAATAGTAGGAAATCATGAAAGAAAGGTACGGTGATGTAATTTCCCTGAATACCGATTTTCGTTTATATTCCGCAGGCAAATTGAAGAACCTAATCAATCTAGTTTGGGATAAGGTAGGATAGCTGTCCTCTCTGATGTATGGATCAATTTTATTGGTAGTAGTTGCCTTTGTCCAGTGGAAGAATGAAATTTATTAATCGAAAAACAGGGCGAAATAAAGTATATGGAGTGTGTTTTTATTTGTCCTTGATATGTAGGCTACTGTATATACAGCTAATATAAGGCCATATGGTGAGCGTGCATTATTGCATGGAATAATTATTTTAGTTGGTGACGTGAGCTCTAACAATGGTTTTAATTATATAATCTGTTCTTTTACAGTATAATATATATATATATATATATATATATATATATATATATATATATAATATAATATATATATATATATATATATATATATAGTTCGTTCATGTCGGATAACATTACTTATGTACATAGATGTTGTAACAGGATAGATTAGAAGTTACATAATGTAGGTCTTGCCCTTACGTCACATTTGTGATTACTATACAGTACATGCAGTACTGTGGAGTGCACTAATGAAAGAAGTGCGATCCCGTAGAGTTTTTTCATTATTAGTTGTGCATAGCAACAACAGATGGCGTTATTTTGTGGTGGCATCTGGCAACCTTTAGGAGCACTATTTTATTAATACTTTAGATAGCAAGTTTCCCATCTCCTAGTATATAATCTGTTTTCTACAGACTGCATTGTGTATCCTTAAATTTTGTTCAGTCTTCTAGGTTTAGGGTTAGATCTGCATTTAAAAAATAAGACTTGAGCCTGCTGTGTTGTCATATACTTCATCTTCTCCCCAATCTCTTGTTTTATTTTCTTATAAATGTTTAGACGGACTTGTCTTTTTGACACATCTGTGTATGCCAGTCATAGACTTTCTTACAGTTCTGTCTGTCATCCTACTCAATATTTTTGTATATAAGCTCTTAAAAAATATTTATTGCATTTTCTTTTAGCCATTTATTGTTCTAATCCTTCAGGTATTTCATATAACATTAAATATCCATCACCGTTCATTATGCCTTGTAAGTATTGTAGTCTTTATCTCGTTAGTTTTTATTCCAACAGGGAAGCTCCTAATTCTCTTCTAAGACGGTTAATTGGATCCTCCCAATGGAATTCTTTAAACAGATTTTTCAATTCTTTGTAGTTTTTTCTTTTTATTGTACTACAGAAAACTAGTTTCATAATTATAGGATCCCGGGTAGAGCTAAACTTTTCCAGAAAGTTTTCTCAATTACCATCTATTAAAACTCCTTGGTGTTATGGAGTGTAAGATATGCTACCTTTGTGCTTTATTGCTCATATTTTCTTTATGTACTATAAAACTGTCCCTTTTATTTGGGGTTGTTACTCCCAAATATTTTATTGATTCTACTATCATCGATGCTGCTTGGCTGTACCTTCATATTAAAGATCATAAATTTACTTTTCAACTTTATTTCCAGGCCATATTCTTTTCTGGTCTTTATACAGTTTCTGATATTTGCCTTAGCCTCTGTCAGGGATTGGGAGAATTGAAAGTCATAGTCGGCAAAGAAAAGTGTAGATTTAATTTTCTCATTACTGAATCTTACAGTAGGCCTGTACTTTCTAATTGTTTAATTATTTTTAATGTAACTAGTTTAAATAAGGTAGTTGACGCTGTACATCCTTGTCCTATTCCAAGTGTTACTTTTTACATTTTTACTTCATTGTATTTAAGTTTGTCCCCGACATATGTTTCTTCAATTTTGTCTTATTAAATGTTCAGGTGTTCGTAGGGATTTTAGAGTTTCTCGGATGTTTTCTCTTTATAGTCATATGCTTTTTTGGAAGTCTATTGCCGCTATAATTAATGGGAGTTTTCCTTTATAACTTTACTACACAGTACTTTAAGATTATCAAATTATGATCTATCCTTCTTCCTTGGGTGAAGCCTGCTTGCATCTCTGTATAGATAGTTATCTTTTTTTTATTTTTTATTTTTTTTATTATTGACCTACATATTTTATGCTACATTGTCTAGGGAAATGGGGCGAAGGTTATTTACGGTTTGTTTATTTGTTTTAGGGATAATTTTTGTTCTAGTTTTTCCATGCCCTTGGAAAGTCTTCAGATAAAACCTTTAGACATTCTTAAATTTGTAAGACATGTTTTGCTTTTTGTTATTGCTCTGAAACATTCTGGTTTAATTCAGTCTGGCCCTGCTGCATTCTTGTTCTTCAGAGTTTCAACTTTTTCTGTTATATGAAGAGTCTGCATTGGTTGTATGTTCGTTAACATATTCAGTAATGTCCATTTGTTAAATTAGTTTGTTCGGGAAGTTTTGTTCTAGTTCTGTGCCAGTACTCTTGTTTGTTCGTTCTTGTCACTTATATATTTTAGTCTCCTTTTCATTCCACTCTTATTTTACTGTATTTGGGTATTTTTGATAAATTCCTTTCCAAAATTTCTAATCTTCGGCTGCTGCTTTACTTGTTCATGTACCTTCTGCATCATATATAAGTAAGTCTTCCTCAGTCTGCTCTTTCCCCTTCAATTTGTTTATATTGTCCATAATTTTCTATTTATATCAACACCTTCATCTCCTGTTCTGCTATTGCTTCTTTGATCAGCTTCTGCGTCTTCTGTTTTTGTTCTATGTACTTGTTCCAAAGACTTGTTTTTTCTTCATCTAGAGTATTTTTTTCCTGTTTATCCCTTTTCTTTTATCTCTTTTCTAATTTCACTGTTTATCCAAGATGATCCTTTATTTCTTATTTTTCCCATGTCTTTTTGTTTTTATACTTTTAAGAGCACTTAATTTGCATTCTTTTTAATCATATTTTCAAATTCTTTCATTTTATTTATCCTGTTTTCCTTTTCGATTAACTCTATGAAGCTCATTAGGGAATCTTCTACTTTGTAATCCTTTGTTTCTTGTCAGGATCCCTTATTGAAATTTTCTTTGGATTTTGTTTGCAAGTAGACTTCAATCCGTTTGTGATCAGATCTGTCCAATTTTTCTTTGTTTTCGTAAACTTTAATTTTTCTGAACCTTCTGAAGAGCTGATTGTTCACTAGTACAAAATCTATTGTGCTTTTCTGTTCTCTCCCACGTGTTTACACTTTAACATTTTTTAGTTTTATTTAAGAAGACTAGATTATACTCTTCCATCTACTTTATTATGGTCATCCCTCTTCTAACTTTTGCCTTCCTATAAAGCCTAAGTAGCAGTTAATCACCCAAGATCATGAAAGGTTCTTCTATTATACCTTCAAATCTATTTTTTAATTCAGTCTCAATCTCTTTGCTCTTTTATCTTCTTCCTAATCACCTGCAGGGAAGTAAACTAGAATTATACTGAATTTGAACCAATTTTGTTGACCTGTGCAGTGCATAATATCACTGTTTAGTTAGTTTCCTTTTCCATTCTTAAATTGGAGTTTTTTTGTTTTCCATAATCATTAAACCTCTACCCTTCGTTCCTCTTTATTTCTAATTTTTTTTTAAACGCGGTCATTAATTTTTACTTTAGTTTCTGGTAAACAAATGATCTGATTTTGATAAACTTATTTCTCTATTTCAGCTATCTTTGTTTGTTAATCCTTTATTATATATTAATTTTATTAGTCTTCCTGTTTTGTACTTCGTATTTGTATATAGTTGGTGTTCGCCTCTTTCTGGTTTTTTATTTGTCTACCCCTTTAATTTTATTTTTCTTTCCAAATTTCTTCCATTCTTATTATTAGTTTCTTTACTGTTTTGTTTACCCGCAAAAAATAGATTTTTCTATTTTGTTTTGTTTTGCTCTAGTTCACTTTTCTTTGTTTCTACTTCAGTTTTGTTCCACTATTTTTAGGTTTTACTTATTTGTTTGTGGATTACCGGTACTCTGCTTTGTTTTCATACATACAGTAATCACCATTTCTACAGTACCTTCTCATGTAGAACCAGCATTGTTCTCTTTTGGTGGTAATAGTAGCACCAGTCACCGTACTTACACCGCCTTTTCTTTTAGTACAGTATATAAATGACTTTTTTCCCCGGTACCAGTACCACGCTTATTTGTTTGAAGCACTTGTCTTTACCCTTTCTTAGTGATTCTAGAGTCTGTTTTTGCTTGCTTGTTGTACATTCAAAGCTGAATTTTCTTTTTGTACCCTTTTAATTTGCGTTTGTTTTTGTGTCTGCAGGACTCTTCTGTCGGTAAGGACCCTGACAGACAGTATGTCAAGGTACTAAAGACCGAATTAGTGTAGATTATTTTTGTAAGTGTGTCAGGGATATAAAGATAGTGTCTTTTTCTCGTTCCGGGCTGGTGACTTCTCCATGTTGTGCTGCTTCTTGGATTTAGTAGTCTTATGCTTAAGTTTGCTACGAGATAAAGGGTTGCTGATCTTAGGAAAGGGGGTGAGCCTTCCAAAACTAAATTCCTTGGCATCCTTGAGGGGAAGAAGGGCCTTTCTAGTGGGGTTGGGGTGGCCCTTGTGCCCTTGCTGGTCTGGCCCAGTGTTCTCCTGTCCTTTACCCATACAGGTAGATGGTACGCTGCCAGCTGCGCCATAAGTGTCTTTGGTGGGCGGACCTGATTGATTGGCTGTACCTGTTGGTGAGCGATAGAACGGAGTGCCAGGGGGTAGACTGCCTTGGAGGATCATGAGGCACTGAATTATTTGTCTGGATCACAGCTATTCTGAAGTTGAAGCTGGTATTGTCTTATTTTTTAGGATAGTGTAGTGCTGCTAGAGACTTATCGGCTCTACTCTTTCTTCATCAGCATATCATTATTCTTTTCAAATTTGTACTGATATAGATATATAGATAGATATATAGATAGATAGATCTATATAGATATAGATATATATATGTATATAGATATATATATAGAGAGAGATATACAGGGTGTTTTAAAACACTGCCAGACCTCCTCTGCTAATTAGTAAATACAATAACGAAGAAGATTATCTAAGGACAAAATGCAAAATAATATCGAAGTGGCTACGGGACACCACCAGGGGTGTCACGCAGCCCAGCCACACTGGGTAGGCTACGAGACACCACCACAAGTGTTCCACGTATACAAAGCTTGATTTTATAGCTAAATTTGTTCATATCGTATTCCCATCTATTTTGTCTTCGTTTAAACATGTGCCCTTTGATCCTACCAGGTTACCTCACAAAAAAGTCTTTATAAATCGTTATACCCCTCACAAGTCTTCAACAAGCTTGGGAAATTGAGATTCTTCAGTGTGTGTGTGTGTGTACAAATGAATGGTAACGGTGTGGATGGAAATACAGGTATTTACGTATGGGTTTGTGAATGAAAGTACGAAATGTTTGTGATTGTGAATATAAAGGTGTGTTTGTGTATGTGTGTGTGTGTGTGTGTGAGAGTAGAAATATACATGGCAGGGTAGGTGCTTTTAACCCCTTCTTTACCGGGGACGTCCCTTTACTTTATTTTGGCTACTATTGGACGATTTAATTCATGTTCGGAAGGACGTGGATCAATTGAAAATCTACATACTATCTCAATCCTTTTAGCTACCATATATCCTTCCTAAGCTGCATAAAATCGCCTAAATGTAGCGGAAATCGATTACAAAAGACGTCACCGGTATAGAAGGGGTTAATAGTGAATCCTTGTCCACTTGCAAATTAAAATGTGTGGTATAATATGTAGACTAATATATATATATATATATATATATGTATATATATGTATATATATGTATGTATATATATATGTATATATATGTATATATATATATATATGTGTGTGTGTTTGTGTTATAAATATTATAATTATTATTAGTTGTGACTGACTTATTAGTTAATATTGCTATCATATTGGTAGAAAGACTAATATGTAGAGGATATATGATAGGTGTTTTAAGTGGATGAAAGGTATCAATAAGAGATAATTATGTATATGGTATTAAAGCTTAGTAACCTGCCTTCTGTCTCCTTCATTCACAGAAAAGAAGAAAAAACAAATATATACATAAGAAAATGGGAGCCCGCATAAAGCCGATTGGCCCACAAGGCAGATCCCTCTTACACCCAACCCATCTCGTCCATATGTCTATCTAATTGTATTTTGAAGATCTATCGTTCTTGATCGCACTATGGCGCTAGGTAGCCTGTTCCACATGCATACAACTCTTACCAAACCAGTATTTGCCTATATTTCTTGGAACGAAAGTTTCCCATTTGAAACCATTTGTTTGAGTTTTCTCGCTATCACTGAGCTTCAGTACATCTTTCATATCCCCTATATTTAGCCTATCTCACTTACCCACTTGAACACCTATCATATCTATCATATATCTAACTGTCTTTCTAACGAATGTAAGCCTAGCTTCTTCAACCTGTCTTCATATGGGGATTTCTAATATTACAGATTATTATAGTCATTCTCAGTTGTATACTCTCTCCAAGGAATCTATGTTCATTATGTAATAGGGACAATATTGTGAACAGCATAATTCATATGCAGCCTCACTAACGCTAGATAACATTTCAAGATTAAGTCTGCTGTTCTGTTACTCACACTTCTAGATATACATCCAAGAACTCTATTTGCCTTATTTCGAACACTGATGCATTGATTTCTTGGTTTCAAATCACAGTTGACGATGATGCTAAAGTCTTTCATTATTTGAGTTGGTTATATCCACGTTATCGAAATTGTATCCTGCATTTCCTATCGATTTACTCAATTTTACTACACTGCATTCATTAACCTACATTGAACTTGATCTGCCAGTTTACTACCCATTTGTGTAGTATGTCTAAATCTATTTGGAGTGTTCCCATTTTAGTGTCATCTGTAAATTTACTGATTTTGCTAGTTATTCCTACATAAAGGTTAATATATGTATATATGTATATATGTGTGTGTGTGTGTGTGTGTGTGTGTCCAAACCATCAGAATATTATGCTGGCCGGTACAATTTACAAGTAGGTGTTAATGTTCTGGGTTAGCTTAAGGTAAAGGGTCCACGTACGCTGGTATCCAGAGGTTGGTCAGCGGGGTTTTTTTCGCAACCTTCTTCAGCCGCACTCACATGGTAGCAATATTAATGTTTTATAATGCTATAGATTTACCAATGACCATCCCTATCCTAAATTAACCAAACATCACATTTGGATGCCAATAATCACCAGACAATAAATGCATCAATTGAGAAATTTTACCTATTATCTTCCATGTTGATTCACTATATAAACACACACAAACTCATGCACATTCACATTTTCACGCACAAAATCATTCTGAAACACATATTCGTATTCCTACCCACAATGTCATAAACTCGCATTGAGTGTATTCACCTTGACGAACAAGTTCGGTGATTTATATTCATATATCTACACACACACACACACACACACACACACACACACACACACACACACACACACACACACACACACACACACACACACACACTTTTAGATTACCACTCGACAACGCACATATATTCGAACATACATTCACAACTACGCACTCGCCTTCACACTTCCAATCCGAATACACACACACACACATTGATATTCCCTCCCACAATCATACTCACACTCTAATTTTCTTTCAGAACCACACGCACAAATACATATTCGCATTCCTAATC